>CM023453.1:56874742-57474742 GCA_013339765.2 Haemaphysalis longicornis
TGTCTCCTCACTCCCGGTGTCCAAGCTCGCTACACGCCGCAACAGTCAAGCGTGAACCACATGGTGCGTTTTTGCACGCGATTCGCACGCCTCGGCTTTGCGCGCGCTGTATTTTCACGGCCGCATTGACGATTTCGCGCCCGCGGTATCTCCTACCTCGGTCAGAAAAAGACGCTGACGACTTGCGAAACGCTCGAGACAACCCGCTGGCTCCGCCTGAGATGTTTAGGCTTAGCACACCGGCAGATATATTATGGGCGCTTTCACTAGCGGCGCGGATGGTGTTTTACAGTACCGTTTTCGCCAACGTTATCAGCTCCTTTACTGCACAAGAAACTTCGTGTCTGCCTTGAGCGGCATTTTAAAGAGCGGCTAGAAGCAGTCGCTCAAGCGGCCGTGCCACTTCGCGGCCGAAGCCGCCGCCATGTTGCCGCCACCGGCCGCGGCGTGCGCAGCGTGCGAGAGGTTTCGCGGCGCCCATGGGGCGTGCGGGGCGTGTTTTCGCGAGCAGAAAACAACAGCCCGGCCGTTTCTGGAGAAAAAAGAGTGACAAATGGGGAGAGAGAGCCGTCACTTGCTTGTTCGGCAGTCGGGCGCCTCGCCGGCTCGTTCGTATCATCCGCCGGGCCGCGCAGGTCCGTTCGTAACAGCCGAAATTTTTCCCATTGCAAACAATGCAATTTTGCCGGGACTTTTCAGAAATTCGTATCATCCCGAAATTCGTATCACCCAGAATCGTATCATCGAGATTCTACTGTAGTAGGTTGAGTGTCAGGCATGCCCCACCCCGGAATGTCATTGATAATTCCTTGAAATAGGCTTGATCAAGTAAAGTTGTTTGAGCATCTTATGCATTTTTTCAAGGTCCCATCCGCTCTGAGCCGTTGAATGCAAAGTGCTCTCAGGAATGGAATGGAACGGAATGAACACATACGCACATGCACGTACGCACACACTGACACAAACAGACTGACCGACAGACAGAGTCATACCTTGATGTAACGATTCACATAATTTTTTTTAACCTCAAGTGTATGCACAACATGTATTTTCACCCTGTGTGTAACGAAGTCCTGTTTGCCAAAATTTCGATGTAAAAAAGTTTCATGGACAACTAGGTACGAAGTTTTGGTTGTAGAAGTAGATTCTGGGAAGCACAAACGCCACAACGGGGTCTCAATACAACACGGGCTGCCCAATGACGCGGACGCAGCGAGCCACAGAGTCTGTGAGCGAGCTCCTTGCCTAAAATCTCCTGGCCTACAAACTGTGTATGGCGCCATTGCTGTCGCATGCCTCTGCTTTGTCCTCCATTCGTGTTCGCTCGTGCTTGTAGGGTTCCATCGTTCCAGCAAGTGCACGGCAAACCATTTGTGGGTCTTTATGAGCCTTGCGCGCCCCCTTTTTTTTTCACGCCTGAGTCCGTGATTACGCACCGGCGACGGCTTCTGCCTCGCCCAAAAAGCGAATCGTGCCACACGCACCAGTGGGAAGAGCCTGACGACTTGCACTAATGGGGAAGTGCACACCCTATGGCGGGAGCTTCGAAGTGCTTGGGGATGCCGGCTGACAAGGCCATAGACAATTAGGCTTACCACCGCGGAGGATATTTGATGGGATGACGTTTTACAGTGAAAATTTCGCCCACATTATCATCTTTTTTTCCCACATGAACAACAAGTGCCCCTTGTGTTGCGTTTCAGCGAGCAGTTAGAAGCAGTCGCTGGATTTGTGTGCATTGCGTGGGTGGGCTCCGCGGCTGCGTCAGTGTGCCTGTTGTAGCGGTAGGCCTGCTTGTAGGGGAAGGAAAAAAAAAAAAGGAGAAAGAAAGAAGAAGAGGAAGAAGAAGAAGAAGAAGAAGAAGGAAAAAAAGTTAGTTTACAGCATTTTGGATAACCCTTACACACCTGGAAATGCACCAGTCGGACCAGGTTTGGGTCTGCAATGAACATCTGGTGCAAGTGGGTGCACACCAGGGTGCGGACCTCCCGAAGGTCACTCAGGAAGCCATCCTTGGAACCCTGCACAGAGCAGAAGGGACTCAGGGCAGCCCAGATTAGCAAGGGCAGCCCATGGTTTTTTTTTTCTTTATTTTTATGCTCCAAAGTTATGTGTTAACTGAACTGACAATGAGATAGTTTCAAGCACTGCTGTTTATAACAAAGACAGTGGCCCCACCTTCAAGCAACACAAGGTGTGTGTGTGTGTGTATAAATTGTGAGACGTTTCCAACCCACAAACAGCATACCAAAAAAGAAGATGAAGCGTGTTTTGAGCTTTTTGGCACGGAACTTCATTTGTGCACTAGCTGGGAGACACTGCATAGGGCCGAATCAACTAAACAAGATGGTGCTTCAGACAGATACTGTCAAGGTTTGAATAGGAGGAGTCCTATTGGGAAGCCAGCCACACCGGTCTTAGGCATTACCTTGCTTAAAGGAGCCATGAAGAGAAAACAAAAGTATGTTTTATTCGAAAGATTAGGTGTTTCATAGTACCCCAAGCGCTTTCCCGGAAGCAAATGATGTTTTATTCACTGAGAAATAAGGCAATTTAAGCCAAAATTTTAAATCTCCCGCTAAAATTGCACATTTCGTCACGTGAACAATGGCGCCCATACGAGCCGGTCCATGAAACAGATACTTAGTATGTCGACTCCATATAGCACCCACACGCGGGAGTCAGACAGCAACCAGAAATCGTACCGAAACCGAGACGGCGGCCATTTTAAAAATACTAGTAAAACCTAGTGCACCCGCAGCCATAGTCATGGAATCGCCTGATCCGGAGAACAAAACTCTCGCCAAGGAGCTCGGGCTTGCATTTAACAACCTCACACCACTTGAACGCTCAATGCTTCTAAGTGCACGAGTGTCAGGAGTTGTGGGATACGCGGTGGACGGGAAAGCGACCATTCCGCGATAGCCACAACAGACGAACGCCCTGCCGTCGGCACCGTTGCCTCGTCAGCCCCGTCGCGATGGAAGAATACAGACTGGTACGTATGTGCCGTATTTTTATTACCGTTAATAATAGTTCAATTTCAGTAGCAGTATCGCTTATGCCAGTTGGCCGTTCACGCGTATGGAAAGCCGTTCGCGCGAGCTCTCTGCTCCGACCAGAAAGATTTGAGCGTCAATGCACGGTGTGTACGGCATTTTTTCCCCCAAGGTCAGAGCACTTTGACGGCGATTTGACGAAGTCGGCGACGAGCGCCAGCATGTCCCAGGAGTGAGCTCACGTAAGGGTCCCTGCCGTAATCACTTCGTCGGAAATGAAGCGAGCACACTCGTACTTCATTTAGCTCCCTTTCTCCTCCGTTTGCAAAGTTCACAAAACGTAGCCACTTGCTTCGCCGAGGTTCGTCGTTGGGCAGCACATGAAAGGAGATCTCTTCACCGGCGGGGATGTCGCACACCCTCGACGATTTGCCCGTACTACATGAGCATTTCAAAACGCAGCAACGAAATTTCATTGTAAAGTACTCGAACAAACTGAAGTTTTCAGTGGTAAACTGGAAACAAGCTCGTAACGACAGCAGCAAGCCAACACCATTCGAAACTTCTGCGACGACTGGCACTATCTCGTCGCTTCTTGTTTTTCCTTACTCCCCTCGTTTCTATTTTTACCTTTGCTGGTTGGCGATATGACGGCCGACCTCCTGTGAAGGGATTACGATACCAAGCAAGGTCGCGGCTGTGTGTGCTGGGACGGTTCGTTGGCCCCGAAGAGCCTTCAACCCGAAAATTCGTCTGCGCGACGGTGGCAACGGCGAGATGTCGAGCTCGGCCAACGGTAGTTTCGTACGCATTGGCATACACGCTTGCGTGTTCGTTCGGAACTTCAACCGTTTACTCCACCGTTCTTTGTCATAAAAAGAATGTGCACTATGTTTCACGGGCATTTAGCTCGCTATGCAAACTGTAAGCCCTGCCTAACATGCGTTTGCTTTTGCCGGCCTCCGCCAATCGCAGAGCATTCTCAAGTGACATCATAGGTTCTGTTGCGGAAAATGAGCTGGTGGGTCGCATGGTCATTTCCTTTTTTCCTAATTATGTAGCTTATTTGAGCGAAGTTTGCGTTATAAGTGGTGTCGTTATGGTTCTAACGAGGCAATCTTTCGAATGAACCAAACTTGTGTTTTCTCTTCATGGCTCCTTTAATCGATTCCACTCTTTGTTCAGGTCTGAGCTCCTAGAATGTTTACTTATAGAGAGCTGCGTAAACACACCCTAGAGATAACCCTTGGCCAGCGTGGTTGGTGGATGCAATGTACTTTTTGCGCGCACAATGAAAGTGTAGGCACAGCACAGAGTTACTCAATGCACACCAGTCGTGAAGCTCCCCATAGGCTCCATGCATTCATGGTGGCAAACAGGGGGCAATGTGGGGCAAGTTGACAAGCCTGCCATCTGTCGGGAGAAAGTTAGTAGTACTGAAGCGCTTCCGGCTGCTGCCACAAGCCATAAAAGAAGAAAAAAAAAACCATGGAAGCATCAGTAAACATTACTTATTCAATGTTTTCTAATTTGAAGAGCAAGCATTATTTTATTAGGTTGTGTTATTAAGTCGATGTTTAGCAAAGTTCAGTTTTTCTCCACTAGGTGCCGTTCTGATGCATTGCCCCTCAGGTACAACAAAGCAGGAATGCTCGCATGGCTTGGAATCTGAAGCGGAGTTTTGCAACAGGTGCTTATTGAAGAACTCTAGACACAGCACAGGGACTACCGACCTTCTCCCCCTCGGTGGGCAGGCAGCATTCGAGGAGGATCTGGACAGCAGCGCTTTCCTGCGCCGCCACCAGGGCCAGCCGCAGTTCCTCCCGGTCCTTCTCGGCCTCGCAGCATCCCCCCTTGTCCCCTCCCCCAACGGGGGCAGCGGTGCCGCCTCCCCCGGGAACAGTGACTGCGGAGGCCAGGGGCGGGGGCAGCGGAGGTGGGGGCGGGGCCTGCATAATGGGGTGCTCCAGCTGGTGGTGGCTGAGGTGGGTGCGCGAGGCCGCCAGCAGGGCTCGCAGCATGTGCAGCACCAGCTCCAGCATCGGGGCACACCTGGGGTCCCAAGCAGTGGACGGCTTTGAATCGACTTGGATCGGCCGGGATTTTTCTTTTTCTTTTTCTTCAATGTGCACATAATAAACTTTCTCACTGAGCACGTGTGTCAAATTCTGATTAAACGACAAGAAAAAAAGGATTTCACGAAAATGAATCTCGTATGACCACCAGAAAACATTCGTTATCCAGGAATAGCTGGGGCAGGAGTCTCAATTCTGACCGTTTAAAAGTGTCCATTTCAAGTGGGCTCTGACTGGCTGAAAGCACACGACCCAAACATGACATCAAGCAGCTGCGTGTCAATTTCTCTGCATGTCATTCGTCAGAGGTCTCACAAGTGCAGCTGCATCACGACTGAAATGGAAGTGAAATGTACATTTAGAAACGTACTCAACTTGGAATTCCACCCCTGGTCTTTACGATTTGACGGCACACGTCCTGAAGTATGCAGTCAAAGGTTCGTGCAGACAACTTCCGACTTCTAAGGCTGTTAATACGTGATGTGTGCAGCAGTGTGGATGCTGCCCTGTGCAAAAATATTCCTGGACTTCTTTATCCAGCCCGCTGCCACTTTTTACTTCAGCAGCGCAGGGAAAGCCATCAACTCGTTCTGCAATCACTGCACCGCTCGTAAATTGAGAGAAGAGTGCAGGTGCTGTGCACTACATTTGCAAATCGAGGAGGGGGGAGTGTTGCGCCACCTAGACTGCAGTGAGCATAGCTAAACCAAGGACACATGTAAGGTCCTGCAAGTCGGGGCTCTTATTTAAGCTTGACGGCACTAATGACCTGGAATCTTTAGTCTCGACATGTTAAAGACAGCCCAACACCACAAAACAAAGAACTCTACACCAAGTACTTCCTTGTGAGGCTGCAGCAATGAAGTATAGGTACCCCCCAAAAAAACAATTTCCCCCCATTCTCGTATTTTTAACTCTTGAAGTTCCATGAACTGTTTGGTGAAAGCATGCCATTTTATCCACGTAAAAACTTGTTCCTCCAAGTGGGATTTGAGGATCGCTAGGAAGCAGTCGTACTACCAGGCGTTCGCATTGTCCATATTCTTTTTTCAACCCACTGCCCTGTCTTCCCCAGGAAGTGCCTGGCTGTCGCCGCAAATCTCGCAAGACCTGTCAGAAAATTCGTGGACTTTTTCTCGCAGCTTAATTTTCACTCCATCCTCGAAGAAGGGAGCTGCCACCGTAGCCTGACTTTGGACACGGAACTTCATGTGCACAGAAGCAAACGCATCACCCACTACGCTCACTACAATGTTTTCTAAGGTGCAGTTGCCTCTAATCGTGCTACAGAGCTCAAAACACAGCTGCCACCCTTGCTTTTCTAGGGTTTTGACAAAGCAGGGCAACTCCTCAACTGCTGCTTTAGCACGCATGCACATGTGCACAGACAAAAAGAAAATGCTAAAGAGACTTCCATGCAGCTAAAAACACTACCTGGCCTCTACAGCAGACATAATTCCAACTTCACTGCAAGATCATCACCCCAATTTGACAAAGCACTGGATCATGCGAGGATCGAGAGACTAGGAAAGGCCCACATCCCGAGCTACGTAGTGAGAAGTTCCTACCGAGTTTTTTAATTTCTGCAACCGTGGAAATGCGTGACAAATAGGAACAGTTACAGTTAGTCGGCATAACACGAGAACATTAGGTTCAAGGTTTTGCTGACATTCGCCGTTACCTGAACACACGAGTGTCACAGCGGAGAACATGCAGCGGGTCCAGAATGAGGTCGTCCAGGGTCAGGGGTCGCACACGGCAATGGCAGCCGCAGGGCATTGGCTGTCAGAAACCCACAGGCGCCGAGGAAACACCTCGTTCAGCCGCCACCAGACCTGCTTGGCTCGTTCCATGACCTGTCAGGCAACCAATGTAGCCAATCAAGTCCCACATTATGACACAAGCTATTGTTTGATCAGGGCCCATTACTTCCGTTAGCTGCCACCTCAGTGACATTAAAAGAGGTGATATTTTTTTTAACTGAAGGATCACAGCTTCTTAGCATTTTCACTTTGTATTGGTGGCACACAGTCCTGTAGTTGTTAAGAACACATAATTAAAGCTGGGTAGTTCTCTCTTCGACTGCCCCTTCACTGTCCTGCACCATAAAACAGCGTGCCAGGAAGAACAAAGACAAAAAACCATACACGCGCATACCAAGCCATGAACTTCTGCCGCCTAGAAAACGCTGCAGAAAGTACGAACTACTGAGTAAGGCCAAAAGCCAGCTTCGATAGCTTGCTGCTGGTTCAACCGTCATCCTGTTGCATCATACATTTGTATGTACATACCCACAGGTGGTATGAACCTTTAGTACAGCCTAACCTTTACAGTCTAAACAGTCTAAACCTTTTTCATTTGATTAGGGCACAATGCCCATGACCAAAATCAAAACTGAACAAGGCCATTCCACGTGAAGTAGTGAAGCTACCTGTTTGGTAGTCCTTACTTGCTAAGCTGGAGTTCGCAGTTCTTCAAAAACGTGTGCAACTAAAGATGCCTGACACTAAGGGTGTGCAAATACCAAATTTTCCAGTTCGAAGTGAATTCGAATAATAAAAAGAAAGTTTCGAGCCGAATCAAATATTTTTCTAATTATTTTTAATACAAATAGCTTACCGATTTTGTAAAATTAAAGTTTAGACCCCCTGGAGATACAAATACTGGCAATTTTATTGCACAATAAATAACATAAAGCAAAGAAATAACACCAAAGCAAATTGCTCAAAATACATAGCCCAGTGTCGTGTCACACATGCACCTAACAGTTTTGACTCATTATCCTGTAAAACTTACAATTAACATATCACAGTTCAGAGGAGTGCGTCCAAATGGCACGACATTCATTGGGCGGATTCATTACACACCCCGCAACGCCTGCTTCTAGGGACACTTCTCTTTTTTTTCTCTTAAGTATTCATTTTTCATCTCGCATTGTAGTGTCATCTAGCACAGAGCACCTATTCATTTCGACGGTTTCTTTTCTGCCCTTCATGGTGAAAGCATGTCAACGCTACACACATCCATGCACCAACAACCACAAATGAACATTCATACAGCTGAACCCCCCAATAATGAAACTGCAGAGGAAAGCCAAAAAAATTCGCTTTTGCGAAATTCAGGTTGTTGCAAAAATGAAACGAACAACTAGAGGATAGCCCACAACCCAAAATTTATTCCACAAGTGCACCAATTTCCCAGCACAGCTTTCACAACTACAAGAAGTGGTTCATCGTCGTGCGCACTACGAACGACCGAATCGTGTCAAACACATCCAGGACATTCCACGGGTTTGTCTTTTCTGCAAGTTTTTTTTTTTTTTTGGCCCTTGGCCTCGAGCATGCCCAGGCATGCAAGTGAAGTCCAGCTTGTTCTGTTGACAAAACTTTGCTAGACAGTGGCACCTCATTGTTCAACCGCTGTGCCCTAAATCAAGTGAGCATTGCTTTGTCCCCGTTTGAAAAGCTGCAGCCATCACTGTTTTTGCTTTGCAATTGTGTGCCATTAGAGAGTGGTGGCCTTGTTTTAAAAACGGTAGAGAGCAAGCAGTTCCTAACCGTCAGTGCTCATCCTCCCCTTCTTCCACTTAGGGCGCGCTGACTTGGGGCAATGATGGCTGCCTTATCTTGCAGCGATAAATGCTTCCGCTTTTGGGCTGGCAGAGGCATCTTATCGAGAGCAAACGTGCCAATTGCCACACGCACAACAAATGCACGCATGCTGTTCAGCAGTAGCCGGCTAGCCTAGCCCGAGCCCAGCTTTGAGTCGTCATCCTTATCGGGCTATGACCTGACAATTTAGAGACACACACAGGATGAGTTGTGCCGCCCCCTGGTGGTGTCGCTGCGCCACTGCCTCTACGGCCACTTGCTGCACGGTCTTTGCAAACAAAATATGGTGGCGGCCATCCAAGCACGTTGTAGCAAAAGTTTACGCATTTGAGTTCGCAGAAAATGCATTAAGCATTTTTTGGACACTGTAAGCCTCAGATGGGTAGATAACATGCCGACCTGACTTGCGGCGAATTTCATTAATGCTCCAGCCAATCAGCAGTCCTAGCCCTGAGGGAAGCCACGTTTATGCAAGTGACACTCCGGCACGGCGCATCTTTGAAGGGACGAATGTCGATCGTCGCCAACCATCACAAGCTCAGCTGAGTGTGTAGATTTAGTCCATCATTACAAGATATGAATAAGCTGAAAAACAGTGAGTGTCTCTGCAGTTGGAAACGCTGCTACACCTCGCGACCGTGACAGCATCTCCCTGCACAGTGGGCAAGAAGTGTGCGTGAACCGGCATACAACACAGCAACAAAAACCTGTCGCCACTCGCCAGAGTAGGGGACTATTGCTGAAAATCAGTTTACAAATTTCTGAAAGGGGGGTGATAGTACGGTGAAAAATTGCGACAGGGATTGTCGTTGGCGTGGCTTCGCAAAGTGGTAACCAAATGACTGCGGCAATACTAAGCCTTTTTTTGCGCAAAACTGGCCGTGGAGGGTCCTGTTCACCGTGACAGCATCGCATGCAGGAAATGTTAGTGGGCCGACAGACAATGACGGAATTCAATTTTTGTCAGCAGTGAACAGGTTGTGTTTGGGACCCCCCTATCTGGCCTTCAAACGCTCACTTCCCCTATTGTAAACCTGACATGCCAGCACAACGAGGATGGCACAACCCGTGTGGCCGGGCCGACCAGCTGCCCCACACCGCACAGCCAGTAGTGGGCGGAGCATGCGCGGCAGATGCTAAAAAAAAAAGCCTGACGTATGCCAACTGAAGCCCATGGCTGCGTGTACCTTGGAGCAGCAAGGGCGTTGTCTGGTTTCTCTAAGTGCTCTTGTTTCAGGCTGGTGAGCTCATAGCCTCTGCAGTGCTTTGGAGGTGCGAAAAAAAAAGGCAATAGCTCCAGGCCTTATCGCTGGCCCTTTTAAATGAACGCTAACTTGGCTAACACTTTTAAACCATTTTTGCGGTAGGATGCTCCTTGGACAGTACTTCCAGTGGTTGTGCATGTGAAATTGCAAATCTTCAGAACCCTGTTCAGTGCCCCTTTAAAGGGGATACGAAGATAAAAATACATGTTTCGTTCATCAAAAAGACTGCCTTGTCCGATAATAATGACGCCAATATTATCGCAAACTTCTAACAAATAACTGAGAAATTAAAGAAAACATGCGAAGCAGTGGTGACTCTTCAGCCATTTTCTGGCAAACTTGTTGTTTGTGCGACTGGTGGTCACCGACCTAAACCACCACCACAAACATGACTGGGCAGTAGTGGGGCCTCTAGTTTTTGTCTGACCATATCCCTCGAAATGCAAACGTGCAGTTAAACAGTGATAAAGATGTTCTTAGTGCTGGCCCATATGACCTCACGCCTGCCCCATTATAGGTCACTACAGCGCGAAATCTGAATGTTATACAATATTTCTTGCATTTTTCTGTTAAAAAAAGTGTCTTTTGTGGCTACAATTTAGCTGATAAGAGTTACCAAAGGCTAGTTCTTTCAAACTGAAAAGAGCATGTATTGTATTCATATCGAATATAAGGTGAGGTTTTTATCCAACATCCATAGTCTCAAAGTCATACCCCCGCCTTATATTTGAAGCTCAGAAATATACCCTTTTCTTTTTTGACTCTCCGAACCGCACCCTCGCCTTATAATCGTGACTGCCTAATAATTGAATAAGTACGGTATTTGTCTTCATGGCTTCTTTAAAAATGTGTGCAACTAAAGTTGCCAGATGGCCTTACGTTACTGTTCTTTTAAGAAAAACATCTAAGCAGGTTTGTACAATCCTGTTTCACTATTCACAATTTGCGATCCCACAGATGGTAGTGAGAAAAAAACGTACGAGACAGTACCATGAACTGGGAAACAGGGGTAGTTCAATCCAAAGGCTACACCACAGCAATTAGACACAGACCTTTCCTGCTTTGCCATAAGAATTTCCACTTGGTTTGGTGAACCCTCACTTTTCCTACACCACCTGCCCACCAAAACGCCCTGGGGAGGAGACGGGGACTCGCCTGTCGTGGGCTCCCTTCCTCCAGCAGCAGCGGCAGGTTGGAGACCAGGGGCTGGGCATAGGGCCACAGCTGGGGCAGGGGCAGCGTGTTCAGACGGTCCAACTGGGACAGCAGGTCGATCGGGCACTTGTGCAGCCGCGTGAAGGCTGCAGGCAGAAAGTGACAGTAACCACATTCAGTGGCAACACCAGGGGAAGAGCTCCGACGACTACAGCTAGGTTAGTGCTCTATTTGCTGTGGTAGCTTCCTTGCAAAATTACTGCAGGTGCAACTCATATACAAGATCTTCAGAGTCCCACCACAAATAACAAAGGGCAAGAAAAGAAAATGTGGCCTTGTTTTGTTCTACCTCTACACTTCACATGGATCTGCGTACAGACTGGTGGTGGAGGAAGCTATGTGGCATGTTGGAAAGAGGAGCATTGTAGGCAGTTTCTGCTCTCAAGTGGAAAAGGGACAATACAAACATGTGGAATTTACAAACAGGTTCCACTACCCTAAAAAATGAGCTTGTACAAAGTTCGGAGTAAAATGCCGAATTTTTCAGAAAACGCACACTTACAAAGACCTGGGTGCTATTGACACAACGATGTGACTTATAGACCAGAAGATACGGTAACTGTATTAAAACTTGTAGTTCTTCGCAAACTTGGGTCTGTTTACCTGCACACCTATGAATCAAAAGGATTTGCATGAAATTATAAACCATAGTATTTTATCGAAGCCACTAACCTCTGCCTTGGGTTTGCACAAAGTTTTTGGAGTCCTACACCAGTGAAAGTACTGGGCAAAACTAGTCGTACTTTCTTCCATGCACAGATGAATGTTATTTGTGAAAGACATTACTACCAATCAATTTGGTCAGACCGAAAATTGTCACTGCTAGTACAATGTCGACCATTTATAACGCAAACCACTTACAGTGCAGAATTGTATATAACAAGGGCTTCTGTGGCCACTGGTTTTTCTTCCATAGAAACTGAACTCATAAGCATACCCCTTAAAATGCTGTTGTCCAGAGCCAAAATACCGGTTATAGTGAGGGCTTTTAGGCGGCCCGCTAATCGATCGGTGCAGCAGGAGTATCATTTCAGGAGCGCAAAAAATAAAAGGAGGAATCAGCTGTAGGACGCACCGCGCACTCATCCAACCTCACGGACGCATACTCTTCAATGTACTTGCGCATCAACGTAGCTTGGCCTGAGTGCATGTAAAAGTGCACACGCCAGTGTACAGCAAGCGCATTGGTACATGCGTCTTGGGTCAGAATCTGTACAAACTAAATGTCCATGCATCACACGCTGAAACCAGTTCCACCCGCCCATCCAAAGATGTAAAGTAGGCATGAAAGGACGAGGAACGGTGTATTCTGTTGCCTTTCTTAACAAAAATGAGGTGTCGTGCAAAAAAAGTCCTGGTTTTATCGTTCATTCGAATTGCAGTTTAATGGTCAGAAATTGTAAAGGCAGGCTTCAGTTGCAGCTGTTACATTGCCATAACACCTAGGCCGCACACTGGCTGGTGCGCCGCTGCGATGGCGTTGCCTGCCCTTGCCGGCGTACAGTGCGACAGTGCATTATTTTTACGTATGCATAAGTTGATGAATGAGTACGTTGTTAATTACGCACCCATGTGGTTAAAACATTAGCTTGGGAGAGGAAACTAAAGAAAAAAGGCAACCTTTGCTTCGCGCGTCGTTTGAACTGCTACGTGACAACTGTGATAACCACAACTGCCTTTCTCTTAGAACAAGTGAGCTGCTGCACCATGAGTTGTTTCTACCAGAACGTGCGCCAATAACCTGATAAGCAATTGACCTTTCACTTTTTGCACTGAGGATAGTGAGCCAGACGTACTGTACCTGGTGCGTCTGTACTCAGACGTTTCACTGATAAGCAATCAGTTTTCACATTTCAAAAAATGAGATAAGCAATCAGTTCTCACATTTCAAAAAATGAGATAGAGTGCAAGAAAGGGGGACTTGAGTTCTGATCACGTTACTCTGATGGTAATGGCAGGGCTTCTGCCTTGTGGCATCCATTTTTCCAAGCACAAAGAAAAGCCACACCAGATGTGATCCGTCAAAACAAAAAGTAAAAATGAAATTGAAGCCGCGTCTGTAATTTATGAAGAACCGTGCTGCAGCAGCCGATGTGGAAAAAAAAACAATGAAACAAACACCACGCCTGCGTTTTCAAGTGGCGTTCGTTTGAGTGACTGTAAACAAACAATCCAGGAAACGTAGGTTGCAATTTGGCTCGTTTGCGCATGTTTTGGTAATAGTGCGGTACCGCTTACAGTGTGGATTTTTGTGGCTCCTGCAACATACATTATAACTGACCATTAAAAAGAGGTGGAAATTTTTCTCTCCCACAAGGAACCATCATGCAGAGCACAGAACATTAAACAGACCATCTGACAACAACCTTCGCCTGCTTTCAAAAAGGGGAAACTTCCAAGCCACGGCCGCTCCAGCATAGTAACGGCAAACTAAGCTGCTCAACAGAAACCAGACGCATTCAGCGCCAAATGATGGCATTACGTTAGCAATTAGCGCAGCTCAAAGCATAAGATGCTCCCAGAGGGTAAGGGTGTTCGCCCACCCATGTGCCCACCCTGCGTGAGGCTGGGCACTGTGCAGGGTGCCCGGGGTCCCCCCTGCCGGTGCCCGAAACGCCGGTGGGGCAGCGCGGTGGTGGCCGTGGCGCCTTCCCCCCGGAGCCAGTCGTCCACCATGCACAGGTGCGGGTGGTGGGTGGCCAGCAGCCGCAGCAGCGGGGGGAAGAGCCCCGCGTAGCGCTCCTCCCGCTGTGCCCGCATCACCAGGTAGCGCACGGGCAGCTGCGACATCAGCTCCGCCCCGTACCGCTTCACCTGCACAGGGGGAGCGGAGGGAACAAAGGCCCATGCCAGAGTGTTCTTACCATACGTGACGTGTGCCTGTTAGAGACAGTGACATGCCTTCATATGTCAATTTCTATGAAGCAAGGAAATCAACCAGAAACAAAATGCTTGTGTTGGAGAAACAAGTCAACACCACAAAAAGGAATCTGAATGCTAGAGTGTCATGTGTCCAATGATCCTTTTTCTTCCTTCTCTTATTTCTTCTGTAGTCGCTCCATGACATGTCCTCTTCTCCGTCTCAGTCACTTTGCTATGTGAGACAATAAAAATTGGCTGATGATTACGATACGCCCTAGTGCGAAATTTGAGCGCGGCACGAACTGCAGTCTTCTCGGTGACGGCACATAGCTGCTGCATCTCAGGAAGTGATCGCGCCACCACTGAATGCTTGATGGCGCACGTTACTTCGACGTTATCTTGCAGCGCGCCGCCGCCACCGAAAATGTCTCGTGCGGCCTCAGCATACTGCCCAACCCCCCTTACACTTTTGCCATACTTTCCTCCTCTGCTTTCCTGCTCACGTCTAATCTCATCTACCTTCAGTGTTCTCATCATTCTCCCGGTTACAACAAGGCTGATGGCAACTGACGGCGCAAAACCACAGAAGTGGGTGCTTAAAATTTTCTTGCCCATGCCTGTTCAAATTGATAGCAGTTTATCTACACTTTCAAGTTCACATTTTGACAGTTTCCCAATCGAATTTGGCACTTTCTGAGTGCACTCCGGAGCTGGCGCCATCTACTAAGTAGTACAGAGCCACACTTACATCCTCATTACCGTATTTACTCGAATCTAATGCGCCCTCGATTGTAATGCGCACCCATTTTTCATGGTCCGAAGAAGAAAAAAAAACGCTATGTCCTAAATTGTAACGTGCACTAGACTTTCATTATTTAATAGAAAAATACACTTTTTCTCTTTTTCTCACACTTTTCTGACTTGGAATAAGCTAGGCTTATTCCAAAGGTGGCACGAAATGAAATGTGCCGGTTATTGCCGGCAAGAGTCACCACGACGACGGTTTGGGTCAGCGACGAGCTCTGTCGTTACGGGTCTCTGAGCCGCTCGCTCCAGCTGCACGTACTCCGCCAGCGGGTCTTCCATTTGGGGACATTGCCCCCTCTTTGGTCTGCTGAACCCTTTACGTGTCGCCTTGCTTGCGAAAATTTTCTCTTTCTGCTTGCGCCAGTCCCGCACGCAAGTGTCCGGAATACCACATGCACGTGATGCGGCCCAATTTCCATCGCTTTTCGCGCACAAGATTACTTTCTTCTTACATCGTGGTGACTGTGGGAATTTCAACGGCGGAAAGAACAGAGGAACACAAAAAAAGACTACGCGGAAAACAAAGGCAAACATGCGCTGACTACGAAGTGCTGGTGGCACCATAGCCCTGGCAGCCACCACCACTACAAGTACGGGCCACCTCACCATCTTAACAGACTCTCAGCAGGCCTGCCGCTACTACCTTCTTGGCCGCATTCCCTACCAGGCTCTCAAGATACTTCAATCCCTCAAGACTCCCCCAACCATCCAGATAGTGTGGACACCTGGGCATGCCTTCCTACCAGGGAATGAGGCGGCACATGCCGCTGCCCGTGAACTCATTTTCCGGGATTCCCGTCCAAGGACAGACGACTTGGCATCCGCACCATCCCTCCACCCTCTGCCGCTCAGATACACCGACCTGCTTGCCCACTACCGCCACACTCGTTTCCACTACCCCCCTCCCCACCCGTCGCTCACTACAGCAGAGGCCCGGACGTGGCGCCGGCTACAGACAGGCACATACTTCAACTGTACCGTACTGTCGCACATCTCCCCTACCACATTCTCCTACTTCTGCCATTCCTGCAACCTCCCCGCCACAACAGCCCATCTTGTATGGTTCTGCCCGCACCATCCCGATCCCCTCCCTTCCCCATCCCCTGAGCGGTGGGAACGCGCACTGACCAGCCTGCACCCGGAGGACCAGCAACGCCTGATCAACCGGGCCACCCGGGCTGCGGAAGCGCACGGCTTCCTGAACTGAGGACGCCACCCACCTTCTTTTTTTTTTGCTCAATAAAACGTTTTGCCTCCTCCTCCTAAATAAACATTCTTGTTAAAAACAATCATCACTGTAAAGGAAATTTACCCTTCGACCTTTCAATACCGTACATGTATAAATATGTTACATATTTTCTGCCATCGGGAAAAAATTATTTGATAGACTACCCAAATTCACTGCTTTTCCTGTGGGAAGGAAAGAGTTAACAGCTGCGTTCTAAAAGCAACATCCTTGCAGTTCCACAAACAGATGAAGTTAGCTAGCTCGAAGCGTAGATCTGTCAGGTAATTGCCTGTGCAGCCAGCCTCTGACCCAGTTACTTCTGCCCCTGTACATTCAAGCCTTTGCCCACCTTGGTCATTTGGTGGAGACACTAATTCTGTTTTCACATCTACAGCTTGTGCCCTGGTTCTCTCCGACAGCAGGCTGTCACCCCTTTGGCTGCAGAGCAAGTGCGCTTGCAGCCAGCTCTTGCACGCACCTTGCGGCCAGAGGCCACGATGGCCTTCATGTTGTTCAGCCGGGTGTCCTCGTACAGGAGCAGGTAGTACAGCAGCAGCAGCTGGGGTGCCGTCATGTCCCCCGAGTCCTCTCGAGAGCCCCCACCTGCAACAGAGGCAGGGTCCTCAGGAGAGAGCAGGCTGACAGGACACTACAGGCACCAAACGTTTAAGGGGTCCTGTAAGGCATTTCGAGCACAATAAATGAACAAGCGGAATCCTTAGGTTGGGTGGTCAACGTCACCTGTGCCATTGATAACCTTTTTACATTCAGTGGAAAGCTCCCATTTCCATTGCAGAGTTCGTTGCCATGTTCCCACCCTTTCCTGCGTGTTTTGGGCTCCGCCATTCCGACACATGTACAGCATCGATTTTCCCATGTGCGTCACAAAGCAGAAATCCTGCATCAGGACGGCTTTTTCTCACACTTCCGGCGAAGAGAAGCGTCGTCTGCTCAGCGTTGATGGGTTGCGGCAGCACCTTTGCTTAATTAGCCCTTCCTGCAACATACTTGACACTATTGATTTCGTCTATTTTATATTTTTTAATCTATTACCTCACTTCTCGTTAAGGTGCGTTGGCTAGGCCGACGCGACAACGACACGACGGTATTGACTTCCGAGTTGGTAGACAGCCTTGTCCTACGACAGCAACACGAACACATCGGCCGACTGAAAGTTCGTGTGGTGTGACTGGCTCGCTGATCGAAGACGGCAACAATACCGATCGTCCGAACGGTCATCGGGAATCGATCAAGAAGCGAAAACTGCGCACCGGCAACATTCATGACGCACGACCGCACCAAAACTCTCGCCTCCCACCCACACTGCGGTTGGCTGCTCACGGCTCGCGTGTTCATATACAGGAGTGATAAATCTGTACGCATCACCCGATTTTTTTTTTTTTTTTCATTATATGCAATGCATTTTGGTTGGATAATTTCAAAAAATTGTATCACAACGAAATTCATATCAACCGAATTCGCATCACCGAGATTCCACTGTATATAAACTGACATCGGTTCGGAACGCATGTACGTGCTCACTCAAACCAATTTTGAGGCGATTCTTTAGTCCAGTGATTCCCAAATGGGGGTCCGCGAGAGCATTTGACGGGTCCGCGAAGCCTACTCAAAGCTTTTACTCCCGCCATTCTTTTCTCGATTTTGCCACCACTTTCTTGCAATGCAAAAATGTAGCTTTGGCGCGCATTACATGTACGTTTAGTTTCTCCGCGTAGCACCTATTTTAACAACTGCTTTTTGCACGACAAGCCAGCTTTTGAGAAGGAAAAAAAGCAACACGAAGAGGCAATATATAGGTGTTTAGACTGAATCTGATTCAAGACCAGATTGTTTAACATGGTGCGCATCGTCATTAGCGTCAACCATAAAAGGCGGGCATCGAATAGGTGTGTAGGCTACGTAAGCTGCAAGTGAAATTGTTACGTATGACACCAACAACATATGCTCCATTTGGGGTTTTCCCCCATCACTTGCAAGCCCAAAACGGGTCCCGGGGCAGTCATGGCTGAGAACCACTGCTTTAGTCATTCGCTCATATATTTTAGACTCCCCCATACGCGCAGGGACAGGGTTGTTCTCTTTTCATGTGATCTTTCAGCGTGGTGTGGAAACGTTAAAGTTCCGCTCCATTCCTTCCGTCAGCTTTTCCAGTCGTGAGCGGAGTGCAGGATTCATACGCAGAATGATAAAAAAAAAAGAATCGGCGCAAACAGAATGCAGAAAGTCAGACGGCCCCGTCCCAGAGCGATGCTGCGGCGCAGAATATCGCAGCAGCAGACGACGGACGCAAGTGGATGTTTTTGCAGATGTCACCGAGAAGTGAGGCATCATGGGCAGTCACGCTCATGCGGTGTGAGGAGATGCACAAAACGAGGGTGATTAATTTGCAATAAGCTCCCCTAATACTCGTCACTTTAACAAATTTCTTGGAGGTGATTACTGGAACATTGATTTGCCTGAAAATGTGAACACCATGTATCGACAAAACCTCTTTCAGGGCCCCTTTAATGGCTGACACAACCTGATGCTACTGCATCACTTGCACGTCCCATTACCCTGCCAAATGGCTCAGTTTGTCTTGTTACTACTACGACAGCAGTGGGCTCCACATGTGTTGCTTGTGTTCAATCTTGTCACAAAGAAGGCACAAGCCTGATCTGTCATTCTGCAAAGAGCTCCCAGTCAGGCCTATGACAAACATTAACATTGATAGAGTAGATAAACAGAAAAAAAAGAAAAGGTCTAGTGCCAGGCAGAATGTGTATGCGTGGTGTGAGTACATCACACACTGCCCTACAAAACTGCCCAACAGAGTAAAAATATTTATTACAGTTTAAACCTCGTTATAACGAAATTTAAGGGGCGCCGCGATTTGCTCGTTATAGCCAATATTTCGTTATAGCCGTAGCCGACATTTACTGCAAATATTATGCATTGTAGTTACCTAAAACAAAAAGCGGGCGAAATAGCATCTTGCTGCACGGCGATAGTCAGTTAAAATAAACACATTCCGGAGGTAAAAAGGAAAAGTCACGAACCTACTTTATTGCAGTTCAAAACTCGTATTTCAAACAGACTTGGCTACAAGAAGTCCGTAATTGGACATTGATGCACCTTCCTGATGCGAGCGATGGCTTCCATCTTCGCCGCCCTCGTGCGCGCCGAAGTAGCGCGCAGCACGTCACGCCGCATCTAGTGCCTCCGACGCCGTCCTTAGCGCTTCTTTTCAAGCCATGTGCAACAGCGCTGACGATGGAATCTCGGTTGCTCACGATGGTGTACAGCGTACTCGTCCACACGTCAGTCTCTTGCCACCTTACCACGGAGTGCACCTTACCTTCCTTCGCGCCCGTCACCTTTATCATAGCCGTCTTCTGTTCAAGAGTGATAGTCTTTCGCTTTCGCTTCCCGCCTGTCGCACTCGCGCTGTTGGAATCACGCCGGCAGTACGATAAAAGATAAGGCTGAAGACTGCCAAAACCCACGCACACACAACTACGCAGCGACGTCGGCGATACGAACAGGGGAGGAGGGGCGGGGGAGGAAGGCGACGCAACTGCGCGCGCCGTGTGCATTGGGGTTTTTCTCGGGCTCACCGCGGATTCCCCGAAGCCATAGGGATACGTGGGAAAATCGAACGTCGGACTGCTTCTCGGGGAGCCCGCGGTGAGTCCGACACTGTAAATCGAAGGGCCCCATTGTCTGCATGGCGTGCGCAGGGAGAGGGGGGGGGAGGGGGAGGGGGCTTCGCGGGCGCAGCGTCCGCATGGCGCGCCAGCCAGCTTCGCGCGCGTGGCGGGAGTTTTGAACTGCTAATACAGTTGCCGCGTCACGCACTGTCTCAAATCCGCGTTGCGCACTGTTGTAAAATTAGCTCAAAATTTGATTTCTCAACGAAATTTGTTCGTTATATCCCGTAACGGGGAAATTTTACCTCGTTAAAACGAGGTTTTAAATACATTGGTTTCTATGGGGACTTTCAAGGGGAATTACGATTTGCTCGTTATATCCATTATTTCGTTATAGCCCGTCTCGTTATAACGAGGTTTAACTGTATCAGAGTGACAAAAAACATTCTCTGTCGTACGCACTGCCTCTGCCCCTTCTCAGCTCAGCTGCAGGCAGAAAGTGGACTCCAGTCCAAGCCGATGGACATGATGTCCTGGTTAATGGAATTGATAGACTCCTAGCTTGTCCAGCACGCAGGAGGAGCCACCCACAAGATCGGCCAACCAGTAAGGTTGGTCCACACAACCCACACCCTGAGGCAGGTGAGGAACGCATGCTGACAGCATGCACAGCTGTTGTGACTGGCGACCAAAGGGGCGCCAACAGAAAACTAAACTGAGAAGCAGCGAAAGTTCGTCAAGATGGCACCAACGAATGGTCGTAACAGTAAGACAGGCATAGACACAAGAAAACCACGCACACACCGAGCCCTTGCGCAGTGTGTACTCCTTTTCCATCTATGCCCAGTCCACACCGGTCGTACCCTGGGTGTCCGTCGTCCCGTCGGGCGCAGTGCCGTCCTGCAGGGCGGTGCCGAAGACGGAGGCGATCTCCTCCTCCGAGAGCGGCTCGTTGGTCATCTCGTGGGCGGTGGGGCTCTTGCAGCTGGGCACGATCACCGAGTTGACGTACACTTCCACCAAGGCCGGCAGAATCGGGTGCAGAGGGGCACGGCTGGCGCAGATCTGCTTGAACACCCAGTCCTTGATGCGCACCTGCAACAAAGGACAGCCAATGGTGAACAATGCCAATAAGAAAAAAGTGCAGGAGTTCCACCCTGCGAACACTGCGAGTTAGCGCTGCACTTTCTGCCGCATAATTTGCAGTTTTTTAAAATAAAATTACCGCTGCAGCAACATACATATAATTGTCATTACACATATAGGTTGTATTCACTGGCAAGGCACGCATGCAGGCAACCATGTGAGTGCGCTGTCACTGGTTACGTCAGGCTCCGCAAGATGACGGAACTTGACCGTGCTAAGCACACGGCGTGTATTTGATGTTCCAAACTGTCCCCCCCCCAAGCGCGAAGTAACGCCTTGACTCCAGTGTGAATGCGATTAATGACATCTCTGGTGACACCACCGTTGAGAATCAGGTTTATGGTACCGGGGTCGTAGTGCCCGGCTGCGGCTCCCAAGAAAGACACCGTGTCCCTAGAAAACCCCACCTTTAGTGAGATGCGAGCCCGTCTACACACGTCCGATTTCCCCGAAGCCCAGGCACGCACTGCCACAATCCCTGTCTCGTTCCCCGTGCACACGCTGCGCGTGCCCCCAACTGCTTTCTTTCTTATCCTTTTTATGCCCAGTTGCCACAGGTTGGAACAGATCAGACGACGCACGCCGGTGTTTTTTTCTTCTGCGGCGTGCAGGCGCAGTGGCACAAGCCACGCCATGTTCGTGGCGCTTCAGCCATGTCTGTGACCCTTTCCAGTGTTGCCAAGCGAAGAAACTGACAAGTAAACTTTTCAGTGAATACCATCTATAAGTATATAGGATCCCATACATACACATAAAATAACTGATCCCTTATATGTGATCCCATATCAGCAACCTGTGAACGCCAGCATGTTTGCCACATGTCAAAGCACAACATGTTAGTACACACCCTCTTCGGGACGTCCACTGCCCACTGTTACACTGAGGTGTACACCTGTTGCTGACCCCTGACCCAACGTTACTCGCAACAGTAGTGAAAATGCCCGCCGGCTTCTTCACAGCAATACTCTTCCAGTCAGCCTTCTTGTCCTCGAGAAAGTATGAGTAGATGCACCCTAAGGTACCATGTTTAAGTTCACTGCCATGTCACCTGCTGGTTTGAATACGATCACAACGAAATTAGCTCAAAATCATGGGGGCATGAAATTGTAACATTCCCCTGCAGTAGAGTGGCAAATATAGATTTGACTCTGTCTTCCAAATCGTGCTGAATGGAAAATAATAATAACAATAATACATTACCCTAGAAATCTGAAAAACAAAAAGAAAAGAGAAGGCTCTCCCATATAAAGTGTTAAATTGGCAAACGGTTATTATGTGGCTCGTGAATGGACTTACAGAAAAAGACAACCCTGTGACAAAAAACATTGAAATGAGACTACCAAAAAAAATCTTCCCCGCCTTTCTAGCTACAGCTGACTGACAACTTCTTTACATCAGCTACACCACCCTTTCAGTAAACCTATTTCAAAGTGCTCCAGGCTGCAACCCATAATGGGCCCACAAAAAATGCTTGCCTTGTGCTTGGTGAAGGCCCTGCTCTTGAGCAGCTGGTAGATGCAGTGGACGGGCAGGAAGCCTGCCGTGTTGGCATTCAAGTTGGGCGTCACCGCCACCTTCACCGCATGTGCCGTCACCACCTGGGCACAGAGAAAGAGGTGGGGGAACTCAAGGAGAGGGCACCACAACACGCACTTCCGAGCACCATGTTCATGCATCTCAGGCTGCCATACTTTGTCCCCTGTAAACCACTCAGACTCACTGAAAACATAAATACCCACGCACGGCAGTGCGACAGCACATGCACATCCAGACTTTTAAGCGATGCGTTCCGATACCATGGAAACTTGTTAACTTGACCGCTCAAGCAGTGGTACACTCAAGGCAAGATGCCACTCGTTGCTTTGCGACACTGCAAATGGGAGCGTACATTTAAAAACTCGTTCAAGCGATAAAGCTGCTTGGTGGTCACACAAAACCTCAGCAAGCATGAGCCCCATTAATTTTTTTGCACAGCTTGTACAGCTTGTACCTGAACTGCTGCAGCTTGCCATGGTCCAAATTTTGTGCCTTCTTGTTTCTGGGTTCTAAGCACAACTTGTACAATTTAGTCCAAGCTGAGATCCCAATTTGGTCACTGCTCACTCAGCAATCCAAGTTGAGCTCAAAACGCTGCACAGGCCGTGGTCAAACAATTCAGATTAGACCTTACAATGCCCAGAGATCTACATTATGATAAACATCCTTAAAACAACAGCCCAATGGTAAGTTAGGTGCGCTTCGATGAGACTCTAATGATACCCTCTTAAACAACTAGTTTACCAAAGCGCACACCACCGCCTCCAATCAGCCTTGTTCTGTGTGCTGGATGGACGCGCAAGCCCGTGCACACCACCTTTTCATGGTGGTGGTACCTGGTCGGTGAAGAGCTCCTGGGTGAAGATGGTCTTCATCTTGGCGAGGCTGTTGGGCCGGATGGGGATCTTCATGCCCAGCGTGGAGCAGACCAGGTCCGCTATGGGCGTCAGCTGGTTGCTGTGGAAGTGGATCGCCATCAGCAGCAGCATCTCCCCGAACGAGGCGCTCACGCCGCTCGTCCTGCACCAGCACACCCAGCGGTGGTGTGGTCACTCACTGAGCTCCTGCTACTCTTCCAAGGGGTGCACTGTCGCTATGTGTGTGCAATTTTTTTAAATTTCAAATAACCGAATTCGCAATGTTTGTCACACAGTAAGCAGCTACGACAGGTAAAAATGAGTTTTTAGCCTCCTTTTACAACACGTCCCGCAGCCTAAAGGTTATGAGGGTTTTTTTTATTAACACTTACAAGCACATCACAAACACACTTGCCCCCCCACACCCACCCAGATACACACATGCACACACGACAGTAATCCAGTACAAGATCGGTTCTTGCACTATTGCCCCGAGTTATTTCCCGTGTCTTTTTCGATCAGACAACCCTCACACTGAAGAAGCTCTGTGCTGCGATGACAAGGGCCTGCTTGCTTGAACAAACGTGCTTACTGGCTGTCTTATTCACAGATTTCAATAAGTCCGCGAATAAGATTCGGACTAGTGCGCTTTCCCGCAAGTGCACAAACTAGGTTAGAAAGCAGTCTTACTGAAGTCTATAGGGACAGCGGGTACTTAGACGCGCACAGGAGGGGCGGCTAGGGAAGAGTGGGGAATGTGGAAAAAAAACTGTCGCTTTGGCATTTCGGCCAAGAGCACGCGTTATCATTATCCGTACAGTATCGGTACAATTCTATAAATTTGGCCTATCGGGCGGCTCATGTGAGTACTATTATGAATCATTTACAAATAGCCCAGTAACTGGGCAACTCGCGCGACAACGCCTCTCTGCCCCGTTTGCAGTGTACGCTCACCCCATGCTTTCCCTGTGCCGAAGAGGCCCTGCACAGGCGGCAGATGCCCGGGGCATGAGTCATGGAGCAGTGGACTGTTTTGAAATCGTCTGCTAAGCGGCGCAGCTGTTGCGAAATCGTCTGCTCGCTCCCGTCATGTGCGCCCATGGTGTGCAGACTCCTAACTGCCACTCATTACAGCTCGCGTAACGTTATGCTACTGGAGTGCGATGTCACACTGGCGCACATTTTGTCTTGTGAGTAATCAGTCACGAGTGGGATTCAGGTTCCTCGTCTCCCACGCAGATGCAAATAGCCCTACAGGGCGGGCCAGCATAAGTCTGTGAATAAGACTGCTCGGAGCAGGCTAATTCACAGACTTATTGCATTTTATTAAGAAAACCCATATTTTTTAAAAATTATAAGTTTCGAAAGCGCCTTTAAGTAAAAGGGAACCCCCTAGCGACCCCAAAGAAAGTATTGGCCCAATAAGACGTAGACTTCGAATAAGTCTGTCCTGTTGAACTTCGGAAGTGGGCCCAGGTGTGGCCTTGGTTTTGCAGCGCATGGCAGCCGACCTGCCAATAGTCCCTCCCTACATGAGCCGCGGATTTTTCCAATGGACGGCCGGGCCGGGGCTCCGGCTGGAGAAAAGCCCTCGGGGCACGCCAGAGGGTATTTTCAGGCCCAAGGGAGACATCAGCGGACCCGGGGCCCCACCGGCGGGGGGTTGGGGACGTTTGCAGCGCAGCGAGCACCTGCCCGTTTCCTCCGGAATGCTCCAGGCAAGCAAGGGAGCTTTCAACGGAACAGGCTTACGCGGGGACACTTAAAGCCAGTCGGGGGGCACAGAAATTCGACCTTTTTGGCCCTCCGTGCGACCTCTCCTGCAGGGCGCGGTTCTAGAGGAAACTGAGTTTGGTTCCCGACGAAATCTTTGTTCAATGCACCGTGTTCTTTTGGAAAGCTACCACGCCTTAGTTCAGACTGTGAAAGTTTTATGTTTAATTGGTTCGGACCCGGCTTAAAATGGGGCCGGTAAATTTGGAAGAGAACAGTATTGCTTTTATTTAGAGAACATTTGTTTGTACGTTTTCCAAGCCTCTTTAGAGGAATAGAAGACCCCAAATAAGCGGAATAAACAGACTCGAATAAGTCTGCCGTTGGGCCAGCAAGGGCCAGGTTTCCCCAACAGCGGGGGAGCCGACCTTCCCAAGTAGCCCCCCATGAGCAAGGGCCCCTGGGCGGGGCGCTCGTGCTCCTGGCTGGAGACGAGCGAGGGGCACGCCAGCAGCATGCACAGGCCCAGGGAGACAAAGCGGATGCCCGCCGCACTCGGCGGGGGGTGCGACGTCAGCAGCTGCACCAGCACCACCACCTCGTCCTCCGTGAACCTGCATGCAGGGGGGCGTCAACGACAGCGTGACGAACACTAGACGTCGACACCAACAAATTCGCCTTTTCGGCCCACAACGTGCGCTGTCTCCTGCAGGGGCGGTTCTAGATTCGGCAACGCAGTGGTCATGGTGAAATGCTTTGATTCGTTTGAGTGCACCAGTGGCAGGAAAGCTACACACTGCCAAGATTCAGACTGTAAAAGTGATGTTTAAAGTTGGTTACAAAGAAAAACCCTTATTAAAATGTGTACGTATTGGTAAGAGAACATCGTATTAGCTTTATGATGAAAAGAAGCATGGTAGTACGTCCAACGCCTGCTTTAGAAAATAGAAAGAAAAAAAAAAACATCTCTTTAGTCTGCGTTGCAGCAGTCAGGGTGCCGACAGCGAGAGTGACCCTTTCAAGAGGAGGATGAGAGAAAGGGCACTGACTTGAGGGCAGCGATCCCGCGCAGGGCGCAGCAGAGGCGCAGGAGGGCGTTGGCCTGCACCACGCGGCAGTCCGGCAGGTCGTGCTGCTGCTCCAGGCTGGACAGCAGCAGCCGCTGCAGCCGTGACAGCAGCTCTTCCCGCAGAAGCTGCAGCGTGCTGCCCCGGCCAGACTCGCCCTTCTGCGAATAAAGACAGAGAGAAGGGAGAGGGAAGGGCGTCTTCCTCCTATGCTCCCCCCCTTTGGGACCCCTGTCACTGTAACAACCTCTTTCTAAGTTGCGTCCGGACCCACCTAAGGAACTCGAATTACATGGGATCACTCCTTTCTTATTCCTCTCACACCACACATTTCTCGTTGCTGTGGGCGAGTGCTGTATGCTTTTAACACTTTGCTCTCAAGCAATACCACTGAGCCTTAGAGTTAAGGTAATCCCCCTTGGAAGTGCTGCAAAAGCTTTCCTTTCTGTTGGCGTTATTTTGCTTTAGTGAGGATTGGACCTCGCTCAGTGCCTTCAGCATTAGAGAGCAGAGAGAAGGAAATTTCTTTTTTTTTTTTTTCACTGCACGATACCTCCTATCCGGCCTGACAGTCCTCTTTTCATCTGTTCTGCTGAAGCAGAATGGGAGGTTATTTCTCATTATTTTGGGCCCTAATTTGCTCACTAAAGAAAGAAATCTCGTTTGAAATTGGCATGAAGAGCCTGACAACCATGTGAATTATACTTTGGAATAGGTAAGTCAATTACTAGGACAGTGTTCCTCTTGCAAGAGAAAACAGGCCCAAGAATCTACAAAAATATGGTTATGGGTTTGGTTACACCCCACTACATTACATTCTTGCTGCCCACATGCAACGTTCTCAGTATGAAGCAGCGTTTAAGTTGTGCAACATTTGTCTGCTAACAAATACCAGTAGTCTAACTGGCTGCTACCACCCCCACCAGTCGCCTAAATTACTGCTCTATATGCAATCGTCTAATTCCAACTGGTGAAGTGTTTCTGCAGTCTCATACATTCAAGGTAGCACTGAGGCTGAACTGGTGTGGTGCTCAAACACCTGACATGGATGCAAGTGAACCTAGAGCAAACAAAACATACCAAGGGAAATCCACATTCAATGGTGGTATCTGGGTCCAAACCAAACAGATAACAACACAACTCCTCTAACCTAATGTTCAACAAGTTGTTAGAATGAAAATAGATTTGGCAGAACATAAATACGAGTGCAACAACAATCACCCCACCCCCCAACCTCCGGGAACAAACTCACTGATAAGATTGATTGTGGGGTTTAATGCATTGAAGCTACACCTGTGATATGAGGCACATCACAGTGGAGGGCTCCAGACACATCCTGACCACCTGAGGATCTTTTATGTGTGCTAACATGAAACCTGGGCAGGGGCGAAGCATGCAGTGTATAAGTGTATTCTTGGCACCTTGGCGTTTTCGCCAACGGAGATGAAACTGCTGGGAGGTAGAGGTATACAGCTTTGCTGTAAAAGTCTCGTGTCTTTGAAGCACGAAGCGTTCCAGCGCGAGGCGTAAACGAGTGCCCCATGTTTCTTTAGCATGCGTTACGTTCTAGCACGAGGCGGAAACGAGTTTCCCAGTGCTTTAGTACCGTGACTACATAAGACGAACGACGATTACGACGACGACAGGAGACGCCAACAGCCCCAGCCCCTAAGGGGCTTCGTCCCTAAAAGAAGGGGAAAGGAAGGAGGAGGGGGGGGGGTGCCCTCCTCTCGCTCACCTTCTGGCAGCTGCGCACGTACTGGGCCAGCCAGGAGCGCACCTTGTCGTCGCTTCCCAGCAGCAGGCCACTCACAAAGGCCACCAGGTCACCCCCATCCGACTCAGTGCCCCCACCCGCCCCCTGCTGCTGCCCCTGCTGCTGCTCGGCACTGCGGCAGTGGTCCAGGCTCAGCAGCACCGCCAGCCCCGGCATGCGGCACATTTCCACCTGGAACAGAGAGGGAGAGAGATTGCCTCCTTACATCGGGGGCTGGAGCTCCAACCCACTGCCGAAAAGGGCACATCAGGTCAAACGCTCCCCCAGTCCCTTCACAAAAAGTCGGGATGTCCCCCTCATCATTCTCAATGTTCTTGCAACTGCACTGACAATTGATTGATTGCAGGGTTTAACGCGCTGACTCAATGCAAGCGATAAGGCGCACCGTAGTGAAGGGCTCCGGATTAATTTTGACCACCTGATCATCTTTAACATGCGCCGAAATCTCGTACACATGGTCATTTTTGCTTTTCGCATCCATCAGAAAAGCGGCCGCCGCAGCCGGGAATCGAACGCGTGTCCTTTGGGCTCAGCAGCACTAATGCCTTAGCCACTGCGGCGGGTCCTTGGCTAATCTTCAGCTCTGACGCAAGGCTGCAGGGAAACTGACAACTGTGGAATGAGTCTTCCTGAAGCCCAGCTCACTGACAGTGGTTGCGAAAGTGGCACACAGCAGAAATTCAGGTATTCCACATCACTCACAAGCGGCATAGCTCACGGGGATGTTGTGCATGGCTTGACATCAAAAACCTTTGCCAGGCACTTTTTGAAGTTGCAATCCATGAGCTATGTTTGTTGCTTATTCTAAACACCTGAAAAACACTAAATTAAGAGTGAGCGTGAAGGTAGGTACTCAAGGCCAAACAGGCGTTAATGAGGCATTAACACCTTCCTGCCAACATCTGTTCAAATTAATGGTATACTATCGACGCTTTCAAGTTCAAATTTTGATGTTTTTTTTTCATTCGAATTTGGCGCTTTCACGGTGTGCTTTGAGAGCTGGCACCATCTACTGAGTAATAAAGACACTTACATCCTCTTTGCTTTATTTTTCCGCGCACCACGATTTTTTTAAAGCACCGTCGGTGTCACGTGACGGGCGCTCAGATTATACGCAGACGGTGTCAACATCGCGCGCCACAACGCCCCAGAAATGCCACACATTTAGCGATTTGGGCGATTCTAAATGCGACTTTTTTTATCACATTAGGAGCACTGACTCCAAGGACAACTTTTTGTCATCGTATTTCAGAACTGAAAGCAACAGTGTGCCAAACCGGCCCATAAAGTGTATTTTGCCATTCATTGCTTTCGCATCGAAACTGCCCATAACTTTCATTTGAAGCTTAGAAAAATGCGTGCGCAACCAAGGCCTCCTGCCCCCCACCCCCAAAAAAAATAATAATAAAAGGAGCCTTACTGCCTTGGCCCGAACCACCAAGGCCTGAGCTGGGTTCATCCGGCAGAGCAGGTGCAGTGCCTGCATGCGCACGCAGCCACTGGCCGAGTCCTCGTCCTGCTTGTCACCGTTGGAGATGAGGGCCAGGCACACTGCAAGGGGCCAGAGACGCGACAGGAAAAGACTCTTTAAAGTGTCCTCATAGCTGCGCTACACGAGCATTGAAAGGACATTTGAGTCGAATGGACTACAAAATTTCAAATGCCATTCGAAGTGGAAGGAGTTCTGTCAATCTACACGACAATTCTCAAAGGCAAGTTCAAAGTTCCATGTTCGCCCGCCATGTTTTGGTGTCATCACTGCTGCCCTGTTTCGCTATTGACAAAAAATTTAATTTTAGAGTTAAAATGGGCCAAAAACAATTATTAGTGATCAAATTGATAACAACCTACAAGCGCAGCAGAAAACATGCACTAACAGCCAGTTTATTTTTTTGCACCACCGGTGTTGAGAGTGACAAGTCACCCTGTAATTCTGGAGCGAGTAATAGAAAACAAAAACAAGTGAAAAGTTACGAAGATCGCGCACTTTAGTCACCAAGTTTTACTCGTAAATAATTGTTTTGTTATTACAGCATGCAGAAAGTGCGCCCAAGAGTACAACCGTTCGCGTTTCAAAGGCCTTTGAGAACCTCAAAGGTCAATGGTGGTGCTCCTTTGACTCAAATGGCATTTCAACCAAAGGCCTTCGAAAAACGTCGTGTCGCAGCTCAAAGGTGTCATTTGAGTCAAATGACATTCGACTCAAAGGCCTTCGAAATGCTCATGTAGCACAGGTATCAGATATTGTTCAAACCACCTCTGTGCCCCTTTAACAGCGCCCATCAGCTACAGGGTACATATCCCACCTTCTGAAAAGCTGTCGGGGGCATTTGCAATGAGTCGGCACAGGAGGTCTGGGCCATTCCGCAGGTGGATGAGGGTCTCCGCAATATCCTGAATGTGAAGAATTCCCGGGAGCTCTGCAAAAAAATAAGGGTTCCGAGTAAAAAAATGTTCCGTAAAAATGTTCAAAAATGTAAAAAAAAATGTTCCGAGTAAAAAAACAGCTATTTCATAACAAATAAAGAAGGCATGGCGGGAAGTACGATGAAACAACCTGGAAAAGGGGGTGGGCAGTTTGGACAATGTGCAAGAACAGAGAACGTTGAAGATGGTGGAAATGGCAAATGTCATTGCTGAAGCATCTTCCTGTTACAATTGCTCGAAGTCAAGATGGCGCGAAAGAAAGAACATTGGCCCATGTTTATGTAAGTCCCAACTTCAAGCTAGCTAGCGATAATCTTTCATTACACGCACATCGTATTTGAGTACTTTGTTTGTGTTTCTAATAGTAGTATTAGATCCATTGGCCGGGCGATTTTTTGCTTGTGTGGCGCATACCTTACTTCAACCTTCATGTGCAGTTTGCACAGGATGACGAGCCTTTGTTCTGACCCTTTGTGACCTTATCCAAATTTTTGAAAGTCAAAGTAGAAATAAGATGGAATGGCACGAAACCTGGGTGTACACAGAAGCAATTAGGAAATACAGTACGAAGCAAACAAAATATTGTCAGGCATTTCTCCACGCAACACAGTGACGCAGTGAAGAGTTTCCGGGAGGATTTACGCTGTCTTTTGAAAAAGCTGTCACATACTGTTGAGTTGCTGGTTATTCAAACACAACCGGGAAATATGTACATGAATACAGCTAAAAGTTTAAACCATAATAAGAATAAAACAATGAGAAATTGAGGTAACCACCAGATGTGTCAGATTTATACTCTGCTTTTATTTCAGTTTTACGTTAACACATTGATTACCGTATGCATAAGCTGGCAACTAGCACGTTTGCGCAGAAAGAGCCATATCCTTCCTTTGCTATATGAGAGAGACCGGCTTTTCAGAGGTTGAATTGCTAAACTTTGAGATATGCACATGAGAGGGGATGAGGCAAAATTGGAAAGATTCATCACTTCATCACAATTGCTTGTTTCATAGTTACTAAGTACATCTGACAGCGGTCACCGCTCTCACATAACTTGTAAGCTTGGCAGACACTGTAAACATAAAAGTTGGTGTTGACATAGTGAAGTAAAACAATGCAAGCGCAAAGCGTATTAGGTATTTGTGCAGGTAAAGTGACGACGAAGCTTCGGTGTACTATCACAAAGAGCTTACCTGCATGGGCGATGCACATAACATCAGCAACTTCATCCAAGTAGACATCGTTGTCGAAGAGGTCCGACGTTTTTGTGCCAAGCTCAGTACGGTTGTCTTTGACCTGGTCACATAAATTTCGCAGTCATTAAAAACCTAGAAAGGCTAAATAATTTCAACAATCAACAAATAGTGGTGCGGCATGGTCAGACAAGATGTAGGAATGAAATCCAGAGTGTTGCAGGCGTAATGCCTCTATTCGTTCTCACGATAGCGCAGTTGGTGACAAGCAACTAGTTATTTCAAAGCAACCCGCGCAGTTGATGACAGGGATGCCCGAGCAACACACCATGCCATCAATTTTCTGAGACATGTAGAACTGTATTCTGCCTTCTCTATAAGGACTATGCTTCCTACAAAATCGCGGTGTATGCACAGCTAGGCGAGTACCAAGATATGAACAGTGCTTACTACTGCGTTGCGTACAATTATTGATAAACAAGCGTCTAAACGTACGGTTACATGCACGAAAGTTAATTGCAAGTCAACCAAATCAATGGGCTGCAATAGTTAAGGTGAAAGCTGCGCTAGATGACGAAAAACATTCGAGATCTGACCTGAGCGATGAAGGCAAGAAGTTCGCTGAGAACCAGTCGCAACTTCCTGGCAGCATCGCTCCTCTCAAACTCGAGGGCTAGGGAATTCTGGAGCGAAGATATCAATATGCTGTCCCCAGAGTGGGCTCCGAGCTTCAACCTGAAAGAAACATCAGCGTTACAACGGTTACGCGATCACCGCGGGCAACAAAGCGCGCGATGGTGTTGTCATTACCGAAGTTGCTGCTCCTTCTTGACGTCAAGCTCGAGGGCGTGAAAGTCGATCGATAGGAGGGCTACGAGCGAATTGACGAGCTCGATGCCAGACAATATTTTCAGCACTGTCTTCTTTTTCTGGGCCCAGTCCTTGCGCTGATCCAGAGGGGAGCATAAAGCCATGCGAACGAGGCAGGGTAGTAGGGGACGAAGCTCCCATTCTGGCAGCGCTGCCAGGCTATCGACGTCGACATTCTGTATTGCGTCGAAAGCTCGAGGTGTGACTGGAACCTTGTAACTGGTGCTGAATTCCTCTCTGGCCATTGTCACTTGCTCGCACTCATCCGAGACGGTCGCACCGGCGTGAAAACGCACGGATGCACTTGCGGCATTCACAAGCGAAAGCGATTGATGTCGATGCCGATAGGAACCCGAGGAGCGGGTTAGCCTTGGCGCCCTTGGCTAAGGAGCTAAGCATTAGAAGATAAAATTTGATGTTTTGTTGCTATTGATCAATATTTGCCGTAGTTTACGTTTATTGTCGGGAATAATTTTATTTCAGAATGTCCACACTCAGACGTCAGGTTGCCATGTCCGGGAGCTTGTAAACGAAAGAGAGAGAGAGAGAGCTAAATAATCGTGTGTGCCAGCACCCAATCAGAGCAAGCCGGTTATGTAACAGATGTTCACTTTCCAGACAGCAAGCGTTGCTCCGAGTAATTTTTTTTCCGCTTTTGTTACTTGCAAACGTAGTGGAAAATATGTGAAATCAGTTTGACCATGCTGAAATTACCTATTTTCCAGTTTATAAAACGCTTGCAGTTGCAGAAAGCTTGATGCTCAGTAGAGCGCTCGAGCTAGGGGGCGACAAAACGTTAAGCCTACCGTCATGCTTCCACATGCGCTTTCAGGTCTACTGACACGTCGCCGAAACTCTCAAGTTCTACGTACATAGAGGACCACATTTCTTGCAATTAAAAAAGCTGGTCCGAATGCCACTGCAAGCCCTAACCAACTGAATAACACAATATCGTTTCCTTGTGGGTACAAGCCCGGCATTTCCTGTACATACCCAGTGCAATCTACTGGTTCGCTTGGAAAACTCCATCTATTCTTTTATGCAACTGCTAAAAAAGGTAGCCTTGGGGTAGAAACGTGATGCTGGGGACGAGCTCCCGGGTTCGAACGCGAGCAAAGCCTTTTCTTTTTTTTGAAGATACACGCTTTCTTATTGTCAAATGTACTTTTAGCTCCACTCTGCGCATTCTTTTCGTAAATAAAATGGTTTGGTATTTTTTAGGTTGGTGTAGGAGTGCTTGTATTTACCTTGGAACGGACTATCACCCAAAGAGCTGCGGGCTACAGCACAGCATTTTCATGGCCAAAAGAGGTTTTGTAGATTATGTTCAATCGAACAGGCAGTGCATTGATTTACATGACATCAATAGCAGTTTTGTTGCAATCTACAATCCAAAGGAACCCAAATTACTAACTCTTGCCAGGAACACCAAGGCTCTCGATGTCTCACTGAAAAGCAAATACTACAAGCTTATTTATGATTTTCAACACCAACGTGGTGCAAGTTTGGCCACCGCTGCCACCTTTCCAGTGGAGCCATATGAAAAATGTTAAGAATCTCTCCATGCTGTATGCACTTTTCGACCATACAGCTTGTCTTGACAGCCATAGTTTCTCTTGACAACCTCTGCAATGGTAGTCAACTTCCAGTTCCCTTGGAGATGGAATCAAAAGATTAAAGCAGTTTCACTCAACGTGAAAGTTGCGAGTGCACAGCCCGCCAAGAGGGGCTGTGGTGACCTCTCTTGACTAGTTTTGGTATCAGCCTGGTGTTGATACCAAAAGTAGCCAAGAGAAGCGCCGCAACCCCTGAAAAGATCTATAGAGATACACTGGATTTAGTTTTCATGAATTTGGGGCAATTAATGTGTTAACGACACCGTCCATGGCAATGGTGCAGCCCAAAGATCACCACCACCATTTTTCATATGGGTGAATGTGTCTCTGTGGCTCAATGGGATGTACATGGCTTCGTAACGCGAGGAACCCAGGTTCAATACCAACCAGGGAAGGCGGTTTTCTTTATGAAGCCTCTGTTTGGGTGCGTGATGCCAGACAAGCTAGAATGAAGAGCTGGGCCCCTAAAGTGCTCAGCCCTTAGAACAACCACTATATTGTATAATAATTTCCGTGGCCAAGAAGGCGCAATGACTGCCATAGTTTAATGCACTGAAATATTGCATCTGATGACCCTGACAGCTGGTGGTTGTCACAGCGACTCCTAAGCCATTCTACTACACCAACATCCTCTGTCTAGTTCCCATACAATGCACTACCATTTCGAACTGCACTGAAAAGACACTTTCCCCCGCAAAAAAAAAAAGAAAGAAAGAAATACAGAAATGCAGTGTTTTTTTAGGACTTTATTTACATTTATCATCCTCACCTCTCTCAAGTGAGGCCAGGCCAACGGCCACACCACAATTTGCCCACATTTAATGAATGATTCAGGAAATCAAAACTGCTGGTGAAAATTTTGCACCCCACTTAAACCAAATTTCATTTACAGGCACAGAAAAACCACGACGCTAAAACCTGGAAATGACTGTGAAAAGGTTATTAGCAAGCATGACATGAGATGAGGATGGATTAGAAAAGAGAAGAGGCCAGAGATGCCAGTGGGACGTACAAATAGTTGTTTCGGTTAAAATAGGCTTTGTACTTCAACAAAATGGCATCAAACGTCTCCAAATCACTTAGGAATCACAAAACAATAAACAGCAAAACACAATTATAAATGGAACGGCAGAATAAGCATTACAAGGCGCAGTGACGCGAATGAGACGGACTGCGCAACAAGCATTTTTAACACACGATTGACAAGCAAAACTGCCGTTTCAACAACGATGTGGGTTTTCGTACGAGTAATCGCAACAAAAATACCTACTAATTCATTTCTCCACCAAATGCGAGATTAAAAAAAAAAAAAAAAAGGCACCTCATCTGTCCCTCTCATCAGAAAACATCATTAGAAAACAAGCATCTACATCATACAGGTTAATTCAACAATGTATACTTTTGTTGAACAAGACATTTGCTGCAAACGCTTTGCGCTAATCATCATTCAAGACAGGGCCGAAAAGTTTCGCGGCCGATCAAACAAAACGCACAGTTATTGGTAATACAAAACTGGCAGCAAAAAAAAAAAAGGACAAAACAGTTACGATCACTCAGAAACAGTTTGCTTGTGACAGCAAATGGGGCAGTAATTATAAGGCATGCTAAGGAAGCTTAAAATCGCAACAATAATCACAAAGTTATGCGTCACTCGATTGAGAATGAGTAGGATTAAGCTAAGCCGATTAATTACGCATGATGCATTCACCAAAGGTAACAAGCGTTATTTTTTTTCTGCTTCGAATTATGCACAAAGCTTACGCTAGTCTGAATGGCAAGCATGATTGTAAAAGGTTGGTGCGAGCGGGGAAAAAAAAGGAGTAAAAAGAAAGGAGACAATGCATACGTCACGCAACGCCCCACAATAGCAGACTTAGGCCAAAAATCAATTAAAAATTACCCTGCCTACGTAAAGGGAGAACATAATGGCGTGGCAACTTAACGATGCACTCTGCACTAATTGAATTTTCGTGAAACCGGAGTTGCCTTTGCTCAAAGCCTCGTCATTAAGGAATCAACACTCCAGCAAGCACTCCGATGAAGTAAAACCCCACTGATGCCCCGATCCAGATGATGCGAGCCCGATGATTGATCTCTCACACACAAGTGCTCACGAGGCACCCGGCGTGCTTTCAAACTTGAGCGCCAGTCTGGACCTGCGTGATTTCGATTTCGCTTCAGAGGAAGCTCCATCATCAGACGCTGCTGACGGGCCCCTAGAAGTCCGTTTCGGCTCCAGCACAATGTCAGCCTCGGGAGATGGCTGCAGAACTGGCTTGGGAACGGGCTTTGTCTCTGGCTCTGGCTCCACTTTCGCAGCAGGCTTCGGAGTGGGCTTTGCGGTCTGTTTTGAAGGCGCTGCTACTCCCTTCAACGCAACCCCGTTTGAGGACTCCTTCTTCATGGGTGATTTCGATCCATTGGCTCCTGCACCTGGCTTTGAGGACTTCCGCATCACCTGGCATGTGCGATGATGAGAGAGATATGATCTGTTTGAGAAGCTCCCTTTGCTACTTTTAACGAAGTTTCACCTTGTTACAACGTAACAGGATATAACAAAGTAAATGAAATCCCCCTTGAAATCTCCATAGGGAGCCATGCATTTGAAACCTCAACAAAGTAAAGCTGTCCTGTCAACGGATATAATAACCTCGTTGAACAGATCTGCTTACAACAGATATTTGGATACAACATACCGATTTGCGATGCTTGGTTGGTCTTCCTATCTGTGCCACTGTTTACACTTCCTTTACTGCAGATTCTGTTACAACATACACACGGATATAACAGACCAGTTTAAAAGATCAGCAAGTCCATCTTTGCACCTCTACAGTGGACTTTCCATAGGATTTACAATTTAACAATTTTATGGTGCAACAGATAAAATGCTTATGCATGAAAGTTACCATTATTAAAACAAAAAAATGTATGCCCCGATACAATATAGATGGCTAAATCTCCAGGCTTTGTAACGAGACCTTCACGTGCCCTTTGTTTGTATCCATGTGTAGACAATGGAAATGCAAGTGTCAGTGGAAAAAGTAAAAGAGTATTCATAGTAGTACAAGTGAACGAAAAGGTGGATAGGGTGCCATACTACAGGAGCCCAGCAAATGTAAGAAGACTCATGCGTGTGATTTTGTGACGGGCTTCACAGTGTCGCACGAGGATGAAACCGCCGAAAACATCCTGAAGGGACGCGGACACAGCACTGAGTGTCGCATGGTTGGCTAGTTAGTGTTTAGACATTCCGCACAGCAATAGGACGTAAAGAAATGACGCAGACACAGCGCTGTTGCTGTGCATGAAGGATGTTTAAATACCAACTAGCCCACCAGTCAACACTCGTCAACTGCATCCCGAAGGTTTGTTGGCCTAAAAGGAGCCATGAAGAGAAAACACAAGTTTGGTTCATTCAAAAGATTGCTTCGTTAGAATCATACTGACACCACTTTTAACGTAAACTTCGCTCAAACAAGCTACATAATTAGGAAAAAAGGGAATGGCCATGCGACCTACCAGCTCATTTCCCGCAACAGAACCCTATGATGTCATTTGAGCCAGCTCTGCGATTGGCGGAGGCCGGCAGAAGCAGACGCAAATTAGGTAGAGCTTACAAACTAGCCGAACGAGCGATTTGCGCTTAAATTTAGGGCACATTCTTTACAAAGCAATAAGAATGATGGGACAAACAGTGGAAGTTACGAAAGCACATGTAAACATAGAAGTACTGATGCGTACTGCTGTTCGTACTGCGCACAGCATGCTTGGTTTAGCTACAAAGAACTACGGGGCTTGGGGTTGTCTCAGACGACACTGGCCGATTGACGCAAGCAACGGTGTCTTACGTGACCCCATTTGTCGAGCGAGCACTGTTTCAGGGAACAAATATTTTCCCCCAGAACAAAAACAAGCCAGGTTTAAATACGGGCAAAAACAAACCAAACGCTTGCCACGGTATGGTGGCGCCATCTAGGTTCGGGTAACGTAAAGAAATGCGGGAACAAACCAACAACGCTGTACAGGGCGGAGACAACCTTTGAACGGTCCCGTGCCGCCGCAATTGGGCCAACGGGCTCAACGCGTTATTCTTTTCGTTTCCCACGAGACCTAGCAACGCGAAACAGACAATATGATTCAAACTTCTTCAGTAAACCGCGTTGCGGCGATAATTTTAGCGCGGTTTTGACACAATGACTTGCTTCGGTGGCGAGCGAGCGACCCAAAATGGCGGCGCCAGCGTATACGTGTCTGCACCCTGTACGGCGGATGCGTGAATGAAGGTATTCTAGGCTGCAGAGTGGTCGGTTCCTGTGATGTCATTGCAGACCCCGAAAACAAACGATTTAGCAGGAGAATCAAAATTTTAACCTAAATTGTTTAATTTCTCAGTGAATAAAGCATCGTTTGTATCCGGACAAGCGCTGGGGGCACTATAAAACACGAAATCTTCCGAATAAAACCAACTTGCATTTTCTCTTCATGGCTCCTTTAAGGGGAGACGTGGCAAGTGAAACTATTTTTGTTAATTATGGACCAAATTTAGTGAAAAGAGGAGATTTTATGTAGTTAACTAACCTAATAGCAAAACTTAAATCAGTTTAAAAATATCTTCTATACTTTTTGAGTTACCAGTCTAATTACCTTCCCAGAGCTGTCACAAGATTAATTAATTGACCAATTAGGCAAGAACTCAACAAGATTTTTATGTCAGCATCACCAGGAAGGTCAATTCTGTGCAAGGAAGCTATTTGATTATTGCTTTATTTCCTTTAGGTATCCAAAAAGAAAGAAAGAAGATTCACTTTCTCTTTGACATGAGACTACAGTCGAACCCCGCTACAACGAACGCCGCTTCAACGAAATTTCCGCTTCAACGAAATATTTCCAATTCCCCGTCAGCCAGACCATAGAAGTCCATGCAACAAAGTCCTCGCCACAACGAACCATTTGTCAGGCTTGCTTTCGCTTCAACGAAATTTTCTATGATTTGGGCTGGGTTTTGAACAATTATTTTACAATAAAATAAGCATAGCGCAGCTATCTGTAACTTTTTATACATTCAGGACGCTTAGTTCCACCGAAAACATGCGCGGTGCGGCCACACCGCCACAAAAAAAAAAAAAAAAAAAAACTCATAGGCGGACGCCATTGTTTTGATGGTGATAACGATGTGGCTGGCCGTCTTTACATGAGGCGCAGGCCCGGTTCGCCAAGCCGGAGCTACAGCCAATCCGTATCCAGTTGAAATCGCACAAATGTGCTCCGCTGCTGCGCGGCGCCGTCATGTATGCGTTGTGAGCAGCTGTCCTGTGCCGTTTTCCTCGTACCATTCTTAATAGCCAAGAGCAAAAAATCATGTTTGGCGTGTTCGGTCTTGAAGCCAAGTCATCCTATCTTAGTTATGAGCGCGCAGTTGTGTTAAATGCAAGCGCGCGCGTATAACCTGCCAAGGTCAGTAGCTGCCGCACATGTCAGAATAAGATAACGGCACTGCTCCTGCTACAAGTGAGAGGGGGGCTTCCGACGGCTCAGCAGCTATCTGCAATAATCAGCTCGGTGGACACGCCTTGTTGTACAACAGCAATAACGTTTTGCGCCTGCATTTCTTCCCACACCCACTCCGCAACACGTTTCTTTCGCGTGCAGTGAAAGAACAGATAACCGTTGGTATGTTTGTTATCCGAATAAACATGACGTTATGCGTCACTCCTTTTTCTAAACATTGTATTATGCCTGCCAATGATGCGGAAGCATACGGGGCTATTTTTCTGGCCTTTCCGTGGTGTGTTGCGGCAGATTTCGCCTCAACGAATTTTCGCTTCAACGAAATTTTTCGCACGTCCCGTCAATTTCGTTGTAGCGAGATTCGACTGTATTCTTGATTTCGAAAGGAAGGTGAAACTTTTCTCATTATTTCTTTAGGCCTACAGGATATAATGCAATAATCTAACAGCTTCCTTGCACACAATACACATTTCTGATCCCGCTGACACAAAAATCTAGTTGACTAATTGCCTAATTAGTTAATTATGCTGATTGCAAGCTTCAGGTAATTAGTCTTCTAACTTAAAAATATAGAAGGTAGCTTTAATCTGATTTCAGTATTTTTGTTAGAATGGTTAATTACATAAACGCGCCTAATTTGATTCAATTTGGTCCGTAAATAAAAAAGTCGTTTAACTTGCCACGTCCTTAAAGGAGCCATGAAGAGAAAATACAACTTCGTTTAATTTGAAAGAACTAGGATTCAGTATCTCACTCAGCTCCATTAGAGCCACAAAAGATGTTTTTTTAACGAAAAAAAGCAAGAAGTATTTAAAAACTTTCAAATTTTGAGCCACAGTGACGTGTTATGAGCAGGAATGACGTCATACGAGCCAACAATATAATATAATTTTCAGTGCGTTAACTGCACGTTAGCATCCAAGTGATGCGGTCAAATGGAACTAGAGGCCCCATTACAGACGTCTAGTCATGTGTCGTCGCGACAGGTCAGTTAGGCGGCCGCCAATCGCACAAACAAGGTTCCGTGACGTCATAGAAAAGTTGCGGGAAATTGGCTAAGGGGTCGCGACTGCTTCACACGTTTTGTTTAATATCTCCGTTAATTGTTTAAAGATTGTGATGATATTGGTATCATTGTTATCAGGACTGAGCAGTCTTTATAATAAACCCAACTTGTATTTTGTCTTCATGGCTCCTTTAAATAGCAACCTGTTTCAGCTGAAACTGAATCTTAAAATTACCGGCATACTTTTATTGTTTGACTAGCCCACGGCAGGGTGGGCTAATAATAATAAGGCCACGGTGGTGGGAGCCTCACCTGGGTGGGCACGAATGCGTTGGCCGCAGCCGAGAGCTGGTGTTCGGGGAAAGAGGCTGTCCGCGGGGGGTGCAGCTCCGAGTGGTTCACGTGGCGGCCATGGGCCCTTGGGTATGGCGGCTGCTGCTGTTGGCCCTGGCGCTGCGCTGGAAGCTGCTGCTGCCAGCCGTGGCCGTCCCTCTGGGGAGACCTGCCACCGGCTGGGTTCGGGAACCGCAGCAAGCTGTCTGCCGATGGCTGCAGCCTGTAGGGCTCCTGTTCCTGCTGGTACTGCGCAAAATGGAATGGCGAAGGGAAAAAGGCAATTCAAACTCGATGAGTTTCCACCGTGACTAGCTACACTCCGAACCTTCCAAAGCCATGCTTGATGGGACTGCTTCTGCCTAGTCTCGTTTCTGGCCCGGCCACTAGGAGTGTGTGTGCACAAGTGCTTTTATTGAGCGGTCGACAGCATTGCAATCCATCGATTTAGATGGTTTTGGATAAATAAAGAACAGTTGTTGTACAACTGAAATTCCTGGGCAACTGTCTTTTTTCACTGTTCAAACGAGTGAAGACAGGTTACTCTGCCTTTCCGGTTAGATAAATGTGTGGCTCTTTCTGTTGTGGTGTACATAGTGCATGCTTGCATATGGAATCGTAATGGAAAAGAAGGAGGATCAGCTTCCCGTGTCAGCGACCTAACCAGTCACCGAACCGAAGTGGACCCTATTGTGCGAGCGGCAGAGGTTATTTCTGGGCATGATTAACGAAGGAAGCATTGTGGGATAAATTCAAGAGGTCCGAAATCCCACGGGAGTTTTGCGTTTTTTTTTTTCTCATCACAGTGTGAATTCTGAATGAAATATGAAAGCTTTACAGCCACGAAATATTACGAAGAGGAGAAAGTAAATTTTTTTAATAGCAGAGCTGTAAGTTCCGCTACATAGCATTACCAGAAAAAACCCAAAGAAGACCGAGTGCACGCGAGCGTGCGCCTCGTGGATGGCAGCGACAAGTGCCCCGCCTTAGTGATAGGAAAATCGAGGAATCCCTGCTTTTTTCGTGGTGCCGCGAGGGTGACAGTTCACTGCTGTCACAACACGAAAGCGTGGACAATGGGTGAACTTTTCCGTCAGTGGCTGGTCGAGTTCAACGGAGGACGCAGCGCGAAGGCAAGAAGGTGGCGTTGGCGCTCGGCAACTGCGCCAGCCTAGAAGCTGTAGAACATGGAAATTGCAACCAATGGATGCAGGAGCAATTGCGTGCTTCAAGGCACTGTAGCGGTGCTGTGTTTTAGATGCAGAGCATCTGATTCACTCGCCTTGTCCCTCCGGCGGCGGCGGCGGCGTCGTCGTCATCGTCGTCGGCGTTGTCCACCCCTCCCCCATTCTCCTCGCCGCGCCAGCTGCGCTCTCCGCCGCTCACCCCCTCTCCTCTCCGATAGCGAACACTCTCTCGCGAGGGGCATTGGATTGGATTCGATTGGATTGGCTTGGATTGGATTGGATCGGATTAAAGTGGATTGTGTTGGATTGTGTTGCGTCATAGCCGCGGCACGTTGCGGCATAGCCGCGGCAGACGCGCTGGGGCCGGCGCATGTGCAGTACTCTCTCTTCCGCGCTTTCCTCTCCTTCGGGCGCGCTGCGCATATAACCGGTGTGCCGTTCTCCGGCGAAGCAACCTCCACGCTTGGCTCAGACACCTAGAGTCCACGCCGCTTTACAAGTACGCCAACGTCGTCATCGACTGGAACCGGCTTACGCAGTCCCCTCAACGTTATGCGCGCTATAAAACGCGGTTCCTTCGCCGCTCCGCCTATGCGTCGCATCTACACAGGGGTTCCCGCGAGGGGAGGTGGGAGTTTTTTGAGCAGGCTAGTGCTGAACCTGGACATCTCTGTACAAGAACGCCGTTAAGGTGCCGCTCCTGATGGCCGTGCGGTTCATTTCAGAAGTCGGCTCCCTCCACCGTCGTGAATTGCTCCTGGAAAGCAGGCTTTGCTGGGGATTCCAGTGAGGTGGAAGCGGAAGGTCGCGACACTCCTGCCGACACAGAAATGACCGAACTCTGGTTGGCTGTGAAGAATGGTGATGGCGGCGTGTCGGGACTTGAGTTTTTGCATGTCCACAATGCAGTCGCAACAAATGAGGATCTCACTGACAAGGCAATTGTCACTGCAGTCACCGGCGCGTGACGACGACGAGGAACCAGAAACCATGCAGGTTTTGTCCCATCAGGAAGCGTTACAAATGATTGACTCCCTGCGCGATTTCGTCTTTGCGAAAAACCTTCTGCTCGGCCACGCGCAGAAGTTGGACGCTTTGCAAAAGGATATCTGCAAGGTTGCCAGTAAGCAGTTGAAGCTGACTGCCTATGGCTTTCTACCTGCTACGAAGTGAAATGTGTAAGCAACTTTCTGCTCATTAAGTGCTCTTATCAGTCACCTTCCCCTCATTAAATGCTCGTCATGGCTTTCTTTGGTATTTCTAGCATAACCCAGTTATTACAAAAATTGGTCATCACAACATTTTCATGGCACTTCCATAAGTGGATTCGACTGTACTATGATAGGCTAGTCACTGCATGTTCGCCACAGCCGCAATCTCTGCTACAGTACAGGCTCAACAAAGGTGTCGTATAGCGACACAGGTTTTCTGTTTCAAAAATTTCTTTGCACATTGCACCGTAGTCACGGCAAATGCCAAAGGAAGGGAAGAAAAAGCCCAGCTTTGTGGAAAGTGCTTTGGAGGCAAGTAACTTCATTGCGTGGTCGCATACTGCCTCTACCAGTTCAGCGAGTGCAGCCAACAAGAGGAGGTGCTCCGACACTGCACTTACGATCAGCGACGGAGGCCGTGGCACGAAGACGTTGCACGGATTGGGCCGGTGGTAGTACGGGAACTGCTGCTGCTGCTGCTGGTGCTGCATCTTGCGAGGCGAGCCCCCCGGGTGGCGCACTGGTGCCGGCATTCGCGGCATCTGCCACGACAGGGGCCCGCCACCGCCGGACAAGCGGTGCTGCTGCTGCGGCTGCGGAGGGCAGTCGTCCGGCGGCAGGGCGTTCAGCGTCTCCATCAGGTGCCGGTTGCTCTCCACAAACGAGTCAGGGATCAGCGATGCCTCGCAGCGGGGCCGCAGCTCGAAGCGCGTTCCCCGGGCAAAGCCCGGCAGTGCAGAGGGCGGCGGCGCACTGCCGAACGGCAAGGGCACGCTGGGCCGCAGTGCTGGCACTGCAAGCGGTGGAACACGGGTGAAACACACTGGGGGGAAGCAGCTTTCCAAAACCAGCGAACCCGCAAAATGACAAATGCGCCAGATCGAGGAGCACGCGACACATCACAGGATAGGCTGCAGACAACAGATGTAACGTGCAACAGATGAAAGCTGCCGCTTTCCCAACCACTCAGAGAAAACACTCTTTGCAATGCTAGCAGGCATATACGAACCCTGTATTTAGCAGTGCTATGCAAGTGCTTGTCGACCATTGTAGCGAGATAAGGGCACAATGCAACGTAGGGTCACCACGTTGTCACTGTTTATATCTTACTTTTTTTTCTTCTTGTAAATACTTACTAGCATCTCCTTTTTCCACTGTACACAATGACTTCCTGCCTGTGCAAACAGAACCGCATTTGTAGAACCCACTACAAAAATGCAGTAGCGTTTGCAAAACCGTAACAATGTCTTAGGTCCTGTGAATAAAAACACTATGCCAAGTCTGAACAAAAGTACCCACTTGCTATGTCACCTTAACCTGTGCTGGCTGAATGACTGAAGCGCCAGCTTCAAGACTGACTACCGTAAGGTTCCGAAAGAATGCCCACCCAAACTATAGAGATATCAAGTGAAAAATACGGGGTGGGTGAACTCTTGGGTTAGGTGCGAAAAACTACACAAATGTGGCCGCACCGCCAACTAAAACTGCCGAGATATCAAGCAAAAAAAAGCCGGACTCCCGACACTGTCTACGTTTGCGAAATGGAAACCAACAATAATGAAATGAAAAAAATGAGTTGTCAACACATACGCCAGATGGGGCATTAGTTATTAACAAAGCACTGTTTTTAGCTTTCGCGGGAAGTTCGAAAATCATCGTTCTCGTTCACCCGTGAACGATGGTCTACGACGTGGTCACGAAAGATTTAATCCGATGGAGGGATGAAATAAAGAAATTTGGAAATACACTGTGGACTCGAGCAGTGCATGACAGGAACAGTTGGAAGTTAATGGGAAAGGCCTTCGTCCTGCAGTGGACCTGAGTAGGCTGATGATGATGATGATGACGACGACCAACAGACAATCAAAGAGGAGATCGAAATGCCAAGCAACTACCTCTTACAGCAAAATATGGTACAGCAAGCCACGGCCTAACACCAGTTAGTACATTAGCTCAAATGATTTACACTAGAAGGACATACACAATTAGCCCACTTATCGACTGAAAAAACAAGGCTGCAAAGGCAATATGTTGCAGCTACTGATCAGTCCCTGGGAGTTATTATTCTTCTTTCAGAGTGAATAAAACTATAACTCTGTGCCACAATCTGTGAGACAGCACTTCCATGTTCTTTTTTTATCTCACTCTTTGAAACACCATTTCAGCACTAGCGATAACGATCAAATAAAAAAATTCACCTGGTAATGGCATTCGTATCGGCGCTTGAGAAATCGGAGGCTTCTCCTGCAGAGAGACAAGTCAAGTTGTTATGCTGTGGTACAATACAAATTCAAACGGAGCAAAGTGCCCAAAACAAACACTCGTACAAAAGCAGGCCCCCTCCCCTGATTGAGGAATGCATCTGTTACGTCGGCCGGGCCGATATAGCAGCATCTTTAGACATCATCGAGATAACAATTTTATACAAGTGTGGTTTTTTCGAGCAAGAAATGCGCCCCTGCTTTCAATGAATCAGCAAGCGCTGGCCGTGGTTTCATTTTCTAGGCGACAGAAGTTGCTTCTACGGGCCCCGATTCTGATTTTCACAAGTACAGTTTTTCAAAGGATGGCATCTAGAAAACAAAAGTTCCTGATTAAGAGAAAAACGCACCAAAGAAGAAATACCTAGGCCACGAGGTCAGTGTGTTCTGGAGTTTGAAATATAACACGCTGGAAACAGGCCAACTGGCAGTCCCTAAGGGTGACACTAAAGTTGATTGACCGATTATTAGGTTTAACGCGCCGATGCTACACAGGCGATGAGGCACGCCGTAGTGGAGGGCTCCGGATTAATTTTGACCACCTGGGGATCTTTAATGTGCGCCGAAATCTCAAACGCACGGGCATTCTTGCTTTTCGCCTCAATCAGGAAAGCGGCCACCGCGGCCAGGAATCGAACCCACATCATTGGGCTCAGCAGCACAACGCCTTAGCCACTGAGCCACCGTGACGGGGCGGTACTAAAGTGAATGTGTCAAGCCCCTACTTGTGGCGACACAGTGTAATTTAACCTGCCTGACCCTTGATTGAACTACTTAAAGTACAAAACCTTAAGTTATCTGTGACACTCAGCAGCAGAGAAAACACCCCGTGTCCTTAACTGCTGCCTTTTGAACCAGCACAGCGGCATGCCGCTGGCTTAAAACGTGGTTTGATGCCATTTCAGCCCTCGAAATTTAGATTTTCACCTTGTATATTATGGTAAACGCTAACTTAGTGTGTTTGCTCACAGGTTAAACTACATAAAAAAAATCAAAGCCCCTTTCTTAAGAGAAACATGGTTAAAACGCAAACCTTTCTCCCGTGCAACCTGAGTGAAAGCTGAAATCCGAAATCCAAACTGCTTCGGCCGCGTTGGAATGGCCCAATCGCATAGACGGCAACTTCATAACACATGGGACCCAGGTTCGATTCCGACCACGGGAAGCGTTTGTTCCGAAACGCTTCCCGTTACAAAACATTACAAAACGCTGTGCCTTTGAGGAAACCCGTCATCATCGTGTGCCCTCCCACTGTGTGAAGTTGGCTTTCCTGCAGTGAATTTGTGCATCCAGTCACCATCAGTGGGGCAAAGAAAGAAAGTTTCGCTTTAAAAGATGCTTGCCACTCCATTTATTTTCACCTCGTTGCCTAAGTGAGTGTGTCGTCATAGCCGATGCCAGCAAATCTGCGAGAAGGCTGGGTGCACGGGAAAACTGCACTTTTGAATCTATTTGTTTCGTGGAGAACCAAAACGCATTAGAACTGGCCTCAAGAATTCAGGACATGGTCTACACATCCTAGACCTCAGTGTGGCAAGGTAATAAATTTTTCATCCCACATGCCCCTGTACCTTTATCCTGCAGCAAGCTATGCTCATAGAGAAGCGTTTCCCCTCATTCAGAAATACTGCCACCGAAAATTTTACCTTGCTATTCTTTCTTAAATGACGGGGCAGTTGGAGGACCTCCTTTTTTTTTCCAGGTAAGATAGTACATGCAAGTCGCTATTTTCCCCTTCATTAAAACTGACTGTCACTGCTTTTCGGAATGTTGAAATCCCCGTGTGCAACAACTTTAATTACTATGCAGCTCAGCCTTTCCAGGCCTATTTTTGGCAGCCGTGAGGGGAAGGAGAGTTTGTTCACGAGCTGGCCACATGGGCTTGCCTGCGTTGCGTCCCGACATCACCCTCTCAGCTGCTGGCCTTGCTTCAATGAGGACACAAACTCTTCATACTGACGTGCAACACTGGGTCTCCTCGATTATCAGTCCAGTCCTGGATTGTCGGTGGACAGCCCGAGACACGACCCGGCAGTCGATTTTCCCATGTATTTCTGTGGGACTTCCGGCGGACCACCCAGGACTGGCAAATCGAGGATGCCCACTAAAGGACCAGGTCACCTTCAGATAACTTGGTTTCAGAAAAAATGCGACCCGCATCACCTAGGTTGCGGAAGGTTAACGAGCATGCTTATTTATTAAAGAGCTCATGATTTTTCACAAAAGCACCCACGAGGAGCACACACGGCTAAGCTGCCTAGAAGCATAACTTAAGCTGTGTTGCAGTCACCGCAAATATGACACCAGCGATCAGGCTAGTGTCTTATAATACACCTACAGTGTGGTGCCAGCAATCGGTACTTTACTTCGAAATTGTTTTTCAGCCAAGCCGTTCCGGCGAAACATCCAACTCTGCGGTACAACCGCGCCATTGGACAAAGGTGTAAGAAGTGATGGTTTTGCACCTCGAGTGACGCAGGAATGTTGCCAACCATGGCTGCAGCCAGCGACCAGTAATATGTCACATGCTGAACGGCACTTCATTCCATGTCGCAATGCGATGAAGAAGCTTGAGGGGCTTACGTCCCAATCCCGAAAGATGAGTGGCAGTTATGTTTTGGAGCAAGGTGGGTACGAGTTCTTTCAATTTCACCAAAATTCAGCCAGGTTTAGCAGAGTTAGCTTCTTGGCGCAGCAGTTTCCCCCACTATCAACCCTCTGGGGTTTAACACTTTTACCCTCTTTCCGGCCGTCCGGCAGTCACCGCAAATAAGACACCAGCGATCAGGCTAGTGTCTTATAATACACCTACAGTGTGGTGCCAGCAATCGGTACTTTACTTCGAAATTGTTTTTCAGCCAAACCGTTCCGGCGAAACATCCAACTCTGCGGTACAACCGCGGCCATTGGACAAAGGTGTAAGAAGTGATGGTTTTGCACCTCGAGTGACGCAGGAATGTTGCCAACCATGGCTGCAGCCAGCGACCAGTAATATGTCACGTGCTGAACGGCACTTCATTCCATATCGCAACGCGACGAAGAAGCTTGAGGGGCTTACGTTCCAATCCCGAAAGATGAGTGGCAGTTATGTTTTGGAGCAAGGTGGGTACGAGTTCTTTCAATTTCACCAAAATTCAGCCAGGTTTAGCAGAGTTAGCTTCTTGGCGCAGCAGTTTCCCCCACTATCAACCCTCTGGGGTTTAACACTTTTACCTTCTTTCCGGCCGTCCTGGTTCGAAACTATTCCCGATTTCTGGCGCCGCAAAGAGAAAGCACAAACTGTGCAAGAAAAACTCACAGGATATCTATTTTTTCTCTTACATCTCATGCATTTTGCTTGCAATTCCTTCACCCATATTTGAGCAGCGTGTGAGACCGCTCGAAGCATTCTCCTAAATGCAGGCCAGGGTTGTTAGCCAGGTTTTGCATAATACAGTTGAACCTCGTTATAAAAGACATGGATATGAGACAATCGGGTATAAGAGACACAATTCACCCACATGGTTGGCTGCCCTATCTTTTCCATTAAATTGACTTCTTTTATAACAGACATCGGATGTAGGAGATTGGTTATAAGGGACAAGTCATCCCTGAACAACAATCTCACAACAATCAACAATCTCGCTTGTAACAGACATTTTAACTTCACATGCAGTGCCACCAGTCACTAATTGCAGTTGCTTCCATTGTGGAAACACAGGTGGATGACAGACGCCTGCAGTCGCTATTTATTATAACTTCAGCAAACACACAGTGGTTCAGTCAGCTATGAAATGACGATGACAATGGAAATGCAGCTTACAGAAGTGGTTGAATCTTACTGCCATCCATTGGAGCGCGACCGCACATGCAGGCTCTCCCACTCGCGTAGCTCCCAATCAAGAACCACTGCAGATGTTGAGTCCTGCAAGCGTAATGAATAGCCTGAGCACACAGCGGAAGAAGCTGTGCGCTCTGGCTATTCATCAGGCCTGTGAACTCAACATCTACGATTCATCTTCCACAAACAAGGAAAGGGAAAAAAGCTCGTAGAATTGGTTGTAAAAAACAGTAAATACAGTCATGAAGCTAGCAAACAAAGATTCAGAACTGTTTCATAAATTCTGGGGGCCAAACATAAATTACCTAGAATGAATCTTTTGCAACATGCTTTAGTGTTCTTTTGAGCTTATTTTAGTCATATAGTGCCTGCATTGAAATAGGGGTTGATCAGTAAGTGAAACATGGTACCCTGCTTATAAGAGACATCTCATCAGAAACTGCTCCCCAGTACGTGTCTCTTATAAAGGGGTTCAACTGTAATACAGTTTCCCTCCTGCTTCCTTCTGTTTTTATATTGTTATAAAACAGCACATCTGATGGAGGCACGTAATTATCTTCCTCACTGCAGTCATCACCACCACATTCCCCACCATAAAATGCATGCGATGAGGAAGCCTCAGCGAACAGCGCGGACACGAAAACGTTCTGGGATCCAGAAGACCTGTGCTACACCCTTGTGCAAAAAGAAGTAAACTTCAAAAAAGTTCACTGATCCCTCAAGAGATGGTGCACCATGTATACAAAGCACACGAGCGCATCGCAGTGAGAAAAACCGCGAAATTTAAAGGAGCCATGAAGACAAAATACAAGTACGGTTTATTAAAAAGGCGGCTTAGTCCCGATAACAATGACACTAATATCATCGCAATCTTCGAACAAATAACGGAGATATTAAAGAAAACATGTGAAGCAGTCGCGACCCCCTAGCCTATTTCCCACAACTTTTCTATGACATCACAGAACCTTGTTTGTGCGATTGGCGGCCACCTAACTGACCTGTAGCGACGACACGACTGGACGTCTGTAATGGGGCCTCTAGTTCCATTTGACCGCATCATTTGAATGCTAACGTGTAGTTAACGCACTGAGAATTATGTTTTATTGTTGGCCCTTATGATGTCATTCTTGCTCATAACACGTCACTGTGGCGCAAAATTTGAAAGTTTTTAAATACTTCTTGCTTTTTTTTTTTTTCATTAAAAAAACGTCTTTTGTGGCTGTAATGGAGCTGAGTGAGATACTGAATCCTAGTTCTTTCAAATTAAACGAAGTTGTATTTTCTCTTCATGGCTACTTTAACCTTGGACACCCAAGTCAGGCAGAACCCAACAGCGGACCGCTACGGCTGTGTTAGTTTTCGGGCAGGGCCTGATAACGGACCACAAAGGGTTAATAGCAATGACACACAGCTGGATCCAAGGGTTCCGTAAGGAAGCCACCGTGCAATATAAGCCACAACTGGATACACCAAGAAAGCCGGGTTGCCCTGAATTCGAGCTCCCACGTGTGTGATAAAAAATATGCAGGTACGATGATTACAATGCAGGTACGATGATTACGATGCAGGTACGATGTTTACGATGATGTCACAGGCTGTAGTTACCATTCAGGCAAAGCAAATGTGAAACAACCCACTGCCATGCACTGAAGCAGCCATGCAAGAGTACAGACATCCGCTGGCAAGAAAGTACGGGAGACAGAAAAAGAAGGACTCACATCGAGGAACGCTAGTGCTTGCTGAGCTGCATCATGCAGTGCAGACTTCTGGTTATCCATGCAGGCGCTGGCAAATTTTTTCCCATTCGGAAGGCTCACAAACGCCTTGAATTTCTTGGGAGGCTGCAAGAGACGGATGGGCCTTCCGATTACAGCGGCTCAAGGATGGAATCGCATGTCTCCATAATAGCCGCAGCAATAGGCACTGACCTGCTATACATTCTCCTACTGTTATTCATTTAGGCCTCTCTACAGACACAATGCCCAATAATTTATTAGGCCTAGACAAGTTACATTATAAAATGCGGGGCACTGCATGTATAAAAAGCTATATTTGTTACATTAATAACCATGCATTAATTACGGCAACAAACCAGTTGCCTATTATCTAGCCGTTTTTGCATATTAAGTAACACCACAGGCCTGGTTGGGACTTTTCACGTTGTAATTACTAGAACCACTAGTGTGTTTACTATGTGAGCAAAAAATGCTACCACAGTGCGAACAACGAACAACAGACACTTATAATAAAAAAATGCACAGGGAAAACAAGACAGCCAGCTTCTCTAATGCAATTATTTAAAAAGCAAGATCTAGTGGTGTGCAAACATTTCAGCATTTGATAAGATGCTCAAACAGGCTTCGCTACACAATTTGATTTGGCACAAAACTTGAAGGCATCTGAAGTGCTTGGCTTTTCCGCATGACGCTGAAATTGTGCAAAAACAAGACCACAAGCGTTAAGCAGGAACATTTAGTTGCAAATGGGATGCCAAACAAAGCGAGGGTATATAATCTTACCACACACAACCCTGCATAGCTGTGCCAAATGCCAATTCAACTGCAAGGCTGCATCCCGCAAAAACGAGCCTCCCATTAGTTTGACTGGCAGCAAGCAAGGATTCATATGAGCGTGCAAGAATGCAAGCTTTAGCGAGCAGGCAACTACCAAATAGACACGAGCAGGCAGGCTGGCAAACAGGTGAACACGCAGGCAGGTGGGGAAGGAACGAGCGCACGGGCATGGGCACACAAGGTTTCAATATTAGTCCTCCCTAAATGCTTATCGCATCTTGCATCTAAATGACTCATAAAAACGAATCAATTGGATCGCATCTAAATGAATTTACAACAACAGTAATGATAGACAGGGCTGGAGATCTTTGGGAGGGGCCTTTGTCCTGCAGTGGACACAACCAGGCTGCTGATGATGATGATGGTGATAAAATGCTTATATGTTGTACTTAAAAGAGTTCTTGGGACATCATGCACGGCACAGCTAAACCTGGAACTGACAGACAGCCCGAGCTCCTCCCTCATGAGTAACATGGCAAAACGTGAATATGTACTGCCTCATTTTCAAGAGGGGACGTGGCAAGTAAAACGACTTTTTTATTTATGTACCATATGTATTCCCATTAGGAGCATTTATGTAACTAACCGTTCTAACAACTAAACCGAAATCGGTTTAAGGATACCTTCTATACTTTTCAAGTTACAAGACTAACTAACTAGGCAAGAAGTCAACAAGATTTTTATGTCAGTGTGATTGGGAATGTCTATTCTGTGCAAGGAAGCTGTTGGATTATTGCATTAGTATATTCTTTAGCCATATAAAAAAGAACAAGAAAAGTTTCACTTTCCTCTTGAAATCAGAAATAATTTCATGTCAAGAAGACGGTGAAATTTCTCTCTCTCTTTATGGATACCTAAAGGAAATAAAGCAATAACCTAATAGCTTCCTTGCACAAAATGGACCTTTCTGACCACACTGACAAAAGTTTTGCTGAGTTCTTGCCTAATTAATTAATCTTGGGGTGACTTAGAGAGGGTAGTCTCGTAACTCATAAGGTATAGGAGATATTTTTAAACTGATTTCAGTTTTGTTATTAGGATAGTTACCAACATAAATGCTCCCAATCTGATTAGATTTGGTCCATAAATAACAAACATAGTTTTACTTGCCACGTCCCCACCCTAAAGTGAGACAATCACGGCCTGTCATTGGCTGCGTAAGCGAAGTGCCGAGAGTTACTGCCCGCAAGCAACGGTTGCCAGAAAATGCCTGAACGTAGCCTTCACTTGCATGGCTGCCCTAATATACTACAGTTGAACCCCGCTACAACGAACTCCGCTTGAACGAAATTTCCGCTTCAACGAAATATTTTCAATTCCCCGTCAGCTAGCCATAGAAGTCAATGCAACAAAGTCCTCGCCATAACGAACCATTTGTCTGGCTTGCTTTCGCTTCAACGAAATTTTCGATGATTTTGGCTGGGTTTGAACAATTATTTTACAATAAAATAAGCAGAGTGCCAGCTATCTGCAACTTTTTATACATTCAGGACACTTAGTCTCAACGAAAACGTTGTGCGGTGCGCCCACACCGCCATCCAAAACAGAAAATAACTCATAGGCGGATGCCATTGTTTGATGGTGATAACGATGTGGCTGGCCGTCTTTACATGAGGCGCAGGCCCGGTTCGCCAAGCCGGAGCTACAACCAATCCGTATCCAGTTGAAATCGCACGAATGTGCTCCGCTGCTGGCGCGGCGCCGTCATGTATGCGTTGCGAGCAGCTGTCCCTGCCGTTTTCCTTCTACCATTCTTCATAGCCAGGAGCAAAAATCCTATTTGCATGTTTGGTCTTGAAGTCAAGTCATCCCATCTTAGTCGCCAGCGCGCGTTCATGTTAAATGCGAGTGCACGTCTTGCCTGCGTCAGCTGCCATGCCCTGTCAGAGAATAAGATAACGGCACTGCTCCTGCCACAAGCGAGAGGGGGGCTTCCGACGGGCTAGCAGCTATCTGCAAGTAATCAGCTTGGTGGACAGGCCTTGTTGTACAGCAATACGTTTTGCGCCTGCATTTCTTCACCTCCCTCCATAACACATTCTTTGCGTGCAGTGAAAAGACAGATAACCATTGGTATGTTTGTTATCCAAATAAACGACGTTATTGCGCGTCACTCCTTTTTCTAAACATTGTATTATGCTGCCAATGTTGCTGAAACATACGGGGCTATTTTTACTGGCCTTTCTATGGTGTGTTGGGGCAGATTTCGCCTCAACGAATTTTCACTCCAACGAAATTTTTCGCGCGTCCCGTCAGTTTCGTTGTAGCGGGATTCAACTGTAGTTGCAAGCAACCTCATCCTGTTGAAAAGCTGCGGGGCAAAAGAGAGCAGGTGTGCTGGCCCCCACCTGTCCGTCCATCCCAACGCAGAAGTGCTCTGGCTCCGCACCCATCACTTCCTTGGTCCGTTTCACCAAGTCCTCCAGGATGCTGCAACGGGGGAATTTTTTCGTCACCACGTGCCCTTCGGGCTTCCAGCAAATCACCATGCACACACTACACAAGGCACCCAGCGGTGGACAAGGATTGCCCAAAAGGAAATGACAGACAAACACTGCTTTTTCTTCTCTCTCTTTTTGGTCTACTTCACACGCTTTCCCTGAGCAATGCTCTTCAGTACAGAGAGACAACTCTGCCCAGGCCTTTCCCTGCAAATTCCAATTCCCCCTGTGCCACCAATAGGTACATGACTCTGTGCAGTACAAATGGGAAAGTTTGTAACACCTGGGTTTTGAACGCGAATGGAGTAGGAGTGCGTTTGAAACAATTAAACGCACTCAACAAAACAAACAATATTACAGCAAGCATGTGGCCCACTCGTACGTTGCCACAGACTAAAAAAAAAGCATGGGCATATTTGATTTCAGTCATGGCTGAACCAGCGCCAACCAGGTATGAAGCTCTGGCTTGGACCGGATCAATGCGCAACAACAATAATCTTCACCCCGATCATGTACTACTCCCAGGGAAAATAATAGCGCATTTTTAAAACACACTTAAAACAGAGCGACAACACGTACCTTGCCGAAGAGCTGACCGGAGTGTATTTGGCGCCCGTTTGCTCCAGCTGCTTGGCTCCTGTGGCATCCCCAACCACCCAGCAAGACATGTCACCGTTTGCCGCAATTCCAGAGCATGCACGCAAATGCCACATTCACAGGGCATGACACATGTCACGTGATTTTATTTTTTTTAACAACTCCCCCTCTTCGTTTGTTTACAGAAAAACTACACAACTCTGTCGGGTATACATACGCCGCACAGGCCTCACAACCACTGGCATACGTCTAAAACCACCACTGCGCTAGGTTACTGTCTGCAGCTACATCGGGTTAAGGCAGACTTTGCCCACTTCAAGGAGTCCCCGGAACAGACCATGGCCACCTTCAAATCACTTGGCTTTCGACAAAATGTGGCACGCGTCTTCAAGGTTGCAAAGGATTAACTAGCCTTCCTGATTAGAAAACCATTCGTTCTCATAAAAGCCTCCCCCCCTTCTTCCCCCCCCCTTCCCCCACCCCACCCCTCCCAAACACTGAAACCACATTCAGCACACAAATCAAAGCTACACAGAAGCACGGCCGATGCTGTGTTCCAGCTAGTATGTTTGCGCCTCTAACACGTAAACGGTGAGCATGTCCAATGGTTTGTCTTCCTTCCTCTGTATGTCCAGTTAGCGCAATTCTCGTAATTCATTACGCACCAACTAGCCCAACAGCACATTTTACTCCAATGGTCTACTCCGACAAGGGTGCTCGGAACTGGGTATGTTTCTTTTCCTTCCATACACTGAAACTGCTGCTACGGGGAGAATTGTTAGCGCAGCCTTGGCTAAATTTCCCTCCTGCACGACAGCTCTCCTGAATGTCAAGAACTGCACCTTTACAAATACAGAATGCTGAGCGCTCCCTCTCTGGGCTGAATTGGGACTAGAACCGAACGCTGCCCCTGAAAGAAGAGAATGCTTCGAAATGTTTCTTGTGGATGGGACGACACGGGAATGCGACAGCTTGGACGCTGTTAAGAAATATTTGACGATCAAATATACACCTCTCTGTGTTCGGGCCACAGAAGTGCTTTGAGATAAAGTGAGGTTCACCAAGTTGAGAATCCAAGACATCTGACCACTCTCTTAAATCTCTTGCAGATGTGGGACGACGACTACCCATGCCGTACTGTGGGACGGGTGGCCCCCTTAGTGCACGCAGTGCACTGCCACCGCCACGCCCCAAGTAGCCCCTCCGCTCACCCTTGAAGAGCTCGTCCAGGGAGACGGGGGTGCCCTGGTGCTGCGAGGACGGTACTTTCTCCGGGGCTGGCACCTCGCTGGGCTTCTGGGTGGCCGCCTTCTGCAGGCCGAGCCACAGCGACGCAAAGTCCGAGGTGGCAGATTCACTGGTCACCTCAGGAGCGGGGGATGCCTGAGAGGAAGCCGAAGGCACACTCGTGCACAGGCGGGGACACACCTGCTGTCCCCAAAGGGTCACAATGCTTATTACATCTGTGGTCTCATGTTCATTATATTTCTGTATATTTCTGTGGTCTCGTGTTCATTATATCATAGCTGCATCGTAAGTATTCACAAAGCTGTTGCCCTTCATGTCGCCTAAATAACCATTTTTGCCTATGTTTCCAAACTTCGTGCCCTTGTTTTCACAGAGCCAATTTTTTCCCGCAAGGTCAGCTGTCTGGCACAATATCTTGGGATATACTGGTTCGATTTGTATCATTTTTGCTGCATTCGAAAACTTATGAACTGAACAGTGCAATAAAACCAGAAAAGTATAGAATTTCTTTTTTGCTGGCACAAGATTTTATGCAATTGATGACCTGACATTTATGAAGTGTACAGCATTTGCAGAAACAATGCTAAAATTACTGCTGTGGTATGGTTGCACTCCCTGGTCCTTCTAGAGCAGAAAGGGATAAAAGCTTTTGGAGTATTCCATAGGTAGATAATGAAAAAATTGGCCGAAATGGAGTGGCATAACATGTCGCACAACTCTACAATTACACCCCATAGACGAAAACTTACTGCATATCTGTGCTCGGGATGTTTATATATGCTCAATGTATAAATATCAAGAACATACGTTAAAAAATAACAAAAATGACCCCAAGACCAGTGTCCCCCTTAAAGGGGCCCTGAAAGGCGTTTTGAGCACACTAGCGCAATCGTTAGATTGGGTCGTCAACATCATCTGTGCCAAGTATTACTCTTTTACGCGCAGTGGAAAAGCTCACACTTTTGTTGCAAAGTTTGTCTCTTTTTTCTCACCCTTTCCTTCGTGTTTTTGGACGCCGCCATCTTCACATGTCTACATCATCGATTCCCAGATGTTTCGTCATGAGCTAGACATCCTGCTATTGGGCGGCTTTTTCACGCACTTCCGGCAAAGAGATGAGTCGTCTGCTCAGCGTCGGCTCGCCGGCTGATTTGCCAGCGGAGTGCCGGAGTGCTTGGACATTTTACGACAAACGAAACAAGTGTAAACAAACGCTGTAACCGTTTGTATTGAAATGCAACAGGGGCCATAACACGACATGAATATTCTCTTACTTGAGTACGTTCCATAAAAGAAAGCGTTAAAGCCCCGTGCACTTCTTTCTTGCAATCGCAGAGAAACGCCCTGAGCCGAATGCCCGGGTTTGACGCATACATTTTATTCAACTTCCAAACAATCCAGAGATGCGTTTCGAACGAACACAACGTCACAACATGCGTTGCAAGTCCGAACCGCGATTTGACAGACGATGGGTTGCTCCTCCTCCTGCCCCTCGTAAATTCGGCACTCATCTCGCGCGCGGTTTGCGGGGACGAACAGCAAGTCACTTAACTCTGGCGCACAACCCGAGATGGCTTTTAGCCACGCACACTGCACATACCCCATGCGAGGTTGAGTCGTACGCCGCTTGAGAAAGATAATCCAGACCATGGGAAGCACTATCCACCCGCAGAAGCACAACGTTCGCATTTCATCGCGAAACAAAGGCGTCCACAACACACACACCATCGCCTCCTGTAATGCCAAACGCATCTCGCACTTCCAAATAGGAGTGAGTAGTATGCCTGCAGTGCCCATATGCCGCGAGGTGGGGCCCCAAGCTGAACCGGGATCACGCAACCGTAACTGACTTCTACAGCGGTTTGTGCCTTGTTGCCAGGGCAACCGTGTTTGATATTGTCAAAGAAATGGTGCTCGCTCCAGCGCGAGGAAGCTCAGAGCCGTGGCGGAGCATGTTTTGCCAACGTTGCCGCTCTCCACCACGCGCCGCCCCAAGCTGAACTGGCGTTTTGTGCACGGGTTCTGTATCGGTTTAAATGTCTTTTTCACATGCCGCCGGCAGGAATTACCCACCGCCACAAAATAAGACCCGCACCAGCGGGGCCACATCTGATATGGCGCTTTTTGGATAAACAGTGCGCTGTGCATCCAAGGGAGCGAGGGCAGGATCCTCCCCGTGCGGCTGCGAGTTCGCCGCCGATAAAAAGTCGCGTGCCGCCGATAGCAAAGTTGTGCAGCAACGTACACCGCGAAAGGGCAAGGCCAGGCCGCCGCACACATGGGGCCAGATTTTTTCGTTCGCTTTTTCAGCCTTGAGCGGATTGCGGGATTCATGGTGTCAACAAAGCTTGCCCGTAGCAGACGGCTGTGTGAGCAGCGCAATAGCGGAAGTACGTCACATCATGGGAGGGAATGCTCGCTCGCCGTCAACAGCGGAGAGTAAGTCGAAAGGAGGAGGAAACGCAGCGCGACGATAATGCGCGGTTTTTGATTTACGATTTGTCAGCTAATACTCATCGATTCAACAAAATTCTTGCGGGAGGAGATTGCTAATACATTGCTTTATTTGGTACATGTACATCCACGCATCGGCGGAATGTATTTCAGGACCCCTTTAATGCAAAAACTGATATTGGGAAGCTAGAGACGGTGTAAAACTTAGCTTTAGTTTTAAGAAATACAATGTAGACCATTTATAGCGTAACCCCTTATAGTGCGGGACCAGATATACAACAGGGTTTTTGTGACCACCGCTTTGCCTCCCATAGAACTCCATAATGCATTAGCATGCCACTTAAAACGCAGCTCTCGGGCATCATTTAGGGCCGCAAGAAAGAGAAAAAAAAAAGCGCGCGCTCCATGCTCTCCTATAACCTAGACACAGAAAAGAAAAAATAGGCACCCTTTCATTCGCATGTTCCATTTGCACTCACGTGAGATAACCACAACTGCCTTTGCTTGACGCACCTCGGAAGATGGCAAGCCCACCTCCCTATCCCCGCGCGCGCGTGGCAAGTTGTTTCTATTAAAACATTGTGCAGATAAGCAACCGCCCTTTCTCTCTTTTCAAACATCTGGGGATAGTAAGCCACCACCCAGAGGTTTCCACTACCTGCAGGTTGTGCTGATAAGCAACTGCCTTCGGCAACCCAAACCACAACTGGGGTGTTAAAAATGAAAAAGAAAAAAAAAAAACTTAATAAAAAATATTTTGCTGCTTCTTATCCCATTCCCACGGCATCCACGCAGCTGTGCTCACTCATAACACAGACAAAAGGTGCACTCGCGGTTTGTAATAGCGTATAGCAGCTTGTAAGACCCTGCAACAGCGGCCGTATTAAAAAAAAAGAAAAAAAGAAAAGAAAAAGAATACCGCGCCTGTTTTTAAAAAGTGTTTTGTTTGCGTGATGATAAACAAAGAATGATTGAAAAGTAGACTGTGGTGTGGTTGGATTTGCGAATGTTTTGCTTACAATGTGGTGCCACTTAAAGTGCGGATTTTCACGGCTCCCGCGGCATATGTTATAAGCAGTCTACACCGTACTCAGAAGCTGTTGGTGTGCTGAGAGCTAAACGTAGCCTGAGCCGGGATTCACTTCAGCAACATAGGTATGTGCTCAAAGTACTACATAATTTTAACTATACTTGGATAACGAAAAGGCCAGATAAAAAGGCCAGACTACTGTAGGTCTGATCACTGCAGTATATAAAAAAAAATAACTCTTAAAAACATGCAAAACAAAAAAAAAACCATTAGCAAATAAATAAGTTACCAAATCATACTGTCTCAATCATGTCCTGTCCAAAGGTGCATTTTTGTGTTTTTTTGGCCTGGCTCTGGTTTACCTTGATGCCTTGGAGCATTTGCCACCATTTTTCCGTGGAGTTTATTCTCTGTCCCTCCCTGTTTGCCCGCTTTTACGCAGGACGACTTTCCAATCTCTCCCCTCCCCCTGCAGAGCCTTTGAAAAGGCGCTCTAGGCCCAATGATAAATATAAATATGTACGTCATGACAGCAAGCCTTATCAGTTTTTTGCACATCACTGACAATAGGTCATGAAAAGTGTACAGCTGACCTAGTCAACTGCGCATGTAAAAACATTTTTGCCCACCAAACCTCGCACGCCTCAAAGAATGCCACCAGAGAGTGATTCTGCAATTTCCCAAATCGCAAGTGCCATTGCCAGGTGTATTTTCCACCCGGCATAAAACAGTAAACTAGCATTTCAGGTTGAGCTTCTGCTTTTTTCCCCCTTAGCATCAAGGGAGAGAGCATGCTCACTGTTTTTCCCCGTTATCGAGGAACGGGGAGGAAGTCCCTGGGAAGCTCCTCTGGGCTCACCTTCTGTGCCTCGAATGGGGAGTTTGGTGAGTGGTGGAAGCGGTTCTTCCCCGGCCGCCGCTGGGGCGATTCCTCCTCCCAGCTGTGACCCCGGTGGTGCATGCACTTGCTGTGGCTGGCCGGAGATGACTCTAGGCCGGCTGCTCATCACCTGCCACGGTAGGGGAGGGAGACACGGGAGAAGGAGTCAGATGCAATCAAGCATTTACGTTTAACGGCATACAGTCGAGTCTACTTGTGACAATACTGTTTATAAAGAATATATTGGATAACTGTAGCACCATCCACTTTTGTATGCGCTCTTCTTACAATGCTCCAGTGCCGCGATATTGGATATAACGAATGAATCCGGCTACAGTGTGCATTGAAAATGCGAGCTGCAGCTGGCTCTCTGCGGCGACTGTGCCGGTGGCATGCGCTGCAGGTCACAATGCCCCTCGCATTCCATCCCTTCCACCTTTTAGAAAACGAGTCGACTGCGCCGATTACGAGGAAGCGCGGGGAGGAGGAGAGCAGTTTTGCTTCCGAACCACCCTCCTGCTCGCGCGTTCGCTTGTAGCGCTGGTAGTGTCATGCGTGCGCTGCTTTTGAAAGTTGAATTTGACTGGGTGCCTCTTCAACTGCCTCCAATTTTTCTGCGGAAGGCACGTCAGGGGTGTTTTGGAAACGTTGAGTGCCTCACTGAGGAGGCGATCGCTGCGCGGATATATGCTGCGGACAGCAGTGACAGTGACGACCCAGATGACGCAGTTGGGCACCCTACTCAGGTAGTGTCTTCACAGGAAGCCCAACGCATGATACAGTCCCTCAGGAACTTTGTTTCCACCAAGGACCTTTCGCCGCTTCCGCTCAGCTAGGTGAAGCACTTATAGATGCTCTTGAAAAATATGTGCACCAGCTTCGCGTGCAGCAAACAAAGCTGATTGATTATGGCTTCTTTTCTGCAGTAGTAGTACGACTTTGCTTGCATGCGAATAAAATGTTAAAAATAAAGACGCACCTCAGTGCACCCTCAAGCATAATCATATCGCTAACACTATCGTCTCGGCAGCCCGCAGGTGCGCTAAGCCTACCTCTGTCTCAGGGCGGTCCTCACAACAAGATGCTGCCAGACACACAGAAAATTGTATTCTAGGCACTTTCTAATAGTACCGCAATAACTTCCTTTCGCTTATGGATAAACATATTTACTTCATTTTTATGCTGCGCGAGGCCTTTGCCACTCCTTGCATGAACATGTGCCTTTGCGCTGTGATGAGCGTGCCAAGCAGACAACTCATGACGCCCAGCCAATCAAACTGTGCCCTACAGTCACGTGCAGGCAGTAGCCAATCACGCAGCACGTTCCGTCTTTTTTCTACCCCCGTTTTACTTACAACCAATGGACGAAACGAAGCAGTTCTGGTAGGGAATTGAAAAACGAAAAGGCACACTTTTGAATGAGACCAAGATGGATGCCACAGCGCATGTAAAACCCGAGCGGTGAGTCGTCGAAAAAATGCTATTTTCGCGTCGTATCTTGGCAGATTTTAGCGGCCTTTGGGGCTATAAATTGATATTATGGCTTAAATACGTACTCCAAGGATCAGGATATTTGGCTGACCAGAAGAAAAACAGCTTTACTTTCCAAAAATAGCCAATTTTGAACAATCAATTTCTTTTTTTTTTTTTTTCCAAAGTTTGGGATTCTAAGACCCGTGTCCCCCCCTTAGACAATGCCACCGTGGTGTCCGTTTCCTACCTGCGGGTACGAGCCCAGGGTGTCCAGCTGCTGCTGACGCCGGGCAGGCACTTGGTAGAGCTGCATGCTGCGCTGGCTGCGGTTGCCGTATGTCAGGTTCACCAGGAACAGGGTGGACAGGCGGTAGCCGCGATCCACCGAGCAGCGAAGGGGCAGGCCACCCGGGAAGGGCTCGTCAAAGAGCACCTCGCACATCTGCGGCTCGTTCTCCTCTTCTGTGCACACGAAGAGAACAAGAAGATGATGGTGCACCCTCCGCACGCAACACTACGGCCTGTGTTGGATGAAGTTCCACACCATCTTTCAAAAGGACTCGCCCCGGTGGCTCAGTGGCTAAGGCTGAACCACCGCTGAGCCAGTGGCTGCTGAGCCCAAGTACGCAGGTTTGATCCTCGCCGCGGTGGCAGCTTTTCTCAGATGGAGGCAAAAAGTGAGAACGCCCGTGTGTCGCGATTTCGGCACATGTTAAAGATCCCCAGGTGGTCAAACTTAATCCAGAGCCCCCCACTACAGTGCACCTCAGGTGTAGCTGTGACACATTAAAAAACCCCAAAATTTGAAAATGGCTGAAACAACACAATGACCAAAGCATTGCACCATCACAGGTGACACATGGGGTGTTGGGTGAACATTAAGCTTAACAATGCGCAGAGAAGAACACGCAGTTCACACGTATTCAAAGCAAGTCTTTGAAATAACACTCACACACCTACAACTGCTTGGGCCCTTTCTCTTTCTCTCTCTCCCCTCCCCCCTTTCCTATAATTTTTGCCCTTATTACGCACCAAGCCAAAACCATGCCCAGAGGGGAAGGAAGGGGAACACTCACTGGGCAGGAAGCCAATGATGGTTCCTCGGTAGCCCAGGGGAACTGCAAAGTTTTCCCGCACGTTGACCACCCGGTCGAACATATGGTACGTGGCGCCGTCGTCGGGTGCCACCCATCCCAACTGGAGGCCCGGCCGGAACAGGTGCTTGGGGTGCACGTCCAGAATCACCTCTTGCGGCGGCAGCTTCGCCTGAGGGGAGGTACCACAGACAATGCAGCAGCTGCTCAACCCCCGATCAGTGCCAAGAGGCACCAAAAGCGGCCCCCACACTCGAAGCACACCTTGGACTTGTCGACGGTCTCCTCGATGGCCTGGACGACACCTTCGTCGAGCAGCACAGCCCCGCTCTTGACTCGAGGCACCTGGGAGCACTCCTGCTCCTTGATCCACTTGGCTACCTCCCTCACCTCCTCCTTCCTGGTTTGGGGCAGAGACGACAGTTACGGCCGCAACCTAACCTTATCTTTTGGGGCACAGTTTCTAGACTAAAGGGCTAGCAACTAGCTCCAAGTAACTTTCACACAAGGCAGACCACACGAATCATCCCACCCACTGCCAAGTCAACACTCAGCAGACATATTGCGAAGCTCATTCCGTTGCTTACGCCCACTTCAAAGTGCACACTTTAGAAGAACATGCACACTAGAACCAAACCTGAAACAAGCCACCTCCTTGCAGCAGCCCCAACATTACTGTCACTGCGAGACGGCTTCGCACCGCTCTTCAGCTGATGTCCCCCAGTAAGCAACCAAACTGATATCAGAGCTTATGCTAGTCGACGTTTAAACGCAAAAAGAAACTCACCCGACCCCCTTCGGGTAGAGGTCTTCGACAGCAATTTTGTCCTGCGTCATGAACGGGAGAAGCCTTTGCACGAAACTGAGGTATCTGCGGAAAACGGAAGATCACAATTACCGCAATTACAATCACACGGATGCGGTCGGGAAAAGGGGGTACAGGTTCCAACTGGATCAGAGGCTGCACTTACTGCTCGACATACTTCTGCAGAACCTCCAAACACTTGCTTGAGTACTGCCAACTCTCGTTGGTTTTCCTTGAGTAGCCGGGTATCTGCATGTTCAAGAGATAACTGTTTAGCACGCGTGTTATGTGTAATCTCAGCCTAATGCACAAGTGGCAATACATTATCGAACGGCTAACACCGAGTTTTTTACAGCCTGGTTCCAGTAATAATGTAATTCAACACAATGGCATATAAAGTTTACATCGAACGGACTTTACATCCCACACAAAGAAACCTTTCTACATGCTGTATACACCTTCCTAGGGCCTTTTAAAAAAGTGCAATGAACGTGCGTGCACATGCACACACATGCACAACATAGCAAAAAATAAGAGCTTGCACTTTGTTTTTTTACCTGGGAATGTCTCATTTAGAGTTTGATAGATAAGACTCCTCTCATTTCATAAATCTGAGTATTCTTTTCTTGCTGATGTGCCTTCTGCTACCTCAACTACCAGTATTGCTCAGAGCTGCCAATTTCGACATAAAATACGGTACTTAAAACTTACCACCTGTCAATTTTTCCCTCATCGGAGCCGGCATATGTCAGAAGGGCTACATTTCTCTACTTTTTCAGCCAGCACAGCAATACACTCACGTAAACACACTCAAACTACTCTATAGTGTCCCTCTGCCATTTCCACATTTCAAGCGGCAAAGTACTATACGCACAAGTATGCGCGACACAAGCATGCCACTACAGGCAAGAAAAACCACGGGGCATACCTCCTCGCAGGTCTTGTTGAACTTGAGGTTGAGGCCAACGTTGATGAGGGAGGCCGATTCCTGCCTCCTTGCTGTTCATCTGGACAAACACGGTGCCCGTGATGCGGGACACAAACTGGGCGTTCACGCCAAGCTGCTGCGACAGCTGATGGGCACTCATGTAGTGCACTCGGTGCAAGTTCTGAAAGGAGTTTGAGGAAAGCAACGACTGAAGCTGGGAAACCGTTTCGGTGAGGAGGGGGAACACTTGGCTCTCTGCGAACCGCATTTTTCGTAAGTTACAGGTGTTTTTCTCTCGCCTCAGCAAATTTTACGTTTGGGGAATAGAAACTAGGGCCACATTATCACGGGGGTACACTGGTCTTGAGGACTGAAAATTTGCAAAAAAATTTGGTATTAATTTTATTTGCAGTCTGCAGGTCCCAAAGAATGTACCTGCAAAATATTGTATCTGTACCATAAGTATTTACAACACTGTCGCCCTTTGAAGTTGCCTAAATGACCATTTTTGCCTACACTTCCAAAGTTTGTGCCCTGTTTTCTCTGAGCCATTTTTTTTTTTTTCCCACGAGGTCAACTGTCACCCGGGTACAATATCTCTGGATGTACTGGTTAGATTTGTATCATTTTTGCTGCATTTGAACGCTTATGAACTGAACAGTGCAATAAAACCACAAAAATATGAATTTTTTTTTTTGCTAGCACAAAATATAACACAGTTAGATTACGAAAACATTGGTAATTGATGACCTGACATTTCACAAGTTTACAGCGGCTTGCAGAAACAACGCTAAAATTACTGCTGTGGTATAGTTGCACTCCCTGGTCCTTCTAGAACACAACGGGATAAAATGTATTCGAATATTTCATAGGTAGATAATAAAAAAATTGCCCGGAACAGAATGGCATAACATGTTGCACAACTTTGAACTTAAACCACATAGACGAAAACTGGCTGCATATTTGAGCTCACGATGTTATTAAAATACGCTTCATGTGTATATCTCAAGCGCATAGGTTAAAAAATAACAAAAATGTCCTCAAGACCAGTGCACCCCCCTTAATAACATCGAGCCCAGCTCAAATCAGCAAAATTTTGGCACTCAAACAGCTCTTTCCTGCAACTCATGACCCTCGCCTTACAAATACGACAGTCCCCATTTTGATCTCATTGGAAAGAGCATCTTTTTGCCATCCATTTTCTTGCTGTGGATGTGTATTTTTCTTCGTTGGTTCGCCACAAAACAAGCATATAAAAAGAAGAAAAAGCAGCCACAATTTGAGATGCGAGTTATCTCTCGTATTACGAGTTCTATTCCCATGATTGCTTCTTTCAAAGGAAATATAACCACTGGAGTGTGTGCACGGCGACTAGGATACATCCAACTGCTGTTAGATAAATACTACGTAATCTATCAACTTGGGCTGAGGAAAGTGAGTTTTATGTAAAAGTTGGTAGAACATCCATTCATTCTTGCTTGGTTGTGTTCCCTCATCATTGTTAGACCATTCTAGCATGTTAGCCTTTCCATATGCTGTTCACTGTTTTGCAATTCCCAAGTTCGAATCCCCGCTAGTGCATGTTTTTTTGTTTCTTTTTTAAGTTGATTTATTTGTTTTTGGGCAATGTTTTCTATACTGAGTTCACCCTTTTTGCGCTGTTACGTTCATTGCTCCACGAGCGAGTTCGCAGAATGCATCCAGACTGACACTGACGCTCTGGCGAGTTCTCGTTGGCATGGGGTTGCCATAAGCACTGACCACTTGCGGACACAGTCCCGAGTCAGCTGACTCTTGGCCTGGTGTGAACATGCCTCTTACGATCCAGGCACTGCCCAGGTAAAGCTCCCAAAGTTGGGAGTAAAAGCGCATCGGCATCTTGAGCAATCTTCGGTTGACGCGTAGGGCATTCCATCCCACTGCGTTTTTGCCACCTGCCACGCCCAGGTACCCTCAAAGAACGGCAGAGACGAGTGCTCACCTGTTCGTTCCGGATGACACCGGCCAGGTTTGGCTCCACAGGCACCACAAACTTGACCAGGACACGTCCTTGCTTGTCGGCTGGCTCAGCATCCACAACCTTTTAGAAAGGGGAGGATGAGCTATTGGTTCAACGACGCTCAATGTTTAAGGCATAAAATGGCTCTCAAATAGAATGAGCGCATACCAAGCAAAACATGGTAGTTATTTCACCGAAATTGAAACTGTGATCTACAGCGACAGGACATTTCAAATGACTGAAAAAAAAATATATATAAAGGAAAAACGGCCACCCACCTTTCCCTGGCAGCCGTAATGAGGGTGGCCAACCATGAAGCAGTGTGAGCCGGTGGGGAACAGTTCTGGGATGGTCTTGCACTCCACAAAGTCCGGCTGCATGTTCCGTTATGTTCTGCAGCAATAAAAAGAAGAAAAAGAAAAAACTGAAGTTAAGGTGCTGTGCCTTTCCCCCCCCGTGCCAGCAATCTCTGACTGCAGATCTAAAGTATGCTAACAGGAGTGGTCGGTGCGATTCAACTTCCATACTCTTGGCGCGACACATTTCGCGTGGAGGAACTGCTTTTAGGCTAAAAAATGGACGTCATCTTGACCCTACGCACAAAATCTATGTACAGTAAAATCTCGGTGACACGAATTTCACGGGGTCGCATGATACGTTCGTATCAGCTGAAATTCATCCGAACTTCGTACCTTCAAAACACGTGAAATCAAGAAAAAATGAATTCATTTATGGAAGAAAAATTTTTAATATCTGTCTGGTTTTTCTTAGCAAAATCGTCAACGATCACCTTTTGGAAGGCGTATAAGTGCGTGCACGTGACCTCCTGAATGCTCTCGCGTGCCACTGACTGCCTCGAGCGTGTCGAGTGCAAGGAGCACTTCAGCCATCAAAGGTTGCCCGTGACGGCTGCTGCTGTGGCCTTCATTGCTGCAGGGGTCCTCTCCCTCATCCCTGCTGGTCAAAACAACAGGCTACGATGTGGCCAGCTCTTCAGCAATGTCCTCCCCCGTACGCAATCCACATGTCACAAGGTCGCTGTCGACACTGACAAAATCGCAAGTGGCAACTCCCAGTTCGCTACAATTTCCACTTCTAACTGCCGGCTCTTGTGCAAGGTCTTCATATGGCTTGCCAAAGCCACATTTCACAAGAGTTAGCGATTGTAGTCTGCGAAACGTGATTCCAGCTCATAAAAATGAAGTTTTTCACATCTAGGAAGCTGGTGTTCAGCTACATGCCTGTCTGCTCCAACTTCACTAGCAGACGATGCACCAAGAGGTTTTTCAAATGGTACTCGGTGTTTCGAATAATGCCCGTGTCCAACAGTTGTAAGTGGTCCATCGTATTTGGAGGCACAAAAATGAGGTTGACGTTTCCGAGGACGGCATCTTTCGGGTGAGAGGCGCACTGATCCAAGATCAAACATGTTTTCACTCCCCCCTTTGCAGCCGAGGTCAGTCAAAAACAGGCTGAACACGGCGGACGTCATTCAGGCCATGCGGTTGGTCTTGTAAATGCAAAGCAAAGGGCCACCCACACTAAAGCAGCAAGATTTCTGATAGCGACCAATAATTGTCAGCTGCATCTTTTCAGTGCCATTCCAAACTGCAGCAAAACAAAACTGATCTGCTGCTTACTCTTTTGGCCACCTTGGCACACTTTGCCTTCAAAACAAAGGCTCTTGTCAGACAACAAGTTCTAGAAGAGACCGACTTCATCTGCGTTGAACACATCACGTGGCTCGTATCTAGTGATGAGTGTGGTGAGGGTGGTCCCTATCCAGTCATTCACCACAACCTTGTCCACTTTTTCCCTTACCCATTCACAGACTTGTAAACGAGTCCATGCCCCACCCAACCACCGGAGGCATGAAAATTGCTCATGCCAAGCGAGAGTGCAATGTCTTCCGCCTTCTCACGTAGCATCTTGCTGTCAACGTACACTCCCACTGCCGTCACCTCCTTGAATCGAGTTAATAAAACTTCCTCAATCTGCACATGTGCAGTTTTTTCCTTGTTCAGCAATGACACTAAATCGCTGCCCATTTTTCGTCATTTAGTTACGCTGACCGACAATCGTGCACAGAGTGGACAGTGCCAAACCTTACTCCTGGGCAAGGTCTGTTTGTTTCCTTTTCGCATATGTGTCCACCGCATGAGACTTTCTAACTTCGCTGTGAATGACACAGACTTTTGCTTTCGCAGCCTACTGGTGATAAACAGATAAAACTTCCAGGAACAGGCAAACGACGTGCAAGCATTGGAAATGGTATAAAGGAGAGCCGGCAGTGTGCGCGATGCACGTAAAGAAAGGGGGAAAAAAAAGGAAATAAAGAAACAGGGTTCGCATAACATGGCGTAGAGGGAAACCGGCAGGCTTTCTTTCGTAAGCTGGCTGGCTGACACGCTCTCAAACGCTTCCTACCTTCTTCCCCCTAAACGAGCAAAGCATGGTCCGGTACATTCTGTCCATGGAGATCCACAATCCAGTCACTCTCCTGGCTCAACCCCACAACCGCTGTTGCTAACGCATTCGTATGATCTGCAGCGGCACTCCAACACGTTTGGAACGGCCGTTTTCCCCATTGCAAGCAATGTATTTCAGCCGGGGAATGTTACAAATTCGTATCCCACCGAAATTCATACGGTGATCATATCACCAAGATTTTACTGAAAATGCAGAATGTCAGGCAGCTCAGTGTGCCTAACTATATACACCATGCACCACTTCAGGAGGGAGTGGCATGTTAAGGAAAGAGTGGCATAGCAACTGGAAGCGGGGAACTCTTTTCTTGCAACACTTTTTGTATGTGGCAAAAGTCGAGAATAAATACAAGTTCATCAAAGGGAGAGAGGAAGAGCAATGCATGCTCAAATGCACACAGCCTTACACACTAACAGTGGAAACAATAAGCCATAAAGGTGGACTAGCACAGGCTTTGTGACACCAAACAGCTGGCGTAGGCTGCAGTCATGCCAAGGGAGAAAAAATTCCAATGACAATATCCTGCCGGATTTTGTCCCGACATGCTCTTCTCCAGCTAAAGCCCCCGGTACACTGACTTTAGGAAACAGTGCTGCTCAGGGTTCAGTGGCTGCAATCAAACAATGGGACAGCTGCTTGCTTACCTTGACGATGGACTGCAGTGCAAAGGGCACGCTGAACTCGGACCACTGCTTCTCGAACGTGATGCGACCCTTGCTGGAGCACACGTACCTGGTGGCAGAAATGAAAACAGAAGGGGGGAGGGGGGGGGTCAAGGTGAGCCCCTAAACCTCTTGGGTACAATCTGCCATGTTTTCGAGCCAGTGACAACATTCCCACATATCAAAAGCCATGGAAAAGGAACACCATACCAATAACAATAGCAAACACAATTTGCCCAGTAATGTTTCGGGTGACACTCCTTGCTTTTTTTTTTTTTATCCCATTTTGTCAACTCTAAGCACTCCACCACATTTGCCATCCCCCTTTTTTCCGCAATTACAGGGCTCGAAGTGAGAAGCGGTGTGCAAGATAGTAAATGTACTATGTAACATAACAATCTCGATTTTTTTTAAAATACCTCTTTCGCATACAACTGGAAAATGGTGCATTTATTCACAGGGTGCTCAGAATTGAGAAAACATGCTGAACACTGCAAGCTGCAAAATTCTGTAAGTAGTGATTTTACGGTATTTCACATAAAAACGGAAGCAACCAAATTACAAATAATTTCTCTTCAAGTATGTTTATCGTCATTTAATTGCCATGATTAATGAAGCTAGCAACAATACAACAGCTGCTGGATGTTACTAAAATTGTGAAGCCCACATTTCCTAGCTTCAATTCACAGGTGATTACGAACATATTTTGAAAAAAAAAAATAAGGGTGAAGTTGCTTGCTGGGAAATTGTTGTACACAAGAATGAATGAATGAAGGACATTTATTAAGATGGGGGAGGCCACATGGCCGTAGTTGGGGAAGGGGAAGAAGGAAGGAGGGGGAGGTGATCACTCAATCGTTAGAGATGACTTGTTGGAGATAGTTAATCAGTGATTTCTTTGGGAGGGGGATTGTAGACCCCACAAGAAAGCGTTATCTAGAATGCCATGTATTGCTTGTGGTTTCACACTTGCTAAGCTTTATGGCGGAATGTTCTCCTCCGCAACACAATTGCTCAGCAAGCATTAACACTGATGTACTTAACATCAACTTGCTTACTTCTGTTCGGATTCAATTGGTTGGTCAATTTGACCAATCCAATCAAGTCCATAGACCCATCCAATTCCCTTCCCCTTAGACTTTTTCTATCTTCCCCTCACCATTCTCCATCCACTCTCACTTGCCTCTCTCACTGCACTAGCGCTGCTTCACGGAATTCACCAGTTAATTAAACTTTTCATTTGATGCAACCAACTCAATAATGCAAAATTAGTGCAACCAATTCACAATGCAACTAATGTCATTACTAAATAAGGCAAACAATTTTCCGACAGTAAGTAGGTAAATGGTTGCTGATATTGCTGTTTCATAGCTAAAGTGTATTTCCGTGAGTTACAGTAGAGATAAAGATATGATAGGTGTAGCATTAAGGGACATGAGGAGAGCGGAGTGGGTCAGGGAACAAACGCGTATTAAGGTCATATTAGTAGAAATTAAGAAGAAATGGGCGTGGGCAAGGCATGTAATGTGAAGGCCTGATAACCATTGGCCATTAAGGGGGGACACTGGTCTTAAAACAACTTCTTTTAATTTTCAAGTAAACTCTGTAAAACTTGCCAGCCTTGCTGTTTTTTTTCCACTGATTTCAAATATGCCATTATTTTTTCAGATGGTCAATTAGTATCAAGATAATTAGAGATAATTAGCCATTTTTGGTCCAACGATAGACAAAACAGTTGGTCATAAAACTGTTATCTTTATATTTTCCAATAGTACTATGAACCTTGATGAGTGCAATAATCGAAGAAGTTTTTTGATGCATCACTTGGAACAAATTTTACAGCTCATTAAACTTTGGTGGCACCAGTGGCAAAGAACCATTTTGAGTGCCCATTTCATACACTGAAGTTTAGTGAGCCGTAAAATTAGTTCCAAGTGATGCATCAAAAAACTGCTTCGATTATTGCACTCATCAGGGTTCATAGTATTGCAAAATATAAAGATTACAGTTTTATGACCAACCCTGTTCTGTCTATTGTTTGACCAAGAATGGCTAATTATCTCTAATTATTTTGGTACTAATTGACGAGCTGAAAAAATAATCACATAGTATTTGAAATCAGTGGGAAAAAAGCAGCAAGACTGGCAAGTTTCACAAGGTTTACTTGAAAATTAAAAGAAGTTGTTTGAAGACCAGCGTCCCCCCCCCCCCCCTTACAGGAGCCATGAAGAGAAAATGCAAGTTGATTTTTTTCGAAAGATTTCGTGTTTTATAGTGCCCCCAGCGCTTGTCCGGATACAAACGGTGCTTTATTCACTGAGAATTAAACAATTAGGTAAAAATTTGATTTCCCACTCAATCGTGCGTTTTCGTGGTCCCAAATGACTCTTCACCAGGAACCGACCGCTCTGCAGCCTAGAGTTCCTTCATTCACACACCCGTTGTACAGGGTAAAGACACGTATACGCTGGGCGCCGCCATTTTCGGTTTGCTCGCTCGCCGCCCCGAAGCAATGTCATTGTGTCAAAAACCGCGCTAAAATTATCGCCGCAACGCGGTTTACTGAAGAAGTTTGAATCATAATTGTCTGTTTCGCGTTGCTAGGTCTCGTGGGAACGAAAAGATAAAGCGTTGAGCCCGTTGGCCCAATTGCGGCGGCACGGGACCGTTCAAAGGTTGTCTCCACCCTGTACAGCGGTGTTGGTTTGTTCCCGCGTTTTCTTTACGTTCCGTAACCTAGATGTGCCCACCATACCGTGGCAAGTGTTTTTGTTTGTTTTTGCCCGCCATTAAACCTGGCTTGTTTTTGTAGCTGGCGAGACAAATATTCGTCCCTGAAAACAGTGCTCGCTCGACAAATGGGGTCACGTAAGACACCGTTGCTTGCGTCAATCGGCCAGTGTCGTCTGAGACAACCCCAAGGCCCCGTAGTGCTGTGCCAGCTAAACCAAGCAGCTGTGCGCAGTACGACCAGCAGAACGCATCAGTACTTCTATGTTTACATGTGCTTTCGTAACTTCCACTGTTTGTCCCATCATTCTTATTGCTTTGTAAAGAATGTGCTCCTAATTTAAGCGCAAATCGCTCGTTCGTCTAGTTTGTAAGCTCTACCTAATTTGCGTCTGCTTCTGCCAGCCTCCGCCAATCGCAGAGCTTAGCTCATGTGACATCATAGGTTCTGTTGCGGGAAATGAGCTGGTGGGTCGCATGACCATTCCCGTTTTTCATAATTATGTAGCTTATTTGAGCGAAGTTTACAGTTAAAGTGGTGTCAGTATGATTCTAATGAGACAATCTTTTGAATGAACCCAAACTTGTGTTTTCTCTTCATGACTCCTTTAAGGGCAACAGAGTGGATCCCTAGAGAAGGCAAGCGTGGCAGGGGGCGGCAGAAAGTTAGGTGGGCAGATGAGATCAAGAAGTTTGCGAGGATAAATTGGTCGCAGTTAGCACAGGACCGGATAATTGAAGATCCATGGGAGAGGCCTTCGCCCTGCAGTGGGAGTAGGCAGGCTGATGATGATGATGATGATGACAGTAGAGACAAAACCTAGTTAACTGCAAAGTTGTTCAGCTTACTAAAGTGGACAACTATTAAAAGAGTAAAGCTCAGGCAGCCATTCGAAGCAAGCCAAAAACCTTGTGAGCAAGAATAAGTAGACACTACGCATCCTTACCTCCGACCTGTCAAAGTTTTGCACTCAACCAGCACATCGATGTCGTCGAACTTCACACCGTAGCGACCCAGGCTCCTGGGAAAAAAAGCACACGATAGCATCAACAAGGTGACGGTCACAATGCCTGTGTGACTGCCTATCAGAACAGTGCACACGCAAGCAACTTGCTCGAATGCCTCCCAAACTTCTTCCTTCTGCTGCAGCATGTCAGCACTCAGCCCACAAATCGCCATTGCAGTCGATCCCCATCAGCAGCTGTCACAGAGTGCAGCAAGTTATACAGCAAAGCCAGGTTTTGCTGTTAATGTCTCAGCTTTCTGGCGGTGGGTTTGCACCTTCCCTCGCCACTGTGCCTCTTTGGACAACACGTGCAAAAGCAAAGGGGGAGGGGGAAGCACTCAACTTTTGAAAAACAATGATATTGTGCACTGCGAAGCAAGCTGCGTTCACTATGACCTGGTACTGGTTGTGCAGCATTTAAAACCATACAGGGACACAATAAATGCCCTATACCATTTAACTGCGTCAATGCAAAGTGCAAGCATAATACAGTCAAACCCCGCTACAACGAACTCCGGTTCAACGAAATTTCCGCTTCAATGAAATATTTCCGAATTCCCTGTCAGCTAGCCATAGAATTCAATGCAACAAAGTCCTTGCCACAATGAACCATTTGTCTCGATTGTTTTCGAATTATCCGAAATTTTTGCTCAGTGGGGCTGGGTTCGAACATTTATTTCACGCCAAAATAAGCATAACGCCACGCCAAACATCTGCAGCTTTTTATACATCCAGGGCGCTTAGTTTCACTGAAAACATGCGCTGTGCGCCCACGCCACCACCCATAAACAAAAACAAACTCTGTGGACACCATTGTTTGCTGGTGATAATAATGTGGCTGGCTGACTTTACATGAGGCGGGCCCGAACTGCCAAGCCGGAGCTACAGCCAACCCGTATCCGGCCGAAATCGCACGAATGTGCCCTCCTGGTGCTGCACTGTCGTGTATGCATTGTGAGCAGCTATCACTGCAGTTTTCCTCGTACCGATCTTCAAAGACAAAAGCAAAATTAATGTTTTCGTGTTTGGTCTTAACCCCCCCCCCATCATCCTTTAATTGTGAGCATGCACTTGCAATAAATGCAAGCGCGTGCGGTGTGCCTGCCAAGGTCAGATGCTGCTGAGCCTAGTCATAGGATATGATAACGGGCCTAGTGTAATCTGCTAGTAATTAACTTGGTAGATATGCCTGTCACACAGCAATATGTTTTCAGACTGCATTTCCTCGCTCCCTCCCTCCCTCGCCATAACACTTTCTTTCTGTGCGGGTAAAAAACATAACCACTGGTGCCTCTGTTAACACACCATAACTGCGTGTCGCTCCTTTTTCTAAATGTTGCATTATGCGGTCGACAAAGCAGATAATATACGGGGCTATTTTTCTCGCCCTTCCGTGGTGTGTAGGGGCAGATTTCGCCTCAACGAATTTTCCACTTTAACGAAATTTTTCGCACGTCCCGTCAATTTTGTTGTAGCGGGATTTGACTGCCCTCCGGTTCATTATTTCTTCTTCTGTGGACCGCAGCGGCGTTCAATTGAAACTGCGGCGCCTGAATAGATTCATCAGCTCTAGTTGACTCTAGAATGGAAGAATATCCGTACTTGTCCCTGATGGCATCGATCTTCAGTTCGAAGATTTCTTGTTCCTTGCTGTTCAGCGCCTCCTGAGAAATGCTGTTGCTGCTTTTCCCTTGCTTACTGGTGTCCAAGAAGAACCTGCAAGAACAGCGACACAGAGGTAAGATTGGATGACCGTAGCGTTTACACAAGCGGCATCATTTGGTGTACATGTGTACAATAAAACTTCAATTCCAATTCGAAAGCAATTGATACTGTGGGTCTTTGAATAACCCAAAGTGAAGCATTTTAACGTAAGAGACCCTGAAAACTCTACAACCTTGCCTGAAATTGCAAATCAACCAATTTCAAGTTATCAGGGTTCCTTCCTCCCCTGGATCAATGTGGATGCAACGGAATGACTTCCTGCTAATCCTGAATTATTAGAAGAAAGGGCCTTGATATTTATTTAATTTCAGTTACTGTACAAGAAGGATGCACATTTAGAATACCCAAAGCAGTAGCTCACAAACTCGGATAATCAGCAGGGCCTGCATTCTGAAGTGAGTACGCTTATTTCCTGTGTCATTTTCCTTATGCTGGGCCCAGCAGTCATACAAAAAAAAAAAAAAAAACATTGGATTTGACACAGAGCGTGCATGTGTAGCCCTTCAGGCTTTTCCACTGATCGCACCATCATCAACCTTTAGACTTTTAAATACCTTTGAATCAATGAGGGATTTAAGGCTAAGCAATACTTCATGCATGGATTAGATCCCACTGACCTAGAACATGTGCCAACAACACGACGAACGAGTACAATAAAATAAAAGCCTACGTCCACAGAACACCCACAACATTTAGGCAGAGTAAAAACAATTTGGACGTTAGTTTCCTACGCAAAGGTTGATCCGCTTGTGACATTTATTTTGTGATAAAATATGTCACAAGAACAGAATGCATTTCCACCCTCCTTAAATCCGCTTCATTTCCAGGGTTCGTACACTCTTCAAAGGCAAAGGTCCAAGGGCAAAGGTTCAAGGGCAAAACCTCTGCATCTGTCACCAACTCATGGGCCTTGCGCGCGATTGCTGGGTTCGCATGGACGGGTCATGCACTCATGCACAAGCCCAGGTTTTCTTTCTTTAACACTTTCGTGACCGTCCCCTATTCCCACTGATAGTACGTTATTGATGAATACAAATTCAAATTTTGGCGCTCTCCGAGCGCTTCTGGACAGCTAACGCCATCCGAATGGTAAAAGAGGAAGTACTACTTCATCAGTTTCGCTTTCGAGTTTCTTTTCTCTGCCGCGCGGGGGATTTTTAAAGGTCCTCCGTGGTTGGGCGCACGTGGTTTCGGTTGCAGCGTCGATGCCGCTTGCCGATGCTCCAGGGGAACGTCAACTTTTGACCGATTCCGATGAATCTGAGCTGTAATCTCTGGATGATGGTAGCAGCACAGATGCGAAGACGACTTCAATTCGTCAGACTTCAGAACGAATGGCAAAAGTGCATCAAACCACCCCGGAACGTCAGCAGGTATCCGCCGGCAAGTTTTGCTTTCTCCTTGGGTCGTTCTATCGCTGCTGCGCATTGATGTAAACATATCCGGCCTGTTCTAAAGGTCACAGCTCTTATCTGCAGGGTGTCGACTTCGTTCAGGCGAGACCAATTGGCGCCGACCGCACATCGGAGCCAACCTTTGTTTCAGAGCGTCGAAAAACTGCTTTGCACAGTGGCAGGATAGGCAACTAGTGCTTCTATTTTTCCATGTCTGTAAATAACTTTTGTACTTACAGAGCTCGTATTTGCAGTATTATTCTATGAGGGCCTTTTATTCAAAGTGTATATTTAAATGTTTACCCTCTGCAAAGTAGCACTGATGTTTTCATCATTTTTTTTTCTTTTTGTTGCTTTTTTTGTTTTGATAATTTTTTTTATAATATTCGTAATAAATCTGTCGTTTGAAGTTAATACTGTTGGAAAGCCCTATCCTTCCTCTATCATTTCAAACCTTACACTTTAGCCTCAGTCATTTTCTGTGGCAGGAAAAAAAAAATATTTCTTAGACTACCCAGAGACAACCGATTTTTCTGTGGTCACAAAAAGTGTTAAGGAGCTACGACCTGCTGCTTCACGTTGCTACTTGCGCTTCACACTCTGCTCATGCTTTTTAGCGCAGACTCTCCCACTGATGAAACGTCAAACGTTTTTCCGATTGGTCAGAATTTTGAACGATTCCCACTCGTAGGGCCTGGCGAAACCCAGTGGGTACGGGTCCGTGCTCAGCCACGGCTGCTGAAGGTGCAGTACTTGGGCATCACGAATGTCAACTATGTCGGTACACAGCTGCCATATGCCGCGTAAAAGCAAACACACAGGGAGAAGAACACGAGGTGCAGCAAACAAGCAACAAGCCAGCGTCCATAGGCTACGATGGAAGAACTACACGAGATGGCAAACAGAAGCCGGATTCCGTTAGATTGGATCACGAAATGGATTGTATTGAGAAGTTCGTGCTCCAAGTGTTGCTTTGTGCTTAAAATTAACAAAACTACGCTAGATGTATTGTAATTTTTCACTGAAGCCTGATGGTCGCAAACATTTTCATTACATTAATTAAAAACTTTAAACGCTTTAAATTCTTGTGAAAAGACAAAGCAACGGATTATCCTCGTGAAAACTAAGCGTTTTCAAGGACTGCTAAATATTTCCAAGACTTTCAAGTTTTTTAAGGACCTGCGCTAACCTTGAATACTGTGAAGTGTTGCCTTCAGACTCTGCATACCAATGCAATCGTCCTCCCTAGTCGCTAGAATGTTCTTATGCCCAAACAAGTGAGCCAAGAAACTCAAACATTCACACACTTGGGCCAATTTTAAATCAGAAGTTTCACGAAACTGCCCCACAAAACACTGGCCAGTGAACAAAATGCTTTAAAATCAAACTCAGACGAGACGCTAAGCAGTCCTTTGCAAAGCCTGGCTAGCTTATCAGCTGCCTCCTTTTTGGTCTTTTTTTTTTTTTTTTTGAATGTTTGAAAGTGAAAGTCGGCAGCATGGTGGAAGCCTGATTTGCAGGGTTTGATAAATACTGAATGCAATGCACCGTGACCTAAACTTCACACTCAAAACAGCCAAAGCCGGTGCATTACTCAAAGCAGCCACAACTTTTCTGTTTCAGATATGCGACCGCATTGTTTCATCCACAAACTGTACCACGCAAATGCGCACACGATAGCACACACACCTTTAACAGGCCCAATCCAGCAAAAGAAGCCCATTACCTCTCCTCTCTGTTGGACAGCTCCACAACGAGGGCTTCAAGCAAGTGAGGCCAGTGAACGTGAACACACTTGCCCAAAAGCTCTGTAGCAATGTCCTTCAGCGACTGCAAGAGAAAAATTGGTGTGGTTAAATATGCCGTCAAATGACACTGGCACCACAGCGCGGTTTCTCTTGACAGGAAGCGACATAAAAAGTAAGCTTTACCTGATGAGCTCTCTAGCCGAAGCATGAAGCCTTGTTTACAGGTGTTAGAAACCATGACGAGAAAGGAGAGGTGGTCCCTGAGGCATACCGCATGAATCCCCACCATTGTATGGCGTTTTATCCTGTCTCATCTTGGCTTCATTTATTTGTTTATCTAATTAGTTTGTTGATTTTTTTCATACTGTCAACCACAGGAGAACTATTTTCCATGTACCGTGCACTATGAAAGCGCTGGGCATGTAGACCGAGCGCCCTTAAGGCTAATATCCCAGAAACAAAACCCCAGAAATCAATCTGCAGATTAAAATGTCAAGAAATATGAAGGGAAAAGAAAATGGAATGGTAAGGCACCCATGGAGTTCTATAAACGAGCTTCTGAAAGAAAGGTGTGCTGCCAAGACAATGATTAAAAAAAAATTAAATCCGTTCCACTCAATGTGAAAGCTGTCGGAAGTGCAGAGCAGTGTTTTGCCATAATGGGCTGTAGCGCCATTATCCGCTCACTGCTACCACCCCATGCAATTCAAATTTCCCACCTTCGCAGTGCTCGCGCGCTCCCTGCCTGAAACAGCACCAGCGGGAGCTCTGTTCTTTTAGATGTGACGGCATCTCATTCACTCGCCTTGTCCCTCCATACGGCATTGTCGTTGTCCGTCCACACCTTCCCCATTTCCTCGCGACGGAGCTGCGCTCTCCGCCGCTCACCCCCCTTCTCTCGATAGCGAACACTCTCTGCAGGGGAATTGGATTGGATCAGGATTGGATTATAAAGAGCTTGGATGTGTGTGCGCCATAGCTGTAACGTTGCGTCATAGCCGCGGCAAGGGGTTCACGGCACGTTTGACGCGATGGGAGAATCAACCTGACGGAAACAACAACGGAACCCCCTATGCATCGCATCTACAAAGGGGTTCCCACGAGGGGAGGTGGGAGTAATTTTTTTTTGTGCTTGCTTTTCCTCCGGCATGTGCCGGCATTGCACTGCCACTTTTTTTTTTTTCCGTTAAAAAAAACGAACCCAACAAGCGTTCTAAGTAAATGAACTGCCGGTTAATAATTACGTGCATGTTGCCTCAAATGTACCTACAGTTTTCTTTGCGCTAAACAATGGGGAGATGTATGACAAGTGCCAGCGGTTCACGAGTTTCGAACGGTTATGACTACATAAACCACTTGGTTTTCGAAGCCTCTGTGGGACGCTGCTACAACGGGACTCCGCTACGACGGAACGCCGCGGGGCTCTACTTGGGTCCAGCAAGCGAGCTATGACGACAAGGCAGGCCCCTAAAGTGCTCTCCACTTAAAAGACTCTACACTGACCCTGCCTTACCCTGCGTCACACCAGAAAGGAGCAACGTAATTACGGGGAGGGAAAGGCGTTGCACTCACCCGTTCCTCTTTGTTCACTATGGTGATGATCATGCTCTCGTTCCTGGTAAGGGACTGGAAGACCTTGATGCCCTCCTTGCCCATCCTGCCCTGCATGGACACAAGAAGCATCTCCTTCAGCTTCTCCGTGCAAAATGCAAGCGAGTTCTCAAAACACAGGGTTCATGCCGGTTTATTTGACAAAAATTCGAGGGTTTTCAGGGACTTTCGAGGCTCTCTGTGTGGATTTTCGAAGGACCTCGTTGTCTGCTAAAAAACTATCCGAGACCGATGCTCAGGGTAAAATTGAGGCTTGAAGTATTGAGAAATCGGCGGAAAACGGGACCACTGATGGAGCCAAAGTTTCAACAAGGGCTCACATTCAGGCAAGTCCCCTTGTCAAAATGATGGCTCCAGCGACATTTCCTTCTTCGACAATTTCTCATCATTGTTTGTTAGAGCTACACGGCCAAGCACTTTCAGTGTGCTACATAATGCAAACCTTTATTCACTAAGAAAGATCAACCAAGTGAAAATCCTCACTCAGTCCTTACATAGCCTCATGTTGCTTTTATGCTCATTACAAAGGAAAATTCCAGAAATTCAAGGATTTTTAAGGTTCCCTAGAAATTCCAGGGCTTTTGAGGCCTTGAAAAGAAGCTTTTCAAATTCAAGGGTTTTCAGGGTTTTCAAGGATTCACAGGAACCCTGAAATGCTACCAAAGAAGATAGAAAGCCTTTTGAAGTCTTGACTCTGCCCTTGAGCCTACAAAATGCTGCAGCCTCAAGGGTCCAGTGTGTCCCATTACGACGGCACTACATAGGCGCAAGGCTATGCGAAAGAATTATGCTGCAACCTTCAATCCCTACTGAACAATTGCAGTCCTTAAAGCACACACTCATATTTCCAAACGTATCACACACACCATGAAAAGCAGAATACAAGCCAGCCACTTCCAGCTCACTGATTGATTGTAGGGTTAATGTGCTGACACAATGCAGGCGATGAGGCACGCCGTACCCTAGTGGAGGGCTGCGGATTAATTTTGACCACCTGGGGATCTTTAACGTGCGCCGAAATCTTGTACACACCGGCGTTTTCGCTTTTCGCCTCCATCAGAAAAGCGGTTGTCGCGGCCGGGAATCGAACCCGAGCCTTTTCCAAGGCCAGTCTGCGGAGCACTGGACGTAATATCAGAGGCTGCAGTTCCTTCACTCACTATACAGGGCTTTTTTTTTCTCTCTCTCTTGTTCCTCTTCAATTTTGCCCACAACCCTGTTGCCTGGCCTTCCAAACCGTAATAGACATCAAGAGGTGGTACTCCCAGGAGAAGAAGAAGAACGCGCTTAGGGTGCAACATGCAGCCGCTTACGGTGTACTCGAGGTGCTTGAAGGTTGGAAATCCCGGGAAGTAGACGTCCAGTTTGCTTCCCTCAAGAAGGCCCTTCCTGATCTTGGCTATGGGCAGCCGAAAGGCCGCTGCATCCACCTCCACCACCCTGCAACGCAACAGGATGCGTTTATAAACTGGCTTTCACACTTTCCAAACATTTGCAATGCGTGGCAACAAAGCCACACAAGTAAGCCTGACAACTCAAAATTTCAGCTTGCACTGACGAAACAAAATGACACAATGCTCTCATGGAGGGATGAGGAGCACAATATGGTGTACAATCAAAGAAGAAGAGAGTTTTACTAGGAGTTTTCCAGGGCAACAAGGAATTTTGTAATCCACCCCCCTTTAACACACACACGCATGGACGAAACACTTGCACAAAAAGGACTCTGAATAGGCAAGGCATAGAGAGACCAGACAAGCATCCTTGCATAGTTTTTTTCTTTGATCGTCTCGTCCAACAAAGTACTTCCACCTTCTGATGCCTGAATATGCAGAGAACAAAACTGAGCATTATCAAGCCTAATTTCAGCCACAGATAAGTTGAACAGCGAAATCAGTGCATTAGCTACCTTCTCACTAAATTATTGGCTTTACATCATTCTGCACGTGCTCCAAGACAACTAGCTGTCCCAGTTGGTATTTTCCAACCTGTTCTCACTTTTAAATAATGCATGCTGCAATAATTCGTTCGATACAGAAGTTAAAAATGAGTGGACTTCATTTACTGTCTTATTTTGGCCTTATTATCACTACTGCAAGAATTTTTCTTGTTTGGTTTCTTTTTAATGGTTCATTTTCCATTCGAGCCCTCTTCACTGCAAAATGCACATATGATGCGGCCCCAGGGCCAGACAGTTTAGAGACTTCCCCTCCTATCCCCTACTCCAAAACAAAGTGCCTATTAGAAACCAGCCAACCTCCGAGTCACTAGACGTTGTAGTATACACGCAAGAATTTGCAGTGCTGTAAGCTTTGGAAAATAACGTGCCTTGCACCCCCTTCTCTCCGTTTGCCGTACTCTTCACCCGGTCAAATAATCCTTTGCAACCTTTACTTTTGACTTAAATCGGCGCTACACACCCCATTTCAATCTCGACTGGGAAAGTGTTATTTCAGTGTGCTAGATGGCCTTGAGAGAGAAGTGGGGTGGGAGGGAGAGAGGAGAGAGAGGAGGAGGAGGAGAACGAACAGAACAAACAAAGAAGAAACGAACGAACAGAAAGAAAGAAAGAAGAAGAACGAACGCTTGCAAAGGCCATTTTTAGTAGCACTTGAAGGTCTTAATCCTGCTTGGGGGAACCTGGGCTCCCCAGATTCCTGGTTGCCGATGGCTGTGAGTAGGGGCATCTGATCCACACCGACGTTCAAATTGGGACCGACCTCTACTGGGACCCCACAAGGGAGGGCCAAGCCCAGCCGGGCGAGGGGGACGCCCGGAGGAACACTCACTTGGCGTGGTTGGTCTGCCACAGGAGCAGCGGCCTGGTGGACTCCGAGTGCCAGGGCAGGGCCGGCTGCTCCTCCTTGGAGTAGGTGAAGAGCAGGTGGCCCCGGTGGCCGTTGCGGGCCCTCTCCTCTTCCGTCAGCTTCTGCTGGTTCTGCTCCATGGCAGGCAGCAGCCGGTTCTAGAGGACACAACAGGCAGGGGAGATGTACAAGTAGATAGAACCGCCCCTTCTCCACTCCCTTGACAATGCCCGGGGGAGATGAGGAGGAGACCCGGCTCACAAGTGCACACATCGCTCTACGTGCTCTCGAATCAATCACTTTCACTGCTCTTGAAGCAATCCACAGCATTGCACACTTTCCTTTGTTGGTAAGCACAGAAAGCACTGTACACGCTGCAGTGAAACACCCACGTGGAAACATTTCCCACCAGATTCAGCGGCAGATATTAAGGTGCAGCATTACACTGCTCGTGGGACTCTCCTTTCCAAAGCCCTGCAATGTCGTTTTTAAGGAAATAAGTTGAACTGTGGCGGCGCCTTCCTTTTACAATGATCTTCACTCATTGGTGACTTTTGATGATTATACTTCACCAATCCCTGCCACTTAAAATGATGATGAAAGTCCTGATTGAAAGCAACTGTATGCACCAGCTTCCCCACTTGATGCCAGAGCTGTAACAAAATGCACTACATCTTTACAAAGGGACTCGGGTGTCGTCAAATTGTCAGGCTATCACCAAAAGCCACAGCTTACAATTTGACAACAGATCCCCTCTGCAGGGCCATAAAAATGAATGAAGATAGTTCTTGCCTCTAACAAACCAACACGGAAACTGGCTTACCTCGTCTATGAACGGAATGAGAACAACAGCTTCCCAGTCATGCTGTTTCCCGTTCAAGTCCGTGGCAAAGTCCTTTGGGTAGTAGTCCAAGATGGGAGATGATTCGCACTCCATGAGATCCTAAGAAAAACGACAGAGCACCAACACTGAGGTAGCACATCTAGGCAGTGCAAGACTGATGGCCGCTGGCTAGGACGAGCTCAAAAACCCGCTACGTAGTTCCCAAAACTGGTGTATGGACAAGGACAGGGTCACATGACCAATAGGTGACATGAACCAGCTCCAATGAACCGTTCAATCCAATTTTCCAGACACATGGTCCATATGTTGCGCAGACAACTAGCCAAACAAACCACCCTATTTGTGAATACAGTACAGCCCACATATAGCGAACTCGCTTTTAACGCAATACAGTAGCGGCTATAACGAACAAATCTTCATTTTCCGTCACCATTTTAATACATAAATTTTGTGTCCAGATATAGTGAAAAGCAGATATAACGAACTGATTTCCGTTTCCCGATGTGTTCTTTATAAGCGGGCTCGACTGTAGCTATAAATTAAGCTGAAAATTAAGCCCTTCATATGGCTCAGCATTGTGCTGAAGCAGCTCAAAAAGGCCTGACGAACTTGCCTCCTACACAGAACAGGTGTAAGGAAAGATAGTAAAACATTCAAACTGCGAAGGCTGCAAGAATCCTACTAGGTGCCAACTATTTGGGAAGACGAAGTAGGCATGGCGAAAAAATATCCGAAGCTGCAGCTGATAGCCAAGCCCCACCAAGCTATGTATAGTCTCCCCCACCCCCACCTGGTAGGCGCTGGGCACGAGGCTCTTGCTGGCCGCCGGGAGGATGGCCATGAGCTGCTGGAAGGGCAGGAACGGCTTGCCCATGTCGAAGGACATGTCCAGGTTCTGGAAGTCCCGGATGTCCGAGATGTACGGCGAGTAGTGGTGCGGGTAATACCTGTCGCACAGGCAGAAAGGGGGAACACTGTGGTTACCTTACCACCCAAGAGACGCGGGGGCGGTAAGCTGACAATGCGACTTCCCTTGATCTGGCAGGCTTATACCCTCCAGTTGGTTGCACTGATTATGAAGTTTAACGCGCCGACGCTACAAAGGCAATGAGGTGTGCCAAGTGGAGGGCGCTGGATTAATTTTGACCACCTGGGGATCTTTAACCTGCACTGAAATCTTGAACTTTCACTTTTCACCTAAATCAGAAAAGCGGCCCCCGTGGCCGGGAGTCGAACCAGCATCCTTAGGCTCAGCAGCACAATGCCTTAGCCAATGAGCCACCATGGCAGGTTTATATTCTCCAATACTTGTGCAACTGCTCAGGAGGTTGCACACGACGAAACAACACAGACCTAGTTTTGGGACGTGCAAGTATTCTCATTTTCAACAAATATTCTCATTTTCGACCACAATTTATTAACTCAGTTTGAGGTATGAATTACTAATATGTAGTTGAATACAGTCAAACATTGATGTAACGAACTTCGATGTAAAAAAACCCCTGACAAGATGAAAAAAAAAAATTTTTTTTTTAACTTTAAGTGATGTATCTTGCTATGTATTTTTAACCTCTACATAATGACGTCCAGTTTGCTGAAAGTTCAATGTAATGAAGTTCATGGACAATTCCGCACAAACTTGTGGTTCCCAAAGTAGATTTCAAGAAGCCCAAGCGCTAAAATGGACTCGCAATAATGCATAATGCATAATAATTACGCAAAGTTTGTACCACAAAGCAAAACAAAGCCTTACAAACGCAGCACCGAACGGATCACGAGGACAACTTGTGCAGGTTTACCCATCTTCATCTTGCAAGTTGAATGGTATGTAAATAACAGTTGGATCTGCTCAACCATAGCAAAGATAAGTTTTGACAGCTAATACTACGCCAATTTCACTTTGGCGAAACAATAACTTCAATCAAGAAATTTTACATAAATCTTTAAGCATGCATCGACTTCACTCATTTCCACAGCAACAACTCCCTCGCCGCCACCAACAGGTTCTGCCTTTCCAGGCTCGCGGGGCCGGGCTTTCAGTTCAGACCACCGCACTTCTTTCGGATGCAAGGAGCACTATACTCACCAGTTCCAGGACTGGACCCCGTTGTAGTAGTAATGCAGGTTCCACTGGATGGCCCGCACGTAGCCGTGAGCTTGCTCCTGCATCACTTCCCTGAAAGAGGCACGGCTTGCATCACCCCTCACCCTCTTTCCACCCTCCAGTGTTGCTTGTTTGAGGAGGAGGAGGAGGGGGCAGCTCACTTGTTGACATCCTTGTACTCCAGCTTGTTGACATAGTAGTCGCGCTTGTGCTGGCGAAACTCCATCTCCAAGAGCCCCTCCGTTTCCTCGTCACTGTCGTAGTCGGGAATGTCCAGGTGCTGAAACTTGTCCAGGAGGCCTGCGAGAAAACGACACCACTGACGCCTCTAGCGGACGAACTGGCCGGAACAGCAAGACAAGTGGCGGATGTAATCACTAACGGCAAGTGCAGGCAGGAAATGCGATTACAATACCACTTACTGTTCCTTCTTAGCAGAAGCGAGGGTCAGGGTTACCTGAGAGTGCCTCTTACGAGGACCTCCCGCTGGTACGATGTCTAGCTAACGCAACAATAATTAAGAAACCAATGTGGCTCGAATCATTGTGAGGCCTGTCATTACACCTAAGCCTACCATTGCCCCTGAAGAAGAAAGTGTATGACAGCTCCATTCTACCGGTACTCACCTACGGGGCAGAAACTTGGAGGCTCACTAAGAGGGTTCAACTTAACGGAAGATGACAGGTGTAACATTAAGGGACAAGAAGAGATACGAGTGGGTCAGGCAACAAACGCGTGCTAAGGACATATTAGTGGAAATTAAGACGAAGAAATAGGTGTGGGAAGTGCATGTAATGCGGAGGCAAGATAACCATTGGTCATTAAGGGTAACAGAGTGGATCCCTAGACAAGGCAAGCGTGGCAGGGGGCGACGAAAGTTAGATGGGCAGATGAGATAAAGGGGATACATTGGTCGCAGTTAGCACAGGACCGGGATAATTGGAGATCCATGGGAGAGGCCTTTGCCCTGCAGTGGGTGTAGATAGGCTGCTGCTGCTGCTGATGCTGAAGCATCATGGAGTGCGCATGCCACAGAGGTCACGCCTTGAATTCCAGTCCCAGCTCACAAGCACTCGGGGCTTGACAGAACCCTTCCCCACCACCCTGACAACCATCAAGGTGAGGCTTGTGATGCTATGGCAGGACAATGCTAAATGCTGCAGGTTTAAAAGGTGCACACAGCTTGCGATGCTCCAGAAACAAATATTTCAAAACCCAAGCTTACGCAGTTCATCGGGATCCCGGGCCTTCTCTTTCTCGGCCGGTGGCGACCCGTTCTGCTTCTTCACAATGCCGTTTGGCGCTTCAGCATGCTCCCTTTTCGACTGCAGGAACTTCTGGTCTGCCTGGACGTCGGAGAACTTTTCGTAGTCAAACTGAAATGGAAGGTTGACATGTCAGGCCATTCAAAGACGTGAAAACAAACGGGGTACGGGCAACTCAAGCCAGTACAGGGAGAGCAAACAGTACCTGAGACAGTCTTTCCAGGAATTTTTCAAACCTGTCCAGGTTGAGCTTACCGCTCTCATTGATGTAACCTGCAAACAAATAAATTGTTACAGGCACAGGAAGAAAAAAAAGGACAGGAATGCCCCAGATTTAACAGGCTAGTGTGTACTCCCAATCCCACACAACATACTGCGTCTCTGAAGACTTGCCTGCAAGCTACAAAAAAAGTGTTTGAATTTTGAAAACTCTGCCTTCTACAACTTGTTACCCTATTCTAGATATTATGAGTGGTATTTTCACCCCAGAGAGTTATTATTTTTAGCATAACAACGCTTCCAAAGAGGCATGCTTGCACGAAACACGTGTTTGAGCTAGAACTGTTTACTAACTGGTTTTTCAAGGCAAAATGAGGCAGCTGCCCCTGCCCTATCATGTAGCACCTGAGGGAAACTGAAAAATGCAACTAGGTACTACATCAACACGTTGTTTTTTGTAGCGTAAGCTACACTGGCCGAGGTTGAGCAGTTTCGCATGTGCTGTGAAGGGCCGTTCGGCGCGAGCACAAAAGACATTGGATTGGATTGACTTGGATTAAATTTGGATTGGATTAAAGTGGATTTGGTTGGATTGTGTTGCGTCATAGTCGCGGCAGACGCACTGGCGCCGGCGCATGCCCAGGTGTGTGCCTCAATTGCGCAGTAGCCAGGTCTGACGCTGCATCGGAGCCGCTTGATAGCCGTTTTGCGTGGCTCGTGAAGAGCCGTGCTGAGCATGCGCGAGGAGCAGTGCCTGGACAGGACTGGACTGGACTGGACTGGACTGGACTGGACTGGATAAGACTGAATTGGACTGGACTGAACTGGATTGCTGAACCTTAGCTCACGCTACGTATATCCTGGCATTGCAGAGCTAAGCCACTACTAATTTTTTTCTGCTTTTTTTTTTTGCATTACTACCACAATGGCCTCTATACTGCCATGGTTGTTTTTAAGTGGTATTTCAACTGTTTTTACTGTTATTACTACTATTATCCAGTACCATTAACCACGAGCTTCAAGTTGCCCAAAGCTTGCTGTGACCATGGTGAGTGTTAGTCCTAAACAAATGCCTGAGATAGCATTTTCACAGAGAAAAACATCCCAAAAACAAGCCGAAACTTCATGCCCTGAAAGTTGCCCTTCAAGGCATCAAGGGTGACGTCGCGTAGCTAAAAAAAAAATGGATGGGAATGAAAATTGCAAGAAGCAGTATTATGCAGGTGCCGCAAACATGTAAAACAAAGGTAGAGCCTGTGAATGACGTGCTAACAGGTGATGACTTGCTGCAGTAATGATTACGAGAAAACACTGCAACTGAAGGTGACCAAAGAAACAGCAGATTTTACATTAATCTTCAATCTAGCAAAATATCTTTTTCTTTCTTCTTTTTTGACCGGCAGAAAGAAGGGCCAAACATTAATCAAGAAAACATTTGCCACCTCGATAAGCACAAGATTGCAAGACTTCCCTTCCCAAAATTTTTATGCCAAAGAATTAGGGACACTAAAATTTAAAAACAGGTACTTGCTGAATTAACCGGCACGTTATATTGCCATAAATACAAATATACCACTCACAGCGGTGACAGTCGTTTATTAACACAGAAAATGTGAAAAGCATGCGTGAAAATTGATGCCGCCACCACACATCTTTCTGCATCACGATTTAAGACGTCACGAATCACTAATGGTGAAACAGGATTGGCAGAACATGCCCCGGCTTATTCTGAACAAAACAGCAAGGTAGGGCTCGCGAATGTAACCTAAATGCATATAGAAGCCTCCGCCGAGTGTGTTCTCTAAAAAGAGCTAAATTCAACTCACAAACATCATAAAACAGACTGTCTCTCTATGAGAAGTTGCAAAATTTGTTTCAGTCTTGATTTCGATGAAACACTTTCGCTTCAGCGAGCACAGTCAAATTATTCATGCGAGCGAACACAAGGTCTATTCTCTTTTTTCACAGCCACCATTTGTGTACTACACAAACACCAGCAGCAGAAAGGCCACAGCACGAAAGGTGCATAACCACTCCTGCTGCTACCCTTTTTTTTTTCTGATCACTATGCTGGCCAATTGTGTGACTGTTCTCTACACGATCTCCTAGGTGGTAGCCCCGCACTGTTGGCGCTTCTCGGAGGTGGTGTGTTCTTTAAGCGGAAAAAATGCCGAATGGAAACAAGAGAGAGAAAGGCTCACCCTTGAGGGTGGGCAGCACATCGATGTAGGCCTTGTACAGGATGGGCAGTGCATTGTGGGCAATGTGCAGGTTGGGCAGGTGGGGGATGAAGTCGTTGCCCACCAGGAAGCACATGAGCACCCAGTCATCTATGATGCTCTCCAGGTTGAACTCAAAGGGCAGGGGCTCCTGCATGAGGTGGGAGAGAGAAAGATCAGTGCTTTCTTATTACAAGGCACTCTACTTAACCCTGTTGCTGTCATTGACGTACCGGTACGTTCTCCATTGTGCGTTCAAAAATTCGCGCCATAGCGCAAAGCTGGCGGCACGCCCGGACTGTTTGCGCCATCTGTCGAATCTTTCTAGTAGCTCGTATTTTCACTTGCAAGCTCTCTGACGACGGTGTATTGAAGAGTATGGAGCGACCACGCCCACTCTTCGTTGCTGGGGCCATGGTCGCTCTGCACGCTGTACTGTGTCAGGATGAGTAACCATGCAGCACGTGTGCGATAACCGGTACAAGCATTACTGTGTCATTCGCAACGAGTTTCTAGGTTTTTGTTTTTTTTTTAAATCTATTCCCATGTCTGCTATGGCGTGCCAGGTTAGCTCAGTGCGCCATTCCTCTCCAGTAGACGGAAACATGACTCAATCACGTCTTTCACTTGCTCGCCGCGCCCTCACTTGCCACTGTCAGCAGCAAACGAGGTTCTTGTATCAATGTTGTATCCCCTTTTTACCTCTACCTGCCATCATTATTTCGCAACGTGTCAATTCTGTGCGATGTGCAAGCTGCTGAAAACGCTCCCTCCATGCGTGCGGTTACTTTCGGATGGCTGACCGTGTGGGGTTTTCGACTACGGACAGGAGCAATGGTTCTTCTGATTCCGATCTGAATACAAGCTGAGCTCGGATTCGCATTCTGAAAGTTTCTCACCCGAGGAAGGGGTGTCAAATCACTGTGCACCTTCCCTGATATTCCGGAAACCAATCCGACACTGGGAGATGTCACGGCCAGAAACACTCAACAGTGAAAGGGTTAAGAAAAAACCAAGAGCGCACTCACCTTCACCGCCTGAAACTCCAGCTCAAGGTACTCTCGGAGTAGGGATAAGTGCAGGAGGTGGAACGTGATCTCTTCTGGCACATTTAACCTGAAGGGAACGAGAAGAAAGTGATTGGGTGGGCTTGCCACAGGGGCCACAACTTTCACAAGAAGCCAGAGATGTAGGCGAACATCCAGCACTAGGATTGGCAAACAATGAGCGCAGCACGTGCAGGCATGCACACCCCGCACGCTACCCTTACTTGGTGTTATTCCAAATTATCTTTTCATGCCAGTGAATCAGGCATAAATCCAAATAGGGTCATTTTAAAGGGACACTGAAGTGATATGTAAACATTGCGGGATTACTAGCGCAAATTGTAGTCTGGAGTCCCCAGGACATGTTTCGACCACTCTGGGCGCGTTTACGCGATTTTATTTAGTAGAAAAATTAATTCGAAAATGCTGTCCTCCTCTCTTTACGCTCGCCCATTGCCCATTTTCTGTTGCGTTTTTGTGCGACGTCGGGAGGAGCCGAGCTCGCAATTGGCTGCGCTACTGCACGGCTCCTCGGCCTTCAGACAGAGTCAGTCGGCCCAGCGTTTCGTCCGCCGGCCGCCGACGGGTCGTCGCAATTCGTTCGCTCAGTTGAAACAAAGCCAGGACACGTTTGTGAATGGAAGAATGTGCCTTTCTTTACTCGGTTAGTTTGTACACTGTACCTAGCTCCAAGTCAAGGTCGCTTCACACAAGCGCTGCACAAGCGCACATGCGACGCTTCGCTGACTGGTACGCCAGTAGGAAAATATAGGGCCTCTTGAAGGCGGGAGAAGAGTCAGCGAAGTTTATATAGGTACTAAATAAATAAAATCAACTGATATGTTTACCGGACAGCGTAAAACTAGGATGCGGGAAGCACTTTTTTGCACTGGGCGAACAAGCACAGCGGCCAGCAGCACGACTACGCATCTGCGAACGCTTTTCCGTCTAAGAAATGCAATTGCTAGGTGTGAGATATTGTGGAAACTTGGGGGATGCTTACTGCAAGAGCGCAAAACAACAAATAGTTGTCAAAGCTGCTTGGAATGCTAAAACTAAATAAAAGTGTAAACTGGTTATACATTATATACCTTATATTTCCAAGGATAAACCCGCTCGCCCGTGGCCGAGTGGTTTGGAGCGCTAGGTGTGCCAGCGCAAGTGTTTTGCAAGTCACAAGTTCGAATCCCCGCAGGTACGTACTTTTTTTTTTTTATAAGTTAACTTTTTCGTTTTCCGCCAATGTTTTCTATACTGAGTTCACCTTTTTTTGGGCTGCAACGTTCATTGCTCCACGAACTAGTTCACAGAACGCGCGCAGGCTGGCACTGGCGCGCTAGCGGGTTCTCGTTGGCGTGCTGTTGCCATAAGCACCGACTGCTTGCGGGCAGTGGGCACAGGCCAGAATCAACAGACCCTTGGCCTGGTGCGAACCCGCTTTTTATGATACAGGCATGAGTGAAGCAAGCTCCAAATATAGGGGAAAAGCGCATGGCATTTGAGCATCTGCAGGGACGCGGAGGGCGTTCATGCACTGCGTAGGCCTCGGCTAGTGAATGCTACGATTCCAAGCCGTCCTGGGAGGCTTATCTTATGCATTTTACAGCCGACAACATGCAGAAGCGCGGTACGATGATTACTGATATATATTGAGAATGCCCATCCAACAACGCCATTGGTTGTGTTTTACAGAACCGAAACCGAAACTTGTTTGATTGCTAACCTTGGGCATCGTCCAATCACGGTGCCCCCTCCTCCCAACGTCACAGCCTTAGTTGGTGCGGCTGCCGCAAACCGCGCATGGTAGTTTTTCTTCTTTCGCGCTTTGCAAAATAATTACCGATTTGTCAACCAGATAAACGATAAAAAGTGTGCTAATTTGTGCCAGTCTACGCAGTGCAAGCAAAAACGGTAGCTTGACAAATTCACTTCAGTGTCCCTTAACACACCAAGTGCAAATGCGAGTGGTTTTTGCACTTGATGCAGGTAGTTTTCAACATTGGGTAGGTACAATAAGCTGCTAAGAACTAGTATGCCATTGTTTTGACGCCCGTTTGATAATGATGTTTTGTGTCCAGTTACATTCAGGACACGCTAAAGACTACTACACCAGAGGCTTTGCGAGAACAGTGACGTGTTTAAAGAAAAGAAACAGGAAGTGGAACGAACCTCTTCTGGCTCTGCCGTTTGCCGTACACGATTTCCTCACGAAGCAGGGCAAAATGCGGCTCGTGAGAGCAGATTCCCAGCATAATCTGGAAGGAAAGGCATAAGAATGAGTCAGCGCTGGGTTAAGAAGGAGCCTGAAGCTGCACTTAACTCTTTCGCTACCGCCGGAAAATTGACTAATTTTAGGGGTCCAAGAAAACATTTTTTTTCCTGCTAAAAAATTGGTTAGGCACTAATTGCAGGAACACAAAATGCAGATTATTTAACGGCCTTTCCAATAACACCAGTTTTTTAAAGGTTTTTATATATCATAGTTCTAAAAAAAAATCAAAATCAAAATTTTTGTCAAGTTGTCGAAAAAAGTGATAAAAAAGGAGTTGTGTTTATCAAACCACCGGTAGTAGAAAAAAATTAGAATATACATTTTGTAGGGAAACAACAGTTTGTCAGATATAAAAAAAAAAATGTTAGCATGCACGGTGCTCGTGTCATGCGGTGAAGCCCAACCTCCAATTCAAAATGTGCAATTTCGGGTGGTTTCCTGGAATAAACCTGGCGGTTTGTCATTATCAGAGGCACCAATTTGCCCCCACATAACGTAAAAACATCATGTCAATGGCTGACTTTGCATTTACAGCGAGCACAATATTTGGGACTAGCACGCGATGCGGAAAAAAACATGCATGAAGTTGAAAACGGAATGCCGTGGCTGATGCTTGTTGTCGTTCACGGTCTCTCAAAACATAAAGCTGAGCTTTATTATCATCTTCTTACTCGCAATTGTAGCCTTGCTCGCAAAAAGGAGGTACGATGAGCTACAATCGTGCCCTGCGATCTTTGGCCGAGTAGCAGTTGCGCGATAAAAAAGATCAGCACAACGAGCCTTCTCTATTGCAGCGCCACCTAACAATTTTCAAATGAAACAGTCCAAAAACTTATCGGAGACTCCATCCGAATAGACAGTTCAAACAGTTCAACTAAGCAGCAACATTAGACACCCGGATATACCCTCGCATGGAAACGAAACTGGAAGTCGAACAGCTAGCAGTGTAAGGCCGGTTTGAAGCGCTGTCCTCGGCGGAACAGATATCTGGCGACTGGGTGTGACCTTTTTGACTTGCATCTAAGTTCGTATCGCAGAAATCTGGTTAGGATGGGGGAAATCAGGAGCGCCGTGCTTTGTTCGGGGATCAGTCGCGGACGCTCCAGGCGCCATGGCATGTAGCCTTGAAGTTGGGTAACTGCATAGTAGCGCTAAATATGAATTTCGCGATGCAGAAACGAAACCGAAACTGTTGTAAACTGTTTGCAAATGGTCCTGGGGTAAGTAGAACTACCACAGTACTTAGAACAACGTGCGCAAAGGCAATAAAACTGCCTAAAACCAAAGTAGCTTTGCAACCAGGCACTGCTTGACACTTTCAGCCGATTTCTGGGATTATTACTGTCAGAGCGCGAACCTGACGATTGAAAATCGTTTGCTAGTTCCCCATTCACGCCCTGATAGCAAAAAAGCGCTGGTGCAGAGTAATTATGAGTTGCACGCATTCTTCATTGGTAACAGTGACGCACGATGACCACGCCCCTTTTCCACACCCAGGTGATTTAAAAGCGTGTCAAAAATCCCGTTTCCGTTGCAAAAATGAAAACAAAACTGATTTTGAAAGGCCATTTTCTGATCTAACTCTGAACAGCTTTACTTGTTCGAGAAACTCCTGGAACGCTATGAAAAGGCGCTCCCAAAAGTATCGATCAAATTGATCGATTTTGATAGGCGCGGTAGCGAAAGAGTTAAGTAGCACAGGCACACTTACACACATCACTGAAAATGGTCTACCTGAGCAAGAAAAAAGGAAGAAATGAGCTATTAGCTATCACAACCGGAATCACAAATCAGTCAGCATTGTAGTACATATTTTTTCAGCAAACTTTATAGGTCGTTACACTATAACAGCGCAAAAAACCGTGCACAGACAAGAAGCATCAACAAACTTGCCCAACTACTGACATCACCTCTGTTTCAAAGGTTGCCTTAAGTGTGCACGTCGATTACAATAGGTGAATGTGCTCTACCCCATTTGACCCTATTTGAAGAGGCGATTGACTTGGAGAACAACTCAGTTTTCAGGAAGGGAGGCTTGACGGTGGACTCCGTCGGCCATTCAAAGGGCATGTGAAACGCTGTGGGCACCCCATCAAGGCACGAGGAACCCATTAGGATCTCACCAGGTCAGCGTCAAGTCCATACAGGCAGTGCCTTGTATTGGGGTCGTAGCCTGGCTGGGATCGCTCAGTCCGGATGAAGTCCATCACCTTGTGCTCTCCCTCACCCGGCGTCTGTTCGCGAAAAATCGAAGGAAATTAATATACAGTCGGCAAGGCCCCTTTCTGCACATTTAACAACCTAAATAAGGCCACGTGTGAAGGCTCAATTACAACACAGTTCTTGATTCGATTTCAGGGTTTAATGTGCCGACGCAACGCAGGCGATGAGGCGCGCCGTAGTGAAGGGCCCCGGATTAGTTCTGACTACCTGGGGATCTTTAACGTGCGTCGAAAAATTACAACACGGTTTGTTTCCATGATCTCAGGCCTCGTAAAATTACAAAATTAAAATGGAAACAGAGCCTTGAGCAACGCATCACATCCAAAAATGGTGCAAAGAAATAAAGCACACCAAAATTGACCAGGAAGGTGTGGTCAATTCGCCAAGTGCACAAACTCAACAGGTAGCGTCCTTCAGAACTTCATAAGCATCTTGGTAAACAAACAAAAAAAAAAGACCATTACATGCGACAGCACTGCTACTTTCTGTAACACACCATGGCTAGAAGGGACTAAAAGGAAAGCAAAGAATAAGGAGAGGCCGTCAGTTCTAAAGACAGTAACCGGTTGTGTACAACCTGACGCTTTGATGCTGCTGTTGTCTCACTTCAGATCACTTTGCCACTGTCTAAAGAATGCACCTGGTACACCAAATGTGAGATTGTTTACAGGGTCAACTATCAGAGCATCTGGTGACTGGTACATGATACGATCACCCCCACCCCCCTGCCTCCTTTCCAACAAGAAATGCTCACGGGAAAACTTTGAACTTTGAAGAAGCAGATACCATGTCCCCCTCCTCCTTCCTCCAATTTCCTGTTCTTAGCTAAAACCACTTTCCCACACTTGGCTTCCCATCGATTCGCGGCCCAATGTGATGTTCAATGTAAAACACAAGGGCAGCCTTTGTATGCCCTTTTGCGAGGTGGAACCCTATCGCAACCACTTCATCCTCTACAAACAAACAGCACCATGTTTTGTCACGCTACCACAAAGAACCCGCTTCCTTATGCCAGACAGATCCTGTCGCGGCATCAATGCTACTAGTTTCCACTGCCTTGCTGCCATGGACAGACATATGAGGCGTTTTTTTTTTTTCGTTTTTTTTTTCGAAATAAGCCAGATCCAAAAACTGAAACTGAGTCGGAAAAAACTGCAGTGACAACAAAAACTCGGCAACTTTCCCCTAAAAAAGGAGTGGCCTGAAATTAGTTGAGATAATGCCCTGAAAATAAATATGCATATTGTATTTCGAATTGGAAATGAGCCAGATCCAGCTTTTTCACGCATCGAAATAAGCCAAATCCATTTGCCCAATGGAGTTTGCTTTCGGCTTGATTGCTCAGACTGTTTCAATTATTTTCGAAATTTTTTTGGCTTCTCTGAGCTGGCTTATTATGAATTCAGGCGGCAATTATGAGATCGGCAAAAGATCTCTCACCAGATGTCAACGACGAAGTAAATGGAAGAAATGAACGAAAGGATACCAAGAGATGTGAAACAATAATTTCAATTCATCTAACCTGTTCCAACAAAATAACCCTGGTTTTACTCATTTTTTTACTCCCATATTTACCATTTTAGCACTTAAAGGAGCCATGAAGAGAAAACACAAGTTTGGTTCATTCAAAAGATTGCCTCGTTAGAATCATACTGACACCACTTTTAACGTAAACTTCGCTCAAATAAGCTACATAATTAGGGAAAAACGGGAATGGTCATGCGACCCACCAGCTCATTTCCCGCAACAGAACCTATGATGTCACATGAGCTAAGCTCTGCGATTGGCAGAGGCTGGCAGAAGCAGACGCAAATTAGGTAGAGCTTACAAACTAGACGAACAAGCGATTTGCGCTTAAATTTAGGGCACATTCTTTACAAAGCAATAAGAATGATGGGACAAACAGTGGAAGTTACGAAAGCACATGTAAACATGGAAGTACTGATGCGTTCTGCTGTTCGTACTGCGCACAGCATGCTTGGTTTAGCCGCACAGCACTACGGGGCTTGGGGTTGTCTCAGACGACACTGGCCGATTGACGCAAGCAACGGTGTCTTACGTGACCCCATTTGTCGAGCGAGCACTGTTTCAGGGAACGAATATTTTCTCCCAGAACAAAAACAAGCCAGGTTTAAATGCGGGCAAAAACAAACCAAACGCTTGCCACGGTATGGTGGGGCCATCTACCGTATTTACTCGCATAATCCTCGCACTTTTTTTTCGGAAAAGTCAATGCAAAGTTAGGGGTGCGAGAATTATGCGGGGGAAAAAAAATCCGGTGCACAGTGTTGCCAATTTGCCTTATGCCAATCCCGCTAAATGTAGCAGTCGTTTTTTGTATAAGTAAGCTCAGTGTTGCCAACAGCAGCTATTTCTTTTTATTTTATTATTTGCAACGTAAACAGGCTCCCGTCGATCAGCGATCATGCAATTGCCGCCTTTGCTTTCTGGCGCGCGCACTATCTCGTCGTATGTGCGTGCCCTACTCCAGTAACGCACGTTGAAGTCGGTGACGCCGAAGTGCCTGCCTGCGGCACGGTTGCCGTGTTCGATCGCGTACTCTATCGCTTTCAAGTTGAAAGCGGCAGTGTAGCTGGCGTTCTTCCCCATGGCGAAGCGGCACCAAGCACAAAACAAAAAGATCAAAAAGTTCTCAAAATGGCAGCGAGCTATCCACCATTGACGCGAGTGACTCGCTAACTGCTGCCGCTCAACGGCGCGCGACGGCGACACGACGACACTACAGCGGGCTGCGCGAACACCGCCGCACCGCACGCGAACCCCGCAAGCGAAACATGCGCGAAACCGGCTCAAGGACAGTGTGAGTAGCGTGTTAGGGCGCCTGTTAGGGAGTAGCCATGCAGGTTGTTAGGGGGCGCCTGGATGGCCTTGGATACACAGCGCTCTCCGCCGAACGGAGAGGCGGCGGGGGAGGGCGCGCGTTGGAGAGCGCGTGCACCATGCGGGTTTCGCGAGCAGGCAACTTTTGCCGCTGCAAAGTTGGGGGTGCGAGGATTATGCGAGGAACCAAAAAATTCAAGTTTTGGTGGCTCACATTAGGGGTGCGAGGATTACGCGAGTGCGAGGATTAGGCGAGTAAATACGGTAGGTTACGGAACGTAAAGAAACGCGGCAACAAACCAACACCGCTGTACAGGGTGGAGACAACCTTTGAACGGTCCCGTGCCGCCGCAATTGGGCCAACGGGCTCAACGCGTTATTCTTTTCGTTTCCCACGAGACCTAGCAACACGAAACAGACAATATGATTCAAACTTCTTCAGTAAACCGCGTTGCGGCGATAATTTTAGTGCGGTTTTGACACAATGACTTGCTTCGGCGGCAAGCGAGCAACCGAAAATGGCGGCGCCAGCGTATACGTGTCTCTACCCTGTACGGCGGATGCGTGAATGAAGGTACTCTAGGCTGCAGAGTGGTCGGTTCCTGTGATGTCATTTGGGACCACGAAAACGCACGATTGAGCGGGAAAATCAAAATTTTAACCTAAATTGTTTAATTTCTCAGGGAATAAAGCACCGCTTGTATGCGGACAAGCGCTGGGGGCACTATAAAACACGAAATCTTTCGAATAAAACCAACTTGCATTTTCTCTTCATGGCTCCTTTAACTAAACAGTCGCTACTTACAAGCCCTGGCATGATTTTTAATAACTCGTGGCCATAAATGTACCCTAGCTGACGTATAAAATATATCACATAATAGCTTTGACAGCATTGCATTTAGGTCCGGTAACAAACTTTCGCTTGTTTCACAAATTCGCATTAGGTGGATCTGGCTCATCTAAAAAAAAAAACGCCTCCCATAACAATGTCTATGCACACAGCTGCAGCAGCCATCCCCTTGGCCCTACAACTGGCCTCGGGTATTCATGCGTTATACAGTGTAGACCATTTATAACGTAACCACTTATAGTGAAGGACCGGATAACTTGTGGGTTTTTGTGACCACTGTTTTGCCTTCAATTGAACACAATGCATAAGCATACCGCTTAAGACGCAGTTGGCTGAAGCACAATACCGTTTATAGTGCGGTTTTTTGGTGGGTCTGCTAATTGACCGGTGCAGCCGGGAGTCGCGAGATAAAAGAAAGACGGAATCAGTTATCTGATGCCGCACGCGCTCCCTGCTTTCCTCTAACTGAGACACAAAATAGGCACCCTTTAGTTCAACTGTTTCCTTTGCACTCACGGGAAAACCACACTGCCCTCGTTTGACGCGCCTCAAAAAATAGCAAGCCCCCTCCACCGAACACAGGGTACGTTGTTTCTATTAGGACGTTGTGCAGATAAGCAACCACCTTCTCCCTTTCCAACAACTGGAGATAGCGAGTCGCGACGCCGCAAGTTTCCACTACCAGTACACTGTGTTGATAAGCAACCGCCTTTGGCACTGTGAACGCAAGGTGGCAGACAAAAAAATCCTGCCTGCGTTCTCATCTCGTCTCGGGACATCCGTTCAAGCCGTGCTCCCTCAAAACACAAACACAAAAGAAGTTAAAGACTCCTCGCTTGCGGCTTGTAAGACCGGGCCAAAGCTTGTAAGAGCCTGCAGCAACGGCTGGGGTGGGGGAGGAAAAAAAGACAAAATAAAGACCGCGCATCTTTTTAATAGGCCTTCGTCTGAACGATCATAACGAGGAATGATTGAAAGGTCAGTTGCGATGTGGTTGGGTTTGCGCATGTTTTGTTTACAGTGTGGTCCCACTTATAGTGCGCATTTTCACGGCTACCGTGGGACATACGTTATAAGCTGTCTAACTGTACCAGCATTGTCTTCGTCACCCAGTGAAAACTGAAACTGACAAGCAGGCTTCGTAGCAAAAGCCAGTAAAAACAGCGGCTAGTCAGAGGGAGGGGAAAAGGAGTCCTGGTCCCGCATTGCCACAAACCTGGTGGCCCGAGAGGTACACCTTCACGTTCTGCCACAGGGGATCGGTGGAGACCTTGCAGGCCACAAACATCTTGAGGTGGGCTTGCAGCCGCGCCATGAACTCGGTCCCTGCACACACGAACATCGCTCAGTCTACGAGGCTGCACTCCCCTCCAACTGCTCCTGCCTCCACAGAATCGACATGGTTTTCCTGCACAAGGCCGCCGGGGGCATCTAACCCAGACAGAAGAAGCACCATTCGATTTCCTTCATACAAGTTCATTGAGTGCTGTGGATAAGCCAATATCATCGACCAGGTCAACACCTGGTTACAAATGCCGGCAGTGCCACCTTAACTCTTTCGGCCCTGGTGGTCTCAATTGACGCCATCACATAAAAGTTTCTCTAGCGCATAGAGAACGAAAGCAAAACTGCTAGTTTTTTGGAGAATTATTCTTCATTGATGCCTATTGCGATAAATATCACTGTTGTTTCATTTCAGTGGAGCTTTTTGCTACGAAGAAAAAGAAGCTACCGAAATGACGCCATTGAGGCTGAAAAAAAAAATGGCGGTCCGAGTTATTATTCCCAGGCTTGTAATCTACAAATACGTGCATTACAAAGCTGATTATTTGTTTGTAGGTTCATCTAATAATCATAAAGTTTAAAGAAAATATGCAAAAGTGATGTCTCTGCTCGACAAAAAATTTTAATTGTCAGATGTCCTGAAATAATCGTCTCATTAATAAATCTGTAATTATTCGTACTACCAGCTCTATTCTTTGTTTAGGGGTTGATGGCAACCTAAAATTTAAGAAAACCCACAGAAAACATGGTTTTCCTTAAAATAAAAAAATCTGGGCTGAAAGGGTCAAAGGAACACTGAAATGAATTAGTCAGTCTGACGTGTGGCGGTGTTGGGCAGGTGAACCCATGTAATCTATTATTTGGCTATTTAGTGGAAGTCCAGAGCCTTAGTTCGTCTGTAATGGGCGACAGAAGAGAAGCCATCACACAGAGTTTGCAGCCCCCGTTTCACCACTGTAATCCCATCACACTGATTTTCAATGCATATGAATGCTATCGCAGCCTCCAAAATTTTAATTCTCACTCATTTCATAGTTCGCATCAAATTTCTGCCTGTTCAGGCACGCACTGGTTGTACAGGTGAAGTGTGCCAGCCATCTGGTAAACTGGCAATGTGGATTTCTTACATCAGCAAATCGGCAAAAAGAGTGACAGTAGGAAAGCATCACTTTCGAATGTATTTTCGTACATTTAAATGCAGGCCAATCTGACACAAAAATTCATAACATAGCCAACACATCCTAGGCTTTAATATAGCGCGGTAAATAGACAAGCCAAGGCCACAATGACGGAGGGAAAAAAATAAACCCGAAACGGAGAAATGTACTCAAAGGCATTTGTAAACCTTCCCTCACACCATTGTTGCTTCAAGCAACCATAAACTTGGGTCACAAAAAAAAAAAAAAAAAAGGATCATTGCTCAGCGGTCATTACCAGGCGAGATGCAATTTGAGTCGAATCTCGCCTCTGTGGGCAAAGTTTCTCCTTTTTCGATGGCCTGTTTCTCCAAGGCAGCGGCTTCCTTGGCTGACCTGCACACATGCAAGCAAAGAGTGAGACACAAGCAAGCACTCATCGCCGTTGCCTCAGATTACATAAGCCGACACTGCAGGTTACTTTGCTGCCCAGGAATCGAAATCTCAAACCAAGGTGGCACAATGCGATAAATGCTTGTTCCACAATAATTACCACTGTTACAAACTTGACTAAACGTCTCCTAGTGCAGCAAATTATCAGAACAAAGGAGTATTCCTGCAGAAAAAGAAAAAAATCGTGCCACAACAACACCAGCGTAATTGGGCTGTGAGGCCTAGGAAATGTTACAGAAGCCTGCTAAAGAAAAGAAGTCAAAGATGAACAGTAACGATACCAGCACCTCTCCCTGCTGCTCATACACATCCACATTTGTGGTGGTGTGCAACAAGTGATTTTCACCTTCGAAGCAAATAGTAGATTTTGTCCGACTAGCTGCGAATCGAAGTGAACATTTAGTGCTTTCTAATAAGAATAATGAAATTTCCAATTACTCAGGCATGCCTTGGTAACCAGCCTCCAGAAAAATGTCTAGTCAAAAAGGGCTTGCAAACTTTTCTACGGCATAAAACAAATCGAGGTTATCCAACTATTTTTAGTTTTGTTGATTTTATATTTTATACACGGGCAACTTTCACCTCATGTAAGTGTTTCAGTATTAGTGTAACGGGGGTATGTACTGTGACAAGCTGTGACTAATTGACTACCCCTGTCACACGGCAAATCTAATGTCATTCAAAGTGAATGACATTAGCTGTTAATGACATTCGGCTCGGCCGTGCGGGTCTACACGGCGAAACAAATGTCATTTGATTGTGATAGCGGTGACGATTAGCGAGCTCGCAAAACCGCAGAAATTACATTTCAAGCGCATCTAGAATGTTTTCACACGTAACATTTAAAAAAAATGTAACAAAGGATTATTTTTAAAATAAAAACAAGAAAACCACCGATTTAAGTGACAGTAGACATCACAAGCCGAGACAAGTCTGCAAAAAATCCGGATTCGGCTAGCGCGCGCACTGGGGACGAGATTTTCTTTTTTGTTAGTACTTGTTTATCTTCCTTTATTTGAACAACAACACAAAGAAGAAAATATAAGTTTACTGACAGTTTTTAGAAACAATATTCTCTGGTTTATTACTGAATTTTTCTGTCTAGGGACGCGCTACTGCTGTCGAGGCTACTCATTTGGCCACTAACTGAGGTGCGGGAACTCAGTTAGCCGCTAAATGTCATTCGCCTCAAATGTCATTCGGTATTCTTGTGTAGCGCCGAATTAATGTCATTTAGAGCGAATGACATTTGCTCTAACTGTCATTAGATCTGCCGTGTGACAGGGGTATAACTGACAAGCTGTGACTAACATATTTCTCCTTAAAAAAATGTAAACGGCATTTCAGTGATCATTCATGTCAGTTCTAGTAACGAAACTTGGCATATGGGGCAATGCAATGCATTAGAAATTAGCCTGATTTCTAAGCCCTCGCAGGTATGCCCTGGCATGGTGGTACCATCCTCACTTTGCACTTGCTGACGGGTCCCTTTCCCGATACTAACAACACATGAATTTCGCTGTTAAAAAGCACCTGCTCCGTGAATGACCCCCGCGCATGCACAAGAATCTTAAATATGCATTTGCCAAAGGGCCCTTGAAGTGCTGCAGTGTCAACGCCCTTTTGTCACGAAAGCTTTATCTCTCAATGTCTAGGAGCGTGAAGCTAGATAAGTTTATCGGTTTTCCTATGTTCTATAAGAAAAAAAATGGGTACATCACAAGTAAACAGACTGATGGGCTTTCTTATCTCAAGATTGTTGACCGGTGCAGCTTGAGCTCCACAAGAAACACCCCACAAGTTGGCCCAATGCCAATGAGATAAGAGGCCTCCCCAAAAGCACCTTCCCCTTGGGGGTGGATCATAAACATCCGAACACCAACCGGTTCTACCATGTTGCAAAGAATATGTTTTGCAAGCATTTTAGCGGTGCATTTATTGCATGTATACATGTATTTATGCATGTATACATGCATACATACACAGTTTGCGCAGCCATAAGCCCGTTTCGATCCTACACAGTCCAGTTCCAGAACTAGCCATCATTGCCATCGAAGCATAAGCGCCGCCTCGGTGTTCACGTTGACACTAGCAGCCAGTTTCCCCTCTAGTTAGTATTATAGTGAAACTCTATGTGTTAAGTCACTGTGATGTGTAGGGTGAAATTTTGAAGTTTTTCAATATTGCGTGCACTTTCACGGTTAAAAAAGTGTCTTTTCATCGCTGGAATGGAGCTCAGTAAGTTACCAAAGGCTAGTTTTTTTAGATTTAGCACATTTGTATTCCGTCTTCATGGCCCCTTAAGAGGACCCGGTCCCTTAACGGCGTGACAGCACTTGAGGTCTAAAAAATGTTACGAAGACAGCGCATTTCGTTTGCTATTCAAATAAGCTTTGAGAGTTCCAGCGGGCTCAAGTTGTCCAATCCTAGCCGCTTTCGTCGTGGAAGCAAGGTTAAAATCCATGTCATTGACACACTGAGCACCTGTTGTTGGCACATCACAGAGCTATTCATACGTTATATTATGATGGAGCCCGCAGATAGTTTGGAATCCGCCCACATAAACAGCCATTGCTTTGCGATGGCAGCAATGTTTCCTGTCCAACAAGAATGGAGTGATGTGTGACCTCACCACCTTTTGAATAAAGCAAAACTTCCTTTTTGTTGTGGTTGTTGCATTCATGGTCCCTCAAAACATTCCACTGACTTCAACCTCAGCCAAATTTACCCCAGAAAACACACGGTGAGAGGCAACTGCTTATAAATGTTTGAAAAACATGCGCATACAGCTTATCTCTTCAACGCATACAAAGCTTTGCCCCACTCCATCTTATGCAAACTTCTACACATGTATGCAGTTTGGGGGGAATACAACTATTGCAAAGATGTTGTGAACATTTACTTGAATCTCCTGCCTCGCTGCTGGTTCATCTTGGCCCGTGGCGCAACGCCATCAACAGCCATGAAGAATGTCTTCTTCGGCTTGATCATACGAAATAAGAACTGAAAGAACAAGAACAAATACATTCACCTTAGATTCCGCTATAATGGAACCTATAAAACGGTTAAAACCCCTTGCAAAGCACAATGCAAGGAACATAACATCAGCGAAAAAATGCGTTTTTCATGGCCAACAAGGTACTCAAGATGACATTGTTATTTCGTAAACTGTATTCTGCTTTTCAGAGCCCATTTCTTACTTTTCAGCTAGGCCCATCTACTTTCTATTCACCCCTTTTGCTTCATGATAAATTTTTTTTTCTCTAGTTTACTCTTTAGCCTTTGCATAGACTGCTACTCACAAAATGACTGCTTGTGGCACAGATGCAACTGCCATGAAGTTACTGAAGAATCGGACCCTTTAGGCAAGGATAGAGCTACGACTTCAAACAAAAGCATTATCAGCAGCACCCAACAATCCAGTGCACCCTCCACTTGCACCAAAGAGTCATTACAAAGCCAATTGTGTATGCGCACAGTTTGTGCTAGGGCCATGATGTTGGTCGTTTTTGCGATTCTTCAGCTTGGTGTGGGTTGCAACAGGCCTGCGACATCAATGCTACGAACAATGCATATTTTCGTGTCTGCTAAAAAGTTGACAGGGTTTTAGCACTGGTGGCAAAATGGAAACTGCCCTGCAACCAGTTTACTGGGACTTTCTTGACATTAAAAGCTGCCCAAATTTCAGCTGTAATTACATCACCAAAATGCTTGATCTTGTAATACTTTTGTTCTTTTTTTTGTGTGTGTGTAGTGTTTCTTAGTGTTACAAAAAAAAAAGATTTGGAAGGTTTAAGGCCCTCTCATGTGAAAAACTACGTAAAACGGAATATGTACACGCAGAATGATACTTACATCAATATAATTAAAAATATCCAAGAATATCTTATCTTCCGTAATACGAAAGTGTGGGTCATCGTCGTTGGGGTGCGAGCAGACATGGATTATCCCGTTCATGTCGAGGTACAGGTTGTCGAACTCTGGAATCTGAAAAGAATTGCGGCAGGCACGGTGAACTCACGGCTGTTTCCCGCTCACGAGTGCTGTTTGAAACGTACAGCGGCGAAAAACGCGAGGAGCACTGAGCGACCGTCAGCGAAATAGCCTGCTAACAGTAGCACAAAACTGTTGATCGTTATGCGTGACAATGGTGAATCAGTTAAGAACAACGCAATTTTCAAGACTTTCAAATGTTAACAAATGGCACTACTCAGAAACAAGACATCCGGGTTCGAAAGTTCCAAAAGGAAAGCAATGCTACAAAGATGATCTTTCTCTAGATAGCAGCACCAACAACCTGCCGGTAGATTTCACAATACGTTTAAAAACCAAAATTTCTGTCTTGATCGCCTAAAGAACACGACATATTATGAGCAGGAACATGTGCGAAGTGGCGTCTTAGTGCAGCGTCTCATTCAACGTTGTGGCTGTCGGTGACAGGCCGCGATAAATACCGAAACTGAGGCACCGTACAGTTAAGCTGATGCTTCTGTCGGCGACCACAGATACTATTCGACGACATAACTCTCGACGGATGTTTGTGTTCTTTAAACGCGATGTTTCGAAAACAGTAAAAGGAATGAAAGGGGGGAACACACATTGAACGCACTGTTGCGTGCCGCCGATTTCGAGGGCGTGAATCTACAGAAAACAGTAACATTAAGTTTATTTGTGCGTTAGAAACATGACGCGCTCATGAAGGGGTCAATGTCACCACGGATATACCAAAAAAATAGTAATTGTTCTCGCGGATCTTGCGAACGGCGTCCTTTGACGGTTCAGATCCATCGCCAGATGAAACATACCTGATATTCTTTCACGACGGTACTCAAGCAGGGATACCTCTCGCTAATCCAGCGGTAGAACTTTGGAACCCCCATTTTTCCTGCGGTTGGATTTTAAGTTACAAAAACCAATTACTTCGGTGTCACGAAATTTTCGTGCGCCTCAGCGCGAACGGTAAACGAGAATATGTGAGATGCTTCTTCGATTATCGTTCTGGAGACACCCGTGGACTGTCCGTGACGTAATTCAGCGTTGGTTTTTGTTGTAAACGTTTTCTCAAAAACAACGCTCAAACTGCCCTCGAACTGCCCACAAGCAAACTCGGGGCAGGGTTTCGAATGATGTAGTTACAGTCAGTAGCTGCGGGCCTGCATTTTGGTCCGCAGCGCAGCGAATGTTCGATATTAACGTTTTGATACGCATGCATTTACGCCTAATTAATCGCATTGTGTTATAAATTATCGTATTTTATGTTTAATTTTTTCGTGCTGCTGTAACACGTATGCAGCAGCTTGATTGTATGTTGGTAAACAGCGGCCGGCAATCCCGAAACGTTACCTGCTACGTGTGCTTTTCGGCTGCTGCTGTACGGAGTTGTAAATAAGCTTTGAGCAAGTCCACCTTCATAGTAAAATACCACCATGATTGATATTCCATTCCTAACTCCATTGCTGGAGAGGATTCCTACATACATGGTAAGAGCAATCCAGTGTTTCGAAGTTCACTGTGCCGGCTGGTTGAAGTGTTGCGGTCACCATACTGCGACGCGGATACTAAAAACCGTGAATTTTACATTTCGCAGGATTTCGAAGGACAGAAGGTGGCAGAGAAAATATTTCAAGTCGTCATAGTTATTTTCGCGGTAAGTGTACTCGTATTAACGGGCTCATGATTCCGTTCATGCTCATACGGTCGATTGCCTAGATCCCGTACTTTTTTCTCCTACCAACACTCGCTTTACAACGCTTGAAATTCGCCAATGGGGCCAATTTTACGGCTCATTCATTGCTCTCATTTTCAGTTCGACGAATGCACTGGCTTAATTCACAATTCATTAAAACCCTCGCTTAATGAAAACATTCTTGCAGTGCCTGACGTGTGACATGTTCAAGGAAGCATAGCGTTTTGTCGTGAAAGCAGCGAGCGAGTACAGTTAGCAAACCATCGGCCAAGAATGAATACATAAAATTTCATTCATGTTGTCTGTCAAATAGCCTCAATAGCTAAAGTTTATGGAAAATTTCTGTAGTCAAGCGGGTGGCAGTTGGATTTGCCGAAGAACAACTAACTGTGAATTCCATCGGCCACTTTGGAGCTTTTTTTTTTTCCCCTCTCAAACACAAGATACATGTTTCACTGCTTTGTCTTAGACCAACTCCCTCCATCGTAGACTGCTCCTTTGCGCTGTAGTGAATCAAGCAGTGTTCCTTTCAACTCCACACAGTCCCTTCAAATCACAGTTAGTCGGCTATTGTTATGAGATGAAGAATATTCAAACATCTCGCGCAGCCATACACGGTTGAACATAAACGACACTGTTTCCTACATTTTCTAATAACATGCTGTTAGATGGCAAAAGTAGTGACTGCGAAGGCTGTTGTGAACTTTGGAAACGGCCATCCAAAATGTGGCGCGTAGCACTCTCCACGTGCTCAGCCCCTTTGAACTTCCTTTTCTGCTGCGCTTTTGCTGCAGCTTGTCACATCCACTTGTTTGAATTGGCCAAGTAAACTCAACAGGTCAGCTAGCAGTGCTTTGCCCTTTCTAAACCAGATTTGTTCCAGAAACTTCCATTAGATTCTCTTACGGAGTGCGATTATGTTGTGCTAACGTATTCAAATTCGTTCAATCGGTGCGAGATTTTCCAGAACCCTGGAAGATTCAACCCCCCCACCCCTTTGATATCAACCAGTGGAGTTCAGTTTGCCATAACTTCTGCCTAAAATGAGAGAATCTGAAAAGGCCAGTGACACAGTATGTTACCACTAAATTTATGGTCTCCTCCTTAGCAAGTTGGGTTGCTCTGCAGTGAGGCATGTTGACTCAAAACAACACGGACAGCATAATAACCTGCTACGGCCGAAAATAAGCAGCAAATCTTTCAAACACAACACACTTTACATAGGTCAAGGGAAGATGTAGATGCTTTTATACTGTGGCAAGTGTGCTGTGTTTCAAGCATGTCGAAATGCCCATCGGTATGTGCTCATCAATTGGTAAAGTTTGCTGCAATTACAAATTACTCGCGATTGTGGCCTAAAATGGGTAGTGACTGGTTCAATATATAGCCTTGCACTGATGTCACAGCTGGGAACCCATGGAACGTTAGTCCAGCATCTTAGTGCACCCTGCATGTTTGACAAAATCCGTCTGCGACGTGCCACAATGGCTGTGCACGCGGTTATCAGATGTGGCGAAATCTGCAACTGCCAATTTATTTCACTTTCCTCTAAAGTCTCAGCATGACAACGGCGATCGTGAAAAAGCTGGACTATGAACAGTGCAGTTTGTGTCGAACTCTCATACAGGGCATAAATTTTAACACTAAGAGATTTTGACACGGTTAACCATTCAATTCTAACAAATAAGCTGGAAAAATATGGTATAACTTGTACAACTCTCTTAAATTCTTTGCGAGCTACCTTTCATCTAGAAAACAGAAAGTGGTAATCGATAATCACCATTCTTCATACAGTGACATAACATGTGGTGCTCCGCAAGTATCAGTTTTAGGTCCTATTTTGTTTTCACTGTATGTAAATGATCTCCCACACCCAATACACACCTTCACAATACTAATGTATGCGGATAACACCGCAATTATATTTTGTGGCAATTCTCTATCTGAAATGCAAGATACCATACTAGCAGAAATGCACAGTATCTATTCATGGTTTTTGAAAAGTCAGTTAACCAAAAGTACTGACAAAACTAAATATGTCATCTTTCACTCAAGAAAAGTATTTGATCATAGTTCTTTTAGTGTGTATATAAATGACAAGCCAATTCAGAATGTAACCTCCTTCAAATATCTGGGTGTTGTCTTTGATTCACACCTACATTGGAAAGACCAAATCCGAAAGATGTGTAAAAAGCTTGCGTTTAGTTGTTTCACGTTAACCAAAGCGCGGTCTTTCTTCCCAGTGTAGTACGTTACGATCTTTATACTTCACTTTATTCAGTGCCACATTGTTTATTGTACGGAAGCCTGGGGTCTTACCTATGAAACATATTTGACGCCACTATATATCGATTACAGCGACGAGCACCAAGAATAATATCATTTTCTGCATTCAACCATCCCGTCAATGCAATTTTTCAGGAATTGTGTGTACCTTCTTTTTCAACTATTCGGGAATACAAAATATCTCTTTTAGTAGACGCAATTATAAATCATAACTTTCCTGCACCCTTAGCACATTTTTCTATCCCTGTTCGGAGCACTAGGCAAGCATCCAACGCCAACTTCAACTTGCCAATCTGTCATAACGTCTATGGCGAAAGGCTTATTGAATTCTACGGTGCCAAAGTGTGGAACGATGTACCTATTCAAGTAAAAACTGCGAAAACTTCAAATTGTCTTGCAAGATGTTTGACTTGGATAAACAGAATGTAGTTCAATGATGCGATTGTAATTATAGTGGATGTCCATACTGCTTTGTGTTTCATTTTTGTTTCCTTTGCCTTTTTTTCTGTTCATTTTCTTTATTTTCGACCCTTGGTGGATACCTGCGACTCATTTGTATGTGTATTTTTGTATTGGATCGGAAACTAGCCTCCTGGCTATCGGTCCAAATAGTCTGCAAACATTTTTTCTGTCTTGTGATAATAAAGCGCTTGATTGGTTGATTGATTGATGAGTTGCTCAAGTTTGCAGTTGCTAGTTTGTGACAAATAAATTGATGACAAGAGGCCACATTCCTTTCGCTGCAAGACATGGGGTCACAGCACAAAACACTCCCATTATGTTCGTTATTCACGTACGAATAAGCCTTTTACAAAGATGACAAGCCTGGTGTTTGTGGTGCCATCTCAAGTCATACAATGCACCGTTATAAAACTTGTAGCGTGACAGGTGACACGATTATTTTTTGAAAGACCCAACTCGTCTCTCATGTACACATCCTAAGAATTGTTTAGGTGCCCCATAATTTTTTTTAAGAGGTAGCTCACTCCTAACATGAAATTCCTTATTAGCTGGAAATAAGGATTAGTGCAGCAGCAGCTAGGACATGTTTTAGCTGTGAAGCCCTGTTTGTTGAGCCAAGTTTTTTACCTAGTTTTTCTCCTGAAGAGGCATCTTTATCGTGCTGTAGCTGCACAGCTCAGAGTTGCAGTATGTTCGTTCTTTATGTTGACACCATTCGAACAAATGTTGCTTTTTTTTTTTTTTTTTCTGACAGGTGATTGGACTTGTTTGGGGATACATCGTGCAGCAGTTTTCTTACACTGTCATCACACTTGGCATTGGATTCGTCATCTCCTGCCTGGTAAGCAGTTCTCCTGCAGAACCTGAAAATGGTTCTCTCTGTTCGGCAGGAGCTACACAATCCTGCACACACTCATTTATGCCACCTATTGGGCAAGTTTTATTTTTGTGGGCTGAAAGTCTGTCATAACAAATGCTTGTTTGAGGAGTTTGAATACTGTTTATTAAAGGGACCTTATAAAAGCTAGGATGGGGGGACTTGGTTTGATATTAACGCAGTGTCAAATATACCTCTGCTGAGTCATTCTCACATTGTATAGAATGCTGCTACCGTAAAAATTGTTTCGATCTCCTTCAGGAAAACAGGCTGAAGGTTTCGGGCTTGGGGTGTACAGGTAGTGAATTGTCAAGCACAGTGTACTGAGCTATTGAGGTGCAATAAAGCGTAAGATGCAAGTACTGTATTAGGCAGGGGTGCAACAGCTGTGCCAATTGTGCCATTTTGATACAATTTTATACATTTGAGCCAAGCTGCGCCGAAGCCATGAAATTAGTTTAAAATTGTGCCACGTTGCGCCAAAATGGCCGACTATGCGCAAAATTTCCCAGTTTCGCTAATTCCTTGCAAAGAATAAAGGATGCGCTGACAGCCTGAGGCTTGTATGGCATCCAATCCAATCCAGTTGCACAGGCAGCCCTCCGTAGTACACAGTTCATAGCCTATGCCGGGTATGCCTCTTCTAGTTCACTGTGCTATGCCGAAATTCAAGTCGCTCTAAAGTGTGGGGCGACTAGTTTTGGCCTTAATGTTAAGCATGGGAAGTGAGCAGAGGTGCAATTGCTGGCCCCAACAAGCGCCCCAATGCGGCTAATCGCCGGCAACTCAATTTCGATAAGCATCTTAAGCTATCTGCTCGAAAGTGCGTCTGGCATAGCACTGTTGGTGCTGCTGTAAATGTATTGCATGCAGTTAATAGGTGACAATGGAAATGTGGGTTTCGCTGCCACCTCCTTGTGCATGACTGCCAAGTGCACAGTGGATAGCGGGTCGCTTGCAGCAACAAAAGCAGGCGCGAGTAATTCTCCCACGGCAAACGCACTGGTACAGTACATACAGCAAGCGCCCCAGGGTGACGGTGTGAGCTTTGTAGGCAATGCGCTGCACAAAGCTAGCAAGCGATTGGAAGCTTTGAGCAGACTCTTCAATCGCTTGGCGAACTCGAAAATGTCCAAGGGAAAGCACTGATGTCATACCAATGATGTCTGCACTAGTCATGTATCTGCTGATGGTTAGCTTCCTGTGGTATTGAAAAAGTTTTTTTCTTATTTGTATCTAGTGTATCCAGATGCTGCTCACATGGAAGAGCTATTTGTTATGTCATTAGGTTAAAACAGGTCATTTATAAGGACACTTTGGAGTACAAATTATTGTTGGCAGTTTTTATACCATTCTCTTTTTTTTGTTTGTTTTTTTTTTTTTTTTTATTACTTGATCTTGCAAATACTTCAAGGCATTTAGATGAACCTGTTTTGCAAATTGGCACAAATACACCATGCCTTGTAGCTTTCTGGAGAGTTCGCTGGTCACGTTTGCAGGACCTTGTCCACTGAAGCTGAATTATGACTGAACCGATTTTAAACTGTCTACACATATTTTGTATTAAACTGCTCGAAATTTGGAATTTCCTGCTTCAAATTCAAGATTCTTTCGCTCTGAAAATTGCTCCAAATCTAATTTGTGCTCTTGCACCCCTGATTAGGGAAAAATAGAGTGGAAGAAAGATGCATTTTAATTTTTTGCCATGAACAGTTACATATGTGATAAAATTTTTGTTGGAGTAGAATGGCTGGCCTGAAGACATAGAAAAACTAAGAAACGTGCATTTTCTTGGCAGTGATCGCAGGGGCACGGTACTTAAGTTTGCCCCTTATGCGATTTAGCTCGGAATTGCTTCTTTTCCGCCAAGCCATACCACTACCACTGACAGCCATTCAGTATGCATTTTTTGTGGCTTTATTTCATTTGTTTCAGCTTCCAGGAGTTAAAAAATCTGAATATAACAGTGTTTTTCTACACCAATTTTAAATATCCTGCAACGTCACAGTTATGAAAAGTGGCATTTCTGAAAGATATGGTGGGGGGGAGGGGTGATCTCAAAGGTATTCCGTGGGCTGTTCAGAAGGGTGTGTGTGTAGGTCACTGCTAAGCTTTGTATGCATCGAAATTTCTTCAGAATGAACCAAGTGATCCTACTGCAAAGCGCAGTATTAAACTCAAAAGAGGCAGCAGAATGCCACGCTGCCATAATATAGTGCCTCACCCTTGCTGCAAATGCAAGGCAGTTTTTTAGGCTGCTTAAAACTGTGTATATTTGGGCGCAAAGGTCCGTCCACCAGGGCCACCTGCTACAACCATGGTGTGGCACTCCCTCCTCCTTGCAGCTCACACTGCCTCCCTGGCCAGTCTACCGCAAGAACGCCCTCCCGTGGCAGAAGGTGCGAGATGAAGCTGGCGCCTCGTCCAGCAAGACCGGCAAGAAGAAGAAATGAATAGCCAGCGGGGACCTCTATCTTTGTTTTTTTCCTTCAAGGGGTGCTGTATACTTGGGAAGCACATGGGGCATATTGGGTATTTTTTGCAATAAATTATGGATTACCCGTGGCATGGGTACACTACAACGGTTGGGTGTGTTTTGCTTAGCACCCGTAGGCCTACTCGGGACATTGGTTTGGGTGTGGAAAGAATGTCTATCTTCACTACAGTGTGCAAATGTGTATCCATGGCTACCATGTGTGAAAGGTTGCTCGAGTGGGACTCGCGCCACTCACTTCTATAGGGTTTTTGAGTTCAGACGTCTCACTGCTGCTAGCAGACCTCGGGCAATAAGCACGATAGACTGGTGCAGGGGTGAGACAGCTGCGCATATTGCGCAGATTTGATACAAATTTGTTTTCCTGTGCGCCAGGCTGCTCCAAAAGCTTGAAAATTGCAAAAATTGCGCCAAACTGCTTCAAAACAGTGGGAGAGCCAAGGATTTTAACACTCCCGTCAGTTTCAGTGGGGAAGAATGCTTACTGACGGCATTATGTTCTAGCCCCCCAAGCCCAAGGCGATGCTGTTTGTAAAGGTTCAATTGATTAATCATTCAAAAAATTACGCCCACCTCCCCTCGCGGGAACCCTGGTGTGATGCGACGCTGAAGAAGGTTCCATTGGCGTCGCATCAAGCAATCGTCGGGTACGGCAAGAGAGCAAGCGCAAGCGCGGACGACCGTCGAGTGAAAGACCGGCCGGAGCGCGGCACTCCGCTTCTATGCACAGCGCGCCCGGAGGAGAGGAGACCGCGGAGAGAGAGAGTACTGCACATGCGCACAGTGCGCAGCCGCGCGCAGCGCGACCGCAGATGTTGGGAGAGAGTGTTCGCTATCGGAGAGAGGAAAGGAGGCGAGCGGAGGGGAGACGCAGCTGTGCGGACGCGGGCGGCGGATGCACGCAGGACAGGGCCGCCGGCAAGAGATGCTCCTCTCAGCGTCGCATCTAATAAAAAAGCTGCATAAAATTGTCCCCGAGATAACTTTTTCGGAAGTCACAATGTCGGGTTATATGTTATATTCTGTGTGTTTTTACAGTTTTCCCATCGAAAACCATTGCAAAACCATTGCAACGCCGCGAACAACAGCGTTACCCTGGGACGCCGCCTTGGTGCTCTATATGCTTGGGTCGAGCGAGCAAGCTAGGACGACAAGGCGAACGCCTAAAGTGCTCTGCACTTAATAACAATTTCGGCATTCACATGATAATAAAAATGCCTTACGATTGTGTAGTTTTTCAATTCGATATTTTCAGCGGCGCTTCACGCTATATATGCATATAGCCTATAGGAATTTCAAAATGGTTTGTAAAAAGGTAGTGCAGTTCATCTTGTGATACTCTGGTAGAAAAAAACTTTATTGAAAGGCTGTTTCAGTGTTGTGTACATTCAAAACCGATTAAAAAGTGCACTTTTCTCCCATTAGTTGTCAAAAATTTGATTTTTTAGGCTCCTCAGGTGGCATAATAAATGATGTTCTGTTCCAAATCAAGCTTCTGCTTCAAAATCGAGATTTCGCTGCTCCAAAAACTGCTCCCAAATCTGATTCAGCTGTCCCACCCCTGCTGGCGGAACTTCTGCTTTTGAATTTTCTTATGCATCATCCACGTATCTCGGTAGGACCTCACCTCTTCACGCAGAGGGGTTTAAGCAGGTGGCAGCTTTGCCCCCACAACTATTACGCAGGTCTTCCAAGCAATTTAGCTCTGCTATGTGCAGAGCTCGGCTAACAGTGCATGATGCACATCGAGTCAGCTTGGAGAGGTCTTGGGCTACCCGCCGCGATGGCTCAGTGGCTAAGGCGTGCTTCTGAGCCCAAGGATGCATTTTTCGATTCCCAGCTGTGACGGCAGCTTTTCTGATGGAAGCAAAAACCAAAAATGCCCATATGTTCGAGGTTTACGCAGGTGGTCAAAATAAATCCGGAGTGCTCACTATGGTGCCCCTCATTGCCTGGGTAGCATTGGCGTGTTAAACCCCACAATTAAATCGAGATATCGGGCTGCTTGCAGAGTACGAGCGTGAAAGTGCCTTTGCTCCGGCACATCAGCAGCTTGGCAGGGGCTCAATGCCAAGGAAATACCTCGGGCACCAAGGGGTAAAAGAACAGGCAATGCCCCAGAACCTCCCGAGTGGTTGTTCAGGTTTTAAATAAGGACCCTTTACACCTTTCTAGCCGTTCTTAATGGCCCTTGCACTCACCCTGTCACTATATTAAATGCCGAAACGATGAAAGACCATGCAACATAGACCCACTGCTCTTTGGCCTCATTCACCTTTGTGCCACTAAACACATTATACCTGACAGGTTGGGAAGGAAGAAGACCACCATTTTCTGCTCCACTCGCACATCTGGCTGTTGACATGGCTGCCATGTCCAAAATTGTGCTGCTACATTGCCACTGCAGTGCTGAGCAAGCACAAGTTGACACGGTGGTGATGACCACAAGCGTCACGGGCCACTCGTAAACTATTGACGGTTGTCACTTCAAAAACACATATCTGCATGTACAGTCTTTGCCGAAATTCTTTAGGAGCCTTGTGGACCACAGAGACTTTAAAGAATAAGCTTAGCCTCTCACTGTAACAAAATTACTTTATTACAGTAAGAAAAAAAGTGTGTTTTCACTAACTTTTCGGCATAAAACATTGCAGCCTCGCTCAAGACGTAAGTTTGTAACGTTGAATTTTTTGCGGCCTGTTCACTTTCGGGGCATGGCTTAGAAAATTTTGACAGATACTGTACATGCATGCATACGTGCAATCTGCATGCCACACAAGTACACTTGTGGCAATGTAAAACGTCTGTAGCGTGAAAATGTAGGCATGACGCATGGCATAACAGCAGCGATATATTTATTTACAAGGCACATTGTTTTGTGGCATGCGAACAAGAAACTTCAGGTACCAGCAATTTTGAAGCCACATTACCTGGTTGTGTAAACGGTGATGTAGTTGAAGCAAAAATAGACGTCCATTTGTGGAGATGGTTCAGGGCTGAGCATCAGCGGCAAAGAGTAGGGGGAGAAGGGGAGTTTTTATCTCTCCACTACACCCTGAGGCACTCTTATTGCTGGCCCCCTTGCAGGGTTTGGCCTTGCTATTCTGTGGGTGTCCCTTTACAATTTCCCTTTTCCTGACAGTCCTGGACTGTGGACACGATAATGGGGTCCCGCCGCTTTTTTGAACAGTACTTTTGAGGCGGTCATTCCTGTTTGGGGCAGTCATTGTAAAACTCCTGCTTCTGCTTGTTTGCTACACATTATCTTACTACTAATCCTATGTAATAAAAACCCGACATTTCAAAGCTCCTTTCACTGTAAAAAAAAAAGCCAATGAAGAAGCTTATAGATGCATCCACAGCCATAGCATCAACGTAGCTTTCATGGACGGAAATGGCGGCCGCCATCTATGTAGTCAGTCTCACCCAGACAACACACAATGTCCTCAGGACGTCCTCAAAAGGTGCAAACGTCCTCGCTGTTCTTGCGATGTCCTCAGGACATCCTCAGTACGTCAGTGCCCTTGATATCCTAGAAACGTTTATTTGAGGACTTTACCAGGATGTGCTAATTTTGGCCTCTAGAAGACAATGGGAACGCTCGCTAATATAGTTTTCACGCGCAGGTATTTCACACAAATAGTGATAAGCGTTCTAATCCACGCTGTTTGTTATTCAGGTGAAAAAAAATAGCGCTTCTAAATTACTGGCTGGCTTCATTTTCAACATTCATTATTTATCAGAACTAAAAATGAGGCAAAAGAGAAAATGTTCAGTATGTGCAGGTGCGGGTGAAACCTAAACTATTCACTTTCCGCGCACACAAAAAAAAGCCTTGTGCGCAAGTTCTCAAATGCCGTGTAAATGGTAGCGAATTTTTTTCAACTGCAAAAACAGCATGGCAAACACATTGTGACCCCTTCTAATGCAGGTTCATGTACGTGTTATCAAAGAGTTCACGCAAACTGTTAATGGTGGCCAAATCAAGAAAGCTCGCAGTGAACACCACATTTCATGGAAAACATTTGCTCCACTAGGTGAATGCGCACATTGGCGCCACCCAACGAACATTTACTACTGTCAAGCGATTGTGACGCGAATCTGATGCCAAGGTTACTCATTAGTATACTATAAACGAAGACGATATATCAAAGTGTAGTATTTCCTTCGTGATGAATGTACGTGCGCGGCGAGTGCATCGCGCGTTCAATGGCGACGGTCAGCGCTATTCGGCCGTGGCCTTTGGGGGCGGCTTGGCCTCGCTGCTGACATCTGTGAGCTGGCGCTGCTTCTTGCGCATGTTCCAGTGCAGGCACTCGGCGAGGCTGTCGAACCAGTCAGAGATCTGGTCCTGGGCGCAGATCGAAGGCACCGGGTATATCGACGTCGTCACCTTCAGGCTGCGAACACCGCAGAGCGGAGAAACCGAGGGCAGAAAGAATTAGCGGCAGAACAGCCGTTGTATCGTCGTGTGGAGGAAAAACCCCCCGAAATAAAAATTCGCCCCTGAGCCCCCTTCAGCCTACTGGGCGCGCGCACTCGACACAGGCCTAAAAAGACAACAGTGAAATGAGGCAAAGTGGAACCTCAGCGGTAACAAACGGTAACAAATAAAAATCACTGTGTTGCCTACTTTGTCTTTTTTTTTCTTGAAAAAATATCAGTGCCCTTCAAGTCGGTGAAGGATGACCAGCAAGGCTGGGCGCAGTGCAGGGAGTGCACGAAACAAAACATATTTGTTCCTTCCTAGCTAACTAGCTGAATAAAACTTGGAAGCACTACAGCTACTGTTTTTACTCTAAGGGATAAACATTGGGCCCGTTTCCGTTTTCCACCTGAGTCGTAGGCCTCTTACTGCCTAACGCACCAACCGAAACCGCTCGACTTCGAAGGACAACCACCAGGTCGCATTGGGCCGTGAGACGTCCCCTCTCCTACCCCAGCACGACGGGTATGTGAACGGTGAGCACGGGAAGCCTGCCTATGCGTGAATTCCCCCCCCTTCCCCCACCCCCCCACCTTCTCTTCGAAATGTACGCATAAAAATGGAAGGAGGAAGGCAGACGCCGCACATTGCGAGCAGTCTACACGACTCGGCAAAAAGGCGGCGGTATAAGCCATATCAAAATATGGAGGTCCTGAGGCAATATTTTAATTTTGTTATGAATTTTTCCATACGCCAAAAACCCCCATGTTTTAATTCCACACTTCGAATCTGCGTTCCACACGAGCGTGGGAACTGGGGGATTAGCCATATAGGTACATGTCAAAACTCGAACTAATAAACCCGATTTTATGAATTTCCCGATTAAACGAACAAATTCGGATTCCCCAGCAGGTGCCTATACGGCTCAATGCTTCTATGAAGTCGAACTTACGAAATAGAGTGAGCGCATTTTAAAAAAGGAGTAATTTCGAAAGTATTTCGTCAGAGCGCCACGAAGATTATTGTGTCACGTCAGAAAACGAAAACGAGGCATATAGTTTCGTTTTTATGGAGCTCTACGAGATAAACTCAACAGTCCCGGTTTTCAGTCAGTGATACTGTTAAAAGTGCTGAAGCTTCTGTGCCCGCTCCGGACTAGGTGATAGAAATTATTTACTAGTTCAGGGGCTCTGCTGGGGCTCACGAAGGAACGAAATCGAGGTTGCCTTCACCGCGCTTGTGTGCTACGAAAAGTATGTGCACTCAATGCTAACAAATCCAACGAACGCAAAAATCACAGGTTTTTTTTTTTTGTCAGGAAATAAATTCGTTTCCCCCAGAACCCCTAGCGTCAGGGACATACCCAGAGGGGGTTTGGGGTTTCAACCCCCTCCGAATTTTTTTTCCAGGCAGGGCGCGAGGGAGCCTTGGTGTTCCTTTCGGAAAAACTCCTTCCTTCAGAAAACCCATAACCCCTCCGAAAAAAAAAATTCTGGCTACGGCCCTGCCTGGACGTATTATTAGAGAGTTTTAGCATATCGTTACCGTGTTTACGTTACCGTTTACCGTGTTAGCGGGAGTCGACTGCGCAGCGCGAGAGTTACTGCGAACGGTAACTTACCGGCACAGGCTTCACCGTCGCCAGCGGCTTCCGGTAACACGGTAAACGGTAACGCAAACACAGTAACGATATGCTAAAACTGCCTATTGTTTTTACTGTGGACTTTTAGCGCATTGCTAAACTGTCGGCCGGCGAGTGCCGCTGCCGCCATAATTACGATGTCACGGTAGCTGCTGGGAAGCCCTCCCTTTAGACATCGAATTTATGGAATCAACTGCTCGTAAAATGACAGTCCCAATTTTACGAAGTTCTCGATTTAACGAAATAATTCGCGGTTCCCGGTGACTTCGTCAGATTGGATTTTAGCTGTACAGCTTGAAACTACAAAAAAGCATTGATGGAAAAAAAAACTGAAGAATTCAGTGTCACACCATCATGCCTTTCTTCACTGAAATGCAGTTTTTATGGCGTAAGCCACTAACCCCAGAATGCAGCGTGATCACGTGTTTCCACTGAAAACAAAGCATCTTCAATCTAGAAGCATCATCACACCATAGCAACCCAATATCGGTTTGTTCTCTGCTAACCCATTTCCAGCACACAGGGTGTCAAGTGCAACAGCCTATACAGGTGAGCGATGCCATTTGTGTCCTATGCGTATATATACCACGTGCGGTCGCTGAGTCAGACACGTGAAACAGGGTGCATCACGGTAACCTGTGTGCCAGCAAGTGCTTACCATGGTACTAGCTCCAAAAAGACAGCAGTGCCCTGTGCTACCTGGCTTATGCTGGCCTCACATATCACATTGTTACCCCATATTCTTTTTTCGCTGGCAGCCCCACTGGGCAGGAACAGCAAGGGCTGCAAGGGTATTCTCATAAGCTCTACTGCAGGACACAGGAATGCAGCAGTCGTTAAAGTAAGGGAGGTTACCGACTTCAAAGCATGACCTTTACTAATGGCAATTCCAGTCCGACGAATAGAGAAATAATACACAGTAAAAAGTGTGCTGAAACGCCAACCTCAAAGAGAGATTTAAAACTCTTTTTCTAACTTTGAATTGCGCGGGATGATGTGTTATGTACGTACATACGATGAGGAGAGTTCTGTGTACGTGTGTCCAGATAACTTCTGATATCACCTTCTAAACATTTACCCCAAGTGTGGACCCATCCATTCCGCAAAATAGTTTTCGATTACGGCTTTGTTTAACCGCAGAAATACTGTGTGCACTAGATGTCTCTGGCAGTCTTGAGTCAACGACCGTGTGCAGACGGTTAATGGAGTGGGACCACAAAGCATTGCCTACCTCTCTCCGTGCTGGAGCTCCTGGCGAAGACGTCCGTCAAAAGACGCCCATACTGAACTGCGGGCTTCCGGCGAGACCATGATCTGCACGGAAATTACATACTGCGTCACGGGGTGCGCTCTGCAAGAAAGGAGCGGGTTTGCTTCTATCGACAAACTAGCGCATGCATATATATATATATATATACAGAAAGATGGGGCAGCAGTCTACAACGCCAAAGGAGGCATAGGGGTGTGGTTAGGCTCTTTTCTTTTTCACTACGGTTAATGAAGTAAACATTTTTTAATATACAGAGAAAGAAAGAAAGAAAGAAAAACACGCGCCCAGAGTGGGGACCGAACCCACACCTTTCGATTACATGTCGAATGCCTTACCAATTCGGCTGAATTGGTAAGGCATTCGACATGTAATCGAAAGGTGTGGGTTCGGTCCCCACTCTGGGCGCGTGTTTTTCTTTCTTTCTTTCTTTCTTCTGTATATTAAAAAATGTTTACTTCATTACCGTAGTGAAAAAGAAAAGAGCCTAACCACACCCCTATGCCTCCTTTGGCGTTGTAGACTGCTGACCCATCTTTCTGTATTCCTCAACGAGCCCCTCATTTCCTTACTATATATATATATATATATATATATATAACTTCGAACAAGGTAGAAGCACGATTGTTGCCAACTTTTCAGCAAAGAGACTTGCCTTCGCCCTGACGAAGGCAAGTCTCTTTGAAACGTTGGCAACGATCGTGCTTCTACCGTGTTGAAGTTTTATTTTCTTGTGTTCTCTACCATCTTCAAAGTTTTACTGCTCCCTATATGTGTGTGTATATATATATATATATATAATATATATATATATATATATATATATATATATATAATATATATATATATATATATATATATATCAGGGTGTCGAACCGAAAAAAATACCGGTTCGGTTACGGTTCGGGTTCGGGTGAAATAATTTCGTTCCGGTTCAGTTCCGGTTCGACAAAATCGCGTACCGAACCGGTTCGCGAACCGGTTCGGGAGCTTGAACCGGTTCGCAAACCGGTTCGATGAGTTGAATTATCACTGAAATTAGAAAAAAATCACTTAGTAGTTTAAAACGACAGTCAAATCAAAACACAAACAAACATTCAAAATGCTGCTGTTCCCCAAAGGCGTTGGCGCAATTGCAAAGCAAACTTTAAACAATCACGACATATAAAAAAAAAGATGAAGCGGTGACGATTCACCGCCTACTTTCTCGATCAGACTTTATGTTGTCCTAGCGACTATTCATAAGGCCACCGCCAAGAATATGACGGTGGGATATATTTTCTGCCCTTTCCTTTTTTGTTGAAATCGCAATCGTCACTATGAAACCGCCCATCACGCTAGCCTTGAAGCCTTTAATTTAGGCCTGCGTACTGGTTCGTTCAAATGCCAGTGCGTGCTTAATACCAATGGCGCACATTTTTTATATTTCTAACAAAACAGAAAAATCCTACAACAGGCACATAAATACTACTAATGAATTAGATTATTTGGTCACCCTGAATAATTTGTTAGCTCTCACCTTATCGAATGTGTTAGCCACACTTTTGTTAAAATTAGTTAACGCTCAGTCACTGCATTATTGCTCTGACCACTGCAATTCTTTTTGCGATAGCTATACCGGATGCGCGCATTACAATCTGTATGTCATCGTACCGCCTGACCCCGGCCATCGTTCCGTGTGCTACATTGCGGAATCTTATAACAGATTATGCTGTTACAAAATAAAAGGGAAATTTGACGCGCGGAGTATGAGATGGAACTTTTTTGGTTAGGCGCTCTTTAATTCGCGCACAGCAGTACTCCCCTCCGGAACGAGTAGCAGTAGAAGTAATGTAGCGAGTTGGGCAGTCAGTACAAGTGCACCTTCGAAAAAAGCAGATTTGAAAGAGACAAAACTGCAGAACAAGCAGAAAAGATGATGGCTGGGCGAATGGGACAGTGTGAGGTACCAGCCTACCTTTCTGCACGTGTCATCTGCTTTGTTACTGTTTCTGCTTCCAAGACAAGGTCGAGGGCCGCAGTTTCTTGCCAATTAAGTGCGCACCTTAACAGTTTTCCCTGACATATCGGTTGTTATTTGTATCTGTAAAAAACCGAACTTGTCCACTGTACTGTCCCCAAAAACTGACCACGGAACTCACTTCCTTCGCATTGATGACGCGTTTGGTTGTGAAAGGCAGGGCAAAGAAAAGTATAGAGCAATATCCACGTTTTGGAGTTTTTTTTTACATATTCTGTTTTACTTACTTTTTGCTTAATATTTTAAAACAACGTGATTCGCCTTTTCCTTTTTGTTGTTTTCCGTGTAAACACATTGAAAAAAACTGGCGCATTTGATGCCCCGTACTATATCTCTGATTCGAGGCGCAGCTTATGTTGCAGGCCAGGCCAGCAGACTTATTTTAACCAGCTGGTGATATTAAACGTGGATCAAAATCTCGATACACCGACGTTCTCGATTTCCATCTACTTCAGAAAAACGGTCGTGGGGAAGGGAGATCGAGGCCACTTGTGGTCAGCAGCAAACGGCTTAGCCACTGAGCAGCTCCTGCGGTCGCACTTGTCAAGTATTAACAATTTGCAGGTGTCGGACCTTTTAAACAAATTATGAAATGCAAAATGTTTGCACACATCGGATGTGTGCTTTCGCTGTTGCGCAGTGGAGCACTCCTGCAGCCTGATTGGTCCGATAAAGCCGCAGCTAGGGAGGGGCAAAGTCGTTTTATATACCCTGCAAGCTGCCGAGAATGAAATTTCGTTCGGTCAGCTTGCACTATGCTCGCGGTTTTAGCAGCAACAGACCATTGCTACATTGTTTCATAGAGCGTGATAGTGTTCAACTGTCTGGCGTGGAATGTGCGCGAGCGTTTACGAAGTTGATAGTACGTGAAAGAAAAAAGACCTGAATTGCATTGACTGTGCAATATCAAGAACGGAGGGTCGAACCGTTTCGGCATGAACCGGTAACCGTTATTTCTTTTTTCGGTTCAGTTCCGGTTCGGGTTCAGCGTGCTCAAAAAATAACGGTTCGGGTTCGGGTTCAGTTCCGGCAAAATACCGGGTTTAGTTCCGGTTTTCGGTTCGGTTCGGTTTCCCGGGTTTGACACCCTGATATATATATATATATATATATATAATATATATATATATATATATATATATATATCTATATATATATATATATAATATATGAGAGAGAGAGAGAGAGGGGAGAGAGAGAGAGAGAGAGAGAGAGAGAGAGAGAGACCTTGAGTTCCACCCCAGCGGGCACCACGATGGAGCGGAAGGAGAGCGAGTGTGGGCAGATGGGGGTAACCATGATGGCCGGGACACTCGGGTGGATCATGGAGGCCCCCGCGGCCACCGCGTACGCTGTGCTGCCCGTAGGTGTGGATACGATCAGGCCTGAGAGAACACACCAAAGAAGAACATAACAATGATGAGCAAAGCTATACGTTCGCACTCGATAAGACACTGAGGGTGCACAGAAAATGCATCGTTGGTGCCACATTTGGCAGAGCGACTGAGGCGTAGCCCAGTGGCGTATTTTTATCAAAACATCCCCACGCAGTACTTATCTCAATGTCATCGAATGTTCATGCAGCTTCCCTGATTTTTCGCATTATCAGGTTAAATGATCGTCCAAGCATATCTTGGTGAACTCAACAGGGTCTTTGCATAATTCTTTAGTATTGCCCTTGTCATTTAAAGCCCTTTCTAGCTCACGCAAAAGCATTTCTACCATAAAAAACAGCATGAACAAGAACTATATGTAGGCAAGATCTTTGCAAACTACTAGCACTGGCGGCTCATAAGTGCTCACTAGCTCATAAGTGCTAACGATATTTACTGGAAAGCAAACCTTGGGCATATTTTGAGCAGAACTTAGGTACAAAACATTACAGAGTTCCTTCAATTAAAAATTCATCTCTGATTGTTTTTTTAATGAAACTAACTAAATAAAAAATGGCTTAAAAATGGCGCTACGAGAGGCAAGACAAAAGCAGAAATAAAGACATCAAAAAATAGACTGTCTCGCGTTGTCGCAAGGAGCGCTATACAAAAAAAAAAAGGCAACACAAAGATTGGATTGCATTGGATTGGAAAACGTTTATTGAGCATAAAAAATAGAACACTTTCAAGCACTGTCGGGTCAAGCTTGCGGGGGGCCTTTCTTGGAGCCCATGCTTTGTTCGCGCACTTGGTCGGGCTTAGCTTCGTTTTCTGTGTGCGCCCATCTTGTCCAGAGGCGCAGTAGCAAGCATTCTAGCTCCGCTGCGGGTCACGCATAGCGTGCCGTCCACGCCACCGCCCCGCGGCACATTGGTCTCCAGGCGGCACCCTCTCTCACTGAGGGACCCCACTTCCCATTTCCACTGAACCCAGTACCGATGACGATTGTTCTGGTACTTTGCTGAGAGATTCAGTCGGTGCTTGTCCCCACGCCACGGCGACAGATTCCCGAGTTGGGCCAACACATGACTTGGAAATTGCTCCAACAGTAAAGCCACCGTTCGTTGCCAGAGTGCTAGAGGTTGTATAACTCGCGCGAGTACTAAAACCCGTGCTCAAGTCTTCGGACATGTTGCTATGCAGCTAGTGCGGCTTTGTAGTTCTTATTCTAGTGTAGCTAATCAGGCTCATTTCCCTGAGATTGCATAGTTAGATTTCAAGCTCGGCCAACCGCATTCAGCTGGTTTAAACAGCCCAGATCTTATCAACTCACCAGTGAATGCGCTGCCGCTGCCCGCATGAGCGGCACTACTCACGTGGCCCAACTTTCCGCAGCTAGTGCCTGCCGCACACCGTTCGGTGGCTTGGAAAACCACAGTCGTTCCCCCATTCGACTGCGTTTTACTCGCCCATCATCCTCATTTGCTCGGCCCGAAGCGCCTCAACGTTTCATGGAAATAAACGCATGTTAGTTGTATCGCAAAGTTTTTTTTTTTTTAATTGGGGGGGGGGGGGGGGTAAACGAGACTAACGATCACTCACGACAAGCGTCATTATGCAGGTGCATACATTGCCTCCCCTGAGCAACTCTCGGATGGGCAACCCTCTGAAGGATCTTTTTTTTGTTCCTTTTGTCGCTAACCTAGGGAAAACTTGTCAGGCTATAGCACCGGTCCTGCAGACATAACTTTTCATGCTGCATTGCTCGCTATTGTTTTGTTTCACCTACGTTGTAGCACCTCTGCAAAAAGCGGGTTCCGTGAGCACTAGAGAAGAGAGCGCGACTGCAGCGCGTGCATAGCTTACCATCTCCCTGCACGGTGGTGATTAGTTTTCCGTCCAGGTACAGATCGATGTTGGACAGGTAAGGCGACGGTCCCCGGTCCACGACGACTTCGTTGAGCACCTGTACAGCAGGGGAGTGAGTAGAACGCCTTAGTACACATTTCTACGACGCGCGACCACGCATGCACATATCTAATGCGGAGAAATGGCGCACACATCTACTCCGTGCAGAGCCTTTACAGGCAGAATTTAAAACTCATGGTCAATGACGCCGTCATTTTTAAAGGAGTACTGACACGAAATTTTCATGTTACGTTTTTTTCGCTGCCAGCCCACTAATCCCAGAGTGGCCCATTAGACGGCCGATCACAGCGTAAACAATCATTTACGGGTCATTTATTCGTGCCAGTTTCAGTTTCGACAAAACGAACGCCGACAGGCCGTCATGAGAGGAGGGCGCCAGTGACGACCCCATTCTTGTCGCACCCCTGCCGGTCTGGCTGCGCCGATATCCGCGTAACCGAGGGAGGGAAGAAGGCAGCGAAGGCAGAAAGAAAACGGAGAGGAGCGTCAGGCAAAAGTGTGAGGGGAAGGGCGGCAAGCGCGGCTATGGCGTCATCTCTGTCACTGCGTCCCCTCACACTTTCGCCATGCGTCGACGGCAATAAGAGCCTTCCCCCTCACGCTTTCGCCAGACGCTGCTCCGTTCACCGATCGTCCGAACGACGTGACGTTTGCGCGGGAGGTTCAAACACGATTTGCAACAACATGCTCCGCGGTGGCGACGCGCTGCGAGGTAACGGCAGAGTTGCGCGCACCGCGGTGCGTTCGCTGTTTACGCGATACCTGAAACGCAGCAGATATGCACCGTGACCGAGAAGACTGCAGTTCGCACTGCGCACAAATTTCGCATAGTAATCGTCACTATTTTTTTTACTCACGCGAAAACAACGTTCTCATTTCTGTGGGAAGTAAAAACATCAAAGAATCATTTGTTTTACTATTTTCGTTGCTAAGACGTACAAAGAGCCCGCTCCTTGCAGTTGCACGTGTCACTTCAGCTTGGCACACAAGACCTTGGTTAATGCAATCCATCACGTTCGCGTGTGCTCGGAGGCCCGCCTTAGGCCCTTTAATGAGTGGCCCTTAGTTCGGCTGCAGGCCCGTGGCTTGAAGCCCGAGCCCAGCCCGGGACCACGTCTTCGAGCCCGAGCCCGGCCTGGGCCCGCCTATAAACTTTTCGGGCCGCCCGGCCCGACCCACGGGCCTGGCCGGGCGGGTCGGGCCGGGCCCGGCTTTCGGGTCAGCCCCGGCCCGTGCGGTGCTCTAAGAAGGAGATGGGAGAGAGCCTCCTGCCGAGGACGTTTAGCTGCCGATTCATTTTGAGTGAACCGTAGAATTTGCGCGGCGACGGCGCTGCTGTTCTCAGACGGGCGCCCTTTGACGTTCGAGCCGACACAGTAGAACCACAGCTCCGTTGTTTCAGCAAAGTTCACACTGGTTGGAGCCTGGTTTTATTTTTTTGTCTGTGAATATTTGGCTATCTGTAGAATAAAACATTCAAATGCAGGAATAATGGCCATATTTTGGTGACTGAAAGAACCTGGAGCAGTTATCTTCCTCGCAAGCAACACCTGAACAGTGCAAGGTACCTAACCACTGTTCGATCGCTTCATTATCACTTTCGTTTTGCCCCTCAAGAGTCGAGGAAGTCTGCTATGCAAAGCAGCTGTTATCGAGAGCTCTATTGTAGGAATGCCTGTCAACATTATAGTGACGTCGCCTGTCAAGGGTATCTAATCCAAACACCATCCTAATTTTACCGCTACCTACTACGGTGGCTCAGTGACAAGGCTAGGCATTCCTATCTGAGCAGGAGTTCACAGGTTCGATTCCCAGCTACACAGCCGTTTATGTAGAAGGCAAACCCCCCTGTTAAAAAATCCCGGGCCATCTCCACTCATGTGAAACCTCGTGAGGGGCGAAGCATGCAGAGTATAAGTGTGTTCCTGGCACCTTGGAGTTTTTTGCGACGAGATGAAACCGTTGGAGGGTACAGGTATACAGCTTTGCTGTAAGTCTTTGACGCACGAAGCTCTCTATCGCAGCGGCCGTAAACGAGTGTCCCGGTGTTTTAGTACCGTGACTACATAGACGAACGACGATTACGACGACGACGGACGACAGGAGACAGCAATAGCTCCAGCCCCTAAGGGGCTTCGCCCCTAAAATTAGACGTTTTGGCATCACTAATGATGGCACATTGTGTGGAAGCGCTGTGCACGTATGTGCTACTATGTGGGTGAATATGTACGCACACAGGATTCAGAGTAAGGGTGCAAATTTCTTGTTGACCCTCCCAGTGCTTGTGCTTGAAGTAATTTATGGATTAATCGATTAATTGGTTAACTGGTACTGCGGTACCAGCATGCACAGCGGACAGCAGCGTCTCTATAGCAATGCACGCTGCAACGGCGTACGTTCCTGCTCTGTATTACTTTGCTAGAATAACACCAGCAACTGTTGGCACTGCACCTGAGAGCTTAAGCCTAATATTTTTTGTTTTTAGGCCTCGCGACGTGAACCGGTACCCGTAGCTTAGTGTACAATGAATGCTTTTTCTAATGGGTACCGTACCTTTGACGACGTGAGATGTCAAAACGTGACATGACCTTAGGCCGAACGCGCTATATTTAGGCTTAACGTTAAGCAACTCTCGAACTGAGCCGTATGAGGTGCCAAGCGACGTAATACTCGATCGTTCGTCAATTGGAAAATAGATTGGCCAGACACCCATGTTGCATTTTCCGGATGCTGACGTCATTGTGGGACACCAGAATACTTGGCCCCAAACATCACCAAGGTCCACCGCGGATGATTGCCCCTAGTGTTGTGCGACAGCCAAACGTTGTTGGACCGTCACAGATTACATATTTCTGATGGAAAGTGCAAAACGATTGTGTTCTTTTTATTTATTTAAAGCGGCCGGTTTCAGTTCCCACCTGTTGGTATGTTCCCCTTTATGCAGCGCAACCAGAACTGCTCAGTGTGACGCAACCTGAAACATTGCCTGCAATATATATATATATATATATATATATATATATATATATTATATATATATATATAATATATATATATATATATATGTTATGTCAGGCCAAAATTGCCCGTATTCTGCACGCTCTTCCCTTACTGACGCTACTCTACTCAGAGCTTTGCGGACGCATTTGGCGATATATCCTTGCTGCACGAGTGGCACATGCTGGTTTTCGATATCGTCTGCACTGTTACAAGACAGACCTGCTATTTTTGAGTATGGGTCCCACCTGGGCCCAGGCGCCGCGATAAAACGTGCATGCAAGGCGAAATTAAACAACATACGTGCTGCTGGCAAGGTCCACGGCGATTTCTCTATGAAAGAAAAAGGGGCAAAAAGTACTTCATTCAGACGAGAAATTTGCAGCATTTCTGGGTGTACGAAAAAGGGGAAGACGTTATGCACGAAGAATATGTTTTATGCTTTGTGCTTTGCGATGAGCGAAAAGAAAAATGCTCCGCGCACGATTTTCTTGACGAGCCATATGTTCATGTGTCCAGTTTTGCCGATCCCGTCAGCGCTTTTATGTATCATACTTTTTGTATGTACCATAGCCAGAAAGTCACCGGTATGACCTGAAGTGTCGTTATTGCTAGAAAAAAAAAACAATGCAGCTGAGATGCGAACAAAAGTTTATTCTTCGCTATATATATACTAGCTCAAACCGCATTCCGGGATAATAAGATAATTTTTAGAAATCTTACGTTTATTCTTCGCTGTACTAGCTCAAACCGCATTCCAACAAGCCATTATCTGTACGTTGCAGAGCAGCTGATGCCGCGGAAGCGCCGTTTTTGGGGCAAAAACATCGCTGGTATGCGTGGCCGCTCCATTCAATGATGATACATCAGGCGATGCACCGCGCCATCTAGCGAAGCGTATAATATCTAACGAAGGTGCGGAATTCTCTCGGCAGACAGTGACTTCCCTTCCCGACTTCTCGCACTGTTCGTTGTTCTCTTTCTGCCTTGTTGCTGTGTTCGGTGGCGCTGCTGTGGTTCTGCGGCTATATATTTTTTTTTGTTCTCGTCTGGCTGCGTTGTTGCTGTGCGCGATGGTGCTGCCAGGCTTGCGGCAATGTAGAGGAAACGAAATGCGCTCACTTAAAAAAAAAAAGTGGAAATTGTACGCAAATCCGAAGGGAAGCCGAAGAGGAAGCGCGTGGACTTGGCACGGGAGCTCGGTTTGCGGCAATAAACTCTTGCTATCGACAATAAGTTCCCCTTGTTATCGTCAATAGTGTTGCCTATCGACAACACTATAGTCGATAGCAAGAGGAACTTCGAAATAAACTGAAAGTTTTCATCCCCGGTGTAAACAAACGCGAGGTGCGAAGCACCAGCAAATGGAAGACGCCCTGTTTACATGGGTCAAGGAAGTTAGAGCAGTGGGAATGAACGTCGACAGGTCAGTCCTACGCGAAAAAGTTGGCAACATCGCGCTCTTCTTAGACATTGAAGACTTTCAACTCGTCCGGCGGCTGGCTCCACCGATTTAAGGCACGACACGGATTGTCGTACAAAACAGTGTCCAGCGTAACGAAAAATACCGTCAACTTCTTTTTTTTTACGTTTCATAAGAATTTACTCCTGGACATTGAAAAGAAGACAGTGCAGCACAAGTTGACAAGCTATTTGAATGTTGTTCAATAAAAGGGAGTTGCTGACGAGGTATGCATATTTTCCTCCTTTTTTTACGCTTCGGATAATACCATTTTCGCATAATACGTTTTATTTTACAGTTCCCGTGAAAAACGTATCAGCGAGATTTCACTGTAATTGTAACTCTGGCAACCTCAGAGTATCTGAGCTCTGCTAACTCACGGTCCCGTTGCAGTCACTGACTTTGGGACCCCCTTGTATACCCTTAACATATACGGAACCTTCCGGTTACAATAAAATCTCTTACTGGCTTTGCTTGAACTTGTGGTCTCCTTGCAATGGGGCGCGACCCAATAGATTACAGCAACGAAAGAGAACGACGACGGAGTCTTGACTATTTTTTTTGCCGCCTTGCAACGCATATTTACAGCACCACGAGATAATTTCAAAGCTATTACACGAATCACATTTCTCACCCAGGAAGCTGATTCGAGGAGTAACTAAGTTGAAGAGCTGCCCCGCACTCGTCTTCAAAGAGTGCGCAAGTGGACTGGGGAGGAAAGGGCTTGCCGCGCATACTCACGAGGCAGCTCGAGTTGCTGCAGAGAGTGTTGTCGTTGTTGTCGTTCTCGCTGCGGTATATGCTGCATTTTAGCCGGCTGCGCAGAGTCAGCGCCGCGTTACCTGCAAAAGGGAAAGTGTTATGCACGTGTCTCAGCTGTGTATGTGACGCGCATTACATGGGCACTCACGCACACACCAACACATGTTAAAAGGCCACACAAAGGAACAAACAAGCCTGCATGCTGACACATGCGTGTACACATACACAAGCACAGGTACTTGCATACACACAAACTTAAAACAAGACAAAATAGTCTACGGTGCCTTACACGCTTTCTGGCACTTCGGTTCGCCTGTACCTGTAGAAAAGCTCTGTAGTTTCCCCACCAGATTTCGCTGTTTGGAGTGTCCAGACACACACACACACACACAAAAAAACTTTTGAAGAATTGCTGAGGTTGTCAAAGGCACCCAGTAGGTGGAAGTTACACCAATAGTTCCTAAAGATGGACCAAATCAAGGTGCAGAAACTGAAAGCAGGGCAGCCATGTCTTTCATTCCACTCCGTGCATGTTGGACACTCAGTTGGCAAAGCTGGTCATAAAAATTACATACGGAAGAGGTTCGCCGTAGTAATCAATGCAATGCCCCCCATACTTTTTTTTGCTCAAAAGCGTATCAAATGCGTGCCATATCTACGCCACCAAACCCCTCCATTTCAAAGGCTTCGCGAACTGTCGCTCTAGAAGCTCAAGGCAAGAAGATGACCCTTTTGTTGATCAGCTTGAGTGCTTTGTCAGAAAACCAGCTTTTTACCTGCTTATTATACCACACGTATTTATTGGCAACACCAAATATTACAGTAATCATCGCAGATTACGCTGGCGTACTTATGCTACATCATCGAAGAATGGCTCTACTCCCGCGAAATCCGACCGTTACTCTTATTATTAGTTACTATTAGGTTATTCTTACTCTTTTAAGCTACCCTCTCTCTTAAGTTATTCTTTCTTAAGTTACCCTTAGTTACACTTAAATTAGGCACAGAAGCAAGCACATTTGCACGACAAGGTGAAGGATAGGTACCTTCGAGGACATTGTTGACCTTGTCCTGGAAATTGTCGAAGTCGAACGGTGTGAGGAAGCCCAGCGATCCCATGTGGAAGGCCATGACGGGGGGCACGCTTTGCTGGGTGCAGACAGGGAAAGGAGAACAATACAAACATAATGAGAGGGGGAAACGGGAGGATTACATGTACGCAAATTGATGTTACTGCAGGTCGCCTAGAGGTACCCAAAAAGGTTTTTCTCAGAAATGATAAAAGGCCGTGTGTTAAGTTCGGGTCCCCGGGTGACTTGTTAAGTTCGGGCAGCTAGATATCGTTCGTTAAGTACAGTGTTGACTTTTGTGGTGTTTGTTTTCACGCCGACCGAGCAGACTTTGGCGTGAGGGGCGTAAGGTGAACCACCCGCGGAGGCTTTTGTTATTCGCCGCGCTTTTGTGTCCACCCGACGAGCGGGCCCGGAGACGACGCATACAAACGCGTCGGTCACTCCATAATAGCTGAAAGGGATGTAAGCTTTCGAAGGGGAATTCCTTTGCGTTCGTTTGAGAAGCCGGCAGAGGGGGACAGTTGACATTTTAACGTCCGCTATTGCCGCCACGAGAATCCCCGAACCGGACAGGAGCTGAAGGTCGGTCAAGGGGTCAAACCTCAGGTCAAACATAGGAGGAGGTCACCAGACGAAAGTTAGTGGGCGACGTTTCAGTTCGTCACGTCTAAACCTGGCGACTCGGCTGCTGGTATGCGTCAATGGGTAGGCGACCAGGCTTTGTTAGGCGCTCCACGTGTTAACAAAGAAAATGAATTGTAGCGGCGCGGAGCGCAAACACAGGCGTGCACGGTATGACAATACTTTAAGACGTGCCGCCCGAGAGCCGATTCCCCTCGTTAGGTCTGCTTTTAGTTGGTTGGTTTTCATTTCTGTTATATTTGGGTTTTGCGGAATACCTTTGGGTTTCTGTATGAGAGTGAGAGATGTGGGTCACGTGACTATTTTGAACCCACCTAGCTTTGTTTGTCACCGTGGCCAATCAGTGGCCTAGTGTGGGCTAATCAATGAGCCATCCTCACTCTCACATTGTGACGTCCCTTTTTGTGGGCGGGGTTTTGTTGGAAAAACCGAGGAGTTTGATGTTTTTGAGGATTGAACAGGAGAACAGAGGGGAGGAGAGGGAGCGCGGCGAGCCCCGCTCGACGCGGGCCTTGCCCGACCTCTTGTATGCGATCATAAGCCTTGAAAGTTGTAAGTACGTACTGTAAATAAAGTGTACATATTGTAAATTTTGAGTTTACTTGAAGTAGACCATCGTCGGCTATGTGCCGACGACGAGTGCCGACGACGAGTCATCGTTTCAGCGATCATCGATCATCGGATCGTCTCTTCGATCATCGACATCGGCGACCGACCACCTTCGAAAGTTAACTCCGTGACTCGTTTCGTTTTCCCTATTTATGAAAATTAACTCTTCATTAGGAAAATTCCCCCAAGTGTTCCTAATGCGGTGAATATTTGGGCAGGGTACACAGCTGGTACTAACAGGTTGTCACTATCACGGTGCATGCGTATGCATGACCTGACATTTTCGCATCTGAAATTACCAGAAGTGCGCGTGCTGATTGATTGATTATGGGGGTTTAACGCGCCGACGCTACACAGACGATGAGGCACGCCGTAGTGCATGGAGGGCTCCGGAATAACTTTGACAAACTGGGGATCTTTAACGTGCGCCGAAATCTCGAACACGCGGGCGTTCTCGCTTTTTGCCTCCATCAGGAAAGCGGCCACCACGGCAGGGATACGAACCCGCGCCCTTGGGCTCAGCAGCACAACGCCTTAGCCACTGAGCCATCGGGGCGGGTTAAGTACGCGTGTTACTCTTCCTAGAAGGTCACTGTTTCCAGAGGGTCACAATGGCCTACAGCACACAAGGTAGCAGAATTAAGTCATGGCCACTCAGATACTTCCGAACCTCGTAGGTTCATCTCAACAGCGGTAACGCTTTAAATCTAAATTTACTGATACTGTTGACCACTGCAGAGATGTATTATGCACGGAGTGGTGCGCATAAAGCTAATGTAGGGGCACAAACCTTCCAAAACATTTTAGACACTTTTATGCTTTACACTATAGACCCAACTGCTTGAACTCTTCTTGTTGCGCCAATTAGCCCACTTCGAAGTATCATCCAGACTGTCCCATCAAATCAGGTGACTATGATTAAGACACGCCTATACTGGACAACTCCTGGAGCAGCTCAAAGTGGAAAATATTAAAATTCAATATTCCTCGAAGAGTTTAAGCTTGTTTTTATGGAGGTGCAAAAACATCCGTATCAATCGAAAGGAACAAGCATGTTTCAGTTCCTCTTAAGAACCACCGACCGTCAGTCGCAGTACTATATGCAGCGAATTTTCAAAAATAAACAATTAGGATGTCACTTATGGAGTTCTACCTTGTTTACAGCGAGCTAAGTCAAAATTTTCCCATCCTTTATTGGTGCAGTGGCTCACCTGGAAGAGTGATGAAGCGTAGAGAAGGGTGCCGTCGCCTCCGAGGCAGATGATGAAGTCGATCCGGTCCGTAAGCTCATCTCTACCTGACCGGAAGACATGAAGCGCATCGAAATTACCCACACTTGCCCATGTAGAGTTACACAATTCCAAAAAACATCAAAGGCGGAATTGCCTACCATGTTTTTGATGCCTGCACAATAAGTAATCGTAACGGAATGTACTTTTCTCAGAACATTGTCCGGTTTGGTTCATTAATTTTAACGATATGAACTAGTGTGGCCAAGGTCTTGCTTCATTTAGGACGCAACCGGAAAGAACAGTGCGAAATTAGAGCTCTTGCTTGATACTAGAGGCGTAAGCAAAGTGTAATTTCGGGGAGGGAAGAGGGGGGAGATAAACATGGTGAGGAAGAAAAAATGCAACGTAAACAATCTAAAAATAAATTTAAAAATTTTCGAAAGAGAGAGACTTTGGGACCCAGCGGGCGCAGTCTATCTAACCTCAATTTGCATTTTTAGCTTTTTTTCTTCCTTGAGGGTCATTGAAAAATGGCTGATCACTGTGCTGGGAGTAGAAGTCGAAACCGCGTCAGCTTAAGTATCCAGCACAAGCAAAAAAATAAAAAATAAAATAAAATTATTGGTAGCCGTTGTTTGTTGATAGGCAGAGCTAGTGTATTTATCCCTGAAATTCCGTTCCCACATGGATGCAAGCCAAGCACTCCCTGTTAAGGCCCCTAAAATTATTTTAGGGGCCTTACTCTTTGTTCGCACCCAGCGTCACCCGCTGGTTCGCTTGGAGAACTCCTTCTGTTCTTCTGGTCAATTGCTAAAAGAACTCCGCTATTTGGCCTCCGTAGTATAGGGTCAGAATCGCGGGTTTTGGCGCGTACTGCCTAGGTACCAGCCCCAGCATTGCTGAAAATTTTTCCCCAACGCAAGCATTTTTTAAGGTGCGAAGCCCCTTAGGGGCTCGGGCTGTTGCCGTCTCATGTCGTCGTCATCAGCATCGTCTCCTGTAGTCACGGTACTAAAACACCGGGACACTCGCTTACACCTCGGGCTAGAACATAACACGTACTAAAAAAAAAAAAAACACCGGGATACTTGTTTACGCCTCGCGCTGGAACGCTCCGTAACGCGTACTAAAAAACACCGGGACACTCGTTTACGCCTCGCGCTAGAACGGTTTGTGCTTCAAAGACACGAGACTTTTATTGCAAAGCTGTACACCTCTATCCCCACTGGTTTCATCTCCGTGGGCAAAAACGCCAAGGCGCCATGAATAGCCTTATACACCGCTTGCTTCGCTCCTCCCCAGGTTTCACGTTAGTGGAGATGGCCTGAAATTTTTTTACTGTAACACGTTCTCTTAGCTCACTCCCATGCTTCCTTTTCGTAAATCAGGATGGTTTGGTACCTTTTAGGTAGGTTTATATGCAAGACGCGGTATAATATCAACGCATTTAATTGACGTTCTGCGTCACGACAGGGGTGCCGGGCTTGTACCTACCTTGTAAGGAGTTATATTACCCCTACTTCCCTCGCGTAGAGCCCCAAAATTTTGAGAGGCCGTCGCCTCTTATAGCACAGTGGCTAAGACTGAGCTGCTCAGCACAAGCGAATGGGATTAATCCTGACCCCATGGGGCCTTTTATCTGATAGAGGTGAAAAACTGAAGCTTTTGTGTGTCAGATTCATTTCCAGCGGAAAAACGTTTTCATTCTGACTTTGCACGCCATTGCAATAACAGCAGTAACGTCATTTTTGGTAGTGACAAGAAGAATAACGGTCTCAGTCTACCGTTTTAAGCTTTTAAGCTATAATCTGATTACCTTCGGTGAATGTGCACAGCTTCTCCTTGAAATTCAGGAACGCCTTGTTGTTTTTTAAGAAAGGGTCGTCCAAGACGGCGTCCTCAACGAAGACAACCATGTTTTTGACCTGAAAGAATAAGCAAACGAAAAAAAAAAACAGACTCAGGCAAGCGACAGGAGCTCGCGTAAAGCTGGCGTGTCAATATCTAAAGTATATGTTGTGACTCTGAAAGAATACTAGAGTAGCGGTCTCGCAATGTAGGCTATCTGCCCGGTGCTAGACTAGCACAACGTGTGATGTCAAACATGTTGCCGTATGTGCAGTTCACGTGCATTTCGCAAGGTGATGGAGAAGTTGACTACGCACTGTACAGTGTGGGCTTATATTATGTGGCTTTTTGATTTCTGTGCCAAAATTTATCCACATTTTGCTTTCGAATTTTGCACAGCTGTAGCTATCTGACTATGCAACTGGTAAAGAATAATAGGAACGAATGCATTTAACCAGATGAAGTTAACGAGATACTATGCTCCAGTCAGTGGCGAATAATTTGACTGCACCGCAAAAACAGAATTTTCACGTAGCAACAGCAGCTCCATGCTGGTAATTTTTTAGGTGCGGAGTACCTTAGGACCACACAATGTCCGTCCGGGTCCGTGCGCATAGCATTTACAATCGCAAAAAAATCACACAGGTACCGGCAGGATTCGAGCCTGTGTCTGGTAGACCGGACAGAGTTAGTGTCAGTCGTCTCACCCATCGGGCTACGACCGTGAGTTAGTACCCGAAAGTCAAACGGCTTACTCCGACGCCTGTAACGGTGCGGAGTACCTCAGGACCTCCCCATGTCCGTCCGCGTCCATCCGTTCGCACAAAACCATCAAGAGAAAATTAAGCGAAATTCGATTTGAGCCGTTAGTTGCAGTTTCATTTAGGGGATAATCAAGGTGCAACCCACGGCTCAAATCGAATGACGGTGGGGGCGCAAATCGGATGTCATTCGGGACGCAACTTGGATGTCATTTCGAGTCGCCGTACTTCGCACCCTCGCCATCATCCACGGAGTGGAGATGCTGCCATTTTTGTCCAGTATAGTGCGGGTAAGCTTGCTACGTACTCGGAAGATAACCGCTGTGCTTACGTAATTGTACAGTCGGTAAAAGGCTTGTCTATAACAGCGATTTCAACTTCAACCAGCTACATCTGAAAACTGCCGAAACATACTCATTCCAAACATGTCGGAGGCAAAAGCGAAGGGCTAAGACTTCAGAATTCCGCAGTAGTTTTATTAAAATCCCGCTCCGGCGGGACAGGATAGGGCTGAGAGTACGAAAGCTGTGTTATAGACAATCCTTTTACCGGCTGTACATGCATATGACAAGCAAAGGAGTAACCGTATTTTAGTAAATACTGTATTGTAGAAAAAAATATTAAAAACGGCCTGTGAATATAATTGAATATTTTCGAATGTGAACAGTAAAAACTGATGCAAGTCATATAGAATATTTTCTCGACAAATATTTTTGCTTTAGTGCGTGAGCTTCTAAATCACACCTACAAGAAATAACAAGGGCAGTCATGACTCAACACATCTGATCCGAGTGTTCATGCAATGTACGCCCTAATGCTTGGAAAAAAAAAATGGTACAAAAAATTAAGAGTAATGTCAGGACAATATGGCAATGGAAGAAAAATTCGACGTACATTGATTGCCATTAACAAGTACAGATTCCTCAGCACGCTGTGAATGGAGGAAGTATCAAGTTCTTGAAAAAATGGTAGGCGTGCCATTAAAGTCTTTAGTAAATGACTGCAAACATCGCAATCAGTAGGAAGTTAGAACTGTTGATTTCTCACTAATGCCATTATACTGACACAATAATTATTTTAGGCTTTTAATTTCACACAAGTAGCTTTCCACCTCAGCTACAATACACCTGAGTCATCACACTCGTCTTTTCCGCAAGGCTTACGCGTGTTAGGCCTTGCACAGCTTTGACGTCGTGCAAAAAAGCCAACTTAACAAGCAAGCCGTGCGGTGAAGGTTGAAAGTTTGCATGTTGTGCGGCAAAGCCAACAATTGCTCTATTATATGTAAATTTCGAATGTTCGAGAACTCCCAGTACTTCGCATGGTAAAAATGCTCTGCGAATAAAATCGAATAGCAAACACTATTCGTGAATTATTCGAAGTTTCGGATATTCGCACACTTCCGCTTGCAAGTAAAGGATTTTTTAAACACACAAAAAAAATCCTCCGTCGCATGCCCCCGCGCGAGGGACACGTGTAAATGCAGAGCATAGTGGGGTTGAAGCGCGCGTCGGCACCCCCGAAGTCCCGTTGTCGTTGCCCGACGGCTTCCTCGACGGCGGGTTCCGGGACGGCGGCGGCCTCCAGGCGACGACGCTTGCTCGCCGCCGCCTCTCGTTGCCGTACGGCCGGGTCCGCCGCCCGACGCTGACGTTTCGAAGCTGTGTCTTGCTCTCGACTCGAAGGGTCCGCTTCTCGACGCTGACGCCTGGCCGCGGTTTCGCGTGCACGAAGTTCGGCGTCGGCAGCGCGCTTACGACGTTTGCGCTCGGCGTCGGCAGCCCGCCGCCTCGCCGCCTTGTCTTCTGCCGCCGTCGACGAAGATGATGGTACGACGTCTTGAACTGGTGCTTCGGCGCTGATGTTGGATTGCGTCGAGGTACTAGTTGAAGGTCTTGCTTCCATCGCTTATCAACTGCGAGCGCCGACGAGCGCAAGAGAACACGCGAGGAGCCGCGGAGAGCAGGCGAGGAGGAGTGGGGGAGAGGGCGCTTATAAACTGCGACCGCCGACGAACGCAAGAGAACACGCGAAGAGCAGCGGAGAGCAGGCGAGGAGGAGTGGGGGAGAGGGCGCACCTGGAACGGCTGTTGCGGACGCCGAGGCACGCCAACGCCGACAACGCCGGGTGACATCGTGAGTTAAAGAAATGCTCTGCATTTAAAAGTGTTTTATTCCGGGATTCACGAAGATTTCATTTACGTCATATCCGTCACGGAAGTGACGCCAATACTGTATAACGAAGCAAGCGGCCTGTAAAGGGTGCACCCCTGCACACAGGGTCTTCTTGAGGGGAAGCAACCTTTAGCACCAAAAAGTACGTGATATTTCGGGTTGTTCGTTTTCGGGTTTTATATTTTAACACGAAAGTGTTTTACGCCGGGATACACCAAGATTTCACTGACGTCATATCTGTCACAGAAATGACGCCAGTGCACCTTCACCGAAGCGACCCGGAAGAAGGACGTCGCTCACCAAGCACACCCACAAGACAGTCGCCGACCCGCAAATCAAACTCAGTTGCAGATTTCACTGCACATTTCTCTTTCGTGTTTTACCGATTCATATGACAGAGGAATCAACCACAGTATTTTTCCCCAAAAGATAAAAGCGTGGTACTTACCCAGATGAGCCAGTTCACCAAATCCGTGAAGGGCTTGACGACGGTGCTGTCCATGGTTTTTTTTATGACGAGAACCGACAGCGGCGGTTTGTGCCACGTCAGCTGCTGACCGGCGGGGTCCTGAATGGTCCTGCGTGATGGAGTTGGCGCGTTATCGATTGCAGGCCGCGGTAATTCACAAACTAGTACGTTTAACGAACTATTCGTAAAAATAGGTATTTTTGTTTTCTTTTAAATGAAATACTCATTCTAAGGTAAGTCGCTTGGCTCCTATCCAGCAGCCAAACATGTTGTTTTCTGAAAAAAAGAAAATCCATACCTAACGACTAACTTTCAAACTTCCCGCCATTTGTGCAGAAGGACCAATTTTGAAATGTGATTTCTGCGTTAAATACATTCTAATATTCTAGTGATGCAATCCAACAAGTACTCGAAGTCCTCCTGCACTATATATTAGACTCACAATTCCGTTTTTGTTTGTACGAAGCCCACCGGTATCCGTAACGTGCTCGGATCGGAAGCCAATGGGCGGTACCACCGGCCATTTAATTTGCTTGCCACCTCACTTACTTATTTGCTCACTTACGTGGGAACGGAGTACTTCCCCATAAATTACTTATTGTAGTTTAGTCAGTAAAACTGTTTACATAGAAATCAGCGTGCGAAATACTGCGAAATGCCACCTCAAATCGCAATTTTTCAGGGGCCACTTGAAGCCCCGAAAACAGAAGTGAAAGTCAAGGAGTGATTGCGCATTCGTCTATCTGCCTGAACACACCTCAAAAAACACCTCCTGACTTCAGCGGGGGGCGCTTTTAAAAGGCGAGTTAACGGCCCACGCCTCTGCCCGCATCCTCAACCCTGAGCACCTTCGGAGGCTGACGACTCAAGTGCGTCTCCGCCCATACCCCTCCGCTATGCTAAAACCCTAGCAGCTCATTTACGTCGAAAACGCGAGAAATTCTCCCCACACAACAAAACCTTCCCAAGACCGAAAAATTCACCTTACGGCGGACTCAGACTAACACATTTCCCCACCGCACCCGCCTTCATGCTACTTATTCTACCCAGTACCCTCCGAATAGCAAACACTGCCTGTCCCCATGCACCCTATGCCATATGGTATGGGAAGCCGCCTTTCCCTTCCGAGCCTATACCCTGAGCATTGGGAGGACCAACTGGCTAGCGGCGACCTGGGTGACTAGCTCGAGCTGATATACCGGGCGCAACTGGACGCACGTGCCCAGAGCCTCCTGGAAAGAGGATGCCCCCCGCAAGAAAGGAACGGTTCGACAATCTCCGTTTCCGATCAAATAAAACGTTTTTACCGCCCCGCTACCGCCACCACCTGCCCCGTTGACATCAAGATGAAAAAAATGGATGAAGTGCTACGAAATGTACTCTGTAGACGTGGACCGTGCCTGTGGGTATGATGTCTATGAGAGCGATGTTTAAACCCTTTGCGGTGCTATAAGCAACGCGGTTTAGTAGTGACAATGAGGCAAATTTGTATTGATAGATTCGAGCGCTATATTATACGGGTTATCTAAATTAAGCTTGGGTGGCTGCTTTTACCTTTTTAACTTCGACGTTTCCTCCGGTAGCTCGAAGTTTAAATTTCAGGCTATTTAAGCGCACCTTATTACTCCAGGTACAACTCCAGGAAACGTCTGGTAGCGTCCCTCTAACCTCCAGGCTCAGCCGAGGTCAAGCCAGTGTCTCGTGGCCTTGCAAGAGAGCGCTTCTCGTTTTCCGGCGCAGATAAATACTTCATCAAAGCACTTTCTGAGGGAGTTATTCATAACGGCATGCACATGTTACTTCGCTTCACGTAGATTCGACAGCTTTAAGTTAATACGACGTTTATCCCGACTGTATAGTTCATTCGTATCCTATAGGAAAACACTAAACCCCTGCGTACTCACATGACCATGGCTGAGTTCTTGAGGATTCGGCCGCATGGTCCGAACTGGTACACTGGACTGGGGGCATTCAGAGACCGGGTCCGCCTGCGGAGAGCAACGAAACACAACACGGTCATTGGAAAAGCAATAAACACATCGCGAATAAAATTTAGTTGTAATGGAAACACTGTATTGCTATTTTTTATCTCGCCAGCATGACGCAAAAATAAACAAAGCAAAATATCGCGTGGCATCATCACGCTGCAGGGAGATTGAGCTTATCGTTAAAAAAACGGTCAGAGCAATTACAATTCGATTGATTGATTGATTGATTGATTGATTGATTGATTGATTGATTGATTGATTGATTGATTGATTGATTGATTGATTGATTGATTGATTGATTGATTGATTGATTGATTGATTGATCGATGATCTATCGATCGAGCCAGGCTAGCTTTGCAGTTTTCTACGTACTACTTTTATACCTTAGGTATTCGAGAAGGCGAATGTTTTACTCGAGTAGATTTGGATGGACGCATTCACATTCCTAGAAATGCGCCGACAACAAATTCCTTTCGTCAGAGTTCACATGCCCAGTTATTTTGGGCATACCTCCCCACAAAGTTATTCGTTCTCAGGCAATTTTCTCGCGCCTCAAAAACCAAATCACTGTCCTTGAAGTTATCAGATATTTCCCTTTCTGATTGCAAGTTTCTCTGCCATGTAGATCTCTGACGACGTTTTTTTTTTTACTTTTTTTTCTTTCTCCATTTGCTTGGAGGATCGACTTACCCAGATGGTAAAAAAACTCTAGGACTGGCTCTACCGCACAGCTGCAGTGCAACAAGGCGGTTCCTATGACGTTCAAAAACAGACAAGCAGCTCGGAACTTTTGAAGCATACCAATAAGGTATATATTGGCGTCAGTTGCTCGCAGCCTGTGGGGAAAACATTGTTTCGGCCGCAAGGGACAGCTATCGCAATCTCAGGGGAAAATCACTGCTGCGAAACCGGCAGATTGGGATGTAGCGGGCGAAGTAGGTCGAAAGGTCAGACCAAAAGAAACGACCATAGACGCGATCATGTGTTGTATCGAAGCTAGGGTGGCCCGATATGACATCGTCGTGAAAGGCTTCAAATATTCGCGGGCTAATAGGACGCGTTGCAGAGGGAACCCATTTTTGGCCAGATGAGTGGTGGTTAAAATAGAAGCCAGAGCGGACGATTGGGCGAATTGGTGCGACGTTATACTTAGAAACAGCGCCGAAAGTGTTAAAGCTGACGACAGCGCGGACCGCATGACGCGTTTTTCCACGCGATTCGTGCGCGTCGGCGTTGCGCGTACGATTTTTTCACGCCTGCGTTGACAATTACGCGTGCGCGGCAGCTTCTGCCTCGGTCAGAAAATGACACGCGACGCGCGCGTCAGTCGGAGGAGCTTGACGACTTGCGCCAATGGGGAAGCGCGCGCCTCATGGCGGCAGTTTCGAAGCGCTCGAGGCCGCCGGCTGGCTCCGCCAGAGATGTTTAGGCTTACCACACAGGCAGATATTTCATGGGCGCTTTCACTAGCGGCGCGGATGACGTTTTATAGTAGCGTTTTCGCCCTCATTACCAGCTCATTTACCGCACAAGCAACTTTGTGTGTGCCTTGAGCTGCATTTTAAAGGGCGCTTAGAAGCGGTCGCTCGAGCTCCCCACACCACTTCGCGGCCGAAGCCGCCGCCATGTTGCCCCCGCCGACGCAACCCCTGAAAGCGTAAATCGCAGGGAGCGTTTTCTGCTCGCGAAAACGCGCCGCGCACACCACAGGCGCGCAGACGCGGCCGCGAAACAACCCGCACGCTGGGCGCGGCGTGGCCGGCGGTACGAGCGCGCAACTAACTGATAACAGTATGTACGGAGAAGCAGCGTGGTTGCGTTCGGCATCAGTACGATGATTCCAAGTCATAAATGAAGATCGAGAGAAAAGTTTTTTCGTACGCCAGAAAAATTTTGCTAAGCAATTTTGGGCCAGTGCAGCAAACTGGAAGTGCTTGCACGTGTTCGTAAACGTATACAGCAGCGCAGATAACGAGACGGCGAACATGAAAATAGCGGTACAGGGTTGGAGTTTCGTGCTCGGGGTTATAGGTATAGTACAAGGCTACACATGACTTCAGAGCTTGTAAATGGGCATTTTTTGTGCTTTCCTGTCACCAGAAACACGGACGCCGCAGCCGAGTGTCCAACAGGCGATCGGAGTTCTGGGCAGCACATAAAGCTTAGGCCGCTGGTTCCCAACCATGAGTGCGCCGGGGACCCTTTCGGGCTTGAAAAAGTGACGGCACGATAACCTATATTGATCCGTGTCGCAATGTCAGACAATTTCTAGATTTAAGTCATCCACACGTATTGAATGTAAATCTATTGAGACTGACTTTTATGCCGACGCACGTCATTTGCCAAAGATTTGCTCTTTGCAAGCTATAAGTCGCCCAAACATTTATATGCTGACTTTTCTGTGCCTGGCTTTCTTGCATAGCTGGCATGTTTGGCAGAAAGCCGACGTGATGTGCACAAAGAAATTAACGTGCATGTCATACAGCGAAGCCACACTTTTGCGTTGGCAACAAAATTTGGCGAAAAGGAGAAATGAACGAGAGAGCGAGAGATGAGAGAGAGAGAGAGAAGGAGAGAGAGAGAGAACTGAGAGAGAGGAGAGAGAGAGAGAGAGAGAGAGAGAAGAGAGAGCGATCAGGAAAAGCTCCTGAAATGCCCCCTCGGACACCGAGCCCCACTAGAGAACCACTGGTAAGTCATTTAGCCGCAAAGGCGACGTAAAAGAAAACTGAGAAGTGCTCGTCAAGAGCCAGCCAAACAGCATAGTGGCAGAAGGCGTAAACGATGTTTAAGTCCGATTTATCAGGACATCTTATTTCTTCGCCGACCGATTTCTCTGATAGTTATCGAATGTTCTGCCGAGTTAAATAACGTCTAGCCTTTGACGACAACGTATTGCTTTCCAGGCTAATTTTTTTTCCTGATAGTTATCTACTGCTCTGCCGAGTGAAATGACGTCTATGCCCAGCTTGAGAGGACATCGCGCTGAATTCCTGACCAATTTTTCTGGCAGTTATCTTGTGCTCTGCCCAGTTCTCGTGGGATGAACCATAAAAATTAGGACATGCATGGTGTGCTCATGTTCCGGAGGGAAACAAACCATCGGGAGCAACACTATGGGCATGTTATGGCTAGGGTTCTGCGTTTTCGGATAAATCCGATAAATCCGAAAAAATCTGCCGGTAAAAATTTTTGCGAATTCGGATTTATCCGAAAATTCCGAATTCAGGACCGCCGCCTGTGAAAACCAGACTCCCTTTATCTTTCCCTGCATCCTCGAACCACTTTCCTTTCTATTTCTGTTTCCACTTTTGTTGTTCCACTTGATTGATTGTGGGTTAACGCGCCGACGCAACGCAGGGATGAGCGGCGTTATGGAGGGTTCCGGATTAATTTGACCACCTGGATCTTTATCGTGCGCCGAAATCTCGTACACACGCGTTTTGCTTTTCGCCTCCATCAGAAAAGCGGCCGCCGCGGCCGGGAATAACCGCACCTTGCTCACGCGCAACGCCTTACCACTGAGCCACCGCGGCGGTGTTGTCCGTTCCACTTACATTCCAAGTTTCACAAAGGGAGTCGCTTTGGACCCTTATCACGAAAAACAAGATCTCTCCCCAAAACAATAGTCGAGCCAAGGTCAAACACTTCTCACCTTCCCTGCCACTCCACTTCGGGCCTTTTTCCCGAACATGTTCTTTTCCTAGAATTTCATTCGCCCTTCTCTGACCTCATTTTGCTAAAGATTGAACGTTTGAGTAAGCGCAAAGAAAGAAGGACGAGCGAAGTGGACGGGATACGGCGCTACTATCAGCTCGTTTAGCTTCACTGTGACGCCCGATTTTATACGGGTGCTACACTGCGAACGAAAGAAAGGAGGGAAAGGGGAGAAGCACAAGCAAACACAACAAAAACTAAAATCTAAAAATTGGAGGACGACAGTTCAAACACCCGCGTTAAAAAAGGCACTTTAGGAAGACGAAAACTAGTGATTGGATAAGAATTTCAGTTCTTTCTTTGTCAGTGTTATGGAAGCTGTGCTAACGCATTTGTATTTCAATGAAACAATATGGTAGGCCTCGGTGATTTTTCTTGTTAGCTTATCCTCGCGTCGGCCTACAATGCTGGTCCTATCAAAATTAGGCCTACATTCACAATCTTATTCGATTGTGTTCGATATTCGTTTCCTATATTCGATTCCTTTATCGTGTTGCAGACATTACGTTGGTCAGTCAGGTCGTTGCTTCAATGATCGACTTAGAGAGCATAGGAACAATGTAGAAAAGACGAGTAATGGAGATCTGGGCATACCTTGCAAAGATTGTGAATGTTTTGCGTGGTCAGTCGGAAGGAACGAGCTGCGGGGACAGACACGTATGCTTGCATATACTACAACAAGTTGTAAATGGATGTCCCCACGAATGTTGCAAATATTGACTCTGCAATAAAAATGTCTCTGCTGTTGATCTCTTTTACTGTTGTACATGACATTTCTTCAAGATCAATACTCTGCGACCCTAATAATCCGAAAAACTCCGAATTCTATGTACTCTGAAAGGACGCTCCGAAAAACTCCGAATCTGCAAAAATAAATAAACTCCGAAAAACACCCTCCGAATTTGCTGAAAAATAAACTCCGAAAACGCAGAACCCTAGTTATGGACCATGGCCCTAGTTATGGCCCTAGGTTTACCTCACTGAGCTAATATTCAAAATAACGGCATGTACAAGGAATGGGTATTTTAAAACGGTTCTGCTAGGTTCCCGAGAGCGAGTGCCCGAAACGGTAGTGTCTATTATCCCGGCCACCGTGAGAATTAACGTCAGGAAGTTCTCACGGCAGTCGCCTCTGATTGGCTAAGCACGCCCCTCGGAGATCTTAAGGGGCAAATATTTCCTAAAAACTATTTCCTAGGGATGCTCGTGTGGCGCTACGTTACAGCCCTTGAAAAAACTCCGGCATGGCCGGAGTTTTTTTTTTACCTTTCGAAATTTTTTAAGTTTTCGCTCATGGTGATTTTGTTAATTTTTTATCCTGGTTAACAATATATCAGAAAACCTACGCACAGGACTTTTAGAATAGGTTGGATTAGGTTAAATATACATTGTATTCTGTGTCGCTGGACTGGGTTAGGCTAGGGTTGTTGCAGTTTGGCTGGATTTGGGTAGGTTATGATACGTTACGTTGGGTTACGTTAGGTTAACTTTCATTAGGTTACGTTGGGAGGTAATAATATTCACCGAATTTTAGGCCAGCCAGCTTTTATGGAAACTGCCGTGAAAATTTCCGGGAGGTAATTCTCACGGTTGCCGTGAGATTAGACGCAGCCCCCGAAAAATGTATGCCTTCCAGGGTTGTGGTTTGACGCAAGCACGGGTCGCAAGATACAGACAGGGTCTTTGAGAACTCGGCCGAAGCGCGCCAGAAAAGGAACGTCGGTAAGTGCGTACCCGTGACAAGACCAGAGTTTCTGCTGCATGGACTCTACGCTCTCGCGACGGCTGCTAGCGGGGTGAGACGACGAGCGTGACGAGCGGCGCTTTCCCAAATGGTTGCCCATGCTTTGAGACAACGTGCGAAAAAGAGCGCCCGGTAGTGGGAACGGGCGTGCGTGACTTACAACCACGGACAGTGCGAGCGGAATCGAGACAAAGCTAAACATTCACCGGCAAAGGGCGCTCATGATGTCATCTGCCGGAGGCGCATCCATGGCGGCCAAGGATCGTCGTCTTCTCAAAGCAAAGCAGTGGCACGCGCCCGCGTTACCGCAGCACTCGATGCTACTGCTGCTGCTGCTGCGTTTGCAGCTGGCGAGCTCGCGGCGCTGGACGGCCGATGTCGGCGACGCGCTGGCTGCGGTCGCGAGTGCCATTGTTGCCTGGACGGGCCGTATCGACCGCGCAATTCAAGGCCGCGCTCGATACTGACGGTACGGAAATTCGATTCGGCCACTGTGTATGCGTGGTGCGTGTATGATTTTGTGGCTTTAGTTCGTCGTGTGTCCGCAGAACCACCTGCAGCCGCGGGTTCTTTTCATCTTGTTCCCAGTGTTGCCTCACACGTGGTGGACGAGACCGGGTCCATTTAAATCGGTTTAATATACCTCTCTTCTTACTCTCTCTCTGTCTTTATGTATGTATGCACGTATGTATGTGTGCACGTATGCACGTATGTGCATACATGTATAGATGTAAGTACGTACGTATGTACGTATGTATATGTATGTATGTATGTATGTATGTATGTATGTATGTATGTATGTATGCATGTATGCATGCATGTATGTATGTATGTATGTATGCATGTATGTATGTATGTATGTATGTATGTATGTATGTATGTATGTATGTATGTATGTATGTATGTATGTATGTATGCACGTGTGTATGTATTGTAAGCAACATGCCAATCAAAAGTTGCGCTCACTCTGTAATTGTTCACTAGGAAACCACCCCTCGTGGACGCTACGCACCCTCATCGAAGCCGGCTGTACGGGGGCGCGCCAGGCCGGCAGAGGATATGCGAAACACTCCCTTCTACACTCCCTTCTTCCGGGTTGCCCCAAGGCCGACCGGAAGCAACCCCCGTCGTCACTCCCCGAGATCGAAAGAACATCGCCGCTGTGTAGAAAGAACCGCATCACCCGACCGCCAACCCAAGTCCAGCGTGCTGTGGCCAAAAACACGCGTCCGCCCACTGCTGTCGACGGCCGCCTTGTTCGGCTAATGGATAACGACATTCCTTGCGAAAGTTTTTTTGGCTCGAGATGCAACTTATTTACACACAAAAAGCAAAATCAGTGTTAACGCCTCTTTTGTGAGTATTGGAAGGAACAGTGAATGTGACGACAGCGTGCTGCGTGTATCCTTTATGAGCGGAAGGTCCTCTTCTGAAAGGGAGGGCGACAGCGACGCATGCGCAATTCTGTATCCCACCAGGTGTCGCAATCCTGCTCCTTGTTGCGGTTCTTACTAGTAATGCAAACGTGAAAAGTGACCAGCCGCTACCTGTTACGAGGAAGAGGAGGAGGATCTACCTATTACACTCGACGAGACAAGCCTAATTAGTAATGAGCGGGTCCCCACGCCGTGACGTGCGCACGGACATAATTGCGCTCGGAACCATCATGTCCTCTTAAGTGAACGTTCGCTGAAACCGAAAACTTCCAATTGAAGCGCCGCGAATAAGCCTTTCGGATGACCAATCACTGCGATCAACGGAGCAACTTTTGCGACTGATTTGGCTCGGATAACGATTTGACTCGAGTATAATGCATCCACCGTGTGGCATGCACAATCGTTATTACAATCAATGCCAGGGCCTCAGAATTCTCCGAATGCGAGTTGTTTGAGTGTTGATCTCGAATCCAAGCTTTATATGGCTAGTATCCCGTGCATTTTTGGTGTGCGCGAGCAAAACCCCTCCGCGGCAAAGATAACTTTATCGCGAATGCTCAGCGCAAAACGGCTGTAATTCTTGTTTTTTTTTTAAACTACCTAAAAATTACATGACAATTGGCTAATAAAAGAGCGGTATCATTACTCCAACTTCAATTTACTTGCAATCGTCATTTAGTCAACAGTGAAGTTAAAACGTTACAGAATTCCGACTGCTCTCTATACATGGATTTCCACTGGAGGAAAACGGTCAGCTACTTGTTTGTCTGGTAGGATAAAACTCCAGTCCTTCCAAGGTTCATTAAGTAATCACAAAGCCAGTGACTACCATTACCAGACGATGTGAAAAATAAATACGTGTGCATTCTCTAACCATGTGTGTGATGTTTATGTTTTACAGCTTCGCTGGTCATCCACCTTCACATAGTGTAAATGCACCTTTTTCTTTTCCTTTTTTTAGATTTCCTTGAGTTCTCATTTGTCGCCTTCATTTCGCCGCTTCGGCGCACGTGAAAGATCCTGAGGCGGCGTAAACTATTCCATAGCGCTCCACTACAACGCACATTATTGCCCAGTATTATCTTCGGCGTGTACATTCAAAACGTTCGAGCGTATAGGTTGTATTCACTGGCGAGGCACGCATGCAGGCAACCATGTGAGTGCGTCGTCACTGGTTACGCCGGGCTCCGCGGGATGGCGACACTTGTCCGTGCTAAGCCCATGGGACGTTTAAAACTTTACCCCACCGAACGAAAATTAATGCCTCGACTCCAATGTAAGTGCTATTAATAACATCTCTGCAGAAACTACCGTTGAAAATCGGGTTGAAACGGAGCAGACGACGCACGCTGTTTTTTTTTTTTTTCCTGCAGCGTGCGGCCGCAGTGGCACAGCCGCACCATTTCTGTTGCGCTTCAGCCATGTCCGTGGCCGTTTCCAGTGCTGCCAAGCGAAGAAATTGACAGCTAAGCTTTTCAGTGAATACCATCTGTAGCGAGTCAGACAAACAGGAGCTTTTAAAGGCCCTTGAATGTATCGTGTGCATCGGGTCCAGCGGCCGTGCATAAGAACTAACGTATCAACAAAATAAACATGACAATGCCGAAATCTTTAAATCAAGTCGACTGAGAGGGCTCGGCGCAAACTAGCTTCGGATCTCAAAGATATCCTCTTCCGTAAAATTAGAGAAAACAATCTACACTGGAATAGCCGAAGAGAAAACAAGCAAAGCTGACTTCCGGCGTCCAAAGGAACTAATGCAAGCAGCTGCAGGCAAAAGTTACCTCAACTGCACAGCAAGTAAACGAGAAACGATAAAATATTTCTACATCTGGCAGGCTGTATGATCCTGACCACGGCAGTGACTGAATAAATTACGCACTAATAATTATAAGAACGTCGAGCGTTCAACCGGTCAGAGCAAAGCGAACATTCATCTCCCGCAATGATTACAATTTTCTAGTTCGAACGTTTCTGAAAACTGTAAACATATAAACTAGGGGCCATGATTAGAAGTAGTTATTTAACGCTCCAAACTATGCTTTATTTCAAAGGCAACGTTCTAACGATGCTGGCACGTCTTCTATCTCGCTATCGTAGTTCTAAAAAAAAAATATATCGTTCGGAGTTGTAAACAGACGATAATAACTCTGAAGAGACAGAAGGCAAGCACACAAATTTTTCTACACCTCTGATTACACAGAAGCAACCAAGGAATGCTTACCACAGCAAAACGATGGCTGTACAAAATATTTACAGCTCAAGATGTCAGAAAAGGCACTTGCAGAAAAGCTAGGCAGATTTAACAGCGAAGCTGTTATCCTCTCGTTGGTCGGAAAATTTTGTGTCGTAAACAAAAAACTGGCAGGACCCAGCAGTTCTCACCCAAGACGCCGAGCGCATGCGTGAGGCTAATCAGGCATGCAGCATAGAGCTCAGTATTTGTGTAAAGAAAAAACCACAAAACAAGCATCGAAACCGCATGACGGATGATAAGGCGCCGGCGAACAATGGAACCCCCTACCCTACATGTCTTCTGGTAAAGATAGATTAGGTTTGCAGCTGCTCTCGAAAGGGGAGGGGGGTTGACGTCATTCAGGGCTAGCGAATGCGTCAGGCTAGGGAGGACCCAGCGGTTCTCACCCAAGACGCCGAGCGCATGCATCAGGACCCAGAATTCGCCTCCAGAGAAGCCGAGTGCAAGCGACAAGCCCGCCGAGACGACGAAGAACATTTCATACCCTCCCCCATCAATCAGCATGCGAAGTGGTTTACAACAGCTGCGCTGGACCAACGCCGCCTGTATTACCATTGCCTGACGCGTCCCGCGCTTTTCAATAGGAAGGGTAGGGACGCTTAGTTCAGGCACTGATCCGCTATGTGGCGCGTGCCGGCGGACATCTCGCCTTACGTCACTGCTCGCGAGTCGCGAACGCTGCACCCACTTCTACTACGTGTGTCTGTCAGCTTGCCTGTTGGGCTTCAAGGGCCGTTTCGCTTACATCTTAGCCGTGACGGGGCGCTAGTTCTGTGGAGCGCTGGGGATCTCGTTCAACGTGTCGCTCGCTTCATACTTGCTGCATTTTTCCAAAGATAAAGACAGAGGCGGACTGAAATAGTGTAAGAACATACTGATTGTCGGGTAGACATATAGCTAACAGAAAAATGATATTTTCTGCTGGGGCAGCCATTATTTTACTGATATTTTTCTTTCTGGAGTATTTAGAGAAGAAAAACTTGTGTGCACGTTTTTCGTTCAGGCGCTCACTTCTACGATTACTTTCTAATAATATCACGTGCTTGTAAACTTCAGAAAATTATAGGAAACAAAAGGATAAGCAGCTGGGATCCCGCCACGCGGTCCGGGCGCTTCTACAGTACAGTCCACAATTTTAGAAGTGCGTACCGATGCGGTGTGCGAACAGCGGGGTCAAAACAGTACCTAAATGCGGAGGGGATAGAGGTGGGATGCCCCACTCAGAAAATTTCAGGGCCTGTGATCCCAGTAGATAAGCGCGCAAAGCCGGCATCAGCCTGCGGCAGCGCAAGGAATTTTGCTTCGTCACAAAGGAAGTTTAATCAGTGACAGACCAAGACAGACAGGCATGGTGAAAAACAAGAAGGCGTAGGAGCGCCGCCTCGGGAACGCTAAACAAACTTTCCACTATTTGGCATAGTTTCCGAGAAGCGGCGCTGGCTGGCGGACACGAAAGCACGCTGGAAGGCTACGGAGCGGGGAAGGGTAGGGGAGAGCAACAGGAGAGTGGCTGTTTGCCATTTTTCGCTCACGCGTTAGCATTGGCTGGACGCACAGCTTCCGCACGGCAGGACGGCGTACTTTTCTTGTTTCCCGTCAATTCCTCCCAAAAAAGCCACAACCAAAACAACTGGCTGAGGCTGCCTTGTGAAATGCTTCGTTTAGTACGTTTATTCCGGGTTACAGCGCGCTAAGGACACAACGGACGTTGCCACCTAATCATAAAAGTGTGACTTTTCGGTTGCATCAGAGGACATGTTGAAATGGAAAGAACGAATACGATGCATACTCTTATGCTTCGAACATCTGGCGCTGGGGACGCATTCGACGAGGAAGGATATTACAATGCACGAGATTTGTTTAAAAGGATGTGTGGCACACGCCAGGCAGGAAACCGCAATACCACGCACCGCCTGGCTCACGATAGCGACCGCGGATAAAGGCGCGGTCGTCTGTGGCGGTGGTTCACGCACGTGCCGTGAAGTTCACAGAGCCGGGGAAGGGGGACAACACCACCACCTACATGTGCGACGAGGCCTATAAACGCTTGTTTCCAAACAACGCCCCAGTCCTCAGGCAATTATTGAGTTAGTTAATGGCGCTTTTTAATGTTGACCGGTTACAAGGCCACGATCCCTCCTTAATCTTCCACATCTGAGGCGTACGACGCACTGCCGGCATTGTGCTTCGCGAGGGAGCACTCCGTCAAGAGCAAGAGAAACAAAAGACAAAAACAAACTGACCGTTTTTTTTTTTTGTACCCGCACCGCAACGGCCACGAGTGCGGCTCAAGGTCTCGTACCCGTCTGCGAGCGATAATGGGAACAACGATTGCGGCGCTAACAGGCGAACCGACATCACGCCTCGTCTGGCAGAGAGAGGGACAGGAACGAAAAGAGCGTGCACCGAAATTCGCTGAAAGGGCCACACCTGCTTGAGGCCAGGGCAAGTCACGCAGTGCAGTGTAGGCAGGAACGTTCTTCGAAGCGAAGTCGTCGTTGAAAGAGTCATTAACTACTGTGATACACTCGGCTTCGCCCACTGTTGGAACTAGAACGGGATAATGAGCTGCTACCGGCCGCTTCGAGTGCGTACGACAAAACGTGCCCGGTATAGACGAGTCCCTTATTTACACCCTCTCGTCTGCGTCGCCGGCCGTGCGTGCGAGCGTTACGCCAGATGTATCAGCGAAAGTCGGGGCTTTGTAGCAGAATATGATATAATGCCTGATCAAAGCAAAAAAAAAAAAAAAAAAAGACTGGTCCATTCGTACGTACGTGCGTCCGTCCCGGCAACACTATCTGACTTGCCATCATCATAATTACCTACTCCTAACAACTCTTCACCGCGAGCAGTACGAGTGGGATCGCGTCTTGGTGCTGATGAGAACAGGACAGCAAGGCTATTTCTGCAGCCTACACTGTTGCCCTCAAAATAGCGGGTAGCAGTATAATCAGAAGCTGTGTGTGTGCGATTGCATGCGTATGAAAAGCCCCTTCACAGGCCATCATTATCCGCGCTATAAGTTTCTTACAAAGAGAGGGCTACGCTGAAGGTTTATACGTAAGCTCTGTACGCAAGACTTATCGAAGATTTATACGGAAGGGGAGTTGCACCAGGTAACGCTGGCCTCCGCGTAACGCGCCCGCGGGGCCAGGAAGCGACTGGCTGCGGGGAAGATACAGTTCACGCGTGTATCACATTTTGTGCGCTTGGAGCTGGTGGCTTCTTAGACGGCGTCCTGGCCAGCAAAGCGCCTGCGCTGTGCAAACCGCGAATATGAACGAGGCGGTCGAGGAGTTTGAACCGCATGGTCACGACCCTCTCGCGCGACGTTTTTGACGACGAGGAAAACCACATCTACTGTAAAAGCATGACGTCCGTGTGCTGTACAAGTAAGCACAAGGCGAAGTTTCGCTTTGCGTCGATTTCAATGTAGCGAATCCGCCAGTTTTTATACCGGCGGCATACCGCAACAGCGTACAACATTTGCTATGAAGCACAGTAATGCGGCTGCGCACGTGTAGAAGTCAGCGAATGTCGCCGTGCGCCGCCTCCAGCTCATATACACCGTGCAGGCGTTTGCGTAGCATACGTGCCCGTACTGGCGCAACGATATAGTATGTGCTGAGCGAGAGAAAAAATCTGCAGAAATTCAGAGAACTGTCTACCAATGCGTACCATTCTTATGCCGCTTGTCTAGAGAGCGAGTTCTTTACAGCTAATTATGGCTTTGAGTAGCGAAAGACGGGTTATTTTATTCTTTTTAAGTTCTTTTTTGTTTCTTTTCTCTGGTGATGTAAATATATACCATTAGAGCAACGAAGTGCCTTTACTTCGCTGATTATTGATTTTTTCCCGAAGCAAGGAGTACTATAGAGTTAATCCGTTTTCGACATTTTTTATTTGCATTTTGAACGTTTCTGCGGACCTTTCGTTTTATTCTCGTTTTGGGCGGGAGGATGGTAAGATGAATATTTTTTTTTGTTTTGTCAGATAATTCCTTAAACATTTCTTTTGTTTTTTTCTTATTTTTGTTTTTTTTAAATTCCGTTGGAACAATTATCTCCATTCACGCTATTTTAACGATTACAGCGTTTTTTTTCCCGCCAAATCTGCAGTTTTGTGCAACTGCAGGGCGTTACACGGTAGTTCGCCCTTTTCGCCATTTTTATTCGTCTTTTGAACGTTTTTTTTTATTTTGCGGATTTTTTTCGTTTGTTCTTCGGTTTGGGGGGGGGGGGGGAGGGAGTCTAAGATGCATATTTTTGATTTTGTCAGATCATCTTGTGAAAAATTTCTTCCTTTCTATTTTTCATATTTTTGGTTCTTCAAAGTTGTGTGCGACCAATTATCTCCATTTACACTATTATAACGATTAAAAGTGGAACAAACGCGAAATCTGCACTATTGTGGAAATGCAGGGCGTTACACCGTCCTGGCTGTGGGGGTAGTCGGCAAAGAATGCTACACATTAAAAAAAAAAATTCCGGGCCACCTCAACTTGCGTGAAACCTGGGGAGGGGCGAAGCATGTCATGCAGTGTACAAGTGTATTCCTGGCGCCATGATGTTTTTGCCCACGGAGATGAAACCGTTGGGAGGGGGGGGGGTAGAGGTATACAGATTTGCTGTAAGTCTCGTGTCTTCGAAGTCCGAAGCGTTCTAGCGCGAGGCGTTGGAAAACGAGTGTCCCGGTGAGTTCTTTTACAGTTAAACCTGGATGTAACAAACCTCTATGTAACGAATTTCTGGATTTAACGAAGTTTTTCATTTCCCCATTTCAACCTCCATTGAAGCCCATGTGTTTGCGACCTCTATGTAGCGAAGGCGTTGCGACCGTTAACCTTGATGTAACGAATTCGCTACGCTGATGAGCAATTATTTTTTGCACTTTTTCTAAAAACATCGGCTTCCGAAATGCAAGACTTTAGCAAATTTTGCCCGCACCGCAATCTCCCGTGTGTTTCCACCTGTGAGTTCGGTGTGGGTTATGTAATTGCCCTGCGTGTCGGCGTGTAGTCGCGCGTCTCCACTGATATCTGTGGTGTCGGTTCTTCGGGGATTAGTTCTGCTGCCGGAAAAAGAAAGTGTTGTCTTTGCAAGCCAAGCTCGATATTCTAGGGGCCATCTCCACCGGCGAGGAAGAACAACGGCACCGCACGGTACAGTGCCCCAGCTAACATCCCCTCAACATTTCTGACTGCAGAAAAGAGCATTGATTTTGCGAAAAAGGAGCCCTTTCAGCATAAAAATTTTGTTCTTGAAACTTGTTAAGGCACCGAAAAGTATCAAAAAGCAGAACTGATGCTTAAGTTACGTTTGTGAATACGGGGGCCGGATAGCAGCAGCAGGCGCAAACCGCGCAGTTTTTCAGTGTGAAATATATCCTTGAACAAGGGTGAGTTCAGCACCACTGATGTCTAGCATATTGGTTTCGTTTCGGCTTCATTCGCGTGAGCTTTAACTCGAAACCTGCATGTAACGAAAACCTGGATGTAACGAAAACATGCTAATTTTTGTCAACTTCGTTATATCCAGGTTTGACTGTAGTACTTGTTACGTTCTAGCGCGATGCGTTGAAAATCGAGTACACCGGTGTTTTAGTACAGTGACTACATGATACTACGACGACGTGACACGCCTACAGCCCGAACCCCTAAGGGCCTTCGCCCCTAAAACCGTCTTTCTTTGTCATATGCTGCTGCACCCGCCGCGGTGGCTCAGTGGCTAAGGCGTTTCGCTGCTGAGCACGAGGTCGCGGGTTTGATTCCCGGCCGCGGCGGCCGCTTTTCTGATGGAGGCGAAAAGCAAAAACACCCGTGTGTACGAGATTTCGGCGCACGTTAAAGATCCCCAGGTGGTCAAAATTAATCCGGAGCCTTCCACTACGGCGCGCCTCATCGCCTGCGTTGCGTCGGCGCGTTAAACCCTACAATCAATCAAATCATATGCTGCTGCGCTCATTCCCGGAGATCATTACCGAAGCCACCGCTGCCGCCCCCAATCGAGGACCTGCAGCTGCCTACCCACCGCAGGCGCACGTGGGAGATAATCGAAATAGCGTGCAGGCTGGTGGGCGTGAACGAGTTCGCGAGTGGGCGCGATATGCGTAAGGGCTCAAAGGAAAGCCCGGAAAGCGCTGTACGGAATCGTGCAGCACTAACGCAGGAAGCGAGAGCGATACATCCAGGAAAAAACTGCAGCTAGCCAAAACAATCAAGCTACCGTCGGGCATGCGGCCAAGCGGGGACGAGTAGAGAGAAGCGCGGTGTGCTGCCCGATAAGCTGAATCCGCTGCTAAAGGAAAACGCCGGGTGTCCTCTCGACGGACCGCCGAAGAGCATGCGTCATCACGGAGGGTTGCGCAACGCATTATACGCCATGAATATACGTGCCGGCATCTGATGCAGTTTGCTCTATAATATAGTGGTCAGTCTTGTCTTTGTAAACATTTCGTGGGTTTTGGTCTTGAACAACAAAAAGGCTGCAACCGGATACGAATTTTATACGTAGTTTAAATAATATGAACGGACCGATTTACGATATTTTTATTTAACGATAGTATATTGAACTAACCTTCTTTTCTCCCCGGTTCCCGGAAGCAGTATTGCGTGTGCGTGCGTGCTTTTCTTCTTTATCAGAAACTGGTCGCAGCGATAGTATGCTCCTTGAATCAGCAACTGCGTGCGCTTTGTCTGTTTTAATTGTCAATAAACAGTCGGAGATTCAAACCTGAGGCGAAGTAAATCACGGCACACTACGACACCTTCCGCGTAAGTTATAAATACGAAAGCATTTCAGGCGTGACAAAGATACGGATTTTCTCGGAATTATAGCAAGCCCGTGCTCCCGGCCCCCAATAATCAGTGATGAGATCCTCTTCTATCATTAGTGCAACCAGGTAGACAGTACCGTAATGACGAGCACACAAGCTGTCGTTCCTCCGTGACGCCACTCGCTCGGCCTGTACGTACACCCGTCATTATCAGCAATAAAGCATTGTACGACCATGACAGCCAACCCGCTAACGCGGTGGCAGCAGTGAAAAAAAAACAAAAGAACAGTTACATAACCTTTCACATGAATTTGAACAGGTTACCGACGGTCGGTTAACAGCAAGTACGATTTTTACGAGTTAAAAGTACTTACGGTTCAACGTGAGCCCAGTAGGGACGGTTTATCAACGATATTCACTCTAAGAAGTCTCCGTAGGTCGTCTTCACCACAGTGCTCAAAAATGACTACACGCAAGGCGTGGATGGCGTTTTGCATCCCCCCCCCCCTTTTTTTCACTCAAGTTTAATGTGCGACCACGTAATTAGTCGAATTTGCACATAGACCACCTCGAGTGGTCATTTTGGAGCATTGTAGTGAAGATGCCTTACGGGGATGAGTGAAACATAGGAAATCATTGATTGATTGATTGATTGATTGATTGATTGATTGATTGATTGAATTGATTGATTGATTGATTGATTGATTGATTGATTGACTGTAGGGTTTAACGCGCCGACGCAACGCAGGCGATGAGGCGCGCCGTAGTGGAGGGCTCCGGATTAATTTCGACCACCTGGGGATCTTTAACGTGCGCCGAAATCTCGTACACACGGGCGTTTTTGCTTTTCGCCTTCACCAGAAAAGCGGCCGCCGCGGCCGCATAAGGAAATCCTATGGCGTGAAGCTGTTACCGGAGATGCGCTGACCCTCGAGGGGCAATTCACCGAGCGGGGGGTTTGAGTGTCACGCTAAGCGATTCCCATTACATGGCCGGGGCCCATGCCGGACCTGCATGAGTTATAGGACAAATGAAGGCACATGCGTCTTCCCACCTGTAATCACGGAACGCTTAGGAAAAGGATGCACCGCCTCTCAATGTATCGCGGATGATGGATGCGGATTTGTGTTCCAGAATGTGCGAGGTTTCGCCGCAGAGGAGACGACGAACACTTGTCACGATGTTAACCGGACACTGAAATGAGGACGCATCCTATTTATGGAAATCGCGGATGTGCACATGGTCCACAGACTTCACGAAGCAGGGCTGGAGATTAGGAATTTACTATTACACACCGGTACACACTGATCTGTGTGTACGGACCCTTGGAGTTTGATCGACAGAAAAAAAATGTCATTGGAGCTCCCCGTGGTATGCGAGTATTCACATGTCGTTTATGAAGACTGATTGTAGATTTTAGTGTAAGGTGATTTGACATTACTCCAAACGATTAGAATAACATGCAAAAATAAAACGTTAGGCAGGGGGGGACGGTATCAGCCGATATATGTTCGGCAATGGCTATGGGAATGGCTCACGAAAATTCACCTATTCAGATTTTATATGGGAAGAAACGGGAAAGCTGGAAAATCTGAAAATTGACACACTGAACAAAAAAAAAATTCTGCAAATTGCTAAGCAGTTGTGTTGCATACGTGATGCCTTCGTAACTTGCGGCGCTCTTCATTAACATTTTTTACCCGACATTTCTCCGCGCCAAAAATTCTGATCATGTTTGGCGCTAATCTGAACTACATGAGCTACTCCAATCCCATCCACTTTCATCGAAGCAAATTATGCGCTCATCGCTAGCGCGTGCGCCGTCCTAGCAACAACGCCACGCCCGTACATCCCCTAACAACGACGGTTCCCACAGAAACTCCACTCCATTTTAATCAAACTGATTTCGACTTCCGCGCTCATTCCCCACCGTGCAGTGCGTCGCTAGCAACCACGGCGTCCATGGTAACGCGCGATGCGCAGACGTCACCTGGCAATGAACGGCGTTTGCAGCAGCACCACGCCGATTTAATTGCGAAGCATTTTTTGTAGCGTGAGCTACACTGGCCGAGGTTGAGCAGTTTCGCGTGGCTCCTGGAGAGCCGTGCTGCGCATGCGCGAGGAGCAGTGACGTTACACGGCGCACAGAACGTTGGTCGCTGCCCAGCGTCTCTCGCAGACCCCACGCGCCCAGTGTCTTTGCCGACCTCCGTTCCGCACGTGGCGGCCCGGTCCACTTGATAATCATGCGAGGGGTGGCCGGGTGTGGAACCGATGGCTCGTTTGTCGCAGTAACACCGGCATGCGCCTATGGAACCAGCTTAGCTCTGGGGCGATTGGTGACGCTGCGCCGGAGCCGCTTGATAAATATACATGTGCCACATAATGCGTATACCGTGTGTGTGTCATTGAAGCAGCAGTAAGCATGATAATCAAGCTAATCCTAGACAAACAGTAAAGCTAAGAATAACCAGCTGAACCTTAGCTCATGCTACGTATATCCTGGCATAGCCGAGCTAAGCCACTGCTAATTTTTTTCGCACCAGTTTCAGCGCTCAATGCAGGATATGACAAACAACGGACCGACGGAACAAATGAAATGAACGAAACGAAAGAAACGAACGAACGCAGCGAGTGAACAAACGAACGAACCGAGCAATCTACCAATCAAACCACGAACAGCCTTAGAACTTTTCAGGATAGAAAAATCGCCATAAACATTATAACTACGCCTAACCTTATTTAATCAGCCGTACTAAACAATATCATTGCAGCAATTACCCTAAAGGTCCAGCTGCAGCCCATTCGCCATTAGACTCCAGCTTACCTGCTGTGCGGACGCCGGTGGTTGTGTTTCAACGCACAGCCCTAACACACCACTCTTAGGGGTCACAGTGAATGGGCTGACCGTTGTGAACGCCGCAAACTGAGCGAAAAAAAAAATCAGAATCCAATGCCCACGCATGTAATCGCAGCAATAATGTGACCGCACGTGAAGGACATCCCGGTCACGAGGCTAAGCGCGGCGAACACGGACCATCCGACAGCCAACCAATCAAAAAGGTTTCGCCCGCTAGAGCGTTCCTTGCCCCACGCATGGCCTCCTCGACTGCACACCCGGTCAACGTGTCGCAAGCGCAGATGCTGTGCCGATTGTCCTTCATGAAGGGAAATTATAATGGCTTTGTGAATGGTGCGTGCACGTGTAGAGACACGCAGGCATAGGCACTAGACGCGCAGCCACATTCGGTACTTGTCGCAACATATTACGACAGGAAAATCAGTCGCCACGCTTGTCCTTTCTGATTCTTTTGTCAGTAGAGCCAGGGCGGCCTATTAATTCTCCAACTTTTGAAGCGAAGCGAGCGGCCCACGCGCTGATGAACTAGCTGCCGGGCTTGTCAGTAACGGCATGCACGCATATATCGCTGGCCTCGAAAGCTTGTAAAGACATCGTCCGACCTTGTCACAGGCCTCACTTTTGCAACTTCCGTGGCACGTGCGAGCAATCGCGGTTGGGCGTGTGAAGCGCCACGTCCAAGGCTGCCACGAAAAGCCGCAACCTTGGCCCTCCACCTTCGCGTTCGATACCGCCGAACGCTGCTTTGACCGCAACGACATGAAGTCACGCGTGGGTGGTGGCGTGCGATACGCGAATATTATTAAAAGATGACGCCGTTTTGGGATTTCTGTTTCCCGCCGACTGAATGTAGCTGTTATGCTTGCATACGTAATTTGCGTGTGGTACACACACAGGAAACGCACACTTGCCTTCGGAGTTTAATGTTGAATTCACCGCTTCGACCTGAAAGATCGACACCGGTCTTCAAAAAGAAATACTTCCTGTTGATTAATACGGCGCTAAACAGGCATGGCCGAAATGAGACACAGATTGACATATACAAAGCAGTCTTGTCTTGTCTTTTCAAGGACAATGCTTCGTCACTGTGTAGGTGTGCATGTATGTATGTACTACGTGCGTATACACATGCATGCATGCATGCATGTATGCATGTATGCATGTATGCATGTATGTATGTATGCATGTATGTATGTATGTATGTATGTATGTATGTATGTATGTATGTATGTATGTATGTATGTATGTATGTATGTATGTATGTATGTATGTATGTATGTATGTATGTATGTATGTATGTATGTATGTATGTATGTATGTATGTATGTATGTATGTATGTATGTATGTATGTATGTATTCAATGGGTATTCATCTTTGCAAGGTGTTAAACCTTTTCTCTAAAAGACACCATATACTCCCTCACGAATGGCTCTTGCAATGCCTTTAGCATCGCGCAGCCTAAAAGGAACGCGAACAATGAAAAAAATAGTAACAAGTTGCAATGGCTTCGCAAGTAGCGAGAAACGACTCGCTGAAGGATGTAGCGAGACTGGCAGATAAACCACGAAGCAGACGGCGGAGACGTACGCGAACATTTACGCACAAGTTGCACGGCTGCCAGGCACGTGTAGTCCACGTGATTAATGGTTTCATTTAGCGACGCACACAACGTCGCCACGGTGCAAACTACCCAGAGGCAAGCTGTCAACTGGTCAGGCATAAGGTTTTCCCTCGGCCGACGAGATTGGTATATCGTCATCATCACTATTACAGAAAGGAGGGGAACGGAGTTCTATTAGGTCGACGGGGATCGGATATACGAGATTTCGTAAAATCAAGAATAGTGAGACCGTAACGAAAAATGTGCCGTGGTTGAATGCGGTACACCACGGTTGTGACCCTGGAAGTGAAGTGACGGAAGTGACCCTGGATAAGCACGTTATTCCGCTCCTTGATTGAAGCATGGTAAATAGAAACTAACTTCTTTAAAAGGAAACAAACAAGAGAGCTTTTGCATAATGAATAGCGGCCCTACGGCGGAGATGCTTGCCCTTTTTTCTCTTACGTTCAGCGTGCAGCGTGGGAGCAGAGGACAGGACGACTGCGCCCAGCTGTCACCTCGAAGGACTCGGGGCCTTGGAGTTCCCGCAGTTGCTTCGGGGGCCACGGCCACGCAGCCATCGTGATGGAACTCCAATGCGCGAACTCAGTGGCGTGGGCACAACTCAGCGGCCGCGGTGGCCGGGTTGACAACTCGTGGGGGCGTATACCGCACGAACGGTATACATTGTGCTTCAGCCCACATCGAACGATCCCGCAAGGGCTCTTTTATGAAAGAAGAGGGAAATGATCAGGCGGAGCAGGCGTTAGAAAGTAAAACAAGAAGAAAGAAAGACGAGGATTAAGGAGATCGCTACGAGTAATGACGTCAATGCTTCCCGCAGCGCACTAGGAAGTCGCTGTCCTCCGCGACAGCTAGCTGCTTTTGCAGACCTCTGATTCATGGTGAAAAGTTGCACACGGCAAACATAAAGCAGTAAAGCGACGTCGGCGAAAAAAAGGGTGCGCGGAATAGGCAAACCTTATTTTCGTTTTTTTTTTTTTTACACTGGAGCAGTGGGAGGACCAGCTGACCAGCTCACGCCCTCAAGACCAGCAACGACTGGTGGACAGGGCAAGGCTTCCTGGACTAAGGAGGCCTCCCACAACGGAACTCATACAGTTAAATAAATGTTTATTCCTCCTCCTCCTTACGAATCGTCCACATTATTTGCTCTGTCTCTCTGTCTAGCTCGTAACTAAACTCCCTCTCTGTGATAACCGCCTTGTGATCGAACTTTCTTTAGGGGGTTACAGTGATCACTCCAACCCCGGGGCTCCGCTCCGAGATGAGTCACTCTTTTGCTACCGTTCTTCATCTCCTACAGTTCACGTTCTAAAGCAACAAGCGAATTACGAGTTACGGGGCTTAACGCACCGAAGCTACGCCTGCCGTAGCGGAAGACTCCGGATTAATTTTGACCACCTTGGGATCTGTAACGTGCGCCGAAATCTCGACACATGGGCGTTTTCACTCGTCACATTCACATCTGGAAAGCAGCCACCGAACCCTCGTCTTTAGGCTCAGCAGCACAACGCCTTAGCCACTGAGCCACCGCGATGAATACAAAGCAACAATCTCATTTTTTTTAAATCGATCTTACAAGTTTACCCATCTACAAGCCGAAGCTCGAAGCTTCGGCTTGCAGCTCGAAGCTTCGGCTATTGGACCAACAGTTTGTTATTAAAGCGAAAGCTCTTTTAGTGGGCCGATAGCGTTCTGCCAAAAAACTAATGCATTTACCCATAGACTGGTTGGTCGACCGGAAAGCTCTGATAAGATCTCTGGACACACAGCGCGTGCGTGAAACCTGGATTCCATTGTGTCAAAACGGTTTCTCTAAAATCGCGCAAAAAAAGAACGGTTCTAGGGGGTAAGACAATACACGCATCCATCATGAAGAAGGACTACAACAGTCTACGTTTATATCATAAACCACGTATAGGTATACGTACTTGGATCGTGCGTAGATGCATTTACTCAGTGCGCGAAAAATCGCCGCATGGGTTCGTCCTTTTGTTTGCGATTTGGGTCTTTGGAGGTTTGACGATCGACCGGACGCACTTTGAGCGAAATGTTGGACGCACTTTACGGAGTAGCAAGCCGAGCTCGCTGCCAGGCTGACTTCTCTTTATCATTAAAGGCATCCCGCCTCCCGCACGCACTTAGAGCTTTCGCGCTTCTATCAGCTTTCTCCGGGAAGTAATTTATTTTGCTTCTAAAGAGTTGATGATCTATAAAAGAACTCGTCATACAGCGTTATAAAACGATAACATCAAGACAGAACTTTCCCCCAAAGAGTTCGTGTAGTCGTTTTCAGCGTGCTTTTTTTTTTTTTTTTTTGCCGTATCTCTGGCTGGCGAAGAAAAGTAAGCGAGAGAGGAGAAGAGCGGCCGTGTTCGCCAGCGTCGTCCATCGTGCCACTGGAACCAAACAACCAATCGCGAGTTGCTGCGGAACGTCGCCCGCGATGATCGCACGACGACGACGACGTTGCGAAAGCGATCGAGGAAAAGCCCCACAGCGAAGGAGGTTGCGCGTGCATCGGTAAGGAACGACAACGGCGTCGCGTACGTCTCGCTTAGAGGGAGGAAAAACAACAGACATATTTGCTCGCCAACAGCGGCCGGGAAAGACAAATTGGTCGCCGGGCTGTAACGCACGTCCGACGGCGTGGCGGCGCCAGGGGGGCGCGCTGCCGTTTGTCGACCGAGGACGCCTCGGACAGAGGGCGTGCTGGCAAGGTTATGATTAGAGACCTGGAACTTTAGGCAAAATGCCTATTTTTTCCTTGAGTCCGTATCAAGCCTATTTAACATATAAGCATGAACTAAGGGAAGGGGAGCATTTTGAGCAATACTTTATTGTATCTATAATGCCTATTTTGACTACATGGGCTTTTTTAAAAAAAAAAGCGCCTATTTTGACTATATGGGCCTATATGGGCTTTTTAGCCCCTAAAAATGCCTTTTTCGTGTTATATGTGCTTTTTTTTAGTTTTTCGAGTCGGTGGTATGCACGGATTGTTTTCGCTTCAGAGGCCCGCAACGAAGTGTTTGTCGCACCCCGTTTGAAAATAAAAAATAAATAAATAAAAAAAATTCGCGAGCCGTGCCAAAAAAGCCCACAAACGCAAACCGTGCACAAGCTACCGCCACCTAGACCTTGACCGAACCACCAGAGGCCCGTACGCAGTCAACCGCAGCCAACCTTACCGACGTCACCGTTGTCCACACGAGCTGTTTTGTGATATGTCCTTCTGAAGCGCTGTGTCCGCGGACCAACGGCGAGAACTTTCGCCCATATGCCCCATCTTTTGCTAACGCAATAAAAACCACGGCACCAACGGTGCTGCGAAGGGCTGAGCAGGTCGTTCTACTTTGTCAATGGATACACACCTGCAGTTAAGATCTTTCTTCGGTTTGCAGTTGTGTCTTCAAGCAACAGTTACCGATTGTCCCTCTTCCACCACAGCCCATTGCTACGACTTAAAAACTCGGCTAAGGGTGGAAAACTACTACAAATACACTCGCCGGTGCAACTAACTTCATCGCAAACGACAAAAGCATTGCAGCCGAAATTGTTTACACCACGGCGCACATGAACGTTACTTGGCACATTTGTGTGCTTATTTCATACTCTTAGCAAAAAGTATTTCCGCTGCTGAGAGCTTGGGCGCCACTCAGACTAAGAATGCTGAGCTCATTTCGAAGGTCCAGGACTTACCCGCCACAATCCCCAAAGGACCGGTTCCTGGTAGAGCCATTACTGTCTGACAATCTGCTATTCTGTCTGACATAACGTTCCTGGATTCCCTGTGGTAAAAGAGCTGCCGTTCCCCACTGTTGTCACAAACTGGTGGGAGTGTGCCATTCAAGAGACACGCACGTGTGGCGTGAGTGTCGCAGTATACAAATAGACACTTCTGTGAATCTATCTTGTTTCTCAGTGATGTATTTACCTATGTATGGAATAATCGTGCGTAATTTATTGTTGGATTCCTGCTGCCACATTTCACGAAGTATCCGTCGTATAGTTGGTTTCATGTCCAGATGCGGAGCCCGAAGTTCATCCACGCCAGTGCGAAGAGAAGCTGCCGCAGCATACCGGTCGGCGATTTCGTTCCCACGTATACGCTGCTGTGCCCCGGCACCCTGCACACTACTATTGCCATATTTGAAGCATAAGCCGACGTTATCTCCCTAGTGAGCTGGCTGAATACAGGGTTCTTACTTGGTGTTCCTAAGTGTAATGCCATCACGACACTGAGATAGTGTGCAAAGATAATAGATTGCTGTATTTTTTTTTTTCTATGATGTGCTGAACGAGCTTCTGGGGGTACCGTCCAGGGGGCTGGTCAAGCGGTGCTGGACGTGGCTACGAAATTCAACCGAAAGTTAGTTAGAATGTCCAAAGGCTCGTTTTTTTGTAATTAAACGAGGTCGTGTTTTGTCCTCATGGCCCCTCCCAGTCTAAAATCACAACAGGAATACCGCAAAAGCCTAACAAGAATTCCTGTCGTACGACAAAAAAAAAAAAAACTTTGTTGTGACAACAGAAGTCCTTCCTCAAGTAAATTTCCTCAACGACGAACATTCCTGCAGTCACAACAAAACTGCCATTTACGCTACTCTTTACATTGGGCAATGACATGCAAACCATGTCCAACTACTGATGGAACATCCGGATCACTATAAGACAGGAAGTCGGCACGACGGAACATCAAAATCGGGACAGGAATACGACACGCGACAGGACATCAGAATCACGACACGACAAGAACACGCGAAAGCATACGACAAACTACAGAAATTTTTCTTGTCGTAATTTTCGACTGGGCTGTCCCGCGTGGCTTAGGCCCCATTTAGGACTTTGTTGTCGTGGGAGAATCCTATGGAACTTGGAAGGATTAAAAGTAAAGCACTCTTCCTGAGTTCGCCATAATCAGGGCCACGAGCGAATCTGCTAAGGTTGCGTTACGAAGCCAAGCGCTTCACTCTACCTCCCTCCCTGCCGTGCACGTTAGGTTTTCTGGAATGCTGAACACGTGAAGACTAAAAAAGAATGGCTGTCTTTTCACACGAACAGTTTCGTCGCCATGTCGCGCTGTTATTGGAATTCCGCCAACTCGTTCAGCGTCCAGCTTTTGTGAATTTGAATACGTTAGTTAAGGTTGAATTCGCATCACGTTTTGGGCCACGACACATCGGCATTAGATGCAGCTGAGATTCTTGCCGGCAGATCCCCCGTAATCGCACAGCATGGCACGCGCAAAGTGTGAACAAGTGATTACGCTCTGTGTCGTCTTACTTCGTGTCATCTAACAGCAATTTTTGGCACTTACGCACATCTTAACTGTAAGCCGCGGAACGTGCAACGGAAGTTCCGGAACCATTTGCGTGGTTTCTCGCGATAAGCTGCAGAAAATAACGTGCCGTAGCAATTATTTCATGCTCGAATACAAATGCCACGTGCGAGAGACGACGTCGTGACCTTCTTGAGGGCGAGAATGGCCACCGCAAATTTGATGAGGGTCACCATACGGCGATTTATTTCATACCCACGATTTGTCGTTCTGTCGTATTTTGTAAAATACTTTTCACCGCCCGCAATATGTTTGTCCAAGCCGCTTTCACACTCCCCGATACCCTTGATTCGGCCCAAATACCTCAGCGTATAATTTACAATGCTTCCCGGTTAGATATTCCAGCTTTGTAAACCTGGCGAGTTTCTATAATAAAACTGAGCTGGAAGTAAGCGTTCGCCCTGTGTGCCTTGTTAACGCGCAGTGATAGATGTTTCTATATCTCTTAATTCGCTTGGCTAAAGTTATTACACCGCTTCATTTCTCACACTTCGTCACCACGTGTGTATCTCTCAAAAGAAAAAAAGAAAAGAGACCCGTCTGTGCGCCGCATAGGGGCCTGCAAAATCGCTCGGGAAATTCAAATTCGAACAGTGTGAACACGGTTCAAACCAAACGTACTTGATCCCCGTTTGAATGACAAAGAAGCATTCACATCTGCACGGGAACGAGCAAGACACGCCGTCGTAGCCCTCTGCTCGGACGGATCGCCTACCTGAACACGGCGATCCTGGACTTCAGCATAGAGACGCGGCACTTCTTGTCGCGGGGGTCCTCGGTGGGAATCTCAGCGAACGACAGTCCGGACGGCTTGCCGCCCGGTGCCGCACACTTGTCCTGACGGCCGCATTCCGGCGTCGTGGTGTCCACAACGCCGCTCTCTTCGGACACCTCCGGTAGTATTTCGCCGTTTCCCAGCTCGCTCGCCTCTGGAACGATCATCCCTTGCAGGGTTGTCATTGTCCAGTCGATTGGCAGCCCGTTCTTTTCAAACCAGGAACGCGTTCGTTCGGATCCGCTATGAAGAACACACAGAGCGGCCTAATTGAGGTAACCGCGAAACTTATTAAGCTATCCGAAACTTGTCCGAACGACTCACGCTCTGACAAATGTTTCTCGTGGCCTCTTGCTCATCCGGGCATGTGACGGGCACAGCGGACGCGGTCCAAACAAGATCCAAGCGCGTAGCTGAGGTGGCTGAACAATCACTGACAAGCGGCCACAGTTCAGTCGATGTCAGCTGCAGTCCTGGTCGGCGTCAGCGCGTCGATGTCGGCGTCAGCGGAGACACAGCTGTAGTGGCTTTCCCTCGGCATTCGCAGCTGCACCGGGGTCGAGAACACCGGCGGTGACACAGCATCCACATTTCAGGGGCTTGATCTTCTAGGTAAACACTTCGCCCGCCGCAGTCACTCCACCGTCTAGAACACACGCCACGCGCGCGACCGCGCACGGGGATACACACGCGCTCTTTCTTTCTCTCCTATCTAACCCTTTCCCCTTTTCTGACGCCCCTCTCCGCTTCCTGAAACGCTATGAACATGTAGGAGCCCACCGAACCGTCTCGCCGGTCGTTTTGTGTGGAGCAAGTGGCAGAGAGACGGGGGGAGGAAATGGCGGAGGGTAGACCCGTTTGTTTCGCGAAGTTATAATTCCCTGGCCGCCGCTTGAGACCACTGGATTGCCGGCGGCTGTCTTCGTGCGCGTGTGCAGCACGCTCGAAGTCAATCTAGCCGGCGCGTGCGTGTGTGCGTGCTAGCGCCTCGGGCCGGCCGCGAAAATTTATTGCGTATTAGTGAGTGCCGCACGCGCGAAGTCGATCGGCTTCGCCGCGAAACTCTATGGCCGCGGGGACATCTATCGGTGCCGGGCGTGGCAGGCGGCGTCGTCGTCGGGGGTGTCGAACCTTCCCGAAGTGTCGCGGATGTGACATGCCACTGCGGATTGCTGCTGCGGGCGAGATGGCGACACGACGACGCAACGGGGAAGAGGGGGGAAGGAAGAGTTAGAGGACGTGTTTCCCGGATCTGCCGTAAGCGTCTCTTCGCCGGCGTGATTGACACGGCGTGTGCGTCGTCGGCCAACACTGCTCGGCCGCCGACTTCCGTCAGTTGGTCGCTCGCGCGTTGCGTTCGTTGCGTGAGTGCATCCTTAACGTCACCGACGACGCAGGCTGTGCCGGTCAAAGACACAAGTAACGACCACACAGCGCATACGGAGGACCAAAGCGGGAAAACTCTTGAAGCTTTCCACTCGGTAACGTCCACTTGGCGGTCGGTGTTGCATTTCGGGACACATTTCCTCCTTCGAGGAGAAGTGTACGGGGGTACATGTAACCGCGAGAATAGCGATAGTTTGCCGAGCAGACCAGAAAGGGCTTAAGAGGCGGTGAATAATAATGACGATAGACTTTCTTGAGCTAGTTAAGCGCAAAAATTTTTGGTTTGTCTGTCTGTGACTCGATTCAACCACCCGGCCAAAGTGAAACAAAATCTGCGCGATAGTCTTATATACTCACAGTCAAATCTGAACGTCTAACTCCGGTGTCACTGTTCATACTTGTCAACATTGCTGAACAAGAACAAGACATTACGCAAATATAAGTCAGGAAATCAATACATTAGTGATATTTACAGTGTTCCCTTTAGAAAAAAAAAAGCCATGGATGCTTGATTTTTGCGAAACGAAATACTACATCTACTGCAGAAAAAAAAAATCACTCCTGGTGAAATTTTAAGAAATCAAGCGGCAACAGTTACGAAACGTTCCACTAGATATGTTCCACGTTCTGCTTGGAGTAGGGCAACGTGGTTCTATAAACGTTGAAGTAGGGCGCCTCGATATACGCGCGTCTCCTCCGTACGGCAGTGCTGGCATCGAGGCACCCGGCCTGGAGAAGTGGAACGCGGCAAATTTAAATTGTTTTGAGAAATTATTTTGCCTGTTTACCTTGGGAGGAGCGCGACGGAAGAGGAACAGCATGAGAGGTGAGCGGGAAAGCGAAGGGAGGCATTTACTTGGAAAATGTCGATGAAAGACTATCGTCTTTTGTCGACATTTTCAACGAAAGGAGCAGATACGCGGCCAATTTTTTTCATTATATCGCCAGAAATTCTTGTGATTCATTTTTCTTAATCATGATGTTTCATTACTTCAATCGGAACACTTTCATATGGTCCCCTGTGTGACGCGGACATCATTATCATGTAAGCGTAAGGCACGTGCACGTGAGAAAGGCGATCCAAGAAACATTAGTCTCATTTCACGGAACAAGTTTCTTCCGGCCAACCTGGAGCGTGTCTTCTGTAACCGCTATCATGCGTTGGATTGCGGCGCAGCACGTGTAAACGCGATACGTAAGAGTATGTATGACAAAGAGTAGCTCTGATTCGTAAAGGTGACAACAGCTTGCTGAGCTTTTGCCAAGAGTCGACTCAGGTAAATTTATTTCAGAAACATGCTTCGCAGGGATCTGAATGGCAGCTCTACTATACTCGCCACTCATGCAAGGTCAAACAAAACCAGCGAATTTTCACAGCTCCTCTCTGTTCCGCCATTGATTGTGTCACGTTCGGCATGTATACTGCAATGGCTTAAACCGGAAGTCTATCGCGTGAAGTCGTGAGGGGAAAAAACGGACTACGTAAACCTTATAGTTCTTGATTTCAGGTACTATATTCAAACCATACCTTATTCTGGGAGCGTAAAATCTACAATGCCTTTAAAAGTATTGCGCTAAGTTTTGCTCCAGGATGTCTCTAAAATGATGCGAATTGCCTCCATGCCTATTGAGGAAATAATCGTCATAGTACAGTGCATTTGTGCACGTGTGCTATTTGCACCGAATTCCCCACAGGATTACTCGGAAACCAGGATTTGCATTTGTGTGAATGCTTGCACGTCAAAGCGGTCTGTCTAACATACCGTGTGATTAAGAGCCTACTTATTCTTGTCCATGCTTGTTCCTCTCCCATTCCATATTAATTCCTTTTTTGCGACCGATGTCTTTCTTAATTTTTAAAGACTGCAGTCTTCATTTTTCTGTGGTGTCTTAATTGCTTACATCGTCCTTACTGCATCGTCAGAGGCGTGGGGTCAACAAAGCAGCAAAAGAGATTTTTTGGTGGTATAATAGACATGGCGGAGATACCTCTTGGTCGTATACGCGTACGCTAGAAACAAGGCAGTGAAACAAACATACAAGATCAATGCGCGTGAATGTGGATACGATTGAGAGGGTGACAGCAGCACCCCTAGTAATCGAGCCTTACCGTGCATAATTTAACGTAATGTACCATATATTTTTAACGTACATTATTATTATTATTATTACTATGTTGTTATTTTTAACACATATAAACATTGTCTTCTGCATCCACAGCCGTGGACAGTATGCGTAGGCTTCTGTTAGCCTTTTGTTTTCGTTTAGCTAACATTCTAGTTCGTTCCGCAACATCGACAAGAGCACGCGAAAATACGGCACACAAAAAATACGGTATTTCGCCTTCTCCAAAAATAATCAGGCTCTTAGCGACACCAGTTCCACACGACGGTTCTTTCTCGGTTTCTCCTATCTGGCTTCGCCCCACACAAAACCATTACAATAAATGAAGAGGACTGTGGAGCTGCTATGTGGGGATTAGGCCGCCGAACTTCATCGATTTCATAATTTCTCTCATCATTTGGACAGAGCCTTACAGGCAACTAAAAGCGTCAGTTTATTCCGGTCGGCAAATCATGTACGACCTAAGCCAGTACCTTCCACAGTTTGTGGTTTCGTCGACGTTAGTTTGCAATGGTTTGGACGGACACAATGGTACCTAAACATCCCTTTCCGCCTCGTTTAAAGGAGCCATGAAGAGAAAATACAACTTCGTTTAATTTGAAAGAACTAGGATTCAGTATCTCACTCAGCTCCATTACAGCCACAAAAGATGTTTTTTCAACGAAAACAAAAAAGCAATAAGTATTTAAAAACTTAAATTTTGCGCCACAGTGACTTGTTATGAGTAAAACTGACGTCATACGGGCCAACAATAAAACATAATTTTCAGTGCGTTAACTGCCCTTTAGCATTCAAGTGATGCGGTCAAATGGAACTAGAGGCCCCATTACAGACGTCCAGTCATGTGTCGTCACGACAGGTCAGTTAGGCGGCCGCTAATCGCACAAACAAGTTTCCGTGACGTCATAGGAAAGTTGCGGGAAATTGGCTAGTGGGTCGCGACTGCTTCACACGTTTTGTTTAATATCTCCGTTATTTGTTCGAAGATTACGATGATATTGGTATCATTGTTATCGGGACTAAGCAGTCTTTCTAATAAACCCAACTTGTATTTTGTCTTCGTGGCTCCTTTAAGGAAGGAGTAGCTCGTTCGGACTGCGAATTGGAATTGAATCTGACTAATGATTAAGGCTAATGTTTCGCAATCCAGTTATGAGCAAACGTTTAGAATGAACCTTCGTATGGTCAGGACGAGGTAGTAACAAAGAGTGCAACTTAACCTAAAAATACTATCTGTCCAAGACGTCTCGGTGGCGAAAGTCCCCACGCTTCACGGAAGAAAGAGTTCCGCGCATAAAAATTCCAGCTTGTATCCGTCTTGTGAAACTGCCGCCGGTAAAACCCTGCACACGGCAGAAACGCAGCTCGGCGACTACTTTTAATTTCACAATTTTTTTCTTTCCTTTTTCCGCATCTCAAAACGCAAGAAAACCTTCCTTGTCCTGTTCTTGTTGCTTTAGACTCAAAGAGTGCATGCGAATAATGAGAGGTTCTTTACTCAACTCTTTTTGACGGTTTGTTGTGTTCGCCAGACGAAAAGCGCGCACATTTTTTCGTGCTTTTCAGGGCACCTTGGTTCCGCTATGATGTAATTGTGTTATCGGATTATTTGTAGCGAAAAATCTTTAACGTGCTTACCAATTTTGCGGAAGAGTTCTAATTTTTAGCGTGAAAGATCCCGTGCGGACTGCCGAGGCGTTTGCAACGGACCTTTTCTGTCACGCGGCATTTGTGATTAAAAGAAGTTTCTATCGCCGTACATTGCATTTTGATGGCAAGTTGGCCTTCGTTCGTGATATGCGCCGGTTCGTCATAAGCGGAAAGATTTAATGAGCTCAACTGCACATGTACTCTCAACAGAATGGACAGCTGGGCGAGTTGGTGCTGGTTCGTGACTTAAAGTAACAGCGCGCACAGAAAGAAGACAAAGAAGAAATAAGACGAGTCATGACGCTTTGTAAAGTGCCCCTGCGATCTCATTCCGACATGGTGGGGAATAGATACAGCTTGTGGCTACCTCCTGACGTGTTTTTGTTTTTTCTCAGGATCGCATTTGCTCCTCTCTCAACCCCTTCCCAAGTGCTGTGGGGGGGACCAGCAAGCACCAAGGTATACAAACTGAGGGAGAGAGAGCGAGAGAGAGGGGGAGAAGAGGAGAGAGAGAGAGAGAGGGAGGAGGAACACCTCTCAGTGGGAGAGCGTCCGAAGATCGCGCTTCCGGTTGTATCAAGATTCATCGTCTCACTTGCCTGTCGATCGCAGCTGACTCACAGCCTCCACGCGAGGAACCCCTTTCTTCGGGTGACGAACTCAGGACATTTCAGGAAAATTTCCCATTATAAGCTCGGTCGCAAGACCTATCCAGCGGCGGATGAACAGCTCAGCAAAAAAGAGGAAGTTATGTGGAGGAAATTTCGAACCGGGGTGTTTCCGAACCCTCAACTGTACAGCAAATGGCATCCGGAAGTCTTTAATCCTAGATGCACTCACTGCAATAGCATTGCAGACCTAGTACACATGGTCTGGACATGCCCTTCCTATAACGACCCAAACGGAAATGTGGAATCTTGGGAGACCTTATTACTCAACTACAAAGCAAAAGAGCAACGCAAAGTCATCGGTTTCGCCTGACCGCCCCCGAATCTCAAGGGATTCCGGCCGACGGCTAGGGGAGTGAAAGGGGGTCTGGGTTAATGTCCTCTCCCTCGTCATTTTAGGCGGGTGCAAATGAAAGTTCTCTCTCTGTCTGTCTCTCTCTCTCTCTCCCCCTCTCTCTCTCTCTGCCCCGAATGGTGCCTTTGCCCCTCAAGGCGGCTCGTACTGCACGCGCGACAGCGGCCTACCCTCCTCCGGCGGTGCTGTTCCTTTTCCTGACGCGCACTCCGCCTCCCTTCCTCAGAACCCTCCTCCGTTCGTGCTGGTTTCGCCTTCCCGGTCTGCCCTCCTATTTTCCGTACTTCACGGTTTTCTGTACCTCACAACACTTTGGAGGAAGCATAGTGATGTAAGGCTTTCATAACTTTATCTCCGTTTACGCTCGGTCCCATGATACTGCCGTTCATGAAGTCTGCTTTCTCTCAATAAGAGTACGCTTGTAGTGAAGCCCCCTTTACAGGTCCTAAATTGTTGTTCGCACGCACGCCGACACGCAGCGAGGAGATGTAATTCTTTATAGCTCCGGATGCAAAAAAAGTCGTTCTTTTTACAGTGCGGCTGTATGTGGCTAAGGTTCCGGGTATTTTTGTTGGCAGCCAACCAAAGCTCAGAGCACCCTCTCCTTGTCCGCGCTACAGAATCATGCGTAACTAGCTTTCGGGTCGGCTTCTCCAGATTTCTATCAATATCTATGTTGGTAATGCAAGCTGCTGTGTTATAACTACCGCAGCATATTGCGGTAGGAGTCTTCACCGCAGTATCCTTCGAGGGAGGGAATTCATGAAGCCCTGCGAAAGCCACGCAGGTGGCGAACGACCCAAAAGCCCCGGTGTTTCCCCTCTCATCTGCCTCAACCACACGTTATTTTCGAGCAAGAAATTTGCACGCTACCTGCGGTTAAAGAATTGCGAAGCAAAACGTGAAACCAGGTATCTAAGAAAAAAAAGAAAAATTACACCAAACATGCTGTTATACAGCCCTATACAACAAGTGGGTATCAATTGAACAGCAAAGTAAAAGAGAAGGCGCTGATTTTTTTTGACAAAACCTATTCAGTGACAAAGCTTGTTTAGGTAAAAGGAAAGAAAGGGAAGGAAAAGGAAGGGAAGAAAAGAAGTGCACAAACGAAAACTTGAATGACAAAAATTCGACCCTATCAGAACACCACGCTAGCCTGCCTATAAATCACCGCCTGTACTATATCTACCGGACACGCGGCGGCTCGTGTGGAGAATGGATGTTGCCTGTCCGTAATCCGCGACGCCTTCAGTTGAGTAACGAGGCTTTATCGCGTCGAAGGCCGTTCTCTCCTCGTGTCGCGTTAGCACTCACACCAGACGTCCGGCTTTGTGAGTGATCATTGCTGTATAGAATGCCGAGCTCCTGCCCGCGTCTCACGCATATTCAGCCTGCTCGGGAACCTAAACAACAAACGAAACACTGCCAGCGCTTAGCCTACTTTCTATGCGTAGGCATAAGAGGCTCAAACTGTACACATCCGTGTCACAGGTTGCCCGAAGCCTCGGTGGGCGCCGAGTGGGGGAGGACAAACAGTATATCATCGGAGACTAGGACGCGCCTGTGTTGTGAGCACGCACATTGTGAGCGTGTGGGCGTGGGTGGGTGGGTGTGAAAGGGAGCAAGAGAGAGACCAAGATAGATGGATATACAGGCGAATCTCGACTTAACAAAACCAGATTTAACAAAAGTCCCGATTTAACATAGATATCCCGATCCCCCTTCAGACACCCATAGAGCCAGATGCTTTGACTAACTCGAAATAACGAAACCAATGTCATGATCTGTCCCGGTTTAACGGACCTTCTCTCAAAAATGCAGCTCAGAAAGTGTTAATTCTTGGTCTATTTCGTAGAGACCGTCTGGGAGTTTGTAATTTCGAGTTGAATTCACCAATAACGCCAGCGGTAAAAAAAAAAAAAAAGTTTCGTTCGCACGTCGTAGATGACACTGGCGCTGTTCCAATTCCGTCCCAGTTGTCGGATTAGTAATTATTGCTATTAATCGGTGTTTTATTAATACCGTCAAGTGTGCATACAGGCGTTGAGGCGTCGAAAGGGTCCTAAACCTAGATATGAAGCGCGAGACGAATATCAACGTTTTCATGCCGGTTGAGATGATGGCGGCTGCTTGAAGAGCAACGACGCAGTCGATACACTCTTTTAAAAATGTTGTGGTATTCACTAACGAAACGCTAACCAGTTACTTGTCCCAGTATACACTAAGCACTTATCAATCGGAGGTAGTAAATGCAGCACTAGTCAGGGTTACTAACTGAAGCAGGCAGTAGGCACCATTAAGTCCTGGCGATAACACCCTTCTGAGCTACATGCGTTTGCTAACTGGCCATGCATAACCTAGTCATAAGCACGACCTTAATCTAGTGTATACTATTCCTACACCCAGTTAATTTCCTAATCATGCAGTTTCTACAGGCAGAGCCTACGTACTGTACAGAGGGTAGTAAGGTTTGTAAGGAGGTAGTAAATACGGCCGTTACTACCCTTATAAGACTTTGTTTATTACGACTGTAGTTGTCAACTGCTTCAGGTCTGCCGGCTGCTGTAGACAGGTCCTGAAACTGTCGAAGCTGCACCGGACTGTGCGGGTTCCATGCACCAGCAGGGAGATGTCTGGGAGCACCTTCGTTCAGTGGATGAAGTGCCCGTCTGGATCTGGAGGCCTCGAGGGGTCGCGGTGGCCCTGTGGGGGGTCGCCACCACCCCATGAGGGGAAAGCGTTTTGAATAAATGTTATTTCCCTCTCTCGCTCTCACTCTCTTTCTCCGCCAGGCTACGTGAGAGCCGACGCAAACGCAGTCACTACGGAAGTTTTGGATGCCGGAGATATGTTGCGGTTTGTAGGAAGCGTGGAACAAGTGGCGGCTGAAGACACTGACGAAGTCGTTGAAGCTCTCGAAGGTTCTGTGGTCAAGGATTGATGCCCTTGAGGGATGGATGCCCTTGTGGTCAACACCGGGTCAAGGGATGGATGCCCTTGATATGCTGCGCATGTTTGCCGGAGCGCATGAGGATACGGACGACGAAGCGCACGCTATATACAGTAATATCTCGTTATAACGAAAATTTTGTTATAAGCGGTATTTTTGATATAAGCTTCCAGTCAAGAAAAATTCAAGCAGTTGAGCTTTAATTGCGCCACAACTGCGAAGAATAAAACCATAATGTATTCAGAGAAGCAAAACTAATTCGAGTGCAAACAACGCAGTGAGCTTTGACTGATTCAATTCCTTGCCCGGCGCGAGTAACTCCTGCTTCAATTTGACGACTCCTTGCATGAGGCTGCGGTTGCCGTGATTGGACGCCGTGAAGAGCAGTGACTGGCGTCTGAACGCCTCGCACACTGGAGAGCTAATGAAGAGGACAGGCAGTGGCAACATATTTAGTGGGCGCGCGGGCATCACGGAACGCTACGAGATTTTTGTTCTGGGAAAGGCCGCAAATGCCGTGGCTTGAGTCTGAGGTTGTGTTTGTGAGCGCAAGAAACGACTACCCGATCATTCTTGATCAGAGCGCAATCATGAAAATAGACCAGTTTTTCACTAGGGGCTTTGCGTGATCACTGGACAATTTTTTTTTCCGAGGTGTGCAGCCGTGATCTTTGCAAAACAAAAGTTTTTTGGCACCCCGTTGTCGACGACGCCGCTAATTCTACGATTCCAGTGCCGTTGTATGCGCACCATCGCGTCCACACCATTGACCAATGTCTAAGAACAAAATTCAATGACCCTACTACGCATTTGGACCGTTTGTCTAAAGTCGGATGGCGCGTGCGAGTGTGTGCATGTGTGCATGTGTGTTTATGTGCACGGCCTCCGTGATGAGCAACGCGTGTCGCCTCGTGGCGTTATAAGTGTTTCGCAAAGCAGCATATTCCGTGCTTACGCAGCCATAATGAATCTGCAGCCACAGATCGTCCTTTAATTTTTAAGCTCTTAATAAACTGGGGTTTTCGGTCAAAACTTACAAATTTGAAACGCTGCATTTTTGATTGATTTGATTGATTGTGGGGTTTAACGCGCCGACGCAACGCAGGCGATGAGGCGCGCCGTAGTGGAGGGCTCCGGATTAATTTTGACCACCTGGGGATCTTTTTCGTGCGCCGAAATCTCGTACACACGGGCGTCACTGCATTTTTGGGATACCGACTCTGGAGTTGTCTTCGTTTGGTAAAGCTAAAAAGCACTTGTACGCACACACACACACACACACACACACACACACACACACACACACACACACACACACACACACACACACACACACACACACACACACACACACACACACACACACACACACACACACACACACACACACACGCGCGCGCGCGCGCGCGCACGCACATACACACGCACGCGCGCGCGCACACACGGACGAACACACACTCACACGCACGCACGTACCCTAGCAAACACGCACACGCACGCGCGCGCGCACACACACACACGCGCGCACGTACGCACGCACAAATGACTGATTAGAGTTCTGCACGAACCTAAGCCAACGCGCACTGTGAGTTAGGCAACAGTGAAGTTATTGCAAACATCTAAGGTGTATTGACATCCTCACTTAAAATCCAGCAACTGGCCAGAACATGGGAGGCAACGCCGAGCTACATGACACCAATTTGAAGATAAATATTCTGAATCACGCGCACGTATAATTATGTCAAGGGGCGCTCACCTTGGAAAATTACTGGCGAGCTGTGACACAATTTGTAACAGTCAGACCGCTAATAAATAAACTTCCGGTGATTAGTAGCAAGTGTTTCATCTGTTACGGCGCCGATTAACGCAACGATTAAAAGTTGACTCTTCCGCAGTTTTAGCAAGTTGTGGTAGTCATCGCAGAAACGTCCCTTGAACAGTGAGACGGCGGCCGCAATAAACGTTGGCGCGACGAGATGCGCTCAGCAGAGGCGCGGGCCGATCCCTGACCTTGCGTGAACGGCGTCGTCCCGCGCGCGACAACCTCTCTCTTCTGCTCGACTGCCAAGCCGTGTAATTAGGGCCTCTCGATCTTGAGTGCGTGTGTGGCGGTTGCGTGGTCGCTGCCAAGCTCTGGACGGCGTGTGAGGAGGCGGTGTCCACAGTCTGCGACGAAGACAGGCCGTCGTTTGCGAAGGAAGGAGGCGTTTCGACTTGGACCGCTGCGGGTGACGCCGGAATGCAGTCAGTGAACGCCCGCCCCTGGAATGCACCAGGAGCGATCGAATTCCTCGGAAAACTGCCGCCGACTCCCCCCCCCCCCCACTCGCGCCATTCCCCCTTCCTCTCTGCCCTGGATGAGGTTACGTTTAATTACCTACCCTACAGAGGTCATGACACCCTCTTTCCCCTATAGCACGTTTCCTGACCACCTGTCTTGCTTTGGGGGTCTCAAGAGGGCGCCAGCAAGCCCCCACGCTGAGGTTCAACACGTGACCCTGCCTCAAATCGTCGAGAAGAGATCTGTTGTGTCTAATCTTTGTCTCTTTAGTGCACGCGATATTAGAATGGCGTGGCACCCAGTGTTTATGATTATGAACGATGTCGCTCGTCAAGCGCCACCGCTGGCATTCGCTATGGTGGGTCCATAGACAACGTACTTCCCCCCGTCTCTTTCTCTCACATTTTTCTCTAGCTTACTCTGCTTCTCTGATTCTTATTGCAGGAAATAATCACGCGAAATTGCAGGGTCAATCCGTCTTCTGGGGCAACATATGAAAAGACAAAGAACTGCGCCATACGCACTTATTTTTACGAAACAAATCCAACAGGCTTTTCTCCCCTACCAAACCGCCGCGCGAAAAAAAAAAAGAGCGATGACCGTGAAATGATGGTTCATTTAATGCTGTGCTTTCGAAAAAAAAAACATCAAGATGTGTTTAGCAATGATTAAACACTGGGGCTTTCGAATATAACCTCACGTAGTTAGCAATTGCAGGTTGTAAACGAGATATGCGACTATCACAGTCGTTAGAGCGGGCTCAGACAAATGGTAGCTGTTAAAAGCTTATGGGTGTAGGCTGGGGTGGGGTAGGTCGGGTAACTTTTTTGAAACAAGGACAAGCATGTGTTTGTGTAAAGCTCGCTGCTAGCAATGATTATATGCAAGGCATTGTGTGTAGTGGGTTAAATTTCGGGTGGTACGGTCTTCATCGGGTTTCGTGAGGCGAAAACCTTTCTTTTTTCTTGGGGGAAGGGGAGGGGGAGAATGAGTGTGGTCTCACAAACGGCTGCAACTCCTGTTTTAATACATGTGCTTTAGAAAAAGTTCTACAATATCTGACAAGAAAACTCTGTTCACAGGCCACATTTAGTTTCATTCACTGTCGAATATAATTAACAATCGGTGGTATGACGACGACCCTGCTTGGGGGGTGCGAAGGCTGTAGAACGAGTCACAATCTAAATTTTCACATAGAAATTACAGCACATCTTTACACTACGAATAATTAATAGTCTTACGATGTTGAGTTGCACCGATCAATTCAAAAACATGCCGAATCCCACTTTGAAAACGATCGTAATCGTAATATATCGCGTACAAAGCATGCGATATGAGCATGTACGTTCTACGTGATGCAGCTGCCGCCCACTGTGTGCAAGAGAAAAAAAAAAGAAATGCGCAGACTGCGATCTTCTTCCGCAATTACTAAGGAAACTAACTAACAACAAGAAGCAAATACGCCTAAAGCCACGTTCTACGCAATATATGGGCCCCATCAGCGCCCGCCCACCTGCACACGAGCACGCATGCCGCAGGCGCACTCACTCAGCGCTCACGCCCGCGAGGGCGCAGCGGAATAAAAATTACTCCCACCTCCTCTCGCGGCAACCCCTATGTAGATGCGACGCATAGGGGGTTCCTTTGTTGTTTCCATTAGGTTGATTCTCCCATCGCGTGAACGTGCCGTGAACCCCCTGCCGCGGCTTTGACGCAACGTGGCGCGGCTATGACGCAACACAATCCACTTCAATCCAATCCAATCCAAATCCAATCCAATCCAATCCAATCCAATCCAATCCAATCCAAATCCAATCCAAGTCAAGCCAAGCCAATCCAATCGAATCCAATCCAATGCCCCTCGCGAGAGAGTGTTCGCTATCGGAGAGGAGAGGGGGTGAGCGGCGGAGAGCGCAGCTCGCGCGGCGAGGAGAATGCGTGAGGGGTGTGGACGGACAACAACGCCGTATGGAGGGACAAGGCGAGTGAATAAGATGCCGTCGCATCTAAAAAATCTGTGGCTCGACACTTACAGAAGGGTGGTGTGTGCGATTCCCCTGGCATCAATCACGCGATGGCCCCGTCTCCGCGCGTGTTTAGGTGGTAAAGGCTGCCAAGTCGGAGCGAAAGTGACACTTGTAGTGTCTGGACAGCGAGCACGGTGGTTAAAGGAGCCATGAAGACAAAATGCAAGTTGGGTTTATTAGAAAGACTGCTTAGTCCCGATAACCATGATACCAATATCATCGCAATCTTCGAACAAATAATGGAGATATTAAAGAAAACGTGTGAAGCCGTGGCGACCCCGTAGGCAATTTCCCGCAACTTTTCTATGACGTCACGGAACCTTGTTTGTGCGATTGGCGGCCGCCTAACTGACCTGTCGGGACGACACATGACTGGACGTCTGTAATGGGGCCTCTAGTTCCATTTGACCGCATCACTTGAATGCTAACGTGCAGTTAACGCACTAAAAATTATATTTTATTGTTGGCCCGTATGACGTCATTCTTGCTCATAACACGTCACTGTGGCGCAAAATTTGAAAGTTTTTAAATACTTCTTGCTTTTTTTTTCGTTAAAAAAACACCTTTTGTGGCTCTAATGGAGCTGAGTGAGATACTGAATCCTAGTGCTTTCAAATTAAACGAACTTGTATTTTCTCTTCATGGCTCCTTTAAGCTTGGGCTAGAAGAGTAGCCGGCGCCTACCAGGCACAAAAAATTGAGCCACTTATGCGCTACTATGCGGTATGTCCTAGAGCGACAGCTAGCGTTTCTAGTGCGTTCCCAGCGCCAGTTAACGCAGGCGGACACAACGCGGAACATGTGCACGGCGGCTCAAAATTGACCTAAGAAGAGGTGGGGACATAAGAAGCAGCAGAGCAGTGGCTGTGGCGGCTTCTGGAGGAAACGAAACACCGCCGGGGCGTCGTGTGTACGTTAGGATTCAGAGCACGGAACGCGTGGTAAGCCACGGAGTAAAGAAAAGCTTAAGGGAAGCCTAGGCCTACCCAACGTTTGTAGTTGTAATAACATTGCCCATATCTATTTTCGGGCAGTAAAAAAAAAAAATAGTGTGGCGGTAGTAACGCAGTTTTTCACGGGCAGCGGAGAACCATATCAGCGAGGCTAATTCTAGCCGCCTCGGCGACGCCCTTGCCGGAATTTGTCTTGCCTTGTTGGTACACTCGCTTATGCGCTTAACTGCTGTAGGAGGAGTGAGTGAAGTAGATGGTAGGAACATATTTGTCGTCGGGTAGACAAAAGGCGGCTGGAAAGGGCGGAAACAGCCATACATCGTAAGCCATTGCCGCCTTCTCCACCCAGTCCAAGACTTTGTCTCGGGTTGGGTGACCAGCGATGTGAGAAACAGGGGGAAGTGGGGGGGTGCTTAAGGTTACGTTCCCATGCTTCCTCTAAGCTTTGCTTTCTACTACCTGGTCAGCCAAGGTCGTGCTATGCTAAAGCACAAAGCGTTATAACTATATACGCGTGTTCTCACGTGAAAATGGACCGCCCCGTTCAAGCCGCTCGAGAAAGCGACACGCAGCCTTGTTACAAGCTACGGACATGCGCCATCTGCGATCACAAAGAGAAGACAGCTAGGAGCAGCCGCGGCGCCACTACACTCTGATCCATAATGGGGCCGGCTGCTTCAGTACAATTCGTGTTGCTCGCCTCATGAGCAGTCTCTGCCGTAGAAAGAAAAGCTGGGCTTTTGCCTTTACAGGACTTACCGACGTCGGATATGAACGAACTAACGAACCAACGAACAAACGAACGAACGAGTGAACGAACGAACGAGCGAACTAACGAACGAACGATGAACGAACTAACAAACCAACTAACGAACGACCTAACGAATGAATGAAATTTATATATTTTTGTTTCACTCGAGTACATACAAACGTGTGTACGCATGAAGTGGCGGGACCAAGGAGAAAAGCTGTTATAAAAAGCTTGACTGCGTTTTGGTCCAGAGCACGACGCAAACCCCGTGGACTGCAAACACCCCGACGACCTGGAATGAGGTCCTCAAAAGTACGAAGTTTGTAGCAGTTCTGCATTGCTACAGATGAAATAACAATACCAACGTAAGACAAAAGTAAGGTACGGGTTCTTCGTGATCCAAAATAAACATGAATCGTGTTGCCAAATTGTGAGCACAATGATAAGATCTCGTGAGGTGGAATTCGTCAAACCTACGTTAAGTTTTGGTGATTTGTTCAACAAGGAAGGAAGAACAAGTGACAACTTGTCAAGAGCCTATAATTAGTTCTGGGACACTCAATGATCCACTTTTAAGTCGTCGTGTAGGATAAATTACCTTACGCTAGGCGGGGGAAACTGCTTCGCTGGTCTCAACGGGGAACTTTTCTACAGGCCACGAATAAGCGGACTTCACACAGTGCGAAAATACAAGACTCATTTTATTGTTTGGTCTATGTTAATGCTACAAATGTTTTGAGCGCTCTCTTTTGTAACACGAATAATTTTTGCTTGTAAGTGTGGTTGGTCGTGCCCCAGGCAAGTTTACAACCAGTAATGTGAGACAGGAAAGAAGTGGGGTGGGTAGGTAGAAGTTTTTTTTCAGAGTTGCTATTGTTTGAATTTTGACAGCGCACCTACAGCACAAAAATAGACAAATACCCACACAGTTTAGCGGCTGTTTCAATGAGGATAACTAGAGAAATGTGCTTTCAATACTTTAATGTATTGATTTGATTGATTGTGGGGTTTAACGCGCCGACGCAACGTAGGCGATAGTGGAGGGCTTCGGATTAATTTTGACCACCTGAGGATCTTAAACGTGCGCCGAAATCTCGTACACACGGGCGTTTTTGCTTTTCGCCTCCATCAGAAAAGCGGCCGCCGCGGCCGGGAATCGAACCCGCGTCCTCGTGCTCAGCAGCACAACGCCTTAGCCACTGAGCCACCGCGGCGGATCAATACTTTAATGTAGCTTACAACCTGAATAGTTTGAGGAGCTTTATTTTTAACCTAAAAGAACCCAATCTTTGTTGTTTGATACCTCTATTGCTAACTTGCCGTCACCAATCATTTCCATAATGGCAGTAAGGTTCATTTTCATAGTTAATAATGCACTGTAGTTTGGTCCAGAAAAAGTATGGGCCGTGTCGTCTGCATTAATAATAGGCTTAATATGAAGGACTACAAGAACTATATTTCTAAGGATTATACTAAACAAAAACGGCATAACATACTTTCTGGAGGCAACTCCAGACGTGACTTTTATTTTTCAGAAACATATGAATTAATTTGGACGTGTTGGCGATTCTGCATCAAACATGACTTTATTAGGCGTAATGCGTGGCCACGAAACCATATGCTTTTAGTTTTTCATACAACATATCACGCTATCAGTATACAGTTGAAACTGGATATAACGAAGTTGAAAAAAGCTAGCAATTTTTCGTTACATCCAGGTTTTCGTTACACGCATGTTTCGAGTTCAAGCAAGCGTGCATGAAGCAGAAACGAAACCAGAATGCTTGACATCAGTGAAGATGAAATCACCCCTCAAAGATTTATTTCACAGTGAAAACTGCTTCATTTGCGCTGCTGCTTTCGCACGAGCTTAGGTATCCAGGCGCTCCAAAGGTCACTTACCGCCCCATTCGCAAACGTACCTTGAGTATCACGTTGGCATTTTGACACTTTCGGGTTCCAAACGCGTTTCAAGAACCAAACTTATGTTGAAAGGGAGCTTTTTGGAACTTCATGCTCTTTTTCAACTTAAAATCGTTGAGGGTGCATCTGGATACTGTGCCAGGAGGTCTTTGAAAGAGAAAAAATTACACCATCTTCCCGTATGGACCCTGAGTAGTATGTGAAGCAGCCATGGATCGACTGAAATTCCCATTAGTTTTCAGTTCGTCTTTCCGTTGACGTTCAGCTTCGCGTGCCTTCGTTGTATCAGTAGCTTCTTGACGTAGTTTGAATGAGTGAAGGACTAAGGCGCGTTCGTAGCACATGCTCCCTCTCGGTTTTTAGCGCAGTGGGAAGAGCGCCACGTACCTCCCGTCGCGGCCAAGAGTCGTGGGATCGAAACCGGCGCCGCCTAACTATTTCTTTTTATAGTGGACTGCGCTGACGTCAGCCAAACGCTGACGGGGCTGAAGAGATGCGCATGCGCAGTAGAGTGCGTACAACGACAACGAGGGATGGAGGGACACAGCCCCGAAATGAGATGCTTCAATCTAAAATTTTCGTTTTCTGGCAGCAGGACTCATCACCGGTGAACCGGCAGCACAGATAGCATTGAAGACGCACGACTATACACCGACAGGCAGGCCTAGCACCTCAAAACGTAACTCTCGAACCGACACCGCACTCCCACGTGGAACGAACGGTTACTTTGCGGTACGGACTGACCGGATAAACTTATTGAAGAAAGATGGGGGAAAATGAGGGGAAAAAGAGGAAAGAGGGAGGGGGTGAAGAGGAAGATGAGAGACGACGAAAGTCGTCCAAAAAAATTGAAGGGCCGTTACTCTTGTCACGCTGCTCTTGCCTTGTGTCACGCTTGCCAGTTACTCTTGCCATGTGTCACGCTACACAACCTCAAGCTGCTGCTACGTTAGCAATAAGGTGGCGCTAGCCGATGCTTTCATGTTCTCATCACGACGGATTTTGTTTTTGGCCATTCTAGACGTTTTCATACCTAAAAGTAGTGGAGGTATTCGGCAAATTAGTGCATGTCCTCCGGCCGACTTTCCAGTAAAAGTGCAAAAAACAATGGCTGATCAGCTTAGGGAGTTCGTTACATCAAGGCTAGACGCCGCAACCCCTTCGTTTCATAGAGGTCGCAAACACATGGGCTTCTATGGCGGTGGCGATGGGGAATTTAAGAAATTCGTTAAATCCAAGAATTCATTCCATAGGGGTTCGTTACGTGCAGGTTTACCTTTATAGGCTTTCATGGAGTCAAAGAAAAGGGAATATGTGACGTTTTGCTTTCATAGTAACTCTAAAAGATCTTTTTTTCTTGCGTAATTAGGGTTAGTTAAGTAAAATGTGAAGGTAGAAATTATACTGCGGGTGAGTCAAAGTTCTGTGTTTGTTTTCAAAATTGAAAGTTCTTAACAGAATATTTTTTCTTCAAACCCTTCCCCTAATTCCGGTATAATAGATAGAGGAGTATGATTACCAAATATACTTTTGTTGCATTTGCCGTTTACCTTCGGTTTGTGAAAACTTGTTCGATCGCGAAGTTGAACATTAGTGTAAGCGTGGGTGTTATCTCTACGATAGCATTTTTGACAGCGCGTATCTACGTATTATTGCTACCGTATACGTGGCTGTTACTTTAACATTAGACAAAAACATGGATGGGCGCTACGATAATAGCAGAAGTAATGCTGCTTCCTTCGTAGTCGTATGCGACATGGCTCGTGAAACCCTGAAAATACTTACCCCATCATCACTGAAAATATTTGCAAAGGAATAATTTGTAAACAGGTATTGTTGTGTACATCTTACGTGGCACATTGTTAGACTTGCAGAAAATGGATGCTGGTTATCAATGTTCACGAATAAAAAGAAAGGCAAGTGCAGCGTACCCCGCCTAACCAGTCCCACTATGGTAACCAGTACTCGACACAAGCCACTACGCGTTAGTACGGAACATAGCCGGTGATAGTGAGCATGCGCAGTAGCGCCCATAATGAGCCGTGGTGGAGACCCAGGTTATGCCTGACGGGCTCTTGAGCTCTCTACTAACTACGCACGCCTGAGGAGGATATACCCTGTGCGTCATTCTTACTATTTGCTTTGTAATATCCCCTTCCTGGACGGCCATTGCAAATTCATGAGCGCATATATGTTGGCGTACAGCCCGCATAGCACTGCATGTAGGCCTATATCCTCGTCATATTTAGCCCCGCCACAAGCACAAGGGACTTTTTAGGGGCGAAGCACCTTTGGACCTCGCTTTATCCGGGGCTTGGCGTCCGTGTACACAGTGTTGCGCATGCGCGAGCAGCATTGAAATGGATGGGATTGGATTGGATTAAATTAAATTGTATCGGATTGTATTGGATTGGCATTGTATATACTGTACACATGCGTTGTCACTCATTTACATGCGCGAGTGGGCAATGCAACGGGTGATTTACGGTATCCAGTGCTTCGCCTGGCATTGTATATACTGTACACACGCGTTGTCACTCATTTACATGCGCGAGTGGGCAATGCAACGGGTGATTTACGGTAAGAACAAGCCCCAGTGCTTCGCCCACTCGTCATGAGTCACTTGTGGAGGTGCGTGAATTTTTGTTTACCGCATAGCGTGGGTGCTGGGTAGAGCGTGGGACGGTGCACCTATACTAGCGACACAGAAGCAGAAGACGCCCGTTTACTGCGGTAACCCAGCAGACCTCTAAAGAAACTCGCATCACTAATTTTGCACACGCTGTGGCTGACTGCACGGCACGGAGAAGATCGCGCTGTCAGTGCCAGCTGTTTATAAATGCAAGCAGAAAATCGGACTCGGTGCCGCCGTAGAGAACGGCTTAACGTTCTGCGCAATGCAGCTCACGTTTTATGCGGTGCGTGGTGCAGAAGGTAAAACAGAAGTTCGAGACCGTGAAAAGACGACGTACGGCGAGACGCAAACAGGGCTCGTATCGTCTCTCGCTTGTCTTGATGGCGTTAGACGACTGTTTGAATTAAACACGCAACGAATCAGCAGACAACGAGGTTCATTACCTAGCCCTTGTAGGTCCCACCGTTTTGCTATAAGGTCCGTTGCGCCTGTTGAATTTGACGGCAGTATTAATCCAAGCAGCTCCATCAATTTTTTGGCTACGCCTGCAGTTCACCCTGCGTGCACGGCTATGTTCGCATACCTTATAGTCTGGTGCGCATGGTATTCCGTGCTTTGTAACCTTCAAACTTCAAAACCAAGCGCATTGGGTTCCAGTCCATTGTTCAAGCGCATTCTATAAGTGCATTGTGTTCCAGCCCATTCCAGCCCTGAATTTATTTCCCTTCACCTTCCTCCTTTCCCTCACATGAGACGTTCGAACGCTACCCTCTAAATTCATTCATTCATTCATTCATTCATTCATTCATTCATTCATTCATTCATTCATTCATTCATTTATTCATTCATTCATTTATTCATTCATTCATTCATATTATGAATTAAAGCAAAATAGAACAGGTCCAGGTGAACTTCCTTGTTGCAAGGTCAGTTAACGAGTGAAACGCGCTTGGGACAGATCGACGTATACAGTAACACCGTAGGGACGTAAAAACGCTTCGATGACTCGGCTGGTAATACGTTAATGGCCCCGCTGCGCGAGGAAGATTTACGAACGGCTCGTTCCTTCGCGAAACCGCCAAAATTTCTGCTCGTGATTACAAAGATTTTCTGGGTATCGCATTTAAAAAAAATATTTAACACTGGTTAATAGAAAGCCAATTCCCCCTTCCCTTCTCTCTAAAAAAAGACATTTAAAGCACCCCAATCCCGAGGACAAATGCATTTAAGACAAATCCCTGTGTAGCAAAATAGCGGGGGAACGAGTGTCGCCTATGAGAAAGGCCCAATTTCATTCGAAGCCTTCTAAACATACAAGCCTTCTATACATACAAAACTGCAGCTGGCCGACGACCGGCTCAGAGTGTTTACGTCTGCGCAGAGTCAGTTCGTTTACTTGCTTAAACGAGTCGATTATCACACGTGTCTTACCTACTGCCTGATAGGAAGGGGTGGGACCCCTAAATCAACGTACAAGGCCACCCATTTGCAGCCAAGTGTTTGTTGGTATACGCTTCCATGCCCGGCCACAAGCGCGCCTTAAAAAACCAATCAATCGACTCAATGTCCTTGAATTTGCCCCGGGAGGCAGCAGCACCGCTATTTTCAGAAGACTGAGACGTGATGAGCTTGCGGAGCGGTCAATTACGGTACTTTAATTGAACGTTTAGTAGGTTTGGCAGTCTAGTATGTTCAGTCGTTGGCAAACCTTGCAAGCAAGGCGTTTAGAACGGTCGTATTCAGCCACTGCATTACGCTACGCGTGCGACTTTAATGAAGCGCATTAGGCTTCAGCAAGATTTATGCAATTCACAATTTCTAAATTGTCCATTTTCTCTGTTATAATTGCCCTCCGTTCCCAACTCGATGATGCTCATACCTTGGATGGGTGCTTAGACTGGAAGCACCTTCAGCATTCAACCGTTATGAGGGCCGGTTCCCCGCCATAAAGCACCGATGAGCGTGTGTAATAAAGCCTTAATGCAGGACCACAAATAAAAGAACCAGGCAGGACGAGCGCTGACTATCAACTGAGATTTATTCGAAACGAAGAAACATATTTATACATAAAACACCGTATCTGTGCATGCGCTACGATAAGAAGCACATCCAAGCACTGATAGAGATAACAGGATTTTCCCTTGCTCCTGCGTTTAACTACAATCAAGAAAGGCCACTTTTTTTCTCTTGTAAACAGACAGAGGCCTGACTAACGCACTTTTTACCAAGCCTGGTTATGTTGAAAGCCTCTGTCATTTCTCGCTTAAGCTGATTGGGATGACGGAACAGCACAACATTTTTATCTAAATGGGGCTGACAAGAGCACGAGGAACATGAACGACAGTGATCCGGCAAAACAGGCTAGGTAAAAAGTGCGTTAGTCAGGCTTCTGTTTGTTTACACGAGAAAGAAGTGGCCTTTCTTGATTGTAGTTAAACGCAGGAGCAAGGGAAAATCCTTCCTGTTATCTCTATCAGTGTTTGGATGTGTTTCTTATCGCAGCGCATGCGCAGATTCGATGTTTTATGTATAAATATGTTTCTTCGTCTTGAATAAATTTCTGTTGGTAGTCATCGCTCGTCCTGTCTGGTTATTTTCTTTGCGGTCCTGTATTGCGCGTTGTTTCCAAAACCATGCCGCAATACCAACTCGCCCAACTCTCCATCTTGGTGTGTAATAAAGATGTTTGTTTTTCTTCCTTCCCTCCCTCCCCTCCCTTCCCCCCCCCCCCTCTCTCTCTCTCTCTCTCTCTCTCTCTCCTCTCTCTCTCTCTCTCTCTCTCTCTCTCTCTCTCTCTCTCTCTATCTATCTATCTATCTTTCTCTCTGTGTGTACTGTTCTTTTTTTTTTTGCAACATATTTCTGGGATGAGGGTTTAAATGCAGTGCTTGGGTCGATATCAGAAAAATGTAGATGATCTCTCGCACCTCACACCGGACGAAGACAACCTAGAACTTTAGCATAGCGTGTGTTCCGTATGTTCCGTGTGTACCGTGCGTACCGGGACCCGACTGCGCATGCGCGTGCGGGCTCGGCGAAGAGGGCCGCACCCCACCCACCCGAACGAATGTGCGCGCATGGCAAGGCGCGGGCGGCCCGTCAGCGGAACTACGCCACCCTGCCGGAACGAATGCGCAAGTGCACAGTCGGGTCCCGGTACATACGGAGCACACGGAACGTACGGAACACACTGTATGCTAAACTATCTAATCACGAAGCGGACACGATGCGCGGGACACGAGCTGGACGTGACGGGGATTGGGGATGGGGGACGCGGGGCAGTGAGTGTGCTAGCCGGAACTCAGGCGCGAACGGACGCAAGGAAACCTCGTTTCTCAGGTGTCCGTCCTGGTAGCCACGGTCGGCTGTTAGAACCCCGTATCCACGAAACTTAACCTAAGTCATTACGCTATATACATACTTATTGAGTAATATGCGAAGACTATAAATGTTATCACGCAAGCAAAGCCGGCCTGCTGTACACCCGCCGTGATGTCAGCTTTTTTTTATACTATCGCAGGAATATAACGAAGAAAGCAACAGACCGATATTTTTTTTTCTTTTGGCCTTGTATATTGGTTGGTTGTACCCGCGTTTCACTCATCCAAGGTGGAAATAAATGTTTCTTACGATGACCTTTGCAAACCCTCTGGTTAATAGCTTCATGTTGCGTGGACGACGAATTACGCCTACGCTCTTTCTGATTACCGTGAATAGAGCTACGCTACCGCAATAGTTTAGCTGCTCAGCTTCTGTACACAACTTTTAAACCACAGTTGTGGAAATCGTAGAGTCTGCTGGTAGGGCGTGGCGGGTCGCGCTAATGAAAGACTTGTCTTTGCTCTCACGGCATTAATTATCTGCATTGAATGAATCAGAGTGGACACAAAAGAGCGGCAACCACGGGGTCGTCGCTCAACAATCATTTTGTGTTCCTCGTGCAGGTTGGTAAAGCACCCGCATTGCATTCTAAATGCTCTGACAACATTTGTTTGCTGTCTCTCCCGTGCCGAAGTGTAGCCTAGGAGAATTTCTGCGACTACTGAAAGCTCGCCCAAAGAGCACGATGGATTACTTGCAGTCAACAGTGTCATTCCTGCTACACAACACTCGCAGCAACACGTCCAAAAGGTATTTGGCCTGGCGACAAGGCTGACCGCAGTGTACAGTCAATAGAGGATCAATTTTGTCCCATCGGCCGGCACATCACTAGCGTGTCGTGAGCAGCGAAGAACGGTTTCAGATTGCGGTACTCCAATTGTGCTATATGCCCTGTGGTACCCGAGTCATAGCACCCGGCAGCGGTTTAAGACTATGAGCCCCCGGAAGGGGAGTCCCGTCCCACACGTCTGATCCTTGCCAGGTCCACTCGCGCACATCCCGAGTACCATCACTCGCGAGTCCCAGCGCACATCTCGATCCCTTCCTTGTTGTCCTTTCGTGCTTAGAAAACATGACCCATGTGGAATTGTCCACACGCTGTGCACGTTGCCACAGCCCTTGAGCTTCTGCCGCGCCACAAGGCCTACAGTGCGAGCCCCCCTCCTTCCTCCCCGATCATGAGCATGAACTGACAAATTCCAACAGCCCCCTCCCAAACAAACGCTAAAGACCATCCACGTCGACTGCGCATGCGTAAAACGCGAGGTGGGAGTTAGCAAAAGTCTGGCCCAACGTCAGTCACCTTCAGACAAAACCGACCGAAAGAATACCCAGAAAATAAAACGCCGGTAAGGGGGTTCCGGTCCGTGGGAGGGGAAAGGAAAGCGGGGTTTAATCCCCGCCCTCCTTGAGTGGTGTTGGTAAGGAAGGGGAAAGAATTCCTCTCTTTCCGTTAATGCCAGCTTCAGTATAACGGCTTAAAGCTGTACACATAAACCAACGGAAACGCTCCCCATGCAACTGTTCTCACATGTCGCTCCTGCGTCCATATCGCACCCAGTTCATGGTCAGGAATGGTACACCACTCACCGGTCTCGTGACCAGAAGCATCGGATGCGCTGGTTCCCATGGCGAGCAGCGAGAGGCTGTGGAGAAGACGCTGCAGGTGCCAACGGCGGCAAGGCGTTCGCCGCCCGCGCCCGCCCGTTTGTCGAGCTCCGATCGGCGGCTAAGTATCCGCGGCGCCTCCCGATGCAAGGCCGATACTAATTCCAGTGACGGGGGACAACCGAGAAAGAGGAGGGAGAGGTCTTCACCTGTGGCCGTTATTGCGCTGCTCACACGTGATCGCCGCGGTGGCGGTCGCTCTGCCAGAGGCTGCGGCAGCGCATTTGCCAGTTGTCGCCGCCGCGTTGATTGCATCGCGAAGGACGGGAGACAAAGCTCGCGCGCCTCCGCTTCTTGGCACCGCCGGCCGTTTTAATATCTGCGAGGACGTTCCAGCCGAACACGGGAGCAGCTGGTGCATCGCCTTCACCGTGTGGCTAAGGGGGCTATCGGCTAGCTTCATTTAAGGCGCGGAAAGAATGAACGTTTAACTCTACTATATTCGATTCACACCTGTTGAGTGAAGATTCGAACGCATGACTCACGCGTCGATAATAATTACTGGTAGCGAGCTTAATTAACGTTATACTTCATTATGGACTACAGGAGAGGCAGGAGGGTAAGAACATAATGTTATACTACACTATCGGAGCGGTCACAAGCCAGTACAGAAAGATGGATTATGGTGGGGCGGCTCTTATAGAGCATGCGAGTGATGTCTGCTCTGAGCTCACCCTTGCGCTTACCAGAAATTGTGTGTCATGCGCGCGGCCCATCCGGTTACTTCGCACATTATTAGCATTGCACTTAACATCTCGAAATTAGGGGAGCAGTGGCCCGTTATACCTAAACACGTTCGTGCAGTTTATATCTGCGGAACACGCACGCAGGTTTCGTTTTGACTCGCGTTAAAAGACTGAGATGTGACAAATTTAACGAATTAATTAGCTAAACCAGTAAGCCTAATTAACTAAATCAAATTATTAAATTGATTAAGCTGATTAAATTAATTTAATTGCATTAATTAAATGCATCGAAAGGTGGCCTAACATCCTCCGCCTGTCTTGGGAAAATAAAGCTTATACAGATTTTTGCTCAGCCAGAGATAATTTCGTTGAACCCCTCTAACTGGGAGATTTCCCAACTTCTTATTCTCGCATCTTTAGAGCCGCTTCTGCAGTATTAGTAACGATCTACCTGCGTTTCTGAATAGCACCTGCCTATGTCATTGTTTTTATATTTTTTCACCCAGTTGCCCAAACAGTCTCCTCGTCAGCCTTGAAGTATCAACGACATTTTTCATCGTTTATTGTTTGTTTGAGCCCAAAAACAGTGTAGAGCATACTTACTGTCGAACGTATGCATACTTGAAGGCAGGAAAGCAGTTGAGTTGACAGTAACAACGCCTCACACTTCAGACGTACCGTTCAACGGTATCACTGGCGAATCGATATTACATGGACTTCGAAGTCCATTGAGGGATTCAATGCCCAAACATCACAAACCTTGAGCACACCGTGATGACAAAACTGCGTACGCGCAAACTAAAAAAGAAAAAAAAAACATTTCGGGTTCTAACAGATGTGGACTTATGGATACATTTATACAAAAAACAAAGAACTTAAGTCACGACAACCTGAAGTCACGAAAATAAACAATCTAGCCAACATCTCTTCGAAGGGGTGGAAGATTGAGGGTTTCTTGCAAACTATTCAGATTACTCTGTTACATGCAAGCGTATCTACATACAAGAGTAGAACCATGGGCCTGAAAATTAATATGCAGAAAACCAAAGTAATCATCTATAACCTCGGGACAGCACAGCAGCGGTTTGAGATAGGTGGCGAGGGAGTGAAAGTGGTAAGCGAATATATCTAATTAGGCCAAGTTATGACCCCGGATCCCAACCATGAGGCAGAGATAATTAGAAGAATAAAAATGGGTTGGAGTGCATATGGCAGACATTCTCAGATAATGAATGGCAACCTACCATTGTCCCTGAAGAAGAAAGTGTATGACAGCTCCATCTTACCGGTACACACCTACGGGGCAGAAACTTGGAGGATCACTAAGAGGGTTCAACTTAAATTGAGAACGACTCAGCGGGCAATGGAACAGAAGATGATAGGTGTAACATCAAGGGACAAGAAGAGAGCGGAGTGGGTCAGGGAACAAACGCGTGTTAAGGACATATTAGTAGAAATTAAGAAGAATAAATGGACGTGGGCAGGGCATGCAATGCGAAGGCAAGATAACCGTTGGTCATTAAGGGTGAGTGGATCCCTAGAGAAGGCAAACGTTGCAGGGGACGGCAGATAGTTAGATGGGCAGATGAGATCAAAAAGTTTGCGGGGATAAATTGGTCGCAGTTAGCATAGGACCGGGGTAATTGGAGATGATGGGAGAGGCCTTTGCCCTGCAGTGGGCGTAGATAGGCTGGTGATGATGATTATATACATGAAGGCCTCGAAGTATCTTGATATATGCGTGATAAGAATTGGGTTAGTCCTTGCAGGATGTATTTAAGTGGTATACTGTTATTCATTCTCGCAAAATCCGCGTAGGAGTGCGCGTGGGGGTCGGTCCACATACGTCGGTCCATTTGCGAACTCCCCCCCCCCCCCCTTTTTTAGGAATTACCTGGAAAGTTGCAAACGGCATAGTCCTGGGTTAGCGATCGCCAGCTACGACGACGGTCGTCACTAATTCCTGCATCAGTACTAGCAACGACCTCGTCGGTCGCACCAATATGGGTCTAGCCCGGACGCGGGACTTCGCCCGTTTTCTTACGTCTTTCCTGAAACATTAACGCCCATTCAGTCCGGTTGTCTTCCACCCGCACGTGCAGCCTGCATTATTCAATGACTTTCGATTGGGTCGACAACCTTCAACTGTTATGAACTGGGTCACCACTCACTGGTCCACCTCCAAAATATTATAGATTACCTACCCTACCAGCCATGTTATCAATGCTCTTTAACGTAGACCTCCGGAACAGACAGACAGACAGACAGACAGACAGACAGACGGGCGGGCGGGCGGACGGACGGACGGATGGACGGACGGGTGGGCGGGTGGGCGGACGGGCGGACGGACGGATGGGCGGACGGATGGACGGACGGAAGGACCGATGTAAAGAGGGAGGGGTCCGGTCCTTTAATGGGGCACTGATGTCAAAGCGAACAAGGATGTCCGTTGGCAAATTGTGCTAACATAGCTCGAAATTCAGGTCGCGTAAGGAGACGGAGAAAGAGACGAAGGTGGAAACCGGTTTCAACAACTAACGTAGCCTTTGCAGCAATAAAAAAAAAATGAAGGAAGCTCACAATAACGCGTAAGGCTTGAAGGTAGTGTAGCGACACCATCGTCATCGTAATCATCAGCGTCACAAGCATCATCACGGTGACCTGCCAGCGTCATCAGTTCCACGCGCTAGAGATCGAACGTCGAGTCAGCAGCTGGGCGGCCGCACGTCCGCACCGCTCCCACTCCTGGCCGGGCCAACGCGACCTGAATAAATGTAGGAGCCCACCAACCGAGTCAGCCTCCTACAAGTGGTGACCCGGACTTTCCCTACATGTGGTGACCAGGGAGTTCCGCGCCTGTTCCTCGGCCAGCGGCACAGCGACATGGCGACGTGGGGGGACCCGCCAATACCGGCGTTCGAGCCACGCTACCCAAGAGGATGGTTCTTCAAGTTCGAGGCTGCCCTCTGGCTCAACCACGTCAGCATACAGCCTCTGAAGCACTCCATCCTCTGAGAGACGCTTCCGCTAGAGCTCCGCCACGTCCTCGTCCTACCACCGCCCAGCGCCACCCCCTACGATGACCTTCGTGCTGCCGTGCTCACGCACTACGGCTTCAGCGACAACCGCTCTCGACCGCCAGCAGAGGAGGTACCCGCGCAGCCCACGCACGCTTCGCCGCAGGGCATTGTACCCTCTGCACCATCCGCGTCTCCTGCCAGTAGTGTCGCCCCCCTCGACCTCATCTCCAGCAAGGCAGCCTCACCCACGCGGACGGGACTTGCAGCCGACGACGTCACGGATGCCCACCAGTCACACCCCGCCACACCTATTTCTACCACGCCATGCAAGGGCTCCGGTGAGCAACTTTGCTCCGTGACCGGCCAATCATTCCAAAACTCGTCTCCTGCTCCGCCAGAATTGCACGATAAGTCCACCACGATGCACGTTGTCGCTCCCAACGCCAACGACGATGAATTCGCGTCTCCCGTCCGGCTGCAGTCAACACCGCACCTGGATTCTCAAGGACGTGAAAATGCCACCAGTGACAACTACATCCCGTCGCTCCGGCTACCAGCGGAACGCCCACAAATCTATGCACAAGCGCACGTTGACAGCACACCCACGGCCCCAACACCGCGAAACCGGGCTACCGCTCGTGACTTGGATGACCATACCACGGCCACACAATCTCCCTACCAGACAAAGTCTGTTATTCGGCACCGCCGACGTCGCCACCGACGTCCTAAGCAGCAGTCACAAAGCGAGTTGGGTCGCAGGGGCTCCTTCGGTGCACGCCCCCAAGCCGTCAATGGCGTCTTGCCCAACGCCCTTGGCACGTGCCCGGTCGATGGGGGCTTCGGATCCGTGCTAACACTCGTCGTCACTCCGGCACTCGCGTGTCTTGCTGTAGACGCGCTCAGCAGAGGTGTCATGCCACGGACGCGCCACGAACCTGCGGAACAGTTCTGAGCCCGAAACCGCACTCGAAACTTCCATGTCAAGGACATCAGCTCACTCGAACCGGCAGCCGAACGCCGAAGTGCACGCATCACAACAGGCTGCTCGTGGAGCGCCGATTCTCGGAGCATTGCCATTTCTTCTACACCATGGCCGCGGCTCTAGCTTCTTTCACTTCGGGACTTCAAAACCGCCGGCTATTTCGTCCCCTCCGCCACTTCCAGCCAAGACCACCCGACGGCTTCTACTCTCCGGACGCTCTCACGGGACTGATCACGACCACCCAAAGACATGGAACGCGGGCATACATTACTTATGGCCCCCTCTGTACATACCTGTACATAGTGCATAGTCCATTTTCGTGCATTGTTATTTACATTTGTCAATTTACCGCGCTTCACGCTAGGGGGGAGCCCTGTAGCGACACCATCGTCATCGTAATCATCAGCGTCACAATCATCACGGTGACCGGCCAGCGTCATCAGTTCCACGCGCTAGAGATCGAACGTCGAGTCAGCAGCTGGGCGGCCGCACGTCCACACCGCTGCCACTCCTGGCCGGGCCAACGCGACCTGAATAAATGTAGGAGCCCACCAACCGAGTCAGCCTCCTACAGTAGCAAAGCTGTACGCAACCTTCGCGACCACCACGACTGTTTAAGTCCACGATTGCAGCCGATTTGCTTTTTCTTCACTGACGACCTTAACTCCATCATTGTTGCTTTAAGAGCGAGCTTCCTTCGTTCTTTTTTTGGAAGTGATAATCATTGGGCACCACCTTGGAGGTTATTACCTACGCTATTGTCTTTCTCGTTCCGAGAAAGTGTTGCCACGATTGCAGCAAACGCTGGAGTCTTTCTCGTTCCGAGCAAGCGTTGCCACGATTACGCGAAGGCGGGAGATTTTTTTTTTTTCAATCTTGGCCAATCCCCCTAAGCGGGTATGCGCGTTTTGGCTAGTCGGGGCCAATCTCGCTAAGTGGGCGTGCTGGGCATTTTTGTTGGTACTTTTAACTGCGGACACGAAAAATTGAAGTTTTTCTAAACAGCTCCGCTGTTAAAAAAGCACCTGCTTTAATAACGACATGTGTTTCGGGTTGTAGGAGCTTGCGCGATCCCCGGCCTACCTGTAGGGATTAAAAGTACTGCAACCAGACAAGGAGATAGACACGAAGGGACACAGGAGTGCCTCTTCCTGGCTTTCTCCCTCGTCCGGCTGCAACGCTTCTTGTCGAGCAACGACAAGTCAGAGTGGGCAGCGGAGCCTCTGCACGCTCACTGGCTCTTCCTCTCGTTTCGCTGCATAAAACGAGCGCATGCCTCTTTAAAAAAGCGCACGCCGAACGCCTTCAACCTTGAGCGCACCGCACCTACTGCATCCGCCCTCGAGACTTAGTGCAGCTGATAGAAGGAGAGGAAAGAACGGCTGCCTGTCGGCGCGTGCGGGCCCCTGCACTTGATGACCGCTATCAACGCAACCCCACGACTGCCGAACTGGTGTTACTGTGTACCTACGTCCAGTCTTGCCCCAATTCTAGTTATTGGGAACGTCTCGTAACCGCTGATTAGTCGCCGTCCTGCTCGTGGTACGTGGCTGCGCTTAGGCGACCGCGGCCTCTGGCTGTACTGTCGAGCGCTGTTACGAAGACGTAGAATATAACGAAGCTCGATTACAAGAGCACGACGAAGCTTTCGTCCTAACCCTTAAGACGCCAAACTGTCTTTGTTTTGTTTGCCCATAATAATAATAATAGTAATAAAATATATCGCTTCGCTATAGATGCATAGGATGATAAGGTGTAGTTTTGTCACGATTGAAGTAAAAAATAAACGCATGACCTTGCCATGTTCTTTATGAACTATACATTCATGAAACAACGAGCTTGACGTGATTATTTCCCCCGTTAATAAAGAGAAACACCCTTTTCGTGTATCGCAAGGACAGCCTAAAGAGAATAATTAACGCCCTGAATATCTATGCACCCTTCAGATGTAGCTTTAATGTCGTAAACGCAAATGTGATTTTGTGCAAATCAACTTTCAAGAGATATTCGACGTACACTCAAATTTGTAACACGTAATGGGGCCCGTTCTTGAGTATGCTCCACTGGTATGGTAAGATGAACGCGGAATAAACGTCGACCAGATGGGATTTCGTTCGCTTCTGAAAACTACGAAACCTCCGCGCCTGAGGACCGGAGTTGCGGACTATTCACACAAAGCCTCAGCTAACGGTACAACACAACTGCGGCTTCTCTCGGTGGCCTGGGAATGCCACTGCACATGCAATATCTTGACTCGCGAATCAGACAGAAAAATGTTTTTGTAAAGTTTGTAGTTCGCGTCACTGCGAGCAGCTGTTTTGCCACCACCACAGCGCTCTCATTGAGCGAGTGAGTAAAAGAGAGAGAGATAGAGAGGAAGAAATAACTTTTGCACCCGCCTAAAATGACGAGGGAGAGGGCATTAACCCAGACTCCCTTTCACTCCCCTAGCCGTCGGCCGGAATCTCTTGAGATTCGGGGGCGGTCAGGGCGAAACTTATGACTTGCGTTGCTCTTTTGCTTTGTAGTTGAGTAATAAGGTCTCCCAAGATTCCACATTTCCGTTTGGGTCGTTATAGGAAGGGCATGTCCAGACCATGTGTACTAGGTCTGCAATGCTATTGCAGTGAGTGCATCTAGGATTAAAGACTTCCGGATGCCGTTTGCTGTACAGTTGAGGGTTCGGAAACACCCCGGTTTGAAATTTCCTCCACATAACTTCCTCTTTTTTTTGCTGAGCTGTTCATCCGCCGCTGGATAGGTCTTGCGACCGAGCTTATAATGGGAAATTTTTCCTGAAATGTCCTGAGTTCGTCACCCGAAGAAGAAAGGGGTTCCTCGCGTGGAGGCTGTGAGTCAGCTGCGATCGACCGGCAAGTGAGACGATGAATCTTGATACAACCGGAAGCGCGAATCTTCGGGACGCTCTCCCAGTGAGAGTTGTTCCTCCTACTTCTCTCTCTCTCTTCTTCTCCCTCTCTCTCTCTCGCCCTCTCTCCCCTCAGTTTGTATACCTTGGTGCATGCTGGCGAGGTGGACCCTCTTCACCAGCATATACGCTGGACGCAATATATCGCTCGCTCCAATTGGTTCATATGTACGTACAGTTGAGCTCATTTCCGCCTTACAAGACTTACTGCACGGGAATGATAACTAGAGTGTTATTAGAGAGTTATAGCAGATCGGAAAAACGTTCTATGTCCGGATCGCCTATATATAACCTAAAAGAAGCTATCATACATGCCTCGCTCGACGACACAAGCCACGGCAGTTGGGTCGGGACCGTGTTTCGCTTGCTGATTGAGCTGTCAGAATAGCGCGGATTTCACTTGTTGCAACGTCATTTTTCTTGAACGATCTCATAATTACAATCCGTTCGACTAGGCGTGAGCTAAGCGTACGTCTACCAAACTCTTCCAAAGCGGCCGTCCGCTTTAGAACGACGGACACGGTACATCTCGGTACCGTCCGGCCAAGTCGCTCCGGTTTACGGCTAGGTTCTGCGCATGCGCGGTGGTGTCCAGACGGTAGACGTTACTGTACCGGAACCATTTTTCCGATCTGCTATAACTCTCTATTGTCGCCTTCATTTCTTTCGTCAGCGCGTTCGCATGTACTGCTCATCGGACAGGGTTCAATAATCCGCGCATTTATGGCTGTATTCATGCCAGCGTGTTCTCAAAACTAGGAGTGGCGCAGCAGCTACACGCACAGGTCGTTTAGGCGACGGTATATAAGGTTGTCGGAAAATCAACTAAAATTTTAAGTGCAGCCAAACCGTTTTATTATTTCGCTTCTCCTTCGAAACTCCGCACCGTGCTGTTTTGGAACAGACTTTCCTGAGCGATTTACGACTGGACCGAAACGGGTGTTACTTTGCGCAACATAGGCGCAACTAAAAGTCTGCGTATTGATGAAGCGGAAACATGTTTTCATTGAGCCCACGTATTTTTCCGTCATTATATCAGCACGTGCTTTTGCACCATCTGCTTCATAACCACAGTTCTTTTTTTTGGTACCTCCAGAAATTAAGAAGATTGAACCTATAGTGCACCGCTAACGTCCAAGCGACCTGATGATTAAGTGTAAACGTCCATATCTATAGGGGCCGGTAAGGTCTCTTAAAGAGACACAGCATGTCGTCTGCGGGGGCTGCTATTCCCACTTATTTTCAGGCGTGACGTCTGGAACAACAGGCGGCAGCCAAGCTCACAAGGTTTGGTACGCAGGAAAAATCTCGCGTGCAGTCGCTCTAACGTACGCGGCACGCACGTAAGCAGTTGCTGGAGGTTACTCACAAAACTTGCCGCCAGCAGCCCATTTCCCCTATAAACAGCGGGGGGTGCTGCAACTTTCAGTTTTACCGGGTTTTATCACCAGTTTCAATTACTAGTCCGAAGCGTTCGCGATTATTTGATTTTTGCACTGGCTACTCGTATACCTTCAACTACGACAACTTTTTGCAGTAAATGCTTGCAAAATAAGCTTCGTCAACCATTTATTTATTTATTTATTTACTCTCAAGGCCGAAGCATTACAGAGAGGAGCGGGTATACATCAAACAAAAATATCAAGAAATACAGCAGATCAAAATTATATGCACACAATGGCAGTCTGAAAACCATAAAAAGAAAGACTGCGTGATGTGAAAAAGAGGCAGGGTGGTTGTTGCAACAATGTTCAACATGGCTGCGTCTTTGAATGACGCACACACACACACACAAAAAGCTAACAAGAGAAAACACAGCGTAACTGAAATGGCGAATTTACGCGAAGAGAGGGAGTTCTTAAACAAAGTGACGTCAGTGATAGCAGCGATAGGGGCTGGAAGGTGGTTCCACTCATTTGCAGTTTTTGGGATGAATGATTCTCAAATCGCCAGGAACCCCCCAAACTATGGTCGGTAGAACCTACGATTGGGGCTGAAAGTATGTTGCTAAAAGATCAGAAAAATTTAGGAACAGCAAGGCGAGATATTTTACGCAGTATGAGCGAGTGGGTATGTGGATTTATAGCACGCCATACATATACATGAAAACGCAGCTTTTTCGCGACAGGGATTAGTTGTATCCCAACTATGACGCTTCCATCGCTGTGATAACACATTAAGGACCAAAAAATTTTGCTCAAAACAAAGTGCATTCTGATCTTATATACATAAGAATGTACAAAACTTATAAACGCGACTCGCACCTTTGCCTTCAAGTTTTCTGCCTTTCCCGTCCTTTCCCGTCCTTACAGGCATCATCACCTGCGCACGCAAGCAGGCGCACAATCACGCGGGCGCGCATCTATAAATTTATGATGACAGTGTGGACAAAGATCGCCTGTCTCTTGCCAGTCGCGCAGCAACACGGGTACAGCGTGCGGTCGTAGAAGGCCGCAGTGGCGGTGGTTCAGGCGAAGGCTTGCCGATTCTTCGCGCTCCAATGAGTCGTGCGGCGATTTTCCCGGCGGAGTGCCAATGGGCGTGTAGGTGAACCAGCCGCACACCCCAATGCTTTCTCTTTGCTCGGTTCAGTGGTCTCGAGATTGCGAGGTCTGTACGTGCGCAGGGAGAAGTGGATGCGTAAACACTCGTGCCAGAAATGGAAAGCTTGCTCAAAGTTGCTCTTAACCTGCGCCTTCTTTACGATTCGCTTTTCCCGCTTTCGGCGCACGTACGACATTGCGTACTTGTTGTGCGTACTTCTATTTAAGTCGGTTATAGTCACGGGATTCAGAGCGTGAAAATTATTCATCACAAAAGTGCGAATAACACACGCGGTGTACAAATCAGTCTTTAAAACGACGCAGTGTTGAGAGTGCCGTCCGACTGTACACCAGCTCGGCACTGCAGTCATGACTAGAGTGCCTCCGCGGCAGTGTTTGTATTTTTAATGGGCCACAAAGACAAAAAAGGGTCATCTCCACTAACGTGAAACCTGGGGAGAAGCGAAGTATGCAGTGCATAAGTGTATTCTTGGCGCCTTGGCGTTTTTGCCACGGATATGAAACCGTTGGGTCGGTAGAGGTATACAGCTTTGCTGTAAAAGTCTCGTGTCTTTGAAGCACGAAACGTTCTATAGCGCGAGGCATTGGAAAACTAGCGTCCCGGTGTGTTGTTTTAGTACGCGTTACGTTCTAGCGCGAGGCGCTGGAAAACGAGTGCTCCATGGTTTTAATACCGTGACTACATAAAACGACGACGACGACGGCGAAGGAGACTCCGACAGCCCGAGCCCCTAAGGGAGTTCTCCCCTTTAAAAAAACGGGTTTGGCGCGGCAACAATGATACCAATTTCATCGCAAACTTCAAACACTTAATCTAGATAAGAATGACATATGAAACAGTGGCGACACCCAAGCCAATTTCCGGCGACTTCGCTGTGACGTCACGGAAGCTTGTTTGTGCGATTGGCGGCCCCTGACCTATGCCGCCGCCAATTAGCATGAACAGGCGATTTTAGTGGGGCCTTCCAGTTCCGTTTTATTGTATCACTTGAACGCTAATGTGCAGTTAACACACTGATAGCCATGTTTTAATTACTGACAATATTACGTCACTCCTGCCCATACTACGTCACTGCAGCGCGAAATTCGGAAGTTTGCCAATATTCTTTGTCTTTTCTGGTTGAAAAACGTCTTTAGTGCCTGAAATGGAGCTGAGTGCGTTACTAAAGGCTAGTTCTTTCAGATTGAATAGTTTGTAGTTTGTCTTCATCATTTCTTCATGGAGTCTTCATGGAGTGGTGTGGAATGTCGGGCATAATAGTCCAACGCTTACCTCTTAGCTTCGTGATTCAAAAGGCCGAGGTTTCAGTCTGACGCATATGTGGGGTTTCTTCTTTGGTTGTTATTGTTCCTATAATAATTTTCATCATTTACGTTAGTATTTCGTTTTTACGCGTTTGAAACGATTGCCTCTTCTGGTTACATAACGTTACAGCAGGTTTAGAGGTTACGTTCTATAAGGTTAGGTCAGGTTACGTTAGGTTAGGTTACCTTAACTATTTATATTAGCGAATTTAGAAGCGTTTGGGACTGCGAAGTAGCACCGAAACGCGACAGGACGTCACTTTAGTGAAGTGCTTATGCTGACGTCCGATAGCGCTATAGACACAGCGTTAAAAAAAAAAAAGAAAACTAAACAGCCGGCAAGGCCTTGGCTTGTGTTTGACTTTAGGCTCCTCATACGTAGCGTAAACAAGCTGTCGAGATGTCGCAGCTCAGACGATTCAACCGATTCGCGGCAAAAAAGTTAAACCTGGTGGAGCACGCTCATGTGGCAATCATTCCCACCCCATCCTCGAAGTGTATTCTGTCAAGAGCTTCTCGTATCTCCATTTATTACAATAAATGGAAGGCTCGCCACGAGCATTTTAAACCCTGCTTATCAGCGACGGCAAAGGAACCCCTTCCTCCGATTGACTGTCAACCTATCTACGCCCTCTATGGAAAAGGAGGGAGGGAACCACATCCACATAAGCGTGGGCAGGACGCCTCAGGCGGCAATATCTTAGTCGTGTTCATAAGACTATCTCTCATGGAATTCCAGGACTTCCGCGACGGAGTTCCACTGCAGTGGACGGTGACAACACGTTTCAGTGCTTCAGGTACGTTAAACGGAAAACCGGGTCCATCGTGCGCAAGCATATCTGAGACAAGGAATGTTCCGACAGTAGGAGACGCTGCAGTAAAAAAGGAACAAGACATCATCACTTCCTGTTTACGCCACCTTCTGGATTGTGCCCCGTGTCTCGAAGTACACTAAGCGCGACGTGGGGGCCATACGTGCACGCCAAGCCCTGCGCCCCCAAGCGGAGCCGCAGCCGGCGTGTCGCTGTTCCTCGGGCCGCAGCCGGCCGTTGTCGCGGGGCCGTACTTGTGCAGCCGCGGTGACGCTTCCCTTTGTCCATGATCAGCACACCTCGGAATGACCGAACTGGGCTACGGGGACGGCCCGCAGAGCAAGACCGCCGCCGCTGCATGCCTTCATGGCCGGCCGCATTCGCCGCTGTGCGCGCCGACAGCCGCGCCATGCGCGCGCAGAGGAGTGCGCACTGCATCATTCCGACCGCCTGCAACTCGAGCCTTCGACGGCGGTGCCTGTTTTCTGGTAAGCATATTACAGGTTTGCATGCGTTTGTATGTAGATGGAAGCTCAGCTTGGCCAAGACACGAACGAACAGAGTGGTCTGCTCAATTAATTTACACGCGTCGTCTTGGTAGCGGAATCACACGAAGTCTTGTGCTGAGAAGCCTCAAGCAAGACGAATAAAGGTGTTTGACTGGGAGCCGCGATCAGCTGTGGTATCGAGGCCTAGTGTTCCTGACGATTGCATCCGGGTGCGTCGCTTAGCTAAGATGCAAGCCGACGGGCAGACGGACGTGCGAGCTAGGCAACGCCACATAAGGCAGCAGGGTTCCTTAAGGCGTAAGTGTCCCCGTGAGTGCGTTGGGCAGAGACGAAGTGCTTTAGCCTGCAGGATAAACCGTTTGGCTACAGGACCTCGGAATGGCGTATCCGATGTCGTCATATCTTTCTCAAATATATAGACGTTTGAAAGGTGAGCGCATATTGTGCCGAAACAGGCGGCCACGTATGGGATGGCGGCTACCCAATTCTATATCGCTTACTAGATAAATAATAGTTGTAAGAAGGGACGTAAAGATAACCAGTGAACCAGGCACAGAAATATGCACGAAGGGCCTTTTTCGAAATACAACCACATTATGAGGTATTCATGTCAAGGATGCATATTGTCTCGGTCGAAACAACAGCTTTTATTTAGACGGGCGAACTTGTGCCCACAAGCAAGCGGATTGCCTACAGCCGTAACGGTAAACTCAAAGTTCAAGAAGAACAGAAATGGTAGAATTCCTCCTCTTCCCAGATGGCATAGATCCTTTGCCACTGAGTCGGAAACGAGAAGATATGCTTTGAAAATAAGGAGCCACGTGTCGTCAAGGTGAAATTGGTGCATCGTGCATATATATAGAAACACAAAGTGAGGGCTACGTCGAAGGGGGCGATACGGTTCAAGACGCATATGTGTCCGAATTCTTGGCGGGGTTGTCTCTGCGAGCTGTGCGTATTTTCCCGGTAGTAGTACGACGCAGCTAACAACGACCGCACGGGAAAAAAAACCATACAGGGCCTCAAGTGCTGGAGTTACGCTCCGAAGTTCCGCGGCGAAGCACATATGGATGTCCATGGCACACCCAGCTCCACACTATCCCCCCATGTTATATCGCCGGTCGTCGATTTGTTTAAGTCTGCAAACTCTAAAGCGTGGCAGCTGGTGATCTTTGGCTCCCTGCGCCAAATCTTCGATGTCATCGTCAGTTATTGGGACACTGTCAACAAGCAGTATTGCGTCAAGCGTTGCCGTCACCTGGCAGCCGTACACTACTGGATTTAACAAGGATTAAGTCGAGTGGTTTTGTACATGATCGTATTAAAAGCAAAGGTTGCGAGTACGAAAAATTTCGTGCGGAGTCTTGTGGTCGAGGCCGATGAACGTAGACATATCGTCCAATGTTCGGTGAAGACAATCCGCCAGGACATTTGTTTTGACTCCATTTGTTCTCCAAGACGACGTCGGGAGGGAACCGAGTAAGTCCATTCCAATTTGTCGAAATGGGGCGTCAGGCGGATGTAGCGGACATAGTAATCCTGCGGCTTTTACGCGTGGTGTTTCGTGACACGGACAGTTAGGACAAATCCTTACGCACTGTTTCACTGATCGTATCGGCCAGTAATATCTCAGATTTCCTTGGAAAAACATGCAAATTACGCCTAAGTGTCCAGCAGTTACGTGATCGTGGCAGGCCTCTAATATTTAATCCGCTTGTATCTTATTGATAAGGGGACGAGGAATATTTTCTCCTGTTGCCGTGGTCATAGTCTTTTCTCGTATAGTACGCTCTTACGTTGACAGTACGGAATCATTACTAAAAAAAAAAAAGGCTCGTGGTGCCGCTCATCGTAACCACGAGACTACTCGATGGCTTTTCGCAACTCAATGTCGGTTAACTGGTAGGCTTCCAGATTGTTTGTGTGAATGACCCCAATGAACGGAAAGTTCTCGTCGACGTCGGATGGATCCATCCGAACTGACGCTCGTGACAAGCAATCAGGAGCTGATTGCTTGTCACGACAAGCTTGAATTGTGACAAGAAATCGTAACAGGAGGTGATGCACAAGCCCAGCTGATTCAGCCACAATGGTGCGATGCTTCACAACAGGAGTATGACGGATGTATAGATGCCATTTCGAAGCAGAAATAGTATTCACGCACAACTCTTATTATGACATCCTTGGGAGTACTTGACAGTTCCTGGTTGACTTCCTCAGGTAGGCTCAAGTCTGCTGTCGGCGACTTATCTGGCGCGTCCCAAATGTGTTTAGCTGCGTGACTTCGGCGACGTCCTCGATGAATGCGACGGTGCCTTACGCGAGATGGCGACGCTCGCTGGTGAAGTTGATAAGCAAGAAAGGCGTGCACGCAACCTGCAGTTGTATAACTTCTTTTGCGATATAGATACTCTTGTGCAGAAGTAGCAGGATATTTCCTTCGGCTATACTTTCGTATAGTTTTTGAATGCGCCGCCCTTGACGTTGACAAATGCCCTGGTGCCGGTGGGAAGTGTTACGCCGTCATCAACGATGCGGCGGAGAGCCGTGCCGTTTTGCTTTCTAAAAAGACGATCGTAGCTTTCGGTAAGTAAATAACGGCCGTTTTCGTTCAGGAAATTCATGCCAAGTATTGAATCCCTTGAGCTCTCGGAAAGTACGAATAAGGTGCATGCCGATGTATGTGAAGCTGCGGATCCGCGCCGAATAGCAGTTCACGTACCGACGGGTACAATTAGGTGAACCACAGCTGTTCGAGTTCGTAGGCTGGTCTAGGGAGTGATTACTTTCTTCCGCGCAGTCGCTACAGCCACGCTCATAACCGAATGACTTCGCCTCTGTTGGCCGATACATTCTCGTTTTACAAACTTCCATACGGACGAGTAGGTCCCAAGGTACAGGGCAGATCGGCTTTGCAACCGAGAGGACCCAGATTTGAAGTCTACTCCTGCAGCGTCTTTTTTTTTTTTTTTTTTTTTAACTAGCTTAGAAAAGGCTTCACGCAAACATAGGCGAAATCCCGTTTGCTAGGCTGGTGCTTTCGCACAAAAAAATGTTGTCGAGAAACTTTTAACACCTGCCTTTTTATTGTGGGTGTCGGCCTGCGACGAGCGGAAGCAGCGGCCAAGTAAGGCCCGCGGTCACGAGCGCTCATGCAACGGAACACTGGCGCCGGCAGAGCGTAAAATTGTTGTTTGTCAAACAAAAAAGAGAATGCCCGCTCTGCATACTGTCTAGCGTTGGGCGACCTGCGACCTTCATTCACGTCCGCAACAAAGCCTATCACTGTTTAGATTAATATTTTTCGTGTACAGGGACAGGCCAGGAGAGTGCGATTACACAATTATCGCGCTTCTTCTTTTATGCGCAATGTCGCAATTGAAACTAAAGCCTATCTTTCCGAGGAAAATACCACGAATACCCCTCGCAAGGTAAGTAGCAAACTACTATTTAGAACTACGTGCTAAGGCAGCGAACACTGCATCGTAAATGGATCTAACAGTAAAAGCTTAAATCACATTTAAATGCGTTAATTAAAACAATACAGGGCTTCCAATCAAGCTAAGGGTAATAGATTGTGCACGTACGTGTTCGGTCCATCGGCGCTTTTATCTTCGTCCTCCGCTCTCGGTCGTGGTTCAGTGCAGTGCCGAGTAGGGCGGCGGGCTTGTGATGACGGGCTTACTGAATAGAGGTAAGACTCACAGAACCTACACTCTCGGGAACGGCTCCATCATTGGCTAGCTCGTTGACTGCCGTCACGTTTCTCCTCGACACTATTACCCCGCTTGGTGCAAGACAATGCAGCGACCAATAAAGAACTGTTCTCGCGTACTTGAATCACTCGTCGACATCTTTCGTCAAGAACTATCGCTAGCCTCTTCCTCTTGCCCCAAGACTTCCTCGTCGCGCGATACGCAACGTCAAAGAACTGCTCGACGAGCCGGCCTCTGCGCAACAAATTTCTTCGTTTCCGATTGAAGCGTATCCCTTCCTGCCTTCATGCCTGGATGAACGCGGACCTTTCGCCGGTGGGCCACTTTCATTGCATGTCGCAATCTCGAAGGCAGCTGAGAGACGGAGCAAATTAGAAAAGCAGGAAATAATTTTCATTCTGTTCCGTGATGCTAGAGCGCTCGCGAGCTTTGGAAAACTGCCTTCCGCGCGCTTCGGGTGGAATACCACAGGATCTCCGCGCGTACTTTAGCAACCAAATTTTAGTACAGAGTGCGTTTGATTGAATCGCCAGCGGGAGATTATGCATCTTCCGTTGGTGATCCAATCAAACGCACTCTGTCCTAAAAAAGTCAGGGAAGCTTGCGCTCACGCGAAAAGCTTGAACGGCGAAGCGGCTGTTGTAGGTGAACACTAACGGACACATACTCAAGTTTCAGGATAATTGTTTATTTGCATAGTTGCGGTGCTAGTAATCGCCGTCTTATGCATCGAAGAAGTCGTCGTCTTCTTCGCGGCGAGCGGTGGATGCAAAGTCCTCTTCCGCATTGTGGACTTCCACCAGCTCTTCGTCATCGACTCGAGGCAGCGGTGGTGGGACCTGCAAGTCGGCTGCGGAAGGACTGGCACACCTGTGGCCTTGTCTCCAATTATCCATGATGGCTTCCAGAGAATGCGTCGGCCTCGGGGATTTCTCCCAAGCAGGGTGTCTTTTGTAGCGTGAGCTACACTGGCCGAGGTTGAGCAGTTTCGAGAGCCGTGCTGCGCATGCTCGAGGAGCAGGGACATCTCACGGCGCACAGCTGGCGCGCCGGAGCCGCTGCCGCCGCGACTACATTGGATTGGATTGGATTGGATTCGATTGGAATGAATTGAATTGAATTGAATTGAATTGGATTGGATTGCATTGGAAATCGTTTTAGCAGCAGTAAGCATGATAATCAGCTAATCCTAGGCAACCAGGAAACCTATCTGGACCTTAGCTCACGCTACGTATATCCTGGCGTAGCCGAGCTAAGCCACTGCTAATTTTTTTTTCAACTTTAGCATTAGCGATGGAGTATTGCATTTTACGTGCGCGGTGGCGCTTAACGACAGCGCTGGAGGTTTCTTCTTTAAATGCAGAGCATTTCTTAGCCTCGCCTGTTCCTATGTCGGACGGTGTCAACAGTTCCGCGTCCGCAGCAGGTGCGCCTCTCCTTCCCTCCTCTCTCTCAACAGCAGCTGGCGCGCGCATGCGTCGTAGTCAGCCCGTTTGCTCCGTCGCGGTCTCGGCGTGACAGGTGCGTGATAGCAGCCGGTGGGGCGTGGAAGGGCGCGCGCTGCTTGCGCATGCGCGCTTTCCCCCCCGTACTGCTCTCCCTCTACTGCGCGCGCTGCAAATATAGCGGCTAGCGGTCGCTCGTGTTTCAGTCACTGCGTTGCTCCTTCCTTCCTTGGTTGACGCTCGTGCCCACGTTTACTCGTGTCTGCAACTACAGCATCACGGAAGAAGTGATGGAAGCAACATTGCCTTCAATCAGTACTGAGGCCCCAATGCTCTGCATTTACTCGTGTTCCCCTCGCGGGAAGGCGCGGGAATTTTTTTTTTTTTTTTGCTAAAGCCCCTGCGCGAGCCAGAGACTCGGCGGTCACTGCGAGGCACGCGCTCACGAGCGCTCGGCATTTTCTTGGTATTTTTTTCCTGCAACGGCGACTTTACAGCTTGCACAACAGCTCCGCTGTTAATATAAGAAGTAGGAGTTGCTGCACGCCAGACACCGAATATACCATTTCGAATTGCAGCTTAAAACAACAAAGGTACAAGACGAGTTTCAGTGGAGGCCGGCGGGCTAGTGTTTGGCCACATGAAGATATCCAACGCGTAACAAAATTTCCACGCACATGCATTTTCGAATTTCGCTTCCATTAAAAATGCAGCCTTCCCAAACCGAAGAGTAGCTAAGGGGGAACTTGCAGCCAAGAAGCGCAAGTCCGGCCCCACAAAGAAATTGGCGGGCATTGGCATTGTTTTGAGCAACCTGGCGTTCGCTGTGCTGGAATTATTGCCTGGATTCTTGAAACGAGTGTCGTCTTTCTTTTTACGCGGAAGGGTAGCCTGCCCAGGTGATGCGTGTTCATCACGACGTAGAAGATAACACGAGCAAGTCGGAACCCAATGCCGAAGTAATGTTCAGGACCAACGCTGATCGACACAATACAAAAGTTTTATTATGACAAATGCTTACGTTTAAAGAAGGACGTTATTACTTACCATGCGGAGGAGGAGGGGAGGAGGAAAAGGTGGAACAACTTTATATTACACCTTTTTAGGAAGGAGTCTCGTTCGCTTGAGGAGGGGATGTGCCCCTATTCCAAGGCCCCTGTAGCTCTGGCTGCACTCGTGGCCCGTCGTACCAGCTGTCGCTGATCTTCCGGGTCTGAGCTGAGCAACGCAGCTTTCCACTGCTCAAGAGTTGGGTTGGGTATTCGAGGAATGTCTGGAATGTCGGGGAAGGCCCACGTAACGTGGTAAAGGGAGACATACCGAGTTGTGCGAAGCGTGAATTGTCGGGTACATGGCGTGGAGCCTTACGTGCGCGAAGGTGTTTGTTTGTAGTTGCCGCCAGAATGTCGCCTCTTTTCTCGTTAAGGATTTGTGCGGAGGAGGAAAGGCTTGTCGGGTGACTCGCTGGTGCTGTAGAATTGCGTTGTATTGCAGCAGTATAGGCTCCGGGTAATAATCCTCCAGTGGCTCCCGGGAGGCATGGGCTCGGGCGACAGCGTTATCTCGCTGATTGCCACAAAGAGAGTCGTGTTCTGGAGTCACCATACTATTGCAACACTTCGAAGGTGTTCTGTCATCTTGCTGGCGAGAATGCGGTAGAAGAGACCCTACCCCTTGCATAGCTCCGGCAGGTGGTCTGGGAGTCGGTGATGACGCGTACGTGTTTGGTCTGACGCGATGGATACTATGGGCTGCTTGTGTTGACGGTGGCCGAAGCTATCTCCTGCAGGTCTGGGTCGATGACAGAAATTGCCATCGCTGGCCGATGCGGATACTTGGCTGCGTCCGTGAACCTCGAATCTGGGTGACTACCGAATCTGGACTGAATATATTTGGCCCTCGCCGATCTTCTCCCTGTATGATGCTCGGGGTGCATGTTCCGAGGTATTGGTGCCACGTTCAGTTTCTCTCTGAGCTCGAGGCGTAAAGTCTCCGTCTTCGCGGTGTGCCCTCTAGCGTTGGTGGAATATCCCAGACGACAGAGTACATGTCTGCCGGTAGGAGCGAGCGTGAGACGTTCCCACTGGTTTATAAGGTGTGCTTCGATATGCTCCTCCACCGTGTTGTAGACGCCTAAGAAGAGGGGCTTTCCAGTTGCTGTGGTAGGTGGTAGACCAAGAGCTTGTTTGTAAGCCCTTCGGAGGACGGTCTCAAGCTTTTCCTTTTCGTAATTCTTGAGCTGGAGATATGGAGCTGCTCAGACGATCCAGCTGATAATTAGGGCTTGAATAAGCCTCGTCACGTCTGATTCCTTGAGCCCGTGATGTCTGTTGGTAATTCGGCCAATCATTCTAATTAATTGTGCTGCTGATTGCGTGATTCGTTGAACTATCCGCTTTCCCCATTTTGATGTATATGCAAGCCACGGATGCGTGCTCGATCGACAATGGGAATCTCTTGCCCGTCAAAACTCAGCCTGATCTGGGGTTGCTCATATGCGAACCCTCGTCGCCGCCGTTTAACTATAGGAGTTCCGATTTCTCCGGCGCGCATTGGGGCCCACTCGCTTGTGCGTATTGCTGCACTGTGTGTACGGCGCTTTGCAATTTTTCCTGTATCTCGCCATCCGATCCCGTGTTGGTCCGAATCGTTATATCGTCGGCGTGAATCGCATGATGGATGCCTTCAATCTCGTGCGGTTTCGATGGGAGCTTCATCATGGCTATGTTAAATAGGGTTGGAGAGAGTACGGTGTCTTGGGGCGTGTCTTTGTTCGGGGTTCTTATGGTGTCTGTGCGGAGATCGCCGATTCCTAATGTGGCCGTTCGGTTGGTCAAATAGGACCGGATGAAGTTGTACGTTCGTACGCTACAGTTTGTTTCCATTAGGTTTTTGAGGATAATATGATGGGCTACATTGTGAAAGGCTCCTTTCAGATCTAATGTCAAGATTGCCTTGACGCCGTGTGGAGAGGCGTGCTGGATGACGCCCTTCCTTTAGTTGTAGCAGAATGTCTTGGGTTGATAGTTTCAGCCGGAGACCAAACATCGTTTCAGGAAAAAGTTCCCGATCTTACAAGTATGGATGTAGACGGTTCAGAATGATGTGCTCGATAAGTTTCCCGAAGCACGACGTGAGCGATATCGGTCTCAAGTTGGCTAAGGTCGGAGGTTTATTCGGCTTCGGGATGAGTATTATGTGGACGTGTTTCCAATCTTCAGGAAGGGTGCCGGATTCCCAGTGTTTGTTGGGAAATTTCGTTGGGGCTTGAACAAAAGAGTCGTCCAGATTTCTTAGGAGTTGGTTCGTAACCTTATATATGCCCAGAGATGTGTTGCGGGTGAGAGAGGCAAGTGCTTGTTTGACTTCAGCCACCGTTGACGGTCTAGTAATTCGTTCGGTTCCCCTGTGCATTCATGGTGTGTCACATTTTTTTATTTGATTTTTTTTATTTCTTGGAACCTATATACTTCGTAGTAAGCGCATTCAGGATTTCGTCATCAGTACCTGGCTGTTGATGCACGATGCGCTGAATGGTTTGCTGGCGCGCCGAATTGCTCCTGATGGGGTCCAGCAGGTGGCGGAGCAATGACTACGATTTCGCGTTGCTCAATGTCCCTTGCAGGCCATTGCACAGCTATTTAGTCGCGTTAACTCTGCGGCATAATTTGCAGCATCATAGGTGATTTTGGTTATCCTCAGTTTAAGCTTTCTGTTGTGCTTTTGCCGCTCCCATCTTTTGCTCAGACATCTTCTTGCATCCCACAGTTGTAGAAGGTGCGAGTCTGCCGCAGGTGCGTCTGTAGTTAGAGAAACTTCTGTGGTGCAGGATTTTACGTTCGCGTGCATCGGGGCAATCCATTCTTGAATGGATTTATGCGGAGTTTGTAGATTTGTATTCACGTCAGAGGCAGACACTTCCGTTGTCCGATTTTTTTTTATTTCTTCCGCGCAGCCTCTCTGTCCAGGATAGGCTGAATGTCTTCACGTAAATTCGATATGGCGAGCATGTTATCCTGCGTTGCCTTATATAAGTCCTGCATAGCGCGCTGCGTATCCTGAATGACGTTCATAATCACGTCTATAGCTTCGACTGTTCCGGTTCTGAATGGCTCTCCATTTAGACTGATTCAGTTCTAGATGGAGCTTGTTGAGGCGTTTGTGGTGGGTGTAGCTTGCACTGGTTCTAGAGGCCGTGAGGGCGATAGCAGCGGCGATGTTGGGGCCACTGCTGCTAATGCTGCTCGTAGCTGACGGATTTCTTCCTGTCGCTGTCTGTCGGATTCTTGAAGTTGCCGAATTTGCGCCATAAGTTGGGCATTTACCTCGTTAGCTTTCCGCAATTCGGCGATGAATTGCTCTGCGCGCGGATGACTGCTTGCAAGATTTTGTGTGGCAGGGGGCGAGGCGGGGATAGATTGAGCAAACGACAAGGGAAAAATACCACCGCAGGAAATGAAGGCATAACCTACCCGAATGCCACTGGGACAACGACGAAGCGAAACGTTTAAAATGGTGGCATACCTTGGAGCAACCATGCACCGTGAGGACACACAGTAAACCCTCGTTGTAAAGAAATCCTCCGTACTGGATGCTGACTTTGTTATAAGCGATACTTCTGTGGGTTGGCGTTTCGTTATAACGAAGGTATAGCGTACCTGGAATTCTGCAAAATGAAGGCAAAACAAAAGTGAAAAATGTATGCCTTGAGGTACCTCGTTATCCAGTTTGTTCCAAATGAATTCCCAGAGCATAGAAAGGTACTTTGAATTACTCATCTAAACTCAGTACTGACCCGCCGCGGTGGCTCAGTGGCTAAGGCGTTGTGCTGCTGAGCACGTGGACGCGGGTTCGATTCCCAGCCGCGGCGGCTGCTTTTCTGATAGAGGCGAAAAGCGAAAACGCCCGTGCACATGTGTACGAGATTTCGGCGCACGGTAAAGATCCCCAGATGGTCAAAATTAATCCGGAGCCCGGCCACTGCGGCGCGCCTCATCGCCTGCGCTGCGTCGGCTGTGTTAAAACCCCACAATCCGTCAATCAATGAACTCAGTAGTTGTGCAAAGAGATAGTTGGCTGCAGGCAAATGCCTCTTCCGTAAGTTTTAAAATAATCCCTAAACGTTTCCTGGAAGCGCATTTCAGGAGAGGTCCTAGCCCGATGAAAGAGAAAGCAACAACCCACATCTGTTAACAAATAAAAAAAACTATGAATATGTTGTTCTGGGGTAGAGCGTACATTACAGGCAGCATTCATGGTGAAGTATGTTGAATGATATGGACGTTTAATTAAAGCACTTTGAGGCAGAATTTTTGACAATGATAGTGAACTTTGATATTCGAGGTTGAATACGCCGAAAAAATATCAGGGCATAAAACGGCGTCAAGGGTGCAATTCGGAAGTAACACCAAAACCTTAAACAGGCAGGCGCTCTTGTGTTTACGAATAGTGAGGGCTGTGTCCGTCGCAATTGGTACTCGAACCCATGGCCTTGAAAACAAATGCAGCCATTCAGAGAAGTTAGCCTGTGCAGTGTGTGACTCTCAAACCGTGAAAAAAAAAATGGCGTCGACTAAGTTTGTACGCAAGGAAGAGAAAATTACCTTAATCGAGGCCTTAATCATACCAGAATCAATAAGCTTGGTATGGTTCATTACATGACTAACTACCAAGAAACAAAGTGAGAAATGCGATGCGATACGGGCGGTGCATTCTGGTTCCACTCACGGAGCGGGTCGCGTGCGGCCGCATACCCTCCCTCCTCCTCCTAATTATAATGTTGGTGTCGAAAAAAGCGTAAACTCCGCGTAAACTCGGAGGTCGAAACAGTCTGAGAATGCGCACATCTACGAACTCTAATTAAATAAGAACAGGTGCAATGTTGGTGCGCTGTCGTATTACGGAAAAGGAGGCGGTTAAAGTTTTTAGTTGAGGGTGATCGAAGCCCCGTTTAAGGCCACGCGCTGTTGCTGGGCACGTGCAAATGAATGAATGAATGAATGAATGAATGAATGAATGAATGAATGAATGCAAGGAGAGGAGGGGAGAGGAAGAGGAGGGGAAGAACAAGGAGGCCCGTTTCACCTGTGGCTCCAGGACGTCCAAGACGGCCCTGCCGAAATCCGATGATCCTGTCGCCGGTCAATTGGGGTCGCCTGCAGGGCGGATTATACATCGTTCAAATGCTTCAAATGAACCGGGCCCCTCGGGCATAGCGCCCCCCCCCCCCCCAATCACCGACGGCTGGGAAAAAAATGGCCGACTTCGTGGTTTGGTTGGGGAAAGGTCAAGCTTCCTGCTGATTTTCGATGATTGAAACAGGGATTATCTATGAGTGCTTCGAAAAGGCTGTTAGTTGCGTAATGTGCATAATCCTGAAGTCAACTCACAGTTCTTCAGTATGAGGTAAAAACGTTGCACTCACCCAAAACCATCATGCATCGCGTAGTGCGACGGAGCGGACCGAGCTACGGGCACAGAGAGCAGCAGGACCTGGATTTACTGAAGGGTCAACAATTAAGATCTCTTCAACAAACTGCCCTAGCAGAAGGCAGCGAAACGCTTGCAGAAGCGTACATACCCTTCTTTCTTTCCTCAATTAAAAGATGAACAAAAATAGAAAACGTGGTATTACGTATACGCCCCGTTTCAAGGCAGAATTTCTGCAAAACTCGAAACCAATTTTTACAATGTTTTGAAGTAGAAAAGTGTCGTCAAAAGGTAAATTTATTCCACAATTTAATAGCAGAAAAGGCGTGTGCAATATCAATGAGCTTCTTGCTCTTATAAAAGAGGTTATTGACTGCGAAAATGTAAATGTATTACCTGTTCAAAAGTGAACGATCTGCGCGTAAATTAAAATATGTATTCCGGAGTGCTACTAATTTTTACCGAAGTTCGGTATCGATCTCGTTTAAATTTCTATAGGCACTACCTTTTTTAAAAGATTTCGCTCACCGCTTGATGAAAACATTTGAATAATACCGTTTAAATTATTTGTTCTCCTCAGTCGGCATATACAATACACATAATATCACTATGTGGACGGAAACGCTGCCTTAGTAGAGGTTATATTTCTGTTGCTGGATGAAATCACCAAATAGCCAGACGATGTGGTAGCGCATGTACTGTAGGGATGGGCGAACAGTTTCTGAAAAAGGTCCACCTGTCTACTTCGGCAGTTCTTACACGCAGGCAACCAAAGCGTGCGCTGCCGATTTAGTAAAGCAGATAGACGAAGCCGTTTCTCACGAATGCGCTTCCTGATTTTCATGGAAAGATGTGGTCGATTGGAGCAAGGGTAAACTGCGCTACAGGATATTAAGGCGAATGGAAGAAACGTATACGACACTTGCACTGCACTTCTAAGTGTCGTATGTATTTCTTCCTTTCGTGATAACTTCTCGCGCAGTTTACCCTTCTTTCAGTATGAACCAACTAGCCCGACAAATCTTGATGCTGTCTATGCCTCTTCGTCTCCTGTACAGTTCAATTCCGATGACAATCTCTCCACGTGCTCTGCGGGAAAGTAGAGGCCAAGGCGATGTTCACAAACAATGCGGAGATTGTTTGGTAAATAGCGGCACGTGTTCTTTGCAGCGAAATTATAAAAAGCGTCAAATCTCAAGAATGACGATAGGGTAAGGTAGGAGGAGGCGAGGGGCCCTCCTTGTTTTTTGTTTGTTTGTTTGTTTTAACCGGGCCCTAAGCACTGTTAATCTAACCTTGGTCGCCTAGGAGACCTGAAGCGTCCCGTCGTGACATCCCTGTGCCCAGGAAATTATACACCCCCCCAACACCCCACCCCCCAGAATGATTTCGACCCAGACAACGCACATACATCCTAGGTAAGTGCTAGGGATGTCCCACCTGGAAGTTCGGGCAGGGGTTTATGCAGAATTTCGATTTGGGGGGGGGGGGGGGGGGGGCGTCGGTGGGATGTTTGGGGGTGTGTTGTATAAATCTATAGGCAGGGTGCTTGTGGTTGTGGCATCTTTTTGTGGGGGTGTCGAAGTCCTTCTGAGGGGGTGTTGGGGAGGTGTTAGGGGGGTGTGTATAAATCCCTGAGTTCGGGAACTCCCAGGGACATCCCACTAAGCTCCAAAAACATCCCAAGTGATACAAAAAAAAAGACCTCGCTGGGATGTCCCAGACTAGGACTTTTCTGGGAGGTCTGACATCCCATGTAGAACAAAGAAAGGAAATTTTTGGGATGTTCCAAAAAGGTGCGCGTAGGTCCTTCTCAGGACACGTTTGATTAATGCTTGAGGTTATAGCTCAACATTCCATTGCAATGGAGCTTTTCCTCCACTCAGGTGCACAATTAGAACTCTGCAAAACCTTGCAAAACCATTTTATTGGACGGATTTCGTACATAACAGCGATCAGTGGCAAAATCAAGCAGCACTCGAGTCTTAAAGGTAGACTATACTCTTCTAATACCACAAATAAAAGTTCTTTATAGCTTCATACATGACTTTGTTTCTGTTTCTGACAATAAATTCGACTAGCTGAAGCAGAAGTGAAATTTCACATGAAAATTTTCGGAAGGTAGCACGAGTTATGCATAGAAAGATAAGTATCGTCTCTTCTCTTGTACATCAGAAATGCGCCATGCGCCTGAATAATTCATTTACAAAACAGGGTCAGCCTAATCTCTAAGCAATTTATGGCATGAAGAATGAGGTCTGAAAGTGCTGTACTTTCTGAAATATCAAAAGGTCAAACATGTTTCACGACACAGGAAAAGCACATTAGTGCACAAAAAGTTACTGAAAATCATAAAAAGGGCCATGCAGACGAAACACAAGTTTGGTTCATTAGAAAGATTGCCTCGATAGAATCATACTGACACGACTTTAAAGGGGCCATGTGACTTTAAAGTCCCAGGGATGCCCATAGGCTGTGTTGTTTGGGACGTGGGATTTAAGGCCTTTTTTGGGATGTCCCTAGGATGTTTGGTGTTGTCTGGGGACATCCCCCCTCGCAAAAAATTCCACAACCATAGCCCTCGGATTTATAAGCTTATACGCACCCCCGCCCCCCAGCAGCCCACCAACACCCCCGAGGAAGATTTCGACCCCCACCCCCCTTCCCAAATCGTAATTCTGGATAAACCCCTGCCTGCGTCGCACAATCTCCCGAATGGATGGGCTGGGGTCTGGAACGTGCGAGGCCGCAGTTTGAGTGATCCTTGATATACGGCTGACAAACACTGCGGTCGTGATTAATCTTCATCATTAGGAAAAAGAAAGGAATCGAAACCTCCCTCTCAGGTGGTTACGCTCAGCAAAGATGACATATCAAGTCTTTCTCTCATCCTCCTCTCTCTCATCTCCTCTCTCGTCGTCTCTCCTTCTGTCTCTCTCTCTCTCTCGTCTCATCTCTCTCTCTCCTGGTCTGTCTCTCTCTCTCTGTCTCTAGGTCCCACAAGTCGTAAATTGCCTCGCCGTAGGGTTGGTATCAGAAGTAAATAACAAATAGAGAGGGGAGGGTGAAAACTCCAAATTTATATGCCAGTAGGGCTGGTAGCATTGTGAAGTAGCTTGGGTAGAGAACAAGTTTTGAGGAGTACCCGGCTTTCGGCCCCGTGTCGTCTTCATCCAAGCCGCCAACACGAACCCAGCTGCGTTGCCGTGGCTTTCCTCGATGTGCGTAGCTCTAGCCATGACGCGCCACCTGGGAGAACTCACGGGAGCTACTCAGAATCGACCCAAATGCGAACTAAACAAAAAGTGCTGCATCCAGAACGGTGCTGCCATGTGTCGGAACCTGTTTGCGAAAGAGCCAGCCCATCGGTGCGCTGCTGTACCGAAAGAGGTCGCTCCCTGTCTGTCCGGTTCCTCGTTCTTTAGTGCTCTTTTGTTTTCACCTTTGGTATGGGTGACCCTATTCTGAGGCGCCCGCCCGCTTCAAAGGGAACGACCGTCAAGTATCTATCTATCTATCGGTTAGAGAGGGACGATAGGAGGGATGGTTGGGACGGTTATCTACCTTGATGTCCGCGTACCTCACTACTAATATGGTGCCCAGAATACTACTAAATAGGAGAAAGGGAGTGCGAGAAAACAAGGGAAAGTGTGACATGGAGTAGAGGCACGGTTACGGTCACATACCACACTGGTACTTGCTGGCAGCGGGAAACAAAGTGCCTGTTTCAGCAGCTCACTAAAATGTGGTTCAAATTCATTGGAGCTGGTGAAATAAGGGCTACAAAAGACGATGTACTTTCATTTTCGATTCCTTCGCTTTGGTTGGGATCCGTACCACCCCACTAAAAGATCGAAATTCCTTGTGCTATATGATGTCTTTTTGACTGATCAGACTTCTCTAACAAAGCCACTTACTGGCTTCGAGATTTGGTGCATACCAATCTAGACGCATAAGATCCACCTAGTCCATGTCAATGTTCTTTCAAGAAATGTTCTTTGGTAATGCTCGTACGTATCCAACTTTTTATGACATACGCATTACTATCATGCTCACTTACTCGAACATTTTTCAGTGTTCTGCGATGTCCTCTGGCTGAGTTAAAATTGAGCGTACAATCTTGCTGTGTCAGGTTCCGCTGATAGTTGGGAGACATCAGGTTTGTCACTGTGGATAGGAAAGAATCCGAGATTTTATTTTCTTCAATTTTTTTCTAGCTGAATTTGCGTTCGAATAAAATCGTGGGGTATACAAAATATGTTCTACATTAAAGCATTACAATTGGGTTCTCGGATGCGGCATTATACGCATATCTGCGCACTAGTTCGAAAGGCAATCGGTGAAACTAAACAAGTATGTGAAAGTTGTGCAACGAGACTCAGTTACGCGAGGTACATGACCATACATTCGGAAGCGAATCGCGTTATCCAATGCACTGGGAGAGCTAGGAATCGTTACGTTATGCTCCCTGCATGCCCTGAGCACATTTTTTCCAAGGGACCAAAACACCTTTCATATCTTGCGAAATGCGGCGCGCACAACCAACCACACGGGTGGTCCGCGGTGAAGCACGATTGCAGGCATTTCTCTGATATGAATAATGAATGAATGAATGAATTTATTGACAAGGAAAAGGAAAGGAAAGACCACCAGCAGGCCGTAAATTGTCACACCTATCGGTGGACACCGGAACGCCTGCTGGTGTGGGAGTTGGGGCAGGGGTGAGATATTCATAGAGAGGAGAGACAGAGGATAGCAGTGACATATTTACAGAAGACAGGGGAGAGAGGGGCATATTTACAAGTTAATGCACACTCAAACACCCACACATACAAACACAAAGTCTGGTCCAGGGGGAAAAAAAAGAAAAGGTCCACACAGTCACTGGGCAAGGGACAGCTTTACTCGATACCGCGCATCTAGTTCTTAGATAATTTGAGGTGCTAATTAGAGTATATAGGACATGACCGGGATTCGATTTGATTTTAAAGAGGGTGGTGCAGTAACAAAAAATATACCGACTTAACTAAATGCAACCGGCTAAACTGAAATATAGGCCGGCTATAGTTTGAAACCCACTCCGGCCCCCTCCAACCAAGAAATAAAATTTAAGAACGCCGCTTCCTCGTTGCGGCTGCGCAGCATATAAAAATAAGAAGTTCGTAGACAACACTGTGGAAATATGGTCGCTTTTGTTTTTTGGAAGCCGGAACAAAAAAGACATTTTGTTAACGGGGTTTCCAAAATGGTGTACCGTATCCTCACCTGGAGAAATAACGATTGACACCTCAAAATGTTCTCAACTTGGAAAGTTTCGCATTTTCTCTCTCGCTCACTTTGTATAAATCAGAGATTCTTTGCGGGAGGCGTAGGTACCAACAGTGTCTAGCTCTACCAACATCAAAAATCCTTTTTTCAGAGCCGTTCATATGGTTGCAAAGCGGGCAGTTGTTCTTGCAAAGGTTGTAGCTCGCACCATGAAAATATAAATAAACTTAATGGTGGACTATCGGATATATTTGTACACAAACATTCAGAATAACAATTTTCTTTTCGTAGCTTTCGAGTTCTCTTCCCTTGTGCGAATTTGTAGCACGCGTGAGCTCCTTTTACCGAAGACACTACCCGTGTTTAAATAAAGCGCGATTATGAGCAGTTTTTACATAAAATTACATAGATTAGATTGAACCAACTTCAAAGTAGCAAAGAAAAAGCCCGTTCGAGAGGAGCTTCGCTCCGATGAAGTCAATATGAAACATTTTAGTCGAGAGACCCTGAGGCGTTCGTGTAAACCGAAATGATCGTCGAATCTAGCTTTGTTCAAAGGAAACTGTACTGCAACAAATTTGGTTTGTGATTAGAATGAAATGCTCGAAGTACGTTGAATACGCTTGTATACAGTACGTGTAAAGCAAGCAAGCAAACATGTTATAGCCTTCACGTTACGTTAGTTTATCACGTTTGGCACGAAAACAACAACAATAAGCTTTGTATGGGCGTTACTGAAAGTTCGAACCGTTTCTCCCGAAATCTTCCTGGACTAAAAATTATTTGTTTTTTGTGCCGGTCGACTGTGAAACTGAAAAAAAAAAGGCTGGCGATTACGGTACTCCCTAATGCGATATTTCGGCGCAGCAGCAGTGCGCTGAGGCAGTAGTCACTCGAGAGTTCTCTCGACGGCAGCGATGATGAGCCTCGGCGTCGGCGGCGCGAAGTGCGTCTCAGGAAGGGACCGCGAACTGCTTCTTAAGCGAACGCGCATCATAGTCACGCACCCGCCCCGCTCACGTTTTCGCCAAGGGTCGCGCCGTCGAGTGCCTCGTGCGGGCACATCATACTGCCCCCTCCCCTCCCCCACCGTACACTTTCGGAGAGCGCTGGCTCGCGCCGCCACGGCGAACCGTCCTACCCTCCCAATTTCGCGACACTCTCCTCCTGTTCTTTCTCTCATCGTTCGTTTTTTTCTATCACTCGTCGTTCTTGCCATATTTCACTCGGTTACGCCGACAACGTGGCTCAGCCCAGAGTCGAGCCGCCAAAGAGCTGCGTCCCACAAAGCGTATGCACACAGCACCCACATGACGACTACGATATCCAAAAGCGTTGAGTCAGTGTGTCAGCAACACCGTGAAACGTTCTTCCGAAGGTTACACATACCCTGAGGCTCTTCAGTGCAAATAGCGTGAGCAACATGTACATGGTGAAGATGACATAAGAACACTGTTCGGATGGTACGCTGACATGAAGCCATTTATATATTGGGTGCTATTATAATGGTGTATTTAGGAAACCTACCGGCCCTCTTGACAAAGTATATGTGCACTTTTACTTCATATGCTAGGAAAATGACTGATAATTTTCAAAAATTTCAAACTCTAATTTGCATAATTTTCAAAAATTGTAGCAGCATACATATGTAAGTACTTTTAAGAAAGTGTAATTGATCTCTAGTCTGCAAAAGTGGTTTATTTGCTTTGATTAGTGCGTCGTGTATTCCACGAAGGCAACCTGCGGTAATCCTTTGAGAGGCCTATAAGGAGAAAATGCCGGGCTTATGCGTTTGTAAGGATTACCCTAATGCGTTTTATTGGTATAAACTCTATCGAGTTCTAATTACAACAAGTCTTTCGATATTCTGTTGAGTTATGTCCATAGAAGCTTGTTGACTTTTTATCGACTGCACTCTCCCGAAATATGAATGTAGAATAAAAGCACATAAAAGTAACCTAGTAGCCTTATGGTTATAGAATTCAGTATATACAGTGTGTCCAGCGCTGAAAGAACAGCCCTTCACAGGTAAATGTTTCAGCCTGATGAGTTTTGTCAATTAGTGCTCGAAAACGTTTCAATATACTGGTGTCATTAAATTTTGTGTTGCGTTTTGTCAATAAAAATCCTTTTGACCTTCTGATGACAAATATCAAGAGCCATTGAGTTTGAATTACGTTTCTATAGGACTCTATAAAAACTCAACAGCAACTGAACTGAAACTTGAAAACCCTATTTTTTAAGGGAATACGCTGACAGATTTCGTATTCTTCCGTTGAGCGCACATTCTAACGAGAACTTTTCTCAGTGTGCTCAACAATCAGTTCTCTGCAGTTCCGGTCTCCAACGACGGCTTTTAACTGCAATTTTACGATACTGACGCATAATCTAAGACTGCTGAAGAAATTAATTCGCTCCCGCAGGCCGCACACTTTTTCGTCCGTAATCGACATGCCAATCGAATACCATTTCGCGGTGCTTCTGTTGTAAGCACTTTTCAGGAAATAAGAATTCGGGCCTTCTACATACTTATTCAAAAATCTTTCATCTACGGGGGTTTGCTCATACAGTTTGTCCAGCTGCTTCGTCCCGCAGGCAAGCTACTTAAGACTGCGCAAAACGGAACGGCCAACTACTGTCATTTTTTATTTATTTATTTATTTATTTATTTATTTATTTATTTATTTATTTATTTATTTATTTATTTATTTATTTATTTATTTATTTATTTATTTATTTATTTATTTATTTATTTATTGTCTTCGTCCTCCTTATTACAGGTCTTGTTAGTGTCATGGAGAGAAGCGGCCAACGAACGGGGGCTGAATCCAAGTCGAGATGATACCGTGGTTCCAGACTCTACCGAGCTCACTGAGTGCCACAGAGGACACGGCATTCCGTGACAGCGTGTGCGCCTAACACCAGTGCAAAAGGGTGGCCTCCAGCGCCTCGGCAGCCATGATCCACCCAGCGCTTCTAGCGTCCTACAGGGGCGACATTTCGGCTCTGTGGTGGATGCATCGGCAGCATCACCTCAGTCATCACCAGCAGCACCGCGGATCCAGGGCGACTGGGCACGAGGTCGCGCCGTGCCTGCGCCGTGTACGGGACTCGATGGGTGCGGGCTGCATCCACTACGCCTCTCGGGGCGGCCACGTGCAAGCCCTCCGATTCCTGGTGCGCTCCGTGGGCGTGCGGGCGCACGAAAGGGACTCGGCCGGTCGCACGGCGGCCCACGAGGCCGCTGCTGCCGGCAGGGCCCGTGCCCTGCGATGGATCATAATGCACACGGCCTGCCGCGTCGACGACAGGGACGTCAACGGGGACTCCGTACTCCACGTGGCCGCCAGGTGAGAAGGGAACACCGAATGTGGACCCACGCGGTTGAAAAGAATTCTGGCAAAGCAAGCTGATTGCGAGAAGGTACGGAAGTACCCAAAGATTTGGGTTTGTGGGAACTACAACGGTACAGGAGTATGAAAAATTGAACCAGTAGGAGTATACATTCATGGGTATCAACTCAAAAAGGCAAGACAATTAGCTGTGTACTATTAACTAACACTGTGCACGCCGATGAGCAGTTTCAAGATGAAGGAGTCTGTTAAATAGTCTTAGCAGATCGTGAGCACCAAACTGGGAAACAGTTACGTATAGCCGTGTGCTCGCTGTCACATGCAAGTGGCTTCTCAGAGTACGAAACCGCTGACGTCTGCAAGCAGCGTTAAGCACACGTTGAGTGCTCGGCCTTCTCTTTCTGTCAAGGCACACACGGGTTATCCCTGGGTGTCATACAGAGGTTTCTAATATCCATGCGAAACGTTCTATTTCGTCAACTCGAGAAAAATCACTTGTTCTGCCGCACCTGGAGGAGTGTCTGTCCGTAATCTGGAATTTTAAAAGCCTTGCAATCTTGGAGGAATGGAGAGACCACTGCATTGGCGGGAAGCGCAAATTAACACGAGGACAGAGAAGATAACCATATGACCATGGTAGCTGTCAATTTCTTCGATTGGCAACACTGGAAACGGCCACGGACATGGCCGAAGCGCCACGGACATGGTGCGGCTTGTGCCACTGCGGCCGCACGCCGAAGAAAAAAATAACACCAGCGTGCGTCGTCTGCTCTGTTTCAACCCAATTCTCGACGGTGGTGTCAGCAGAGTTGTTATTAGTCGCACTCACATTGGAGTCGAGGCATCACTTTGCGATCGGCGTGGGTAGAGTCTGGAACGTCCAACACACATCATGTGCTTAGCACGGACAAGTACTGCCATCTCGCGGAGCCCGACGTAACCAGTAACGGCGCACTCACATGGTTGCCTGCATGCGTATATAGCCAGGGAATAGAAGCTATAGGTAAAGCGCTGCGCTCACAGCGTCCCCCCCCCTCCCCCTACCCCCTCACCGTATACCGGGACCGAATAGGGGGCAGCCACTGAATTACGGCATTGCTGTAAGTAACCTTGCGCGTATTTGTGTATATTAAAACTTCCTTAGCTTTACGTTTGCGCCGTATCTTCCTGGGTAGCTCAATGGCTAAGCCGGCGTAGTATTGAACCTGAAGTGACGGGTTCGTCAACTGGCGGCTATCCTCCCAGTGTGGGATGAAAAAAAAAAAAAAAAACGAGAGTTTTGAGCACCGTTTTGTGTATATCGTGTCTTTGCTGTGTTTCACGCCGCTCGAGACAGAGCGAGTTAGAGTCTTTGTTTCTCATTTTTGATCTGCTTCAATGTCGCCTTTCAGCGTCGTTTTTCAATCCGGGTTCTTATTTTTTTTTGCGTCAAAGACAATGCGACGTTATTTTTAGTTAAAAGAGCGGTGTAATTTTATGCACTTGTTTATTGCCTTGGATCTACCCAAGGCAATCCGTGGGCTAAGCACTGCAGTGAACACTGCTACCAGTGCTAGCAATATGACAAAAGTTTCTGATACATACTATGTCATCACTCTCACTGTTATGGAAAGCATACAGATTGTGCTAATAGTATTTCCGAAAACCGCACATAAAAATTTGAACAACCCAAAACCATAAATTAACAGCCAAATAGTGCTTCGCATTAAAAAATAAACATTCTAACGGGAGAGTTGGGATATTTGCTCCAGTGATGCGGCTCATTGACATAAATGGGACGAAACCGTGATGAATGGATAATTCAACCAGTTCCAGATTAGGTTCTTCCGCGTGGGATAACTAGTGGTAGGTTATATCCGCGGCACTCCTTGGACATATTTAGAGAACTTCCGTGCCCGGCACAAAATCTAACAACGTCTTCAAGCTGAGAACTAAAACATTTGAAACACAGTGCGCCCAATCAAACTCTTCATGTTTACGAATGTTTCTCACGGCAAGCAGCACGTTTTGGAAACTGCATTTTAACGAGACTATTCCTTTACAAATGGCTGTTGCTGAAGCTTTCCGCCAGCGACCTCTCCACAACACCACGAGATCAGCGCGGATTCCGCATCGATGACGAAGGGGCCTTGCATAAGACTCGCGCCCCGCAGTGTAGAGCGCCAAGGAGATACTAATATTGCAGTCGGACGTCAAGCGCTTTAGCTAACTGAACGTAGTCTGAACGTAGAAGGCAGTCCAGGCTGCGAGGACAGCCCGGACTGCCTTCTGTGCGGTTGTTCTGAGACTATTGAATATTTGATTAGCGCTTGTCCAAAGTACTCTAGTGAGCGAAAGAGCCTGATGCGCGTTACAACGCTTGGACGCATGGTTTGGTTACAAACGCTTGGGACTTTCACGAACCTGTCCAGAACAATTTGTGGGGCCATCGATCGTGACAACAGGACAACAAAGCCTAGCGTTGGGGTTGATTAAGTGAAACGACGAGTTTATATACAGCTATTTACAGTAGGAAAACTGGGTACATGAGTAATTAAAAAAAAACTTCGAACTTCAGCTAGACGCTAGCTCCGAGTGCGCACAAATCACTCGAGCTCCTCAACTTCGTCTAACTCTCCTATTCTCGAAGCGTACACAAAACGCTCGAGAAACGACGGCCAGACCCTGTCTCGCCGCAGGATCGTCTAGTTTGCCCGGTACGGCGCTGCACCCTAAACTTCCGACGCGATCCTAACCTTTAGCCTAGGGGGCTCACAAATCCAAACTAGCTTTAAACGGTCGAGACTCCTTGTCCCGCCGGGAACTGCCCAGCTCGCCGCTCAGACAAGAACGATTTCCAACGGCCAAGTTCGGCCTTATAAAACCTCGAGATCACCCTCTCCCGGGAACGCCCCTGTAGCGTTCGTACACGCGTAAGGGAGTGCCCAAATTCACGTAAACAGCTGTCACTCAGCACGCCACGGAATATTCAATGAGGCGCCGCCATCTTTGGGTCAACGGCACGCTCGCAGACGAGCAGGTGCGTTCGACCCCGCGGGGTGAGAGCGAAAGACGGCGACAGTGCACTGTGCCGGCCGAGGCGCGTTAACAATGGTGTCTTGCGCGGCGCGCGCTTCGACGCCGGTAATCCCACCACCTCCGCACGTCACGCAGACGGTTCCCGGAATCCGGCGGCGCCGTCTGCTTTCTCAATGGGGGATTATCCCTGTGGTATGCGGTGGGCCAGACAATCCGTCTCCCGCGCGCGCCGTGACGAATTAGCGACGGCTGCAGCGTAGAGTCTACAGTGCTGGGCCACCAGACATTATGGCGGATTCCCACGCGCAGCCCGGGCGCCTGGCCGCTAATCTCAGAAGTGGACCTTACACGCCCTTATATTTCTTCGTGACTCCTCTCTGGATTTTCTGCATTAGGTTGCGACAAAATTTAACAGACTGCGACATAATGTCTCAAATTTTTTTATGGACGATAGGTAATCATGCGCAGAAAAGTGGAATGTGATCATGTGATTCAGCGCCCCGTTGTATGTGAGGCGTTCATTGGTTTTACTGCTTTTGCATAGTTAATTGTCGATTTCATTGTCATTACTCATACCATCCATATTCATTCCTTTCTCTTTCTGTCACCCCTACCCTACCCCCAGTAGGAAGAAGCAGGCCCGAGATCAGTTTCTCAGGCCGACCTCTTCTCCTTTTCAATAAACTTGTACCCCCCCCCCCCTCTCTCTCTCTCTCTGAACATAGTCTTCGAAACGCAGCGTGAATTTCTTTTTTTTTCGTTTTTGCTTAGAATAACATTTCCAGTCTGGGCGATGAACTCATTTGCCACCTCAAATAAGTTTCAAATGTGTGAAACAATGTTGACATGCCGGCACCATGTCACCGGTGCAGGCTATTGAAAAATAAGTTCGAACGTCTTGTTGGTCGACATCGTTGTGACAGGTGTATTGTTTTTTTTTTTTTAAACTGTGCGGCACCCTTAAGCTGAAAGGGATAACAAAAAGTCACACGAAAAAGGCACCGGTGAGATTCGAACTCACGATCTCCTGTTTACTAGACAGGCGCTTTGACCAACTAAGCCACGGCGCCGACGGGGCTGCAGCGCCTTAAGATTGCAGAATATCGCGAGAAAAAACGGATGGCAGCCTTACCTATCTTCTTTTTTTTTGCTATAAAGAAAAACAACATGCTAGGAGTGGTGGCGGTTTCCAGAAGCAACGGACGAAAGAATTGTATTTTTGAAGGTTATCCATTTTAGGCATCGCATTTTGCTTACTCAATCGCGCTGAGCTCACGTAAGGACAAGAGGAAAAAGAGGAGGAACCCGGAAGAGAAGGAGGAGGGGAAGATTTCATTAAGGCGAGCCTTAGGCCGGGTCCAGACTGTTGTCGCAACTGTCTTAATATCTGTAAAGAATGACGTCATTTCACGTCTCAGTCAACCGAACTGCGTGACACGCCGTATTTTTTACGTCCATAGCTCACGATATGGCTGTTACGTCGGTAGTATGAACATAGCCTGAGGTACTGAATTAAAAAAAACCATATCACATTCGGCAAAATTAAAAGACAAAAAAGGCACCGGTGAGATTCGAACTCACGATCTCCTGTTTACTAGACAGGCGCTTTAACCAACTAAGCCACGGCGCCGACTAATCCTGCAGAAGTGGAGACCCGAATTAAGGCGCTGACTTCAAACCTGTTCTGAATGTAAAGCCGTACTCTTTGATACCCCACTCTTTTGCCAGATACTCCGCGGAATACTGATTTGTTTGATGCCACAACCTGCCGGTTTTACTGCCTATAGGGCATATGCACGAAGCCGGAACGCAGTGCCCGCTTCGGAAGTGCTCTTTCTGACTTTTATTGTAGACTTCCAGGTATTCAGTTCTTTTCCAGTTCGTTGCAACTTGTATACATTTCTACATTTACTCCACGTTGTACAAAAGCCCGAGGCCCATGCAAGTATAATAAGTACATAAAATAATCTAAGTTCACAAGTTGCCCCGTCAAACACAAAAGGATGCTGAAATAACACGTAGACAAAGTAATCACTTTTCAATAGTTGTAATGCAAAAAAAAAATCCAGGGCTATCTCCACTAACGCGAAAGCTGGGGAGGGGCGAAGCATGCAGTTGGGTGAAGATGAAGATGAAACTGTTGGAGGTGGAGGTATACAGCTTTGATGTAAAAGTCTCGTGTCTTTTAAGCACGAAGCTCTCTAGCGCGAGGAGTAAACGAGTGTCCCAGTGTTGACGTAACCAGTCACGTAATCAGTGACGGCGTACTCACATTGTTGCCTGCATACGTTCCTCGCCAGTGAATACAACCTATACGCGCGGCAGTCTAGGCACCTCGAGCTAAGGAGGCGTTTGGGAGAGGCAGCTGTATTAGCCACTGACCCCATCTGCCGACGTCTTCTCAACCTACGGACATACAAAGTCCCCGGGTCGGGCAGACGAGCCATTCGCTGCTCAAAAATGGAGACGGTACATACACTGCTTCTATATCAATGAATTAAAAATTTGGGCTTTCTACGCTGCTGCACTACGCGAAAACAGAATTGGGGGAAATTATGCAAGCATAAACCTCGGCCTTTAGCGTATTCGAGAAACTGTATCACGTATATCTAAAAAATAACGCTCATTTTAATACAAAATTTAATTATTATTAATAACAGTTTTTTACGAGGTAGGTTTGGGCAACAAAAAGTCGAATGTATTCTGTGTAATTTACTTTTAGGCCAATTAGGCACATGAAAAACGGGTTAGCCTTAACTTCACCGCGTGTCTTTTTTTTTTCTTTTTAATCGCGAGATATAAATAGGGCAGCCCGAGGTCAGCGCCGGAAGTTTGACCTTGCGACGTAATACACACAAGAGCGTGGTCCCATTGACAGCATGGCCCTCACGAGGCAGGTACGGAAGTGTTTTAAAGGCAGACGCACGGTGGCCTCGCACCTGTTTGGGCCATGCGCGATAAACTACCATACCATGCGAGACTATTCCATTGGCGCCACTTTTACTCAAAATGCTGCTTTGTGAAATACGGACGTAGCCAAGGACTGGGTCCACTCGAGATCCGCTAGTTTGACGCATGTAGATGGAAAAAGTTGCAACGCAATGCAACCCCGCAAGGGTTAAGTGCTTTGCCTGCACCTATGGTGCCAAAGGGCTTGACCATTCGTTCATTCCTCGAAACCCCGACAACGAAACAGACTATGGGTTGAGATGCTTTATCCTGCCGCTAGTACAAGAGTATTCAGTACAAGTATATTCATTCATTCACTTCATTCATTCATTCATTCATTCATTTCATTCGTTCATTCATTCATTCATTCATTCATTCATTCATGCGCAAAGCAATTCACATCGTGGCTCCGTGAATCGATGTGCCTGTCATAACAATTAAAATGGCTAATTAGAGCCGGTCGTATTGCGCGGTGAGCATGGAATAAGTACACGCAAATTTACCACCATTTGGTTGCGGATTGCGTAACGTCGCCGTTTCGCGACGTTAAACGTTTTGCTTCGCGTTTGGTCGGAGTTCACTCTGATATGTAAAACAAGGAGTTTACCGCGGTTTGTTTACACAACTATGTTTCACCTTTGCCACCGTGATGATAGCCAGTGTTGAGTTGGCAACTGGCACTGTTTTGCGCCTCCCACTGCGATTTCATGCACAATTTCTCATTTTTATTCGAGGCGATAATTCAAAGTACTAGGTGTGTAGCGAACAGGATCGTAACAGGAGCGACAACAGCCGTCGCCCCTCCTATTCAAATACCAAGCCAAATGCAAAATGTACTTATTGTTGGCTTTTTATGCATCTACCCCACCGCAACGAATCGTTTGCATTTCTTGGGCAACCATGTAGTAAAAGTGGCCGCTGGATAAAGGATAGCACACGAAACCCTTAATCCCACCACGAGATTTTCTGTCAAACTAGTGAGCTGAAGTGAAATGGTACTTAATACCGACCAAAAGCGCGGTGTCAATAAACTTAACACTAGTGCCGTCTCCGTGTACTTTTTTTCGTGTTTCGCTGACATTGGTTGCAACAAAGACAACCACTGTATGCACGCTTGATGTTTTATGTCAGATAAAACTTGCTGTAACACCATCGTACACCCGGATATTTATTGCCTACAATAAAGAAAACGGGCATTCGTGTCGTCCTGTACAACGGTGTCAGAGAGGTCTTCCAAACGGGAAGTGCCATACACGCCGAGAAAAGAAATGTACCTCCACCCACCGCCAGCTTCCGGGAAACAAATAGCACTGCACTGAAGGCACGCACGCACACCTAGCGGATTTCACAAGGCTCCCATTGGGGTGAACAGAGATCACGCAAGCCTTAATCCTTCCGGTCCCGACTGGAAGCCCCGTTTTTGAGAGACTGAAAAGGCCCACGAGGACAACGTATTTACGAGCCGGCCGGGCCGCAGTTTCAGATGCCGCTTTTGTGCAGCACGCCGACTTATAGCGCAAATGTTGCATCAATTTCGCGTTTATCCCCTTTTGGCCCCACTTATACGGGTCGAACGGCGTGCGCAAGTGGAGCTCGCCTGCAGTACCTTACAAGTGACAGCACCACCGCTTGCAGGGTGCACGCGTATTTAGTCGTGAGGTCACGTTACTGTGAAGTCTACCAGAGAGACGATCTTTTATTTTTTTTTTTCGAAGCAGCAACGGACAGGTGATCCCGGAGGTCGGGAAGATCCGAGTGCTGGGCATGTTAATCGAGAAACGTCGCACGAACGGCGAAACCATCAATCGCCTTTCGGCTAAGGTCACCGCGGCCACACGCCTCATAAAGAGGGTCGCCAACAGAAAGGCTGGCATGCGACAGGACAGCCTGCTACGGCTAGTTCAATCGTTCGCCATAAGCCACGTGGCGTACGTCGCCGCCTTCCATAACTGGCGGTTAGACGAACGAAACAAGATCAACGCGATGATACGGAAAGTCCACAAGGCCGCACTCGGACTTCTCGACTGCACGAGCACCGAGAAGTTGCTGGCCCTCGGCGTGCACAACACGCTCGAGGAGATCGGAGAAGCACAGCGAGCCGCCCAAATCGAGAGGCTCAAGGAAACCAAGACGGGCAGGGCCATACCCTCGCTAGACTGGGTCTAGACCCCGGTACGAGCGAGGAAGAGCTATGCGAACAAGAAGACGTACCCGAAAACATCAGGAGAGGAATGTGGGTCTACCCCGTTCAAAGAACATGGACCCCGAACACAGCGGAGAACGGCGGAAGGCTCGAGCCAAGGCCATGGTCGAGATGCACGCTGAGATGCCGGGCACGAGGTACGTGGACGCGGCAGAGTGTCGAGGCAAGAAGACGTACGCGGCGGTGGTCATCGACGCCAAGACCGGCTCAACAGTCACCGCGGCAAGTGTCCGGGCACGTGAGGCGAGATGTGCCGAAGAGGTGGCTATATATAGCCTTAGCCATCGCGGACCCACACACCAGGACCATTCTGTGCGACTCTAAAGGGGGCCGTGCGGAACTTCGCCAGAGGAGAGTGTGTAGTAGAGCAGTGAGGTTGCTCGCCTCGCTGGACTTCGCGAACAGGCACGTGACAGTGAAGTGGTTCCCCGCACACGCGGGGAACGAAGTTGTCAGAACAATATGTGAACCACAATGAGACGGCGAACTCTACCGCGCGAGTGTTAACTGGCCGCGCGGCTGGAGCGAACCCGTCTGCAGAACTGTGGGGGGAAACCAAAGACAGGATGGGGACATATAACGAAATCACGACATACTATAGGATGAGAAGAAGAGAAATAGCGCCGCCGCACCCCGGCCTGGCCAGGGAAGCAAGCGGTGGCACTAAGACAATTGCAGACGGGTTCCTACTGACCCCGGTCATCATGAAGCATGTGTGCCCGAGCAATACGAGGACGAATACGTGCAAAGTGTGCCGCAGTGCGCGGGCTACGATGGCTCACATCCTGTGGGACTGCTCGGCAAGACCTACAGAAGCGTCAATGGAGACAAAGATCCCGCCGTGGTACCTGACCGCGGCGCGGAGCAGTGACAAGGACGTACAACTACAGGCCGTCCAGCAGATACTGGTGGCACTTGAACAGCATCGCCCTAGCGAAAGCCGAGAGGGCCCGGCCGCCCAGCGCGGGCAGGCCGGAGGACCTGACACTAGTAGCGAGGGAGCTGCCTAGTAAAGAGCCCAGCCGGAAAGACGTAGGGCCGCGTCACGGCACTTCGGTAACGGAGGCCGCCTGCAGGCGATTTTAATAAAGTCTTCACTCACTCACTCACTCGCACCACGCAGGGTACTTACTCGAAGCTGCTCTTCGTGCCGTATTCAAGCTATCCTAATTGCACCAGATACTACCCCACCCCCTTTTTACGTCCGCCTCTCCACCTCTGAAGAAAGAAAACAACAACCCGCGTCGAGGCCCTGTCTTTCATGACATTTTGTTGTAAACCAGATACATTTTCTGCGAAGAAAAATTTGACGCCCGCCTCAAATGCAGCCGTACGGCAATAAACTGAAATGGTGCAGGATTCGAACCTAGAGGGCCACCGCCTATCAGGGGAGTCGCTCTACCAGCTGAGATAACCGAGAGGACAGCCGTCTGTAGCGCGCCAGAGAATTGATCAACAACTCGAAGTGACGCACAGGTGTCAATCGACCCGATTTAGGGAAAATCCCAAAGTTGGAGTACGTTTTTGTGAAGTTTCCGTGAAAGCTGCATAGCTTTCCTTTGTAGCCGTGCGGCTGCATTACAGGTGGGCGTCAAGTTTTCCTACGAAGAAACTTGCTCCACCTTGGAGATTTCCCTTAAATCCGGTCGTTTGGGACTTGTCGGTCACTTCGAGTTGTTTATCAATTTGCTATCGCGTTACGAACGGCTGGTCCCACGGTTAGCGCAGTTGCTATAGAGCGACTGCCCGACATCATAGGTGGTCCCGGTAGTCCCGAGCTCGAACCCTGAACCAGGACTATTTTTTTTCAACTGCGAAGCTCCCGAGAAGGCTGTGTAGCTTACTGTACCCGCACGGCGGTCATTTTGGCGTTTATCAGCGTTGCCAGATTGCCGCTTCTGCGACCTCACCGCCATTTTCGACGACGTCATTTATAAACAATACTGCCAAAGACGCAGCAAAACGGCATCTTCGGACACACTTCTGCAGCTGAAATGCTGTGAAGCGCGTATCTTTGATTCGCGTTCGGAACGGCGCCAGTCGCGCGCAGCCGCAGAGGAGGGAGGAGGAGCAAACTTTATTAACAGAGAAGTCGAGCGGGATCGTGGACGCGGTCCTCCAGGACTCCGTTGGTGCGGCCGGCCGTCTTCGCCCTTTCAACGAGCCAAAGCTGCTTACTCAGGTCTGAGCTGGCAGGCTCACTCTCCCACTGCACGTGGGTTGCATTAGGGATTGGATCAAGGTCTGGGTTCGACTGGCATGTCCAAACCATATGGTTGGGCGTAGCAGGGCTGCCGCAGTGCCTGCACAGTGGGTGGGTAGTGTAATGTGGGGTGGAGGGTGTGTAGCCGCGTGGGGTGTGGAAATGTGTTGTCAAAGGGTGACTTGTTGTTCTTTTAGATGCAAAGCATCTCTTGCTCTCGGCTCCTTCGTCCGTCGTCCGTCTTCCGTCCATCCACCGGCCCAGGAAGACACCGGCAACACTGCCGCTCCAGCATCTCATGGTCGGGGCTATGTCTCTCCCTTGTTGTGGCGCCGTCCACACCCCCACTGCGCATGCTCGGTTCATCTCGGGCCGGCCCAGGAAGACACCGGTAACACTATCGCTCCAGGAGCCATTAAAGGGTAAGACACCACCGGGCGTTCAGCAAGCCGAGCATGCGCAGTGGGGGTGTGGACGGTGCAACAACGACAAGGGAGGGACATATCCCCGTCGCATCTAATAAAATAACACCATCTTCCCGTAGGGGAACGCGAAACAGCCATGGGCTCAACGCAATTTCCCATTTCGTAGTTCCGGTAAGTGAAAAGTGTGGTAGTTACCATGGAAACCAAACTGCAAATATAACGGTAGCTACGTACCTCAACCTAACGGAAACGACGAACTGAAAACTAATGGGCACTTGAATCGACCCCATGGCTGCTTTGCATACTACTCAGGGTTCCCCTACAGAAAGATGGTGTAATTTTTTTTGTTAGCTGGTCGGCCGGCGGCGGGAAGCTGTGTCGTGTGAGCATATTGTGTAGGGTGATATCGTTGTATGTGACGAGTGAGTGACTGGTACTCTCATCATCCTCTTGCGATGCCCACCGAGCAAGTTCCCGGGCGTGAGCTTGCGCCGTTTATTGCCGCGCAGAGACGAGTGGGCAGGCGTCCAGATAATCTTGACTGTTCTCATGGGAGAGCAGGGAGTACAAGCTAAGATTACCACAGTTGACCGAGTGCAAAAACATAAACAACAAAATGCGGCGCCCATGAACCGTCGCAGTGTAAACAAATCTTACGTGATGCGAACTGACCAATTACCATGGCGGCGGCACGGAACAATATGAGAAAAGAGCGCCGATACTCTCCCCTTCTCTAGTGACACTAGTTCAGACTTATCGCTAAATGACTGTGTGCATGCTTGCAACTATGACTACATATTGGCTCCGTTGCACTGACGTCCTGCCCACATTCAGGCCTGTCTTATCACTAATTCGCTATTAAAGCATGCAGGAAGGCGTGTTCGATACAGAATGTATAGCTTTCCTGTACGTGGCTGTGATCTTTACTGCCAAAATTAAGCTTTATTTCTGACCACGCTCGTATGAACTGTTGCCCGAGAATAGTCGACCCCTTTTTATAGAAATTGCTGCGTGTGTTATTTACTTAAGGGGCACACATCGGTGCGAAAGCTATGGCGATTGACTTCCTCAAGTTTTACTCGCGACGGATGCTACACCGCTACGCACAACAGCGTACAGGGCGACTATATCTCTCTTCGTAGAATTTCGATCGCACACTTCTCGTTTCTTTAATCAACCATTTGATCGAAACAATGCCGCGAAATGATTGGCCAATATTATGCGGCACGAAAAAGCAAAACAAACAGAACCGATACTGTCTGTCACGTCCCAGCCGGTATTGGAGTTACGTGCGCAGCCTACTGACGATTCCCTTCTCCGAACGAAAAACCCAAAAAGCAAGGAGACTGCCAGAAAGGGGAATTTGTTCCGAGCGCTCCACGGCACGGAGGAAGTTGTCGCCGCTACGAAACCACTCCAAGCAGGCGGCCGCGCATATACGGGGACCCCCCTTCCGCCGTCTCCGTTTAGCGCATCCATGCACGCAGTTGGATAAACTGGATGCACTTGCTTCCTTGTAATACACTGCATCCGAACGCGACAGAGAGCACGCCTAGCGCAAATCTTTCCCCGGAGAAAATGTCGCTTGCCACGTATACAAGCGCGCTCGACAGATATGAATCTGTCCCCGTCGCCGGTATTCTTGTAATAGCCGGGAAAAAGCGCTGGGCTTATCTTTTGTTTTAAGCTGCCTCTATCAACCCATTATTTGGGGCAAAAATAGGAGGAAGAACTCCTTCGGAGCTTAGTTTGTACCAGGGAAGAAAACTGGAGTTTGCAGCTCAAGCGGCAACCCGCGACGACCGTTAATTTCTCATTTTTCAGGCGTGAAACGTCCTTCGCAGTTCCCAACCCACCCTCAGATGTTGCGCCTGCATGCCTGAGTGAACACGTTTAGCGCAGATCTGAATTAATCCGGAGCCCTCCACTACGGCGCGCCTCATCGCCTGCGTTGAGTCGGCGTGTTAAACCCTATACAATAATTCAATCAATCAATCAATCAAGCACAGATCTGAAACTTGATCGCATTTATCAATACTGGGCATTGAAAATAAACATCCGGGGGAGGGTGGGAGGGGGGAGGGCAGGAGTGCAGCTACTGTTTTCTTTCGTTTGGGTCATAGTATATGCATACACCCGCGCACACGCATGCACTCACGCACACACGCACACGCACATAGCGGGCCGGTCCGAGCATTCGTGTAGGCTACCATCCTAGGTACACCCTCACAAAGTTGGCCCTCAAATACGCCGGTGTTCCAGCCCTCATTCCGCACATGTCATCCAGCTGCGCCGTACAAGCTATAACGCTAACTTGAAGACGAATTTTAGATATGCATATCCTTAACCACAGGCCGTATATGCCCCCCCCCCCCCCCCCTTGGTTCCGTCTTGTTAGCGCTGCAGTTTTTTCTACTTCACTATGAACCTACTATATACTTCGCGCCATAGCCCCTTTGTATCCCTACCAGACGTTCATCGTGAGTGAACTTGAAGCGAAACAAAGAGGGAAGAAATAAAACGAGGGAAGCTTTGAAGGGCGACATTGAGAAAGGTCGCGGTGGCCGAAGTCTTCTTCCTTTCCGCCTATGGCTTAAACGTTTGCGGATGATTAAGCATGCCGCCTACTTTCCTACCCCACCACGGACGAAACGGCGCTACCGCAGTTGCCCCCCGCGGATATATATATCCAGGCGACTCGTGCTGCGCCATTGCCATATCCCAGGCCCCCCCGACGGGAACACGGCCCATTTGCTCCCGGGGTGATACCGGTCACGCAGTTTTCCTGCGCAAATCTGTGGCTTATTTTACTAAGCGCCCCAACTTCCCACAAGCACAGCGCACTGCGATGACATCTCACTGGGCTCTTCTGAACGCATTACATAAAGATTCACAGGCGTCTCATCGCCTCCTGATTACTTTCCCCGCCTTCAATTTTTTTTTTCGGGAAACATTTTAGGTCTCCTGGCAGTTTACGGACCATTCTGCAGAGAACAAAGTGGAAATACTTTTTGCCAGAAAGTTACATGGCTTCTATCCTCCCCCTCCTCCCTCCCCCTATCTGCGGGTATTTTATGCGAACCATTATACAATACGGAACGAAACTGCCGCTTACTTTAGACGCATTTGTCTTGACTTGAATAAACTACTTTTATTGAAGCCCAATCCGACTCCGTGTCTGTAGGCGTACCAGGAGGGGGGGACTCCTTAGTCCAGGATTGCCTGGCTCTGACTGGCCGTCTGGGCCCGTCTCACCAGGTTAAGCTGGGAGCCGGGTTCAGAGCTGGACAGCTGGGCCACCCAGCTGTTAAGGGCAGGGTTGCGGATTCGGAGGGGGGTCGGGTGTGTGGGACCACTCTTAACGATGTGGTAAAGAGTACGTCTTTGAAAGATGAATGCGAGTCAATCGAGCGTGAGGAAGGGAATCTCTTGGTTATTTTTTATTGTCCTTTTTTTTTTTGCTTCTGCTTTTAAAGTAAAGTTAGCAACCACTCCGGTGTCAACTGAAGCACGTTGAGCTTGGCGTCGTTTACGTTGTGGTTCCGGTCGACGAACACGAGGCTGAGCATCGGTATCGGTAAAAGTGCACCAGGCCCGCTCATTCTGTGACACTATTGCTGCAATAGTTGGATCCCATAGGCGATATACGAGGACACGTAAGCCGGCACCTGCTATACATACGCTAAAATCCTCTCCATACTGTCGTCCCCTAGTGCACCCTGTGCGGCTACCACACTCTTAGTCAGGTACACACAGTAGCCGATGTGCTTACAGCTAAGATCGCGCGTCATTGTTTCACTTCGCGGCAGTGATTAACAAGCTTCGCACTGCGAACAGAACGACGTCCAGTGGATTTCATGAAGTGGGCCGCCTAGCGCAATTGCGCCTGAGGTATTTGTGTTTGAATATGGTACGTGGTAAGGAAGCATTTTTTTAGGTCTTCTGGAAACTCTGCGTGTTGAAGCTAGATGCAAGCTCGGCCATTAGATGCACCTAGAAAGTACTTAAGAGTACAAGAAGACTGGCTGGACCAATTTGGCGCCAAAACACAAACGTCACGAATAGCTCGCACATCTGCTGCCCGCAATGCTTTGCAAATCCAGCTGCTCTCAGTGCGTCATGGGCACTCAAGGAAATGTTCTGCGGAGAATAAGTTTGACCTTTCTCGACATTTTTTTTTTGTTCATTGGCATTAATCCGTCGGCGCCAGTGTTAGTTGACTGCAAATTCCCAGATGCGAGTTGGCATTTCTCACGGCGGCCTTTCTAAGCAGGTAACCGATACGCGAATGAAATAGAAGCACCGCGTCGTTTATTGCGAACTAGACAGGGTTCAACGACTTTAACGGGGGCAACGGCATGCATGCAGTTGATCCCGCAAGCGACCGAAAATCGCCGTCGCAGTATTACAGATCGGCTCAAAATCCAAGCCGCGCTGCTTCGCGGTCTGTCACGAATACGCGTCGCGGGAGCTCTCCGTACATCAAATATCCGAGCCGCGACCCAGAGCAGGCCCAGGCATGTTGTTCGGAACGTGTAATGCGATCGGAGCACGAGCATATGCAACAAAAATAAACGCTGCCGCGATAGGAATAGCGCCGAGGCTCCGTGGCCTTTCCTCCTTTATTAGGTGCACTCGTGTCGCGGCCCTAGAATGTAGGAAGGGATTAAGATGGTGTCCTTTTTGTTTTACCGAAGAGGAGCGCGTACCATTTTTCTTCGTTCTTCATTCGTCTCATTCTTAAGGCAGGCTGGTCACGAGGTGAGAAAGTTGAAGGAAAGTGACTTCTTAAAACGACGCGATCGTTCGCGTCGATATGGTGGTATATGCGACAGGCGGAATTTCTTCCTATATCTCGCTGCAGTTCCTCGACGAGGTACATTCGAGCTGCAGCGACATGGTCCTTCTCTTTTTAATTTGGTTTCGCGGAAATGGCTCTGCACGGAAGCCATTCCTGGCATCTTTTTGCTTGTCTTCCGCCCGATACGGGTGTATGCGTGTTTGTGTATGGGACGACTGTTTTTACAGCCGAGTCGCGTGCTGAGGCGCGCTGCACTGGCGCCGAACATTTGTATTTTGATTTGATGTCTGAGGTCCGCGCGTTCTACTTTGAACAGTTCGGTGCTGGTTAAACCGAGGGGGTGCATTGAGGTACAATCCCTCAGAATGTGTTTTAATAGATATTTGTTTTTTGCGTGTTCTCAAACCCAAATAAGGTCACCGCGCAGTCAAGAGTCAAATATGAACGTACGATTTCGTGCATAGCGATGGTACACGTACAGCAACTGGGTTAGTTAGCGAGATATTCAGTCTATGATGCTCCTCTCATCAAATTTTAAATGGATTTTATTTTTTAATGAATATTTAAAAAGCGAATGATAGCATTTTTATCTTACACGAGCAATACGGCTTCGTTAGTTTGGGATAGTAACGTGGAATTGCGGTGCCCGAGTGTCCCAGGAATTTCTTCGAGGGGGACGAGGATTGTCAAACGCAGACCGCAAACCTTTGTGATAAGCATACTTAGTGAAATGGCTCTTGCATTAATGACACGTGTCGCTCAAAGAAGCACCTCATCCAGCCGTTTTTGTAATGTTTCACTGTTCAGAAAAGGTATGCCCTTTTTTTAAGCAGACTTCCTTATGTGGCGCATGCGCAATTCAGTGTCCACCCGTTCACCCGTTAGTTGGGCATGGTGTGGGCTGATGGATTTTATCCTTATCTTTATATTGCCCGCTTTCCCTCCTCATTCGAGAAGGAAAGGTACAGTCATAGAAAAATGAAATGCGAACACGAAAATATGAACAAGAACACGCAAAATTGAAGATTAATACTGTTCGTTGAGGTCCAATAATGGCGTGCTGTTGATATACTTGGAAAGCCACAATCCCTAACTTTGTTTTTGTAGCTAAGCCAGGCGTCGTTTTGACTTGCATGAAAAGAAATCTTGCTATTTGTGCGTTCTGTTTCATATTTTTGTGTTCGCATTTCATTTGTTCGCATTTTGTGTTCGCATGACTACGTCACCACGTCGCATTCCGTAGCAAGGATGCGCTATCAACAGGAACAACATGAATCCAAAATCTGCACCGTGAGATCCCGACTGGCTGATCAGTGCGAAGTGCGATGCGCCGTGATTAACCAAAGCACTTTTGATTACAACGGCTAACGCATTACAATATTGGAATTCAACGTGCAGTCATAGACAAATGAAATGCCAACACGAAAATATGAACAAGAACACGCAAAATGGAAGAAAACTGTTCGTTGGTTCCAATAATGGCGTGCTATTGGTATATGAATAGCCAGATTTCCCAACTTTGTTACTGTAACTAAGGTACGCGTCACTTAGCCTTGAATGAAAACAAATCGCGCCATTTGTGCGTTCTGGTGCGTCATTCTCGTGTTTGTCAGTTTTGAAAACGCCCATTTTGCGTCCGTTTTATTGTGACGTACTTCCAGTTGTAGGCGGGCTTTGGGTTTACTTTTGCGCGACCGTTTTTGTAAACACGTTTTAAATGACTACACCTATTTTAAACTATCCTTTATGTGTTTATTGTTCCGCCAGCGAACCTACAACAAGGCGACGAAAAATCGTCTGCTCCAAATCATCTGCTGCGAGAAGCCGCGGCTCATAGCTCCGCCGTACTTGCATGGCGTCACATCCGGGTGTTCGCTTTTAGTTACTGAGGACTTACTCAAAACGGAAAATTTTGAAACGGACGCACAAACGGACAAAACACGAGAATACCTCCCCTAGTTGATATTTTCATGATCGCGTTTCATCTGCACATGACTGTACATCGAGATTTCACGAGCCGATGTTGTATACCAGGGCCCTAGTACGGTGCTGCAAAGACTGATTTTGTGCGACCTGTGGATATTTAGTGTGCGCTCAAATGTGAACAAAGCTCTTGCGCGGGAGTCGAAACGTCTTTATTCTTCATTGCTGTATTGATCGGTCGGTGCCTTCTAGCTCATTCGACGTATACATCCTCCTGATCAGACGGGCGTTCTTCCAACCCTCGACCTCAGCTTGCCGTGCACCTAGAATCCAACGCCGAGCTCAGATTGCAGAAGGCCGAAACAAAGGCGCAGAGGTGACGAGTTCATTCGAACAAGACCGCACAACGCGGGGGTGAGAAGAGAGAGCGTGAAAGCAAACATGTCTTGAACGAGTTGTGGTGCTCACGAACTGCGTGCGTGACGACAATGTCCCGGCCGCTTGCCCTTTGTACGCCTCGTTTTCACTTCATTTATTTTTCTCTTTTCTTCCTCGGCGCTTCGCGCGCGACTGCGCAACCTTGTTTGAGGAAAGGGATGTTTTGTTTACCAGCGGCCGTTGTCGCGTTCCCAAAACGTTGAAGTCATTCACACCGCCGTCAGCAACAAGTGTTACGTATGTCAGCCAGACCTCGGTGGTGTCGTAAGGTAAACACGCCGATTTCCCTTACGCACCTGGGCTTTCAACACAATCTCCGTGTAGTTTTTTTTTTTTATTGCTGGTTCAGGTTGTTTATTTAGCGTTCATGTTTGCAGTATTTGTGAACGTGCATATATCCGCTGGGAGCTAAGCGCTTGTCCGTGCCCTATTCTTTATTTGGTTTATTTTTCGCCGAAAATGCAGTTATTGTTTGTGCATATGAACTGCCAGAAATTCACTCAAAATTGGTTACCGAAGACTGTTATGTGCCGAAGCGCAACTTTGTTGCGATGAAGGCGAAGTTGGAAAACGAGCTCATCCTCCAAAGGAGCAACCACAGCTCGGGTCAATTCAACTAATAATAAAACGAAGCAAATATACAATGTTTCACCAACGCCGCCTGTATTATGCAAGCGGCGTTGGCTCTGCTGACTTGATTCTTCAGTACAAAAAAAAAAAAAAAAAACTACGCCCGAACGGGGGCTCGAACCCCGGACCGTTAGGTTAAAAGCCTAACGCTCTACCGACTGAGCTATCCGGGCGGACGGCTCAGCATAGTTAGCCAATGTTGACAAAAAAGTAAATCCCAGAGGGGATTGTTTTCATTCACCGCGGAATCAAGGATAGAAGGTGGGACGTGGAAATAGCTGAAAAAATCTAGTTGCGCTTCAAACGAGACTGAATGCGTAAGCAAGAAACGACCTGTACGAAACAGATGGTGGTTATGAAAAAAAGAACTCAGGGAGACAAGGCTACTGACGTACGGGATTGAGGAAGCATCGCATTTTATTGCAAGCTGTGCGATCCTCGGTGTCGAATGGTAGGCCTGTCGGGATTATGTGCTCTTCTGTTGCGTTCGTCATGAGAGGCGCATTATATGTCCTGGCGTGTATATTCTCGTCGTGACAGTTGCGGTGGCAACAGCTGCTCGTGGTTTTAGCAGCAGCGAGTGCCATGTCCCTTCGCTTGAAATACGGGGTAGCTGATCTCTTTTGAGGTGCACTTTAGTGGGCAACCACGTCTCACAGATGCTGTTGAGGTGGACGCTTCATAGCCCATCGCAGTATATGGACAGGACAGACATGCAGGCACGTGGCCAGTTGTGGAATTGTGTCACCTCATTAGCCAGCGTCATTTTCCTTTTCCCATTAAACGTCGGGTTCTTCCCCTCTCTCCCCTTGCTGCCACTGGAGGCTTGACCAATCGCCCCGGTTGGGCCCACATACATACACTATTAGCGTAAAGCGTGCTGTGCAACTTTTGTAATTAGCATGCTCGAATTACTCCTGTAGCTCTCAGTGTGTCTCCAACGCACGTTTCGAAGTTGAAGGCAATAACGCATTCACAAGGTCCATCTTTTGTTGGCTAAGGTTCGGCCCTGCTTGGTGCAGGGAGATGCGTGTTGGACTCGCGTTTCGTAGAACCCTTGTTCGAACTCCAAACAAATTCCCCCCACTTTTGTACGTTTTACTTTTGCTGTGTTTTGCGCTGTTGCAATTTTTTACCGAATAAACCTTCTTTTTAGCGTTCTTTTAGTACGCGTGTTTGCCCACAGAGATGAAACGTTCTAACGCGAGCGAGGCCTTGGAAAACGAGTGTCCCGGTATTTTAGTACCGTGACCACATGAAACGACGACGACGACAAGGAGACGCCGACAGCCCGAGCCCTAAGGGGCTTCGCCCCTATAAAAGCCAGCAGGTCGTATGGTCAGGCGGTTGGTGTATGTAACGGGGTGACAATGGTTTGCTTCCCCCAAACCCCCAGCTGAGCAGCGGGAGACGCGCTGTCCAGCGCACACCTCGCTAACCAAGTCATGCTGACGGAGAGGGCAAAACGTGCGAAGCGGTGCTTGGACTTCTGAATTGAGAAGCCGCTCTCACGCATAAATATGCCAAATAAAGGTCTCTCTCTCTCTCTCTCTCTCTCTCTCTCTCTCTCTCTCTCTCTCTCTCTCTCTCTCTCTCTCTCTCTCTCTCTCTCTCTCTCTCTCTCTCTCGTTCGTTTATACAAAAAGCATCACCACGCTTTCCTAAAGCAAATTGAGAGAAGCGCGAAAGCTTTCTGACATCAAAAGTGCGCCGAAAGCTTCGCTGAGAGTATGTACCATCGTCGTCAAAGCTTCAAAGACTACATAGACACCGGCTACGGTCAAGGCCCACCCAGTATGCATCTCTGGGACGAAGAGCAACGTTGCTTGGCTGACACTGTCTCTCTTTCTGCTATGTGGAACGCTTAAATTTCGCGGGGCGTTGGTTCACGGGGCCTAAATAAAATGTCGGTTGCAGGAAAATAAGGTTTTCATCCACTGCACTTAGTACAATGCGAAGAAAGATGGGATGATGGGGGGCCCTTTAATGACAATTCATGATCTCTCAAACGCACGTTGATGCAACTTGTGTTCCACTTCCTTTGCCTTTGTTTAAGTTCGCCCTGGTTTCATCCAAGAATATGTCTTTCCAACTAGCCCAGCTTGCAACCCTTCTGCCGATAGATAGGCGAGGAGGGAACGGAGACGTGCGCGAAACCCGTGTCGCCACCTGGTGGAGCAAGGCGAGGAGGCCGCCGCCGCAGCGATAAGCGCGCGCCACAAAGGAAGGCCAGGTGGCCACGTGTGGCGCAGAGCCGTGTGCGATGGAGGAAGACGAACATCCAGCTGTGGTCGCTCGTGCAGCGGCGAGGCTTAAACAACGCCGTGAGGCGAAAAAAGATGATGAATAGGCAGTGTATTCATTGCAAACATGTCTGTATATCCTGCGAAACCAGCACCTCGATAATGGGCGTAGCCAGGGCAGTGAAGCTTTCGCTATCAACTAGGGTTAACCAAAGCTAAACCACAACAATTTTTTATGATCACCATTCTTTCTTTCACTACATCTCGCGTATCAGCCAATCAGAATGTCAGGCCGACACGTACACACTTTCGGAGCGAATGAATACACACGTTTGCCGCCGCGTGACGTGTCGCAGCCAACGAGGACGTTAGGCCGACGCATACCCGCTTTCGCAGCCAATGTAAAGTTCGTGCCCGCGCCCTTGGCACGCTTCGTGGTTACGCAGATTTGGGAACGGCGCGTATTTTGCCAACTGAGCCATACTATGCTTAAGTGATGCTTACGCGTTAAAAAGGTTCCCCTGCATGCTGGCCGACCCAGCACACCGCCTGCCAAGCAGTATTATGTCCGCGTCACCCTCCTGGTAGCAAATGTTCTGTGCGCAAAGTGAAACCTATAAAATTTAAAAGCGAACTCCTAAACGGAAGTGTTGGAGTGTAAATGGGTGAAAGATACAATCATGGTGCAGTTGGGGAAGCTTTGTGAAGTAACGTGACTGCACTACAATTTTAACGGGCCAACAAGAGAGAGAGAAATAACTTTATTGCGTGACAGCCAGTTATCCTAGACGTCGGCCAAGAGCCCTTGGGCTCTAGCAGCGTCGTGCCGTCGTCCGCCAGCTGAATGGCGCAGACTTGATCCGCTGGGTCCGAGCGGAGCAATACGGTCTCCCATTGCTCTACACTAGCGATTTTGCAGGCCCACAGCATGTGTGCTAGGTCTGCCCTCTCCTTACACCGGTGACACTTTTCAGAATATTGCCCGGGGTAGCAATGGCTGTACGCTACCGGGTTGGGGTACGAGTTTGTTTGCAAAACAAATTTTCTTTTTTTTATATCGCCCTCACAGATTCATCACGTTTCAAATCTGATTTGGTATCTTATTTAGAAGCCGATGATGATTTGTAGCCACTGTTGTCATGTCAAGTGTATTATATGCGTTAACAATGTGTGCTTGCCTCTTTTCGAGAGTGTTACACGTCGCTGTACGACTAAGTTGTTATTAATATTGTTCCTGACCAAACACCAAATACACTGTTGACACTGTTGTACCAGTTTGATGTGTCCCCCCTTATGCAACTCCCCCTGGGCTCTTAAGGTATATAAAGAAATAAGTAAAATAAATTTTATTCTCTTCGCAGAAACGAGAGGTTTCTGCTACCTTGACACGCAACCCCTCCTCCCCTCCCACCACACACCTCTTTCCTTCTCCTCCCCTCTCACTCCTCCCATGAGAAATACAGTGCAGGTATTCGCAGTAAGCTAGACGTTGAGATTTAGCTCCACCCGGACTACGCATTTTGTAGCGTAAGCTACACTGGCCGAGGTCGAGCAGTTTCGCGTGGACCTTGAAAGGCCGTACTGCGCAAGCGCGAGGAGCATTATTATGGATTGGATTGGATTAGGATTAGATTGGATTGGAAATCCAATCCAATTCAAGTACGGGTGTGTAGAGAATTGGGTCTGCACATTCGCCGGTCTGTGCATTCCAGAGGAGTGACGTCATAGCCGCGGCAGACGCACTGGCGCCGGCGCGTGCCCAGCTGTGCGCCTCCGTTACGCAGTAGCCAAGTCTGACGCTGCGCCGTAGCCGCTTGATAGCCGTTTCGCGTGGCTCCTGGAGAGCCGGGCTGCGCATGCGCGAGGAGCACTGACTGGACTGGACTGGATTGACTGGATTGGATTGGATTGCTGAACCTTAGCTCACGCTACGTATATCCTGGCATAGCCGACCTGAGCCACTGCTAATTTTTTGCTTAAGTTTTAAATTTAGTTTTTTTTTTCCGGGGAAAGCGCGCGTTTTTAACACCGCGGTTGGTGCACTATTCTATTGTTCCACAGCTATCAACCAAGCTATTTTCTGTACCGCAGAACAGCTACAACAACGTCGACGGTTTTTCGCACAATGGGTCACTTAGGGCTTTCGCATTAAACACAGGTTAGTGCATAACGCAGGAGCCCACGAGGTGCGTCCTACTTCGGCGGGGGGCGGGCAACAAGTGGTTGATTTGACACGCGGGCAGGCAGGCAAACAGGCGGGCAGGCTAAAATTTTCGCGCTTAGGTTTACATCCCAACAAAAACTATAGTCATTAAAATCCTAAATCTGAAATCAACATGAAGATGCAGGAGGGTTGCGCATGTGACAAAGTTTAATTATAAAATTATGTAGTACTCGTGCAAAGACCGGAAAAAGGTAGCATAGCACAGAAACGAGCCCGCGGGGTCATTGACGCTGCTAGGGCGAATAGTGCAGGATATCTTTACAAAAATCAGTGAACCATCCAGCTAATGCGGGTGGCTTGCCGCTCCGAGAACGGTGGGGTATCAGATCCGCCAGTCTTATCAGCTGCGCGCGTCTTTGTGAAAACGGCCAGGACTCCGGCACTCAGCATCATCTTCACCGATGAGGATGCGGCTTTCGTGGAGGAGGCAGTGAGGAGCCTAGACCAGGTACACGACTGGTCGAAGCAGGCAGACAGGGCAGCCCTTCTGGAAAAACACCGCGGCGGATACATCAGGCGACAGCAAGCCACGGAGGTTGCCGGATTGGGTGACGGCAGAGTGGCTTGTGGGATGACGGTGCCCGAGGATGGGGATGATGAAAGAGTGTCGGTGAGTAGCCGGTTTCGCTCTGGGCCATGATGGCGCCGATGACGAGAACTAGACAGTCGCCGACTGCGATGCCGACTGCGATGCAGACGTGCATGCCCTGCATGGAGAGCTGCGGTTTGTTCCGCTGCTGCGGCTGGCCACCACCCTCGGCACGCATTAGGGAAGCCTGAGAACCCTCGAACATTTTGGCAGCGTCGGCGGCTCCGAACACGGCCGTTGGGGACCTTGCTTGCTTCTTCTTCTTCAGTCTTCCTTCTCATCTTCTTCTCTTCCGCCACCCGGCTACGAAAAGTCGCTGTAATTGATGGGCAAGCCATAATTAATGGGCAATCCGGGATTTCATCGCAGTCCGCTTTAAGCCATTCAACGCCGTCGTTTTTGTGTCCGGAAAAATAAATTAAATCAATAAACTTAAACAGGGGCCCAATTATCGCTTCAGTCCTGGCCAATCCTTGTGGGTTCGTGCGGAAGACTTCAAAAGGAGTCCCCATCGTAATTATTACCTTGCTACGCTGGTTAAATAATTAAATTTCTACTATGGTAATTATTTAATGAATTATAATAGTTAATGAATTATCGAAATATATAGGTTATTCAAATTAGCCATAAAGCGAATAATTAACTGATTAATAAATAAAAAACTCCCACCTCCCCTCGCGGGAACCCCTGTGTAGATGGGACGCATAGGCGGAGCGGCGAAGGGACCGCGTTTTATAGCGCGCATAACGTTCAGGGGACTGCGTAAGCCGGTCCCAGTCGATGACGACGTTGGCGTACTTGTAAAGCGGCGTGGACTCTAGGTGTTGGAGCCAAGGGTATATGTTGCTTCGCCGGAGAACGGCACACCGGTTATTTGCGCAGCGCGCCTGAAGGAGAGGAAACCGCGGAAGAGAGAGTACTGCACGTGCGCCGGCCCCAGAGCGTCTGCCGCGGCTATGACGCAACGTGCCGCGGCTATGACGCAACACAATCCAACACAATCCACTTTAATCCAATCCAAATCCAATCCAATTTAAGCCAAGTCAATCCAATCCAATCCAATCCAATCAATCCAATGCCCCTCGCGAGAGAGTGTTCGCTATCGGAGGGGAGAGGGGGTGAGCGGCGGAGAGCGCAGCTGGCGCGGCGAGGAGAATGGGGAGGGGTGGACAACGCCGACAACGACGACGACGCCGGAGGGACAACGCGAGTGAATCAGATGCTCTGCATCTAAAAAAAACGATCGGTCGATTCTTCTTCAGAGACACCGCTGTGCAACTCTGTCAAAGGCAAATAACGAGTGCATGCACGAGCGCATTTGTCACCCCATCGCCGACGTCGAGACGGCTGCGTCCTCTATTGCGCAACACATTCATACCTCAGGAATCCGATGGCGTACGTGTCTGCTGGGAGCATAGAGTTTCATAGTAATATATACTAGAGGGAATTCTGGCGCCACTGTCAAGGGGAGTCGCGCTTCAGCGGGCGTTCCGTCACGTTCCGGGCAGGCACGTTCCACTTGTCCTTGGCATGGCTCATGAACAGGCTGAAAAGTTGGCTCTGGCTGCAAAAAGCATCTATAACTGTAGAAGGTTCACCAAATTTGTTTTGTTATTACAAAGTTGAACCTCCAAAAAGATTTATTTGTCAGTGATTATGTAGAAGCTTCATGCACGATGAACAAGAAAAAATGTTACCCTTTTTTAGTTGATTTTGGCCTCGAGACAAAAGGAAGCCATGTGGCTACCTAAGTCAAGTAGGCGAGGAACGTCGCTAACGGCAATGGCGCCGCCCGCGGCGGCCCGCGACTGCAGCGACAGATTTCCCTCTAGTATAGTTTAGTATGAAACCATGGAGGAAGAAAAACTTTTATTTCCTCCGTGTATGAAACTCTATGGCTGGGACACGGCCTCCGCGATCGGCTGCCGGCGGCGCGCCGTTGCTCCGGCCGTCCCATTCGGCCGGAGAGAGCGTAATTTCGAAGGGGCCGTTTCGCCCTTTTCCGCCGCACCGCGGCGCGCGGAGCCGATGGTTGAAAGCAACTGCCGTCTGTGCTGCGGCGGTCCGCGAAATAGCTTTTGACAGCCTTTGCGTTCCGCATGACAAAAATAAACGGCCATAGCTGCTTTTAGGAATCGAAAGTAATATTACAGCACCTGGTGATGCATTTATGTCAGCTACGGTGGCGAATAGAGGGGTTTATTTCACATGCGCTGTACCGCACTACGCTCCACGGAACCGACTGCCTTTCCGATAACACCGCCGTTGCGAAATTTCTCACGTTTAAATGATGTTCAGCTCATAAACAGGTATTTTTTTTTCTTATACGGCCGTACGGGCTTAATGCAGTTGTGTACAGCCAAGGCTAGTAAGTTGAGACAACAGGTGGCCGCTCTCTTTTCTGGCATTCGAATCAATCTTTATTTGACATAATGCTAAGAGACTGAAAAACGCTGGAAGCGAATTATGTTGAGTGATTCCTGAGCGACATTGTAATCTCCGCGGTACATCTGCGTTATGCTATTACATTTTCGATTTCAGCGGCAACAAACAAAAAAGTTTAACTTTGATGTATCCCGTTTTTATTTCGTTCTTAAAAGGGATTTCGGTGCTTACTGGGAAGCGCAATAATCACTGTGATTGGTATGAATATCTAAAATACAAGAACCTTTCGTTAGTGACCTTTCGTTACATTGAGGATCGCATAGCTTAAAATGCATTCGTATTCCTGCAAGTAAGAAGAGTGTCTCTGTGAATGGTTTTAGAGGTGAAATGTTACAGGCTAGGTTCCGATCAATAGCTTTGAGCGTCGACAGAGTGCGTAGGAAAAAAGTCGCGTTTACAGCATATATCTTGCGGCAAAGCCAACTTTCTGGCGTTTGCTCTGTAAATGTCGATCTAATCTCGGCCCTAAGAAAATCATAAAGGAATTGGTCGCCAGGGCGGTTCCATCATTACGCTGTGCTTCATTTATTTGTCATAATTAGTTTACAGTGACATTATAAACGTTACAGAATTCCGCTCTGCTCCACATGGCCCCGCGGGGAGTGTATGGTACAAAAAACGGCAACAACTTTTGTTTTATGAAAACTATCGCGAAACAAATATGGCAATTAGCAGCGGAAACGACTCGACCACTACGCCAGGTTTTATCTGCTTTTCACCATTCCGTAGTTCACAGCGGAAGTTGGAATTTCCGTCTGCTGTCCATACACCTACATGAGGGAAATGGACAACTCCATGGTTGTCCGCTAGAATAAACTCTAGACCCTCCAAGTTTCATTAAGCCAATTAACTAAGCAGTATACGTTCAATCGCAAGTTACAAACCACGTGTTTGTTTCATGCACTTCTTCGATTGCACCCTGCTGGTCCGCTGGTCAGCCTTCACAGAGAGGAACGGCAGTAAACTTTTTTTTTCAATATACCCAGTACTTTTACTCACAAATGTAGGATCTCAAAGCGTGTGCCTGTCACAAGCAGAAAACATGTCAGTGCGATGAAAAATTTCGTATATATGCTTATAATTTCAATTTGCGTTGCAGTGGCCTGGATGTTAACGTTTCGTGCGCGATGGGGCTTGGTCAGTGACCGTTGCAACAACATAGTACAGTAACCGCAAACTTGTTCATCACCACAAATAACTATTTATAATAACCCTATACAATAACCTCCGAGAGAGTACTGCGTACAACTCCGTACGCTCGCTCCACGCTTGAAACATAGTCAACCTTTCGTTGATCGCTGGCACACCTTTGCTTCAGTTAAATAAGTTTCTCTGAGCAGCTGAGACAAGCCGACTTCATAAAATCATTGTCAGGTCTCTTAATTCATCAAAACTAACGCCCGCAGGGGAGTTAAGAGGAATTACGACAGCGAAGACACCCAGCCGCACAATCTCCGCCAAGCTAATCAGAGGAGTCGGTGCGAGCGGCCGAACCATCGGCTAACACCGCCTCCTCGCGGCACGTTGCGGAGTGAGCCGCACTACATTTTTTTTTTTTTTTTTTTTTTTTCTGGGGGACGCGCCGAATGGGACGGCCGGAGCAACGGCGCGCCGCCGGCAGCCGATCGCGGAGGCCATGGCTGGGAGAGCTCAATGCTATCAATGCTATCTCGTGAAAACCAAGCCGAAGGCGGGTCGAGTAATGCAGAAATTTTCCCGCTGGCTGCCTGATTGCATTCGTGGCTCGAGAGGTTTCTTCCGTTGGGCACCACCGCTAGCTCTCAAGTGCTCTGCCGACGGCGTGTTGGACAGCCGTGATCTAGGTTACAACCACTCAAGCTAAGTTTCTCTTCTGTGTGACGACTGTGCTTCTACGATAATTGCCTACACTCAGTTTGGTGCACGCAGGCTTTTGATACAGCACAAATATCGGAACAAACACTCGGTTGAGCTCACGGGACCCCGTGTCTTCTGTAAAAAGTTACAACGGTTCAGAGAAGCGCCACGTGCTGGAAAAAAATTATTTTTTTCATTTTTGCTGTTAAGGAAAAAATGCTATACGTCCTAAATTAGGAAAGAAATTAGCGAAGGGAACTGAAAGATAAGTAGAAAATTAACATTTTATTAGTGTAAGCGGTAGAGTGCAATAATTTAGCGCGCACAGCTAACACGCCCGTCAACAACTCCTTTTCTCCTTTAAGTACGACCACAAAAACTTGGTTGTTTGGCAAGATATTAGAATTAAACACATGATTTTGTGTAGTGTGAACGCGTCAGAACATTGCCTCGCGGGAGATGAAAATAAATAGATAAATAAACACAATAATACTTCGTTAACGCGAAGTAGTAAAAACCGGGAAATATTTCGAGATAAGCGGATTTTTGAGATAAGCAAAGTTGCGCGAATTGCCATGAAATATCGAGTTCTTTGCAAGAAAGGCGGTATACTACTTACCAGATCTTCAACAGCAGCTACAAATCTTTGTTTTTCATAAAGGTTTGGAAGAGAAAAAAGAAAAACATGCAAGGGACGTTCACCGCGAAAGGGACCCGCGCCCTCCAATGGGTTTCTCCCCTCACGACACACCTTCACCTTCTAGTACACCGTACCTCTGCGCATGTCTCTACCGTCACATGACGTGCCACAGGGCTGCTTGACGAAGTTGATATGCCTCTAGGCTCAGACTTCACGTCCGGGGAAAACATCGGCTTTGTGGTAGGCGCGGCTAAACGAGAGAGAGAGAGAGAGAGAGAGAGAGAGAGAGAGAGAGAGAGAGAGAGAGAGAGAGAGAGAGAGAGAAGAGAGGGACTTAGGCGCGGCAGCATCGCGCGAATCTTGTGAAACGGTCCGCTGCGGCGAAATTTTCGTTCCACCCTCAGGCAAGATTTCGAGATATCCGCAGTTTGGCCCAAAAATACTTCGAAATAAAGGGCAGCAAATACACGGGACGTATAGGAAATGGTTCGGTGCCGAGGAAAATTTCGACTTGGCCGATTTTTCGAGACATGCGAGTTCGAGTTAACGAGGTATTACTGTAAATAAATAAATAAATAAATAAATAAATAAATAAAATAAATAAATAAATAAATAAATAAATAAATAAATACAGTTATCTCTCAATCAAACCATCGATCTATATCCCTTCATCCGTCCGTCTGTCTGTCTGTGCCCGTGTGTTGGTGCATATGTGCTTGAAATGCGAAATCGGCAAGTTGGCAAATCTATCGCCCAATGGTAGAGCAAACGCTCGTTGCCACGACGTCCCACTTATGTGCGTTACCTGATTACCGATAAGGTGACATCGGTTGTAACACCGCACGGACACGCTTATCCTAGGTAAGCTGTATTAGCAATGTCATAGTCGCTCCCTGTCTTATTAAACGTTGTCTTTTATTTTGGCGCATTACGTTTCGTTTCATCAGAGATTGGCAGCTCAAATTCTTTAAACAGTTGCACATTTACGCTATAGAGTAAGTAAGACGAGATCCACGGCAGCATTTAAGGGAATCTCCGCGGTGCAGAAGAGGGACCGTACGCTTGCTGCCATGTCTCTGCCATGGCATTTGCGCGGCTGGGGAACACTACGGCAGCCGTGCGGAGCAGCCGCTTTGCCGCATGTTAGGTGCCAGGGAAATATCACCCATGTAGAGCTTGTGTTTTGCTGGGTTCACTGGAAGTCACCCTTTTCATTCACGAGTTCGGATTAGCCTCTGAGAAACTAAAGGCCGCGATTGGCCGCTGTAGTTGCAGTCACATTGACCCAAGAGGCAGCTGAGCGGTAGTTCCCAGGTGAAAGTCGACGCACCTCGTCTAAAAATCCAGCCCATTCCATTCCTCCAAGCGTTGTCGCCATTGCATTCCCATTTAATTACGGGGTCATGAAAAGGCGGATTGATCCGGAGCCATTTCCATTCCGGAGTGGTAACTCGCGGCGCAACATTGATTCGCACTCAACCCAGGACGCCTGTACTCATTAAATAAACCGGTAGGGGTACCCGGCGGCAGGCGGATTCGAACCCGGTACCTTCCGCATACGATTTGAGAGCTGTATCATTGACCCATCACTGCGGTGTCGAGTCGGGATGTGCATATCACTACTTCCACGCAAGCTGCAGCAAGCAACGTCACGTTCGACGCGTTCTTCCCGTGCGACGGTTCCATCTTAACCCGGCAAATTCCCTGAAGCCGCTTCCGAGCGTTCCGTACATCACGTTCGGTAGAGCTCTGTCCGCTGCGGTGCGCGGAAGCGATAACACGCGGACTTTCGCTGCGTATGCCGCTCCTGGCTTGGAATACGGCGGCGAAGAACTTATCCTGCAGCGTCTCCTTCTGGCCTCGTTGCTCTACCGGCGTTGCTTTACCCCCCGTTGTGCCCCGGACGGACGTGATCCAGTTGGCCGGATGGGCGACACTTACTTCCCGCTCTGTTTGTCGTGTCGACGTAAAACGCCGCGCTCTCCAGGGATCCGCCGCTGACAATCACCCCCACGCTCGAACAGACTTCCGGATAGTCCTACCAGGACCTTCTATGAAAGAAAATATTCTCACAATGCTGTCGTAAATAGACTGGTGACCTTTAGATCGCAGAAAGTAAGTCGGATGTCGCGAGGTGTGCTGAAAATCACTGATGAGGCAGAGCGCAGGCTTACGCGCATCTAGGGGGTGTTGGTCGCGCACGCGCGCTTTTTAAACGGCGGCGGAGAGAGCGCGCGCTGCCCCCGACGCGTCGGCGGCGGCTCTTATCGTGATCACCTTGTGGACGCGTGCCACGCATGGTTCAATCGCTTCTCCTCGCTTAGCCGGCGAGCCGTCACTTCCTCCTGCCGGCGAGCACGGCGCGCCGACTGACCCGCTGCGGAAGGACGGCTGTGTACGAGGAGGAGGAGGAGGAGAAGATACACACAACCGAGGATGGGCCGTTCGTTTACGACATCGCCCGCGTCGCCCGATTTCTTCCCCTGCTAGCGGTACTTTATTGACTTGAGCACACCGAGCTACAGGCCCGTGCGTTATTTGCTCAATCCGTTTAGGCGACTGTATCGACTATTTAGACTTCGCCCTGCAGATACGGGCTACTTTCGGAAGTGTAAAATGATACCCCGGCATCACCGAGAATAGGTAATGACGAGTCGTAACAGCCGAAAGTGCTTTTTTTTTTTTTTTTTGGTTGGCGATAAGATTTGTCACGTTCTTAGGCGTGTTAAACATGGAAAATTGAGTACCAGAACTGCGCCACAAAAATTGTTTCCGGTTGTAAAGCTGGCAAACCCTCGAAAATTCATCCGAATCAGCCATATCCCCCTCCCCTCGCGCACCCCCTCTCGGGCCTGCCAAGTGGCCCGTCTTGGGGAGCAGGTATGGGGCACGGGGGACGGGACGGTCAGGAGGGGGTTAAGGTCTTTCAGGCGAAACTAGTTGGCAATCTTTAGCTTGTCGACCATCCTTCATGAAAAAAATCGAGGTCAACTTGCCCAGTAGAAATACAAAATACTTGTATAGGCTGAAGTAGTCAGCGCTTAACAAAATGGGCAGCCAAAGACCGCAAGGTTTTAGTTTCTATCGCCATTTTCCCTTAAATTGACGAAACCTAAACTTGAAAGTCCATTAATAACACCATGTATCGACAAAATAATTGACTGCGTTTTATTGCTGTCAAACTCTGCCGCATTTAGAACCTCTGAACCTCAACTGAGGACATGGCGCAAGTTATGTGGTCTACATCTACTCCTGATCTTTATGTTGTTTTCCTTTTCTAACACCAAAGCTGTTTGGCCGCTTTGACCGGACATTTTACGAGCACGACGCGTGAATGTCGTCATACAAAGGTCCGTCCATAATTGCTGCGTACGTGCTTAGAGGGATTGGCCAATGCCGATGAAAGATGTCTTGAAAAGTTGAGGAAATTAATGGATTTTCACAAGTTTAGTTCGCGGCCGATTAGCATGCACCTCACAAACGTGATGTGCGAGTCAAGAAAGAGTTAAATTGTTTTAAGTCAACATCCAAGACGTTCTCGAAAATTCCATCTCCAAGGGGTGAAATGATAATAATGATGAAAACATTCTTTATTTGGATCTAAGATTGGTGATCCATCTCCCTATATCGGGATTCAGTTAGATTTTGCTGTCGCTTTTGCCCTTTCGATTAGGCCATGTTGAACTTACGGGTCCTCACTCGACAGCATTAGCCGATCCACGAACTCGTCGGTCGGGAGGAGTGTGTAACTCGACAGCTCAAGCGGCCGAAGATGCCGCTCGCATTCAAAGTCTAATGGGGAGGAATCCCGGGAAACTCCCGCATCCCGCCCAATTTTTGGGCAAAATATGTTATCACCATTATCACAGCAAGGTCGCTTCACCGCTCCTCAATGAGAATATGCCCACTCATGGGGAATGGCCAATGACCAGGTGCCCTCACAAGACGAAGAATTTAATGCCTCAGCAAGTTGATGACAATCGAGAAAGAATCCGGCTTGAAGACGGACAATGCCGATTCCCATACTCCTAGCTAACGTGAGGTGAATAGCACATACGCGCGTATCATTCGAAAGTCAATCCGCACATACTCACTAGGGGGGGGGATTGGCCAATGATTATAACACTTCATCTTTTAATAGCCATGAAGCCGACAGCATTTCATTTATTTTATTTTTTCCTAATGCGCTTTACAAAATTGAACATTGGGGTGGTACCCAACTCCCGCACCCGAGCTTATTCTTTTGAGGAAAGTAAGCGCGACGTCTGTTTCTAATTGTGCGCATGTTTGCTGTCAGTTGGGCAATCTCCACTGCGTTTCGAAAATACAAGTGTAGGACAGCGGTAAAGACAGCAGGAACCGAGATTGTATCTGCATTATACTGACCATTTTTCCACTTATTCTCAGTTTATCGAACAAACAACCCCACTTCTTCGTCAGGATCGAGTAAACCAGCAATCACAGTGTAGGAACAGTCGAGTCTTCCTTGCGCACTTTCTATACGGAGTATACATATTTAAAACAGCGCGCCGACGCAACGTGTTGTGGCTGACAAAAAAAAAAAATAATGACGAACAAGGCGGCACAGGAGCGTCGCTTTCGTTCGCGATAAATATAGTAGTGGCGATGCACTTTATTTCGGAAACTCTGGCCGCGCGCGAGAAACATGCACGCGTACGTACGCAGCGACCGATTTGCAGCCTCTTCCGCGTTCATTAAAAGTAGCTTCGTTTTTGGTGGCCGCGCAGCGACACCCTGGTTCGTCGTTTCGGGAAGTCGTCGGTCTTTTTTTCACTGGCTACCGCGCGGCCGTATAGAGAGAATGGCGAACGCGGCCTAAAGCCCTGGAGCCTACAAGGACGTTTAGGACCACGCTTTGATGCAAGCGAGATTACCAGCGGCAGTTTACGTGTTAGACGACTTTACCGCATGCAGGTTCAACGAACGCCGCAACATCCGTTTAGGATTAAGATGTCGCAAGCCGAGCGTGTGGCTCTGGCGAACAATTAAAAAAAAAGCTAGGTTATAATATTGGAACACGCGTGTGTTAATCTTGACGCTTAGAAGCTACAACTCGAGGTCATGCGGCTAGGTCGCCGTTGCGGAATGCAGTCGCACGCATAAAAAGAGTTATGGGCCCGCAGTGTCGCTAAAAATACTATATCGGGTGAGTGCCCGATACATGCAAAAATTACAACCGTTAAAATGTTATGTGTAGTATGCAATGCTAATTCTTGTGCCTAGTTGATGTAAACTCGTTTTGGTTGTATCGCCGTTTTGTGATGCTGTCGCGGTTAATTTATCTTGCCCCGAAACATTTCCATAATTTGTCTAGTTGTCTCTGAAACATATAAGTGGGCAGACCAATAAACGGTGTGATTGGCCAACTGAAGGGGTTTGTCCTGCGGGTTCTGATTTGTGGGCGTAGGGGGAAGGGGAAGGTTGGTTGCAATGCTTCAAAGGGGTGAGGAATTAGTTCTTTTTAGTGCGCAAGCACTACTGGATTACCATCCTGGATTGTGTCTCCGTGTTCGTTCTCAGCCAGCAGAGCATGCCTTGCTATGGAAACCAAAATAAGCCTTGCTAGTTTAATATGACTCTGCTTATATCGTCTCTACAAAGGTATATTATCAGTGATGCAAGTTTTGCGCGATTGCAAACTCGACATTAAAAGGGCCCTGTTCCATTCGGGAAGGCGTCCCCAAGCCTGAGCGGACGAGCGGTCAGCAAAAGTTGCTGCCTTGCTGATGACGACAAAAAGCCTAAGGCATAATTTAACTGGTTTACTGCATGGCGAAAGATAATCAACGACGATACAGGAACATCACCCTTCCGGGCGAGCTTTCAGCAAGACTCGAACTGAGCGACAGGGATCCGATGCTGTTAATCGAATGAATTATGCGCTCGAAGAACCGCGTATTTATCCCCCTAAGTGTTAACAGTCAAACAACTCTGGTAGTGCTTTTGTACGCGGCACGAAATAGTACAGGCACACAACACAAACACTCTTTCCCGAGTTCGTGAGGGCCCGCATAGTGGCGCACGTTGAGCATGACAGAAGGGGAGAGATCTCGGCGAGTGGTGTCCGCCCACAGAAGCAAGTCTCGGCGTGAGCAGTTTGTTCTTGTGTTTTGTAGCTGCCGCGGTTTAAGGCGCCACCAGCGGGGCGCCCGTGCGGCATACACACTCCGGCATGTAGTAGCTGATGATGATGATGATGATTGCTATTGGTTTCCCCTTTGAAGCGGGGTGATGACATGTCATCTTACCAAAAAGGACTAATATAACCATGTTTTACACTCTTGGTTTAATACTAGCGCTGCTTAGGGCAGGCACTAAAGCTTATTAGGCACGAAATACTTTTTTCCCCTGTTACAGGTGGTAACTGTCCTAGGCAATATTCCCCTCTCTGCTTTTCGTCCACCAGCATTCTAATCTTCTTTTCGTCCCCTCGACAGCCTTGAAGTTAACTTCCTCTGTGCTACCCTTAAATCCTAGGCTTCTGGAAGCCCAATATTCCCTTCATGTAGATTTGGATGGATACCCTCACATTCCAACGCTATGTGCGCATAGTTTCTGTTTCTTTTCCGCAGACCCACACATACACCATCATTTTGTGAATACTACTCCCCACAAAACTCTTAGTTTGGCAGGCAACGTGCTCTAGCCTCAAAAAGCAAAGCACTGCCCTGGGAATTATCGTACAAATTTCCTTTCTGATGTTCATTTTCTCAGCCCTGTACATCTCTAACGACGTTTTTAGTTCCATTTTTTTCCCTCCATTTATTCGTTTCAATCCTGCCTTGCCTCTTTTTTGGTTAACCTTGGCTGTTTTGGATTCTCCACTGTTCTTTCCGTATTTCATCGTTAGCCTTCTAGTCTTCTTAACCACCGCGTGTCCACGCTCTTCAAGTATAGGGTACCTAAAAACCTTAGCTGCCCACCTTCGTTGATCCATTGCCCTCAACCTCATCTCAGCATAGTTTTACTCTGAGCTTCTCTAACTTCAAACGACGCCCAGCCCTATCTCCCTGAACTGCTTCGTTAGTTGTTTTTCCATGCGCGCCTAAGGCCAAACGTCCTAACCATTCTCTGGTTTACTTTCAAGGCCTGATAGAACGTCTGATTTAAGCAGAGTACAGCATTCGCAAACGTGAGACCCGGAACCATTACTCCTTGCCACATTCCTCTCACTACTTTATATTTGTTATACCCCACAGAGCACTATGCTGCGTTCGCTTTCCTTAACTTAAGTATGCTCCTCGTGAGTACTTAAGTAGTTATCCCCATCGTTTATCCACACTCCCAAATATTATATTCCTTCACTCTAGGTAATTCGCCTTGCTGGATAGACCACTACCCTGTGGTAGCGTCATTGAAAACCATTATTCGTGATTTTTCGGCACTGAAATTTAAACCCGAGGTCAGTGGCTTCCTGGCCGCTAATATTTATTAGCCGCTGCATATCTCTTTGGTTATCAGCTAAAAGAACAATGTCGTCTGCGTATAACATTCCCGGAATATGCTGTTGTACCACTTCGCCTTGCAGCATATGGGTTAGGCTAAACCCTACTTGACTTTCTTCCAGTTTCTTTTCTAACCCTGCCATGTAAAGCATGAACAGTATTGGGCTCAAAGGGCATCCCTGTTTCAGTCCCCGATGGATGTTGACCTGCTGGGCGCATTTCTGTCCTTCCCAAGTAAGGTGCACTCTATTGTCTTTATAGATTGCTATAAGGAACTGTACGAACTCGTCACCTAATCCCTGGAGTTTCAGCATTCTCCATAGCCGTTCTCTGTTACGTTGTCATATGCCCTTTAATGTCCAAGAACGTAATCCATAGTGGTCTATTCTGTGCTTTCTTTAATTTCTGTTCTTTCTTTAGCTTGTCCGAGGAAGGCAGGCTCTGCCGCAAAGCCCAGGAGCACTACACAAAACTTGCAGCACGCGCGAATAGGGTTATAGCGGCGCGCTGAATCGTAACAGCCCTATGGATGGATGGAAAACACTTTATTGAATAAATCCTGCAGTAGGTGAGGGCCCGGTTGGTTGACGGGCCTACCTCAACTAGTAAGGTTGGTTTTTGTACGCTGGCTTTTCCTACATTAGGCGTTGCAGTGAGAACTACTCATAAAGAAAAAAAAGTTGACTGCTTGTGGGCAATTAAGCAATAGTTTAACAACATCGCGACTGCAAAATATTCAATTAGCAGCAGGTCAAAAGGCGGCCCAGCAGTGCTTAACTTGGTGCAAGAAAATGTGCTTTCGCATGATATTTTGTGGTTGGCGCAGACAAACCGTCAATCATTTTTACAGCGGAGATGAATCAGGATAAATTTCTCTATATATAACCTTTTCGCTATTAGCGTAAAGGGGATTTTCTTCTTCAGTAATTAGCACGGTCAAGTAACTCCTGTAAGACTCAATGCGTGTCACCACAACATCTTTCTACATCGCAGGCCACAACGTATTCCCTGGTCGCCTCCTGTTAGTCTAGGGTATACGACCTGGCTATGGTGCAGGGAATACGTGCTCGACTCGCGTCGCGTAGGACCCAGGCTCGAATCCCAGTCTCCCTTAATTCTTTTTCCTTTTCTTTAGATCTGTTCGTGCTGTAGGTCATTCTTTGAACTACCTTTCGGTCACGCCGACGCCGTACGCCGCATTTTCGCTTAATGGGGCATATAAGACCTTCGCAATAAAATAAAACACAAAGAAACACTTCGTCGGCACTGGTCCGCAGCATGCACCAGAAAAAAATAAAGCCCATAAAAATCCGGGCATTCCATATAGGTCATGCATAAGAAAAAAACAAAGAAAATCGCATGCATCAGAAATCTTTCCCGTATACTCTCGATTTGCCTTCAGCTTTTGTGGAGGCATTGTCGGAGCATCCTTGGCCGCAATTATGCAACAAGTAGCTGCAGTAAGACTGGTGTCGAGGTTTTAGGTTATAGTCGACATTGGTAGAAGACTCGTCGATGAACCTGTCCAAAAGTAACGCTCTCGTGCCGTCACCTCTTAAGAATGTGTTTAGGAATCCTCGGCAACTTTTTTATTCACTGAACTGCTAATCTCTTTAGCCACTAACATTTTGTCTAAAATGTGCCCACGGTCTATGTTGACAAATCCGAACCTCGACACCGATGCTGGTTAAATAGTTTTTGATGCAAGGTTTTTTTTACAGCAGCGCTGTCCCGGTGACCTTAAAGTAGCTTAATAAAGCGACGCCAAAAGTACTGACACCCGTGAGTGACGCTGAAATACTGACATACGAAAAAAGATGCGTCCACGCACTCCGTACAGATGGTTAGGGGTAACTTGCAGCCGGCATATAACGTATAACGCGTGGCCTACCCATTTCAAACTAACGTGCGGCCGAAAGTTGCTATTGTCACGTTGGCGCTGCAGTAGCTTGCTGCGAGAGAGACACTTTTCCTCTCCCTCTGATGCGCCGTCCCCAACTACTGGTGTCGTTAAACGCGATAGTGTGGCTACGTCATCTAAAATTCTGCAGAAATTCAGAGAATTATCCACTAATGCGTAGCATTCTTATGTCGCCTGTCTTGAGTGTGAGTTTTCTCCATCCAACTGCTTTGTTTTTTTTTTCTAAATCCTGTCCCACCAATTATCTTCAATTACATTATTATAACGATTGCAGGTGAAACTTTTACGAAATCTTCATTATTATGGAAATGGCATGCGGTATACGTTTTGACATTTTCCGTAATTATTTTATATATTCATTATTTCTTTAGTTTTTCAAAATTGCGTTCTACCAATTATGTCCATTTATTCTATTACAATGACTACAGGTGGAACTTTCGCTAAATCTGCATTATTGTGGAAATGCCATGCGGTATACCTTTTGCCATTTTCCGTATTTATTTTATATTTTCCCTTTCCTAATTGTTCAAAATTTTGTTCGAAAAGTTATCTCCATTTACGTTATTACAACGACTACAGGCGGAACTTTAGCGAAATCTGCATTTTTGTGGATATGCAGGGCGTTAATTAAGGACGGAAAGTTGGGCTAGTTGGTTAGACGATACTGGGTACATTTTACTAGCGCAAAAGACGGACCACAAGAGTAAGAAAATCACGGTCCTGGCTGTGGGAGTACCCGGCAAAGAATGCTACACATTAAAAACCCAGGAAATCTCTCTCCCCTCGCTTCTATTTTCCTTTGAAATCATGTTTCTTTCGCGCATGCGCACAGGGTTGCGCCGACGGAGTTGTCTGCGTACACGGACCATACACAGCTTTGTTATAAAGAACCTCCCGGGGATATTGCGAAGGTATAAACTTCCTCCCAACACAAAACCGCCATACACAAGAACGACTTCCAGAAGCTCACCAGAGAAAACTCTCGAGCAACCTTTGTGGAAATGGACAAATGACAAACGCTATATAAACCGGATAAAACGGACGTCCCTTCCGCGATTTTATCAAGTACGAGCAGCTCGGACGAAGTCTACGCGCTTAAATATAGGAAACGCGCGGTGCCTCCACGGTCCCAGGATGCCCCGAGGCATGCAGAAGGAGCGTGCGGCGCCGCTCACCGCCTCCTTGGGCGCGTAGTCGTGATGCACTTGACCGCCAATGAAGTCGCCGCCGCTTACATCCTCCGCTACACTAGCGGCCTCGAACTTTCGCCTCTCGTGAGCAGGCGTGCATATTATGGACAGCGTGCATGCTCAATTCGCACATGGGGTGTTACGTGATCACGCCGTTGCTTCATGAACGTTTAAGGGACCGGCAACGCAAAGCAAGAAGTAAGCTGCACGCGGCGTGCGTTAATGCGCCAATTTAACCGAAATTCCTATAGGTGTGGGCGAGAAGAAAGGCGAAAATGGTGGCGTTGACTGCTGAAGCCCGATATGTTTCATCGGCGTCGATTTTTCGGTGTAGAGTTTCATATGGTTCAACATTTCTATGCGTGCACAATGACGAAACCTGTCGGTCCGTCTGTAATACGCGATGCGTCACATTTTCGCCGAATCCTGATATGCTGTTCCTCTCGGTGTTCGAAGCGCTCACAACACAAGGACAAAGAAAGTAAGAGGGAGATGACAGAACGCTGTATCTTCTCTCTCTATTTCTTCGTCGCTTTGAAGAACACGATGAACAGCTGTCGACTAGCGGAATTGTCCGTTCTCGTCCAGAAATACTGTAATAAAATGCGCCACGCCATTCGTAATAAGGATATAAAACGCCTTATTATATCTTCACAAGCAATGTATATTTGGGTTATAAATGCGAAAATCCCGACTTTAAAAGAATCTGTATATATATATATATATATACTATATGTATATTATATATATATATATATATATATATATATATATATTATATATTAGTATATATATAATATATATATATATCGAGAAACAATTTCTTGGACACCGGTAAGTATAATGAAGAAAATGAAACACGTCGAAAGAGGACAGGTTTTAACGTTTCGACCGGGGACCGGCCTTCGTCAGAATCATATATATATATATATATATATATATATATATATATATATATATATATATATAAGGCCGCCAATGGAATCTGAACCTTGCAACGTTTAACGTGCGAACCTTATCTAGCGAAGCAAGTCTCGAGGTGTTGTTCGAGGAATTAGAGGGCATTAAATGGGATGCAATAGGGCTTAGCGAGGTTAGGAGGGCAGGCGAAGCCTTTACGGTGCTGAAAAATGGACACGTCTTATGTTACCGTGGTCTAGAGGACAGAAGAGAACTGGGAGTGGGATTTCTAGTCAATAAAAGCATAGCTGGCAACATAGACGAATACTACAGCATTAACGAAAGGGTAGCAGCTCTTGTAATTAGGCTCAATAAGAGGTACAAGCTCAAGGTGGTGCAGGGCTACGCGCCCACATCCAGCCACGACGACCAAGTAGTGGAACGCTTCTATGAAGATATGGAATCGGCAATGGCCAAAGTAAAAACGCAGTATACTGTAGTTATGGGGGACTTCAATGCTAAAGTAGGCAAAAATCAGGCTGGAGACAAGGCAGTTGGGAACTATGGTCTGGGCTGTAGAAATAGCAGGGGGGACCTACTAGTTGAGCTTGCAGAACGGAATAACCTACGCATAATGAATACCTTCTTCTGTAAACGGGAGAGTCGGAAGTGGACCTGGAGGAGCCCGAATGGGGAGCACAAAAATGAATAGACTTCATATTATGCGATAACCCTGGCGTCGTGCAGGATGTGGAAGTGCTCGGAAGGGTAAGGTGTAGTGACCACCGTATGGTAAGATCTCGAATTAGGATAGAGTTGAGGAGGGACCGCAACAAGCTAGTACGAAAGAAGCCGATAAATGAGCAAACAGTAAGACGTAAAGTAGAAGAATTCAGGATCGCGCTGCAGAACCGATATTCCGCCCTTAACGAGGAAGCCGAGCTTACGACACAGGAAGCCAGCGACAACCTTACACGTATTCTCACGGAGTGTGCAGTAGAAGTCGGGGGCACTATGGCTAGACAGGATACTGGTAAACTTTCACAGGAGACGAAAGATCTAATCAGGAAACGGCAAACCATGAGAATCTCTACCACAGCTGACAGAATAGAACTAGCAGAGTTCTCGAAGTTAATCAATAAGCGCAAGACAGCTGACATACGGAAGTATAATATGGAGAGGATCGAATACGCTGTAAAGAACGGAGGTAGCCTGAAAGCAGTAAAGAGACGTCTTGGCGTGGGGAAAAATCAGATGTATGCACTTAAGGATAAGCAAGGCAATGTCATCACAAATAGGGATAAAATAGTCACAGTGGCCGAGGAGTTCTATAGGGATCTGTACAGTAGCCGGGACATACAGGATAATGCCGAACGAGACAGTAGTTCAGAGGAGATAGACATCCCACCAGTAACGACCGAAGAAGTAAGGAAGGCTTTGAAAGAAATGAAAGGGGGCAAAGCACCTGGTGAGGATCAAATAACAGCAGACCTCTTGAAGGATGGCGGAGAAATTGTACTTGAAAAACTGGCAAACCTGTATACGCAATGCCTAATGACCGCAATGGTACCGGAATCTTGGAAGAACGCGAACATCATCCTAATCCATAAGAAAGGCGACATGAAGGACTTGAAAAACTACAGGCCGATCAGCTTACTGTCAGTCGTCTACAAGGTATTTACCAAGGTAATCGCTAACCGAATCTCAGCAACCTTAGATTTCAGTCAACCTAGAGAACAAGCTGGGTTCCGTAAAGGTTATTCAACAATGGACCATATTCACACGATCAATCAGGTAATAGAGAAGTGCGCTGAGTATACTCAACCCCTATATATAGCCTTCATAGATTATGAGAAAGCATTTGACTCGGTCGAAACCCTAGCAGTCATTCAGGCATTACGGAACCAGGGGGTAGATGAGCATTATGTAAGAATACTAGAGGATATCTATAATGGGTCTACAGCTACCATCATCCTCCATAAGGAGAGCAGTAAAATACCTATAAGGAAGGGTGTCAGACAAGGAGACACAATCTCTCCAATGTTATTCACAGCATGCTTACAAGAAGTATTCAGAACGTTGGATTGGGAACAGGTGGGAGTAAGGGTTAATGGAGAATACCTCAGTAACCTCAGATTTGCTGATGACGTTGCCTTGCTAAGTAACTCGGGGGACGAATTGCAAAGCATGCTTTCCGCACTGGGCGAACAGAGTAGAACCGTGGGCCTGAAAATTAATATGCAGAAAACTAAAGTAATGATCAATAACCTCGGGACAGCACAGCAGTTTGAGATAGATGGCGAGGCGTGGAAGTGGTAAGCGAATATATATACTTAGGCCAAGTTGTGACCCCAGATCCCAACCATGAGGCAGAGATAATTAGAAGGATCAGAATGGGGTGGGGTGCATATGGCAGACATTATCAGATAATGAATAGCAGCCTACCATTGTCGTTGAAGAAGAAAGTGTATGACAGCTGCATCTTACCGGTACTCACCTACGGGGCAGAAACTTGGAGGCTCACTAAGAGGGTTCAACTTAAATTGAGAACGACTCAGCGGGCAATGGAGCGGAAAATGATAGGTGTAACATTAAGGGACAAGAAGAGAGCGGAGTGGGTCAGGGAGCAAACTGGTGTTAAAGACATATTAGTAGAAATTAAGAAGAAGAAATGGACTTGGGCAGGGCATGTAATGCGATGGCAAGATAACCGCTGGTCATTAAGGGTAACAGAGTGGATCCCTAGAGAAGGCAAGCGCTGCAGGGGGCGGCAGAAAGTTAGATGGACAGATGAGATCAAGAAATTTGCGGGGATAAATTGGTCACAGTTGGCACAGGACCGAGGTAATTGGAGAATGATGGGAGAGGCCTTTGCCCTGCAGTGGGCGTAGACAGGCTGGTGATGATGATGATGATGATGATATATATAAGTAGTCTTCAAAACGCAGCTTGAATTTTTCTCTTCGTTTTTTTTTTTTTCCTTTTGCTGGGCCGCGCCCTGGAGGCAGCCCGGGCAAGAGGCCTCCTTGACTCGGAGGCTAACCACACCCTCTACCCCTTCCCTTTAAGCACAATAAACGTTCTACAATCCATTAACATAAGATTGCCAACCTGGGCGATGAATTTATTTTCCGCCTGAAGTAAGTTTCAAATGCGTGGAACAGTGTTGACATGTCGGCACCACGTCCCCGATGCAGGCAGTCGAAAAATAAGTTCGAACGTCTTGTTGGTCGACCTCGTTGTGACAGGCGTATCTTTTTCTTTTTCAACTGCGTGCCATCCATAAGCTGAAAATGAGTGCCATCCACCGTCGAGTGTTTTCAGGGACCGGCTGAAAACACTCGACAGTGGATGGCACTCATGTCTTGTCACATGTCGAAGGTGCACAAGAAGAGGTTCTTGCGCGAGGTAGACTTGAATTGGGCAGACTCGCGCTTCTGCGATCGTTCCACGTGTTGATGTGCATCCAGGCAACCCCAAACAGATTCGTAGGGCTTGTGCCTGTGCTCTTTGAAGCACGCGTAATGACGATCGCCGAAGGTTACACAATATAGGGGCACTGGATAATAAAAAAACACCATGAAAAAGGCACCGGTGAGATTCGAACTCACGATCTCCTGTTTACTAGACAGGCGCTTTAACCAACTAAGCCACGGCGCCGACGGGACCGCACCGCCTTAAGATTGCAGAATATCGCGAGAAAAACTGGGTGGTAGCCAGACCTAGTTTCTTTCCTTTTTTGCCATAAAGAAAAATAACACTCCCGGAGTGGTGGCGGTATCCAGAAGCAACAGATGAACGAATTGTATTTTAGAAGGTTATCCAGTTTCGGAATCGCATTTCACTTATTCAATTGCGTTTAGCTCACGTAAGTAAGGACAAGAGGAAAAAGAGGAAGAATAGGAAGAGAAGGAGAACGAGGAGGTGAAGATTTCATTAAGGCGATCCTTAGGTGCTGAATAAAAAAAAAGCATATTACAGCCGACAAAACTACAAGACAAAAAAAGGCACCGGTGAGATTCGAACTCACGATCTCCTGTTTACTAGACAGGCGCTTTAACCAACTAAGCCACGGCGCCGACGTACCCTGCAAAAGTGGAGACCAGAATTGAGGCGCTGACTCCAAACCAGTTCTGAATGTAAAACAGCTATTTCATACGGTACTCTTTTGCAAGATACTCCGTGGAATGCTGATTAGTTCGGTGCCACGACCTGCCGGTTTTACTGCCTATAGTGCATATGCCTAAGCCGGAACACAATGCCCGCTTCGGAAGTGCTCTTTCTGACGTTTATTGTAGCCTTCCGGGCATTCAGTCATTTTCCAGTTCGTTCCAACTTGTATACATTGCTACATTTACTCCACGTTGTACAAAGGCCCCAGGCCCATGAGAGTAGCATGATTGAGGCGGGGGAGGGGTAAGTAATAATCGAAGTTGGTCAGGTTGTCCCCGTCAAGCGGAAAACGCACAAAAAGGATTCTCAGATAACACTAGACAAAATAACCAGTTTTCAATAGTTGTAATGCAAAAAAAAATATTCTGGGTGCTCCCAATTGGGAACAGTCGGATAACGCGTAAGCACACACCTCTTCGCTATACAATAAGGTCTCTTAAATTCCGGTTCACTAATAACAGAAATGCATTACTGGGAAAACAGTTTTTAGGGGCAATACAAGATATTCGATATCGAAGTATTATCGCCGAAAGACCGTCTATATATATATATATATATTATATATATATATATATATATATATATATATAAAATATATATATATATATATATATATATATACGGGTGTTTTAGTGAACACTTTCAAAAATTCCTGAAGGTAGGTTTTTCAAGAAAGATAGGTTTCTCTTAAGGAACCAGCTATCAGGTTCGGCGGACGTCAGCAGTTATGAGAAACATGCGAATTACATAGTTAATTAACTAAAACTCTCTAATTAACTTTTTATTTGCGAATTTTGGCGGTTATTGCCAATGGCGAGTTTGTAGCCACGGAGACGACGATAACAGACCAGTTTTGAAAGCAGAGAAAAATGCACTATGTAGAGGCCCTGCAGCACGCAAAAATCAAGTTTTTTTCCTCCAATGAAACCGAAACGCAGCGCACATGGTGCGCCAGAAGTCTAGTGCAAACGCAACATCCGCTGATGACGTGTTGCAGTGACTGTGTCGCGGCCCAATTCAAAAAGGCTCTGGTGATTCCCACGCTATGGGAATCAGCTGATATCAATCACTCCATCGCCTCTTGTATTTTTTCAATGATCAACGCTCACCTTATACCACGGCTAGCGTTATCTTTTGTTTCGTTGGTAGGCGCAAGAAAGAGGCTAGCCATTGCCCCCACAACACGGTCGCCGTTCGGGAGTCCTAGTGGGCGTTGGCGACAGTTTTGCTTTTCTTTTTTATTGTTCTCAACCACATCTGACGCGGCTACCAGACGTGCAAGATGTGAAACGTCACCATCCGTTCCTTTTTTTTTCGTTAGGTTTATTTGCTGTTCGTTTATAAATCGCTGCGTGTTAGAAAGCGCATCAGGCAAAGGAAAAGGTTTGTTTGCTGGGCGAGGAGGGCTTTCGCGGCTGTGGGCTGCTTGCTGAGGCTTCCTAGCTAGGGAAAATTGCACTTACATTTTCGAATTGGCCGCCACATTCATTGAAACACGTCACCAGCCGACGTTGCGTTCGCTCAAGACTTCCAGCGCTCCTTCAGCGCCGAGTTTCGTTTTGAGCGGAAAACAACGGCAGGTTTTCCTCACGCTACAGGGCTTTAACAACCGACTTTTTTGTTGTTTAAAAAACTGATATGAAATCCGCCTTCGTCTGCCTGGGGCTACAAAATCACCATTGACAACAACCACCAAACTCCGCTAATTAAGAAGTTCATTAGTAGAGTTTAAATTACCCACCTAACTAATGTGCACACCACCCTTGATACTATCTGGGCGTCCGCCGCAGCTAGCAATCTCCTTCTGAAGAGGGTTCTTTTTTTCTCGAAGAGCCTATTTTTAAGAATTTTGAAAGTGTTCGCTGAAACACCCTGTATATATATGAACTAGATTTTAAGAGACCTTATTGTATCGTGAAGAGGTGTGTGCTTGCGTGTTATCCCAGCTCCCAGAATATATATATTTTTGCCTTACAACTATTGAAAACTGGTTATTTTTTCTATGTGTTATTGGATAATTCTTTTGTGCGCTTTACTCTTTACGCGACAACCTGACAACTTCGAATATTTTATGTAATAATGCTATTTACATGGGCCTGGGGCCTTTGTACAACGTGGAGTAAATGTAGCAATGTATACAAGTTGGAACGAACTGGAAAAGGACTGAATGCCCGGAAGGCTACAATAAACGTCAGAAAAAGCACTTCCGAAGCGGGCACCGTGTTCCGTCTTAGTGCATATGCTCTATAGGCGGTAAAACCGGCAGGTTGTGGCATCAAACGAATCAGTATTCCGCGGAGTATCTGGCAAAAGAGTGCGGTATAAAAGAATACGGTTTTACATTCAAAACCGGTCAGAAGCCAGCGCCTTAATTCGGGTCTCCACTTCTGTAGAATTCGTCGGCGCCGTGGCTTAGTTGGTTAAAGCGCCTGTCTAGTAAACAGGAGATCGTGAGTTCGAATCTCACCGGTGCCTTTTTTTTTTCTTCGCTTGGCAACACTGGAAACGGCCACGGACATGGCGCGGCTTGTGCCACTGCGTCCGAACGCCGAAGAAAAAAACAAAAACCGGCGTAATTGTAATAGCCTTTTTTTAATTCGTCACCTTAGGTTTGGCTTAACGAAATATTCACCTCCTCCTCCTTCTCTTCCTCTGCCTCTTCCTCCTATTTTTCCTGTTGTCCTTACGTGAGCTAAACGCAATTGAATAAGTGAAATTGCGATTCCGAAACTGGATAACCCTCAAAAATATAATTCGTTCGTCTGTTGCTTCCGAATACCGCCACCACTCCGGGAGTGTTATTTTTCTTTATGACAAAAAAAAAAGGAAACTAGGTCTGGCTACCATCCAGTTTTTCTCGCGATATTCTGCAAGCTTAAAGCGTGCGGCCCCGTCGGGCCGTGGCTTAGTTGGTTAAAGCGCCCTGTCTAGTAAACAGGAGATCGTGAGTTCGAATCTCACCGGTGCCTCTTTCGTTGTGTTTTTTTATTATCCCTTTCAGCTTATGGATGGCACGACAGTTGAAAAAAGAGAAAAAGATACGCCTTTCACAACGAAGTCGACCAACAAGACGTTCGAACGTATTTTTCGATTGCCCTGCACCGGTGACATGTCCACATTGTTTCACGCATTTGAAACTTATTTGAGTCGGCAAATAAGTTCATCGCCCAGGGTAGCAATATTATGTAGGCAAGAAAAACAATTCACGCTGCGTTTTAAAGACTACGTTCAGTTAGCTAAAGCCCCTGACGGCCGACTGCATTATTATCCCATTGGGGCTCTAAACTAGCGGGGCGCGGAGTCTTATGCAAACCCCTTCGTTATCGAGTGGGATCCGCACTCATCTTGTGGCGTACGGAGAATTCGCTGGCGGAAAGCTTCGACAACAGCCATTTGGAAAGGAATAGTCTCGTTGAAACGCATAGTTTTCAAAACATGCTGCTTGCCGTGAGAAACATTCGTAAGCATGAGGAGTTTAATTGTTGAGAACTTCTTGCTGGGCTAGTTGGTGAACAGTTGCCGTGATTTGAAGCGCAAAAAAAGCACGACGAAGAGTTAACAGAGTATACGAGTAGCGCATGTCTCGTCTGCTCTGTTTCTTCTCCGTGTTTTTTTGTTACGCTTGAAATCATGGCAAGAGTTTAATGGGGCCTGCTGTGTTGCAAATTCTTTAGTTTTCAGCTTGAAGATGTTGATAGGTTTTGTGCCGGGCACGGAAGTGCGCTTGATATGTCCAAGGAGTGCCGCGGATAAAACCTACCACTAGTCATCCCACGCGGAAGAACCTGATCTAGAATTGGTAAATTATCCATTCATCATGGTTTTCGTCCCATTTATGTGAATGAGCCAATATATACTCCTCATCACTGCAACAAATATCCGAGCTTTCCTGTTAGAACGTTTTTTAATGCGTTGCGCTATTTTTTATGAATTTATGGTTCTGGGTGGTTAAAATTTTTATGTGCAGTTTTTGGAAAAATTACTAGCACAATTTGTATACTTTCAATAACGGCGAGCGTGATGATATAGTATGTATCGGCAAACTTATGTCGCATTGCTAGCACTGGTAGCAGTGTTCACACACCAGTCAACAGTGCTTAGCCCACAGGTTGCCTTGCAGATCCGAGGCAATAAACAAGTACATAAAAATTACACCGCTCTTTAACTGAAAATTCGCGTCGCATTGGTTTTTATGGAAAAGAAATAGAAACCTGGATTGAAAAAAATTAAACCATTCCACTCAATGTGACAGCTGTCGGAAGTGCAGAGCAGTGATTCGCCACAATGGGCTGTACCGCCGTTATCCGCTTACGGCTACCACCCCATGCAATTCAATTTCCCGCCTTCGCAGTGCTCGCGCGCCCCCTACCTGAAACGGCGCCAGCGGGAGTTCTGTTCTCTTTGTGCTTTTCTCACCGCACGTGCCGGCGGAAAAACCAACCAACGGGCGTCCTTAACTAAAGGAACGCGGGCACTGCCGGTTAATTACGTATATTTTTCCTCAAATGTACCTATATAGTTTTCTTTGCGCTAAACAACGGGAAGATGTATGACAAGCGCCAGCGTTTCACGAGTTTCGAACGCTTATGGACTATATAAGCCGCTTGGCTTTCGAAGCCTCCGGGGTACGCCGCGAACAACAGCGTTACCCCGGGACGCCGCCTTGGTGGCTCTATATATACTTGGGTCGAGCGAGCAAGCTAGGACGACAAGGCGAGCGCCTAAAGTGCTCTGCACTTAAAACGACGCTAGAAAGGCGACATTGAAGCAGATCAAAAACGAGAAACAAAGACTCTACCCTGCCCTGTCTCGAGTGACGTGAAGCAGAACAAAGAAACGACATACATAAAAGGGTGCTTAGTATATTCCTGTTTTTATGATTTATCCCACACCGGGAGAGCAGCGGCCGGGTGACAAACCCGTCACTTCAGGCTCAATACCACGCCGCCTTAGCCATTGAGCTACCGTGGAAGACACGGCGCAAGCGTGAAAACTTGATTGATTGTAGGGTTTTAAACGCGCCGACACTTCACAGGCGATGAGGCGCGTCGTAGTGGAGGGCTCCGGGTTAATTTTGAACCACCTGGGCATCTTAACGTGCGCCGAAATCTCGAATGCACGGGCGTTTTTGCTTTTCGCCTCCATCAGAAAAGCGGCCGCCACGGGTCGGGAATCGAACCAGCGTGCAAGCGTAAAGCTAAGAAAGTTTTAATAATACACAGGAATACGGGCAAGGTCACTTGCAGCAGTGTCGTATACTCTTTAGTGGCTGCCTCTGATTCGGTCCCGATCGCCACTACGGTGGGGGGGAGGCGTACCACCGTCGGTATAGGCCGCTGGGAGCGCAGCGCTTTTCCTAGTAAATCAGCCTGTAGCGCACGCACGCTGGGGCATCGATGAAGCAGTGGCCCTTTCTCAGCCAGTTAATCACCCACTTCCTCCAGCGTGCTGTGCCACGGTCTAACGGGGCTGTCACTGTAACAAGGCGTAAGGAAAGACAGCCGAAATGAATGCATCGGTTCCTGCTTGCTTTTTTTTATTATCTGCAACTTGGTTAGTCGGCTATACTATCATCGAATATATCGTCGTGTCATCTGCCCCACTTAAAGTGTTCATTCGTCTCGGCTTTGTTATCATGACGTTACCCTATATGCCTTCTCTTGGGGCGCCCGTGGATTGACTCGAGAGGGTCATGACTATTGGTATGTCGGGGAGGGGGTGCGGATACTTACGCAAATCGAATGTTACGAACAGAGACCGTTATAAATGAGCATGGCACCTTTAACAATAGAAATGACGCCACGAACCATTTGAAAAATGGCGCTGTTGTTCGCGAGGTGAATGTCAGCTCAACGTGTGTATATCGGTATGCAAAGAGGCCCACACCACTCGACGTCTCGTCTGCGTCCCTCAATTCCTTGTTGCGTCAGTGTAGTTATTTCTTTAGTCATATCGATTGCAATACGTCACACCAAACAGACCTCACTTGATATCAGTGTAACAAGAACACGTTGCAGGATCCGTCTACAATGTTTTCTTCACAGTTCGCACCGGCACTCCACTCGCATTGCACCAACATGACACCGCTTTTGCAGTTTTTTTTTTTCCCTTGACGGTGAAAGTTTGCAAATTTTTCGCTCCATTCCACCTCACTACCGTTTAAAATGACGCCCGGGTAGCTCTAGTATAGAAAGTATGCTAGTCTACGCCCGGGAGGTTAGTTACGTTTTGAACAATGTCCCGTATGTTGCTCAAGCAGTCAGGGCACCCAGGAGGCAAAAGGGGAAGTGAAAAAAAAAAAAACAGAAAGAAACCACAGAAAGAACAAAGCTGAACAGCATAACTGTACTAATCTCAAGCGCGTACGACAATGGCACGGCACGGGACCCGTCCGAGGTATAATTCAATCTCTAAGATGTAAGTTTGAAACTCGTAGAATGATGACAAAAAAGGGAACAGAGGGATGGAAATACGAGGAAAAAAAGGGAGAACAACACATAATGAAGGAGTAGGAGAGGGGGAGGGTACAGGAAAAGGGAGGAGAAGAAGAATAGGGACAAGAAAAAGACAACGAAAAAAGAAAGAAAACGAAGATGACAAACGAAGATTAAAAAGGCAGAAATAGAAGAATGTTGAAAAGAAATGATAAAAAAAGACAATCAAAACTTCTTTGCCAGCTAGTCCCGATGATAACAACGTAGATATCGTCCTTCGGCAATCGGGCGGGATTTTTCATGTTACTAGCCCGTCCGTAAACTTTTTGTGTTATTAGCGCGTAATTCATAACTCCTGATTGATTGATTGATTGATTGATTGATTGATTGATGATTGATTGATTGATTGATTGATTGATTGATTGATTGATTGATGTGAGTTTTAATGCGCCGATGCTACACAGGCGATGAGGCGCGCAGTAGTGTGGGGGCTCTAGATTAATTTTTGATCACCTGGGTATGTTTAACGCGCCCCGAAATCTCGAACACACTGGCGTTTTCGCTTTTCGCCTCCAGCAGAAAAGGGGCCGCCGCGGCCGGGGATCGAATCCGCGTCCTCGGGCTCAGCCAGCCGAATTCCTAACTCCTAACCTCTAGGACGTGCCCAGCGACGTCTAACTCAACAGTGGAGTTGACTTGACTCGCAGTTTTAATGAACCGTGAAACAGTGCTCGTTTCATATTTCCTTTTGTTTCGAGCGGGAACAAGGCGCATTTGATCATTTATTATTTAAGTCAAGTGGGGGGGGGGGGGGGGGCAGTACGTACTCTGTTAGTTATCTAATGTTAGTTATCTACTGCTTCCCGCACGCAAATCCAGCTCGTTCGGCGCGCACGTCGTTCAAAGCTGCCCCACGCTGTAAAAACAAACAAACGAATCCAGAGTGTACCCGACGTTTCGACTTCATGCGTCGGGCGTTCGTTCCTCTTTCCTTCAGGAGCTCAGTTGGGGGCGGGCCAATCTTCCTGCTCACTCGGGCACTCGGTCCCATTTCGCCTCGGGCGCTTATTGTTACTTCTTCTTCTATGTAGAACGAAGACGCGAAAAACAGAAAGAGAGGGGAGTCCCGAGAGAAACAAGAGTGCCAACAACTGCGCGCCGACTAACGGTCTTCCCCGAGCACCGCGGGGGTCCCAGATATGAAGAGCAATGGTTTTTAGGAAGCCTCCACACGCCAAAACGGTCTGACCCTTTTCTCTTCACAAACAAGGCGGCAGGCTAGAGCGCGGCGCGCTAATGAGACTGGCCGTTGAGAACGGCCGCGGCCAGCAAACTAAGAAGGAACGAACCATTTCGGCCGAATCCGCGCAACAGTCGTCGCTGCCTTCGGGCACGCCGGCGCGGCCGATAGACGAGAAAGAGAAAAAAAAAAAGTCGGGAGAAATGCGAAATGGTGCGGTTGAGACGGGTCGCGCCGGAGTAGGGTGGGAATCGTGTTCGATCATCGCTATTAAGACGGTCGTACTCCGGTGGTAGCGTGTACTTAACGCGGCAGGTGTCGAGGCCAATGATTTTACGCTTCTAATACCTGCGCGTATGTATTCCCGAAAGCGCTTGCCCGGCAACGTTTACTTCCTTCCCCGACTTCCTCTTTTGTTTTTTCTGAGTTCCTGTACTTTTATCGGCTTCTTCCTCAGTTAAAGTACAGGCTAACGGTTCCTCGGTCGAGAATTTGTGCCTGTAGGGCGGACAGGAAGGAAGCTTCCGAGGTTTAACTGATTGCTGATAATACGTACTTTTATTGCTTTCGCATAGTTACAAACGCTTTACGTCGATGGTAACAAAAGCGGATCACTCGGCAATTAAAAGCAATTTAGGGTATAACGCTTTTATGGGGAATTAAGAAAAACGTAGAATATGAGGCCAACTGATAAAGAGCGAGATGGAGAAATCCAACCTTGTTTTAGCGACTCAAGTCCGAGCCGCGACGTTAGTGGGCGTCTTCAAGAGAAAAAAAAAAGAAAGAAAACATAATGAGGAGGTGGGGGGGGGGGGGGGCAGGGGGGGGCAGCAGCCAAAGGGACCCAAGGGCAGCCCACAGATTCTCGAGGGAAGCAGCCAGCTTTACAGCTGTTACTATAGGGATGCTAACAGCTGTTACTGTAGGGATGAAATAGACAAATCATGGGTAAACTGTGGGACTCGAGCAGGGCAGGACAGGAGCGGTTGTAAGGTCAATAGGAGAGGCCTCCGTCCTTGAGTGAACCTGAGAAGGCTGATGATGTGATTATTACTATTAGGATATGATGGTGGGACTGTCGACTGCACTTCTTTCATCTTACCCACATTATCGGCATCAGTTGAACCTTTTGGCGCAATGTAAGCAGTAACTTAATTGCAAACAGCAATGCCATGGCAGTTTAGTGGTTTATTCGAACTCCAAAGCCGCTCTGTAAACACACTTCAGTTCTGCTTCCATACGCCACACAGGCATGAGGATACTAAGGCAAGAGGAGTATGATGATTGTGCTGCTCGTTCCACCAGAGAAGAGTGTGCCCTTATGAGGGGAAAGTTACCATGATCGCATCTCCTCGGGAGGAGTTGGGGCTGGTCATTAGTACTTTACTGTCCAGTCATCCGTCACCACATCCTATAGGGAACGGGATCATCTCGCTCTTTACCAAATCCAGCCGTGGGCTTTTAATCTGATCCTTCTGCACCCTGCACTAGTGAGGATTGGGTTATGATATGCTTCATGACAGGCATAATATTCTATGGTCAAATTCCACAGGTATTTCAGAGCGTGGTTTTTTTGCGCCGCGGGAGAAAAAAAATGTCTGTTTCCGTGTTTATTTGGAGCGTATTCTTATGATTTGGATTAAGTTGCCCGCGAAGGAACGCTTTTTTGACTACAGACCGATGGGTCGGATTTGGACCGACTCTCCAACATAGTGTCATCGTTGCTGCCGGCACTGGCCAGTATAATCGCCGTTTATTAAAGGCAATGAAGCCCTTTATTAAATACTAATTACCATTTCCGGAATGGGCAGTGACAAACACTAGTGTGTACCCAAACGTCAAACAGACACTGGGTTTCAATTCAATTTTGCAATTGGATTGGACCAGGTGTGTTTCGGAGGCACCCGTTGGCTTTCGTGATTTGATTTCAACCTATTGCACTGCCCCACTGTATTACCAAGCTATTGCTCTTTTTAGTTAGGTTTGCCTCGGGGCCCCGTGAACGCATTGCCAAGGCCACTTGATTTATTTGTGTTGTCGTGGTATTCGATTAGTTACATATCTTGAGGCATATTCTCGTTAATTCGAACTTGAATAATTCGATTTTGTGGATAATTTGAACTGTACAATTTGGTTTGGCCAAGCTTGCATAGAAGTTTATGTATAAGGAAGCCTGTTAATTTGAACCCGTGCACACGTTTCCGGCAATGATAATTTGAACTACGCGCCAGCGCCCCGGGGTCTTGTCGCCTGGTGTGTAAACACAGAAACGCACCCGCTGCCTGCACACGACGCTGAATAGAAAGAAGGGGGTAAAAAAGGGATAAACCAATCTAAATCCCACATGGCGGACGTTTTGAAAGGCACATTCTGTGATAACTACGTCGATGACGACGCGAGCGCAGTGGGGTGGGCAGTGCACTGACATATGAAGGCATCCTATCTCAGCTCAGAAGCGCAGAACCTGTCGCTGCTGATGACGACAAAACTGACGAAGACGAAGCATACCTATATATAGTGCGGCCGTCCGCTTAGGCCGGATGGAATGTCGCCCGTCTGTCAGCCGGATGTCGTCTTTAAGGGCAAAAGGCAGGACGGAATCACGGGCTTTTTCAAGCATTAAAGGGTTGAAATACCGTAGTGCTTCCCAACTGCAGTGAACTGTTGTTATTCAGGTGCAGCTTTCCGGCTCATGGCGGTCCTTTGAGTAGCGATGTCTCTGTAGTTATTCAGAGGAATGCGGTATATTTTCGCACAGCTAGTATTGGGGACGAAAGGTTGCTGTCCTGCGCAGTTTCAAGTTCAGCACGTTGCGTGACTGAACTCCGGAGCCATAAAAACTACTCCATAGAAATGCATTGGGAGTAAATTTTGCAGCGAATTACACAAAAAATAATCAGAATCCTGGAAAGTATGGGTACAGTTTTCATGTCCAATCCAACTTCTTGCTATATGCAAAATATCAATTTCCTAAATGTTTTTTCTGGGTTTCTGGGGGGTCGGAATTCGGAGCGAGAAAGTTGGGGACGTGTTCACTTTCGTTATTACGAACTTTCATTAATTCGAATGAGATGCCGTCCCCTTACGGTTCGAATTAACGAGCTTTTACTGCATAGAGATAACTGGCATATGAATGAAGACGTTTGGTGTCCTCTTTGCATACATTTCCGACCTTGAAGCGGAGGATGAGGAGGGAGAAGGAGGCAGGTGTAGGTGCACTGGGCACAACAAAGTGTGCGAGGAGGAAATTGGACGGGACACGCACTGCAGGCTTGGTAGCGCTACAATTCGGGGAAATTGAGGGGCGGCGTAATATCCACCTCTTCACCCCTCCGTCCTCAGGTTGCATTTCACCGGCATTTCCCCGGCTGGCATTTCACCGTCTTCACTGTATCACCGGGACGTTGTCAGAGGCGTGGCTTTGCACCGTGCAGCTACACCTGTGTGATACAGAAAGGGATTTTTAATATACAGCTATGCATAGTTCAGCGAAATTGGCGGTGTGTAAGCAAACAAAAATTACGTGGTATTCTTAGAGCATTTCAAAATTTATGACAGTGGAAGACTAGTTGGACCCTGTGTCGATCTGCTGCTGTGAAACTGTTTGTTGCATTTGCGGGCTGTTCTCGTAAGGCAGCATGCCGCAGCGTCGTGGATGGCCGTTTCCTTCCAACAGCTGTTACTACGAGCGGTATTTGGAACTGCCCTAGCCTCTACCGCCGCGGCGTACTTTCTCGGTTTTCCCCGCCCTCGACTAAGGTCTGGTGCATGCGTCGTCACCCATAGTGGAGGTGAATGAAGCTCTGAGCCCACGCGGCGACGTATACAAGGGTGTTTACAAGACGCGTCTACTCCCATTCCCTATAGGGAATGAGAAATTCAAACGCGTGGTCAGTTAAGTGACCAGTGGTGACCTGATGGCATGCCTATTGGAACGAAATCATTGGCCTCCGAAGCATAGATTATTGGAGTCAATAGGTCTAACGAACTCATTCCTGGGTCGAATTGAGACACAGTACTGGTGTCAATAAACCGGTGTCAGTACTGGTGTGAGTACTGGTGTCTATTAGTTGAAATATAAGGAGTATCTGAATACAACATTTAAATCGACCTGTTTAATTGAACCATAATTACATTCCAACTGCTTCCTTAATGTTTCTATAGCCAACAGAATGCTTTTTTCCCCGGCTGTGTAAATAAATGCTCCCTTTGATTTTCACTGCCACATTTTCAACTGCCTTCACTTCTTCAGGTACGAAGCACTACATGCTTAAGGCCTCCTTAGGGAACAAAAAAGGCTGAAAGTTTTATTTCTCGCTGTCTTTATTACTTCTTTTGCGTGTGTACTCAAGGGATCCCTCAGTGACGCAACATAATACGCGGCATGCCGTTGCTTTCAATGCAGTATAGTAAAAACAGGTGGACATGAAATCTAGGTCAAAAAAAGTTGCATACCTGCACGGATAACAGCCAACATGGTCCCAGGTTTTCAGAACATATCCACTTTTAAATCTTGAGGCTAGTAGTGAATATGACCATTCGTAGTTTTCTTGATATTCGATATTAAATTCAAGTCACTGTATAGGCCGCCACCTGGGGTATTTGGCAGCAATATCCTGGTCTTTCCTTCCCAAGTTAAACAAATCACCGCCAAGCATAACGCGCAACGAAACAGCCTGCTCTCGACCGGTCCTACGCTTAAACTGACCGCGGACTGCGCGCCTCTGGTGCCCCATATTTCTCCGCTTTCACCGCAACCGGCCAGATGAAAGTTCTCGAAGTTCACGACTGCGGAAGATAGGAAGCATTGCAATAAACGCGGGATAAACAGACTCGCTACTCGAGGCGTCGCGAACTGCATTCACCGACGGCAGCTCCCGCTATTCTCGCTCCGCTCTCGACGTATGACAGCTCCAGCCATCTACAAATCAGCGTCTGCTGCACTCAAGTCCCAGCGCTCTCGACGCAGAACAACAACACAGCTGTCGATTCGATCGCCTCGACATCAGCGTAGTCCATCGTCCCACAATCGCCGAGCCTTCGAGGCCTCCATTCCTTTCAAGTGCGTCTCACTGCCCCGTTCGAGCCCACCGAGAATAACGAGTGCGTCTCCCTCTGCCCTCCAATCGTCGAAACGAGGCATCGTCATCCACTTCGCTCCCGCGCACGTCTCTATCCACTTATATCGGGCGAAAAAATCTACGCTCAGAAGCCAACAGCGCCCTGTTTACGCTCCACACTGCCAAACGCACGCGTGCTGCGGGCGAGCGGCATTATGCAAACAGCTGAGCGTAAGCCCGCCGCAATCAGGCCTAATCTCTGGCGGCCATTGTCTCTTCCCGGAGAAACCCGCGCCTGCGCGGCAGACGGCGCCATATTGCTCCCGAATCCGAAGCCTAGCCGAAGCCAATGACGGAGACGGACAAGGGAGAAAAGAAAGATGGCACGAACAATCGCACTTCGATGTGGTATACAGGTTCGGCCTCGTTTATAAGGCGCGATGAAATCGACAAAAAGAAAGAAAAACAAGACTGCCTGGAGTACGTGGGCTAGTGCTCCACGCGCGTAGGAATAGAAAGCATAAAAGGAAAAGAAAGATCTCGCCGCGGCACTCCCACAACTCTGGTTTCTCCTTTGTCGGTCGACCGGGCAGGTTGCAAACAACGGTCGGCGCGGCGGCGGCAAACTTTCACGGTGCTGCTGGCGCGTGCCCTGTTCTTTGCTACGCCAGGGAAGACCGACCGTACGTAGCGCGGCCGCGAGCGAGCGCCGAAACCTGTCAATTTTCTGCCGGCACTTACTCCTCCTCGGCTTTCTTGTCCCTTTCTTTAGCGGTCATCCTTGCGTTCGTCCCGAGGCGTTGGCCAAGAACACTCCTTTCTTTGAAACAGAGCGCTCGGGAGGAGGACAGCGAGCGGGCAGCGCAATTCGTCTCGTAAACTCGGATAAACGCCAACCCATGTATTTCTCGCAAGGCCGCTCCCCCTATACCCCCTGCAGCGCTCGGCTGTAACAAGCGTAACCTAACGGGACCTCCCCAGCCTTCGAACGCACAGGCCACTACAGGACCGGCTACGATAGGCTGCACCGGTTCTCTATTTGTCCGCTCTTTGAAACTGTGACATGCTTTCGACGACGGCCACGACGTGATCGAAAGCCTCCATTTATTTTGTAGTTTCGTGTTTGTGAAGCTTGAAACTTTGATGGGATAAGTGCATCGTGGCCAGCTCGTATTATAGGCATGCCCGCTTTCCTGTGCGGGCGCATGGGAATTGAAATTTGAGGCTTAACACGCTTAACATATTGGCACTCAGGTGCTTGGGGGTGCTTAAGAAAGAGTCTAGACCACCAGTTTCTTTTTTTTTTCTTTTTCTTTTTTTACCATGTGTCGAAATTTTATGATCACAGTGGACTTTGTATTTTGGACCGATCTAGGACACCGTCGCCATTGATGGCTGTCATAGCCCCCTCGGCCCTGCCGGGCAAAAATCGCTTCTGCACTCGGGCCAAAAACTTACAAGAAAGCACCGTCCAAGAGAACAGATTGTTGATGAAAACACATTTTAGGTGTCGCCATTTTGACGGCAACTGTCCACTGTTTTTTAGGGGCGAGCACCTTAGGGGCTCGGGCTGTCGGCGTCTCGTGCCGTCATCGTCTCATGTCGTCGTATTCTCATGTAGTCACGCCACTAACACCCCGGGACACTCGTTTTCCAACGCCTCGTGCTAGAACGTTTCATCTCCATGGAGAAAAACGCGTACTACAAGAACACACCGGGGCACTCGTTTAACAATGCCTCGCGCTACTTCTTGGCATACATCTTAGCTTGCTGGGGCGTGTGACACGAAGACAGCTTACGGCCGGTCTGTCTCTAATTTAACTGCTTAAATCCGGTTCAAAACAAGAGAGCGCGCCACCCCCTCAGCAAGCGCGCGATTGCTCCTCCCGCTGGCGCTTCTCCGGCGCCCAATCAGCGCGCGCCGTGAGGCAGAAGGAGACTTACAATCTTTGAATACACTTATACACTGCATTCTTCGCCCCTCCCGGGGTTTCACGTTAGTGGAGAAGGCCCGGGATGTTTTCCTTCCGGCACCAGAAATAAAGGGAATGATCTTTTTGTATGGCATAACGTGAGTCATGCCTGACCCTAAACAAAGATTTTTCTTGCACGCCGTGACACATACTTATTCCCATCGCCACCACAATCACCCCATCACTTAGAAGCACACTGAAGAGCGGGACAATGATTGATCCCAGCATTGAAGGAAAGAGCATACAGCTGTCTGTTTGTCCTACACTGACTGCACTAGTGCAGTCATTGACTCCTTCACACTAAACTTGCACTAAGTGGGGCAAGTATAACGAAGAACTAATCACAGCTCCACTCAGTGTGAAATCTGCTGAAAAAAGCGGAGCTGTGGTTCTCTTGTGTCGACTCGAATGTGAACGGGCGCTCGCCCGAGAGCAGCAGCGCCATAGCCGCGCAAATTTTGCGGTTCGCGCAAGGGAATCAGCCGATAAACGTCAGCGGCGGGAGGCTCCAGCGGGAGGGTGAGGAACCCACCCCTGCGAGACCACTGCGCCATCTATCGGTGGGTCTCGGAACCAGTTTTTATGAGGCCGCTGGCGGGTCTGGGACCTTGCTCCTACTCCTGCGTGACGCACGACCTACAGCACACGGACGAAAAGGCTTGACCTACAACAGCTGCGCTTTTAAAATATTTCCCCGGTGGCGTGTCATTCCTTTAGTTACATACGTGAGGGGTAGAGAGAAAGGTGGGATCGCCTTCCCCTTTCCACTGGGATAGCACAAGACCGGGGTAATTGGAGATTAATGGGAGAGGCCTTTACCCTGAAGTGGGCGCAGATAGGTTGGTGGTGGTGGTGAAGATGATGATGATAATAATTGGCAGCGCAGGACAGGGAAGTGAAAAAAACGACAAGCCCTCTGTCCCTGTCCAGGAGAAGGATGACGTACTATACCCGCGAACATGATGATGAATACTTATAGTTTGAATCATCATGATCCGCTCCTCATTCTATCTCACTCACTAACTCGCAAGATGGTTCATTTAATGTGTATTGAGGGATGCATCAAAGTCAGTGGTCGCACTTGAGAGACGCTTGACAGAAGTTGCCACACTACGTTTATTCTGTGCGCGGCCCAGGACTACAGCAATGATGTGGATGGTTATAAGAAACAGACGGGGTATGAGATGATGATAATAGGGGTTGTGATAAGCAGACGAAGTGCAAGATGAATTAGACGCAATTGCACAATGGCACTCTGCCGTGTGTTCTCGAAATGGGGCATTATTTCGGCGCACAGGTTGATGCTCACAATATCCGGACTGTTAAACCAGCCGTGCGGTGAAGTATTAACCACTCGCACTTAGCTCCAGTCTACGATGCCTCGTGGCCTCCCACAGCAGAGCGACAAGGGAAAGTTGCGGCTGAAAGTAACCAATACACAAAAAGGCTATCCTCATGTACACCGTATGACGGGTCTTCATGAGGGTGCCTTAGCACGGTGCACACGCGCCATGAAACATCTTTGCGTTTAAGTGAGGACCACTTGCGTAGTTAGTTCCATAGTTCCTCTTATCATATGTTGTGGGAACTGGCGAGCATGCTGATAAATTTAGAATGGCTACAATCTAGCGAGTTTGTACATAACCCGTGAAAACAGCTCGAGTATAGACGAAAACGGACAGAAAGGACACAGAAGACACCCAACGGCACTCTTTCTCTTCTCTGTCATTCGTGTCCGTTTTAAGTTCGGAGCACTTTAAGGGCCCGGCTTTCGTCGTACTCATCCGCAGTCACGCGGCGTCACGCACCCAAACAGAGGCTTCGAAAAGTACCCGCTTGTCCCTCGATTCAGCCTTCCGGCCAAAAGTTAAGAGGTACCTGAACAAGATGTTTATACAGGCAGAACCGTTCGAAACTCCTGGATTCGCTGGCACTGGTCGTACATCTCCTATTAAGCGCAAAGAAAACTGCGGGTACATTTGAGGCAAAATATTTGTACTTAAGTGGCAGTCCCCGCGTTCATTAGTTAAGAATGCTCGTTGGGTGGGATTTTATGATAATACGCGAAAAAAATAGCCACGGAAGGAAACAACGACGCGTTCAAAACGGCGCAGAAAAGTTCCAACGCGTGTGAAATGAAAGCAAGCACAAAAACGGAACTCCCACTCGTGCTGTTCCAGGCAGAACAAGAAACAAAAGATAAAGCAAAGGATGCGAGCTGTCCCAGGAGAAGGCGCGCGAGCACCGCGAAGGCGGGAAAATTGAATTGCATTGAACAAACTTCTGCTCAATTCATCAAGAAATGAGTAAGACAGGGAGGAGAGAGGGTGAGGGGTTGTAGCAAAGAGCAGAGAACGGCGCCACAGCCCCTCTGCCGAATCAGTGCTCCGCACTAGACACCTTTCACATTCAGTGGAACTGTTTACTTTTTTGTATACATTCGATCCTGTGTGTATTTTGTTCTTACAGGCTTGTATAAGTATGCGTTCGAGCTGCTTTTAACCTAATTTCAATGTTGGCTTTAATTATCAATGTGAAGACAAGGCATGATTTGTACGGAAGTACACTACTCATTTCCATACAATGAGCTTTTTCTTTCTGGCTAACTGTGCCACCGCAGCGTCCTGAATATGTTTTCAGTGGGTAGGAGTCGGCGAACACGGTAAACTCCGCGCCCACGCCAGTCGCCCAGGAGACCCCTGGCAATCTCACGCATTCCTCCACGTCGCCGACGTATACGGCCCGGCCCGGAGGGCCCCACCGCCGTCTTCTGCCCTCAACGGCGCATTCTAAATCATCCGTGAGATTTCCCCGCTGCCCGAAATAAAGACAGGCGCGCCAGTTAATAAGCGCGTTCGCGCGGCAACGAGAGCGAACTGCTGCACGCCAGAAGTGGGTGAATGCCACGCGACCTTCAACGGTGCCGCGCGCATCTTCAAAAAATGCGCGCTCGTTCGCACGTAACAAGCGGTAAAACGATGCCGCCGCCACCGCCTCAGCTGCCATTTGTTACGTGAAAGTCTGCGTGCGCGAATCCTCGCGGGTTTCGGCCCATCTGCGAAGCTTCTTCGCAGCACGCGAGAGAGTGGACGCCATGGAGATTGGCGTGACCGAAGCCGGAGTTTCTGCCGCATCTATGGAGGGAGTACGGGCGTGCGTGGATCGGCGGGGTCCCTATAATAACGGTCGGCTCGACACGGTACAATTCGTCTGGCGTGTGTTTGGTCTATTATGTGCGCGAAAGGCGCACTTCGCACAGCGCGTGCAACATGCACACTTGCCTCGAGTGGGCCGTATTGCGTGCGCGCGCTTGTAATGCTGCGCACGCGTGAAGGGATCGTCTCTCCGCGCTATAATATAGCCAGCCGCCGAGAATACGGCGTCATATCGTTTCGCTGCCCACTTTGTGGCTGCGAACGTAGATGTTTCCGTTCTCGTTGTAGTGCTCGACATTGTGATTTCATTGGAGCTCGCTTGAATAACGGGATGACCTAATCTCTTAGCCTATAGTTTCACTCGCTCCACTGCTGTAAGAACCAGCGGGAACGGCCGCAATCACCTACTATGACGGCGTTAGTCAAAAGAAAGTAACTTAACCGGAGAGGCCGGCATACGAAGCGATATAACCGGGCATCTGCTGTGGAAGGGCCCGTGACCGTCACAAGACCGCACGTTGCAGCAAAGGGCGTGAGAAGAGACTTCTTTCGATGTTGTATAAAAGAAGAAGGCTTTATATCTATGAACCAGTATGCGTTACGCGACGCTTGAGTCACCATGCCTGGGTTAATTCATTGTTTTTCAAAAAAAAATTCTACTTAGTGGGGTGCGTGGACAAACGACGAATTTCGGCCACCACGCGTTCCCAGCCAACTTTCTTGGAAAATAAAGTGATCTCTCTCTCTCTCTCTCTCTCTCTCTCTCTCTCTCTCTCTCTCTATATATATATATATATATATATATATATATATATATATATATATATATATATTTCCTCATTGAGTGTTAGTGTGCCTTTGTATAACGAAGTGAGACATGCTCAAGTACAAGGGTATAATGGATGTAACAGGCATCAGAAGTGCTGCCTTTTTTAAATCCACACGCAGCCTAGACCCGCATCTTATAGCTATAGCGCATCTTAACACGAGATCGTTAAAATAAGATAATTTGTCAGTTCCGATATGCGGATGTCTCGAGGTACATTTATTGTGTGTGAAGCCTAGCTTCGTGAACAATGGCTGTCAGTGTTTCGGCGCCGCCTTTTGAGGGACACTTTTTTTTTAAGATTGCCCCCCTCCCTTCCCCTTTCCCCCCATGAGCAGAAATTACGCCGTCTGACGTCTGTACACAGCGATATGGATCCTAAGATAACCGATGGTGCGAAGAGAATAAAGATATAATAGTAGTCGAGTTTAAAGAAAAGCCAGGCAAATTTAGACTCTGTAGGAGCCTAACGCAGGGCCTCCGGAAGTGCAGTGCAGCGCGCATCCTCGGCGCGTCTTTGCAGGCAGCTGAATAATTGTGGACCTATCGAATGCGTTAAGGCCTTCGTCTCAGGAGATGTCGACAACAGGTACACGCAGCTCGGCGTAATATGTTTGGCTTCGCATGGCGCGCCGGCAGGCTCAATGTTAAGGTAACCACGTATACGTTGATTGCTGAATATCCGCGTAACAACGCGCCCACTCGGGCGGATTCATAAATGGCCATGACAGTTGTCGTCACAAGATCACGAGCGATTTCCCAATTCCCATTTGGCTGCGGCGTGAACGTAACCAACCGGAATTCTCACATAACCGCTGAGTTGGATTGGCCAGTGAAGATGACAGAACCGCTATCAAAGGATCGCGGGCGATTCACCAATTACCATTAACTGCCACGTAAACATACCCATTCGAAAGAGCCCTCTGCGGCGTTCAATTGTACATCAACGTTTTCATATTCTCAACTAGCACGCATGTTCAAGGAAACTAGTGGCTGCTATGCTGCTGACGTAATAGCGGAACAGCCACAAACCTTACAGGATGAAGTGCAGAGCACGCCGATTGAGAACCTTAGTTTTTTCCCAGCATCGCGCCTTGTCATCGCTGTGAGTGCGAAGCTGATGTGGCAGGAGGGGATCAGAGAGCCTTCCGCGGGAAATTCTGTATGGTGGATTAGAAGGTGTATGTCTGGATCCAGCGAACAATTGGCCTCAGAGTACGCAAGTAACGCACATCGTCGTCCCCCATCCCCATCGTCGTGACCTCCCAAACCAAGTGTCGACCCACCCCGAGGGACGTCAGGATAGGAATGATATCTCCCTACTCGTAAGAGGCGCTGACTGGTCAGCCTGCAGCTTGCATGAGGTGGGTGTGGTGAAACCCGACCCCCGCTTCTGATGACGTACTCTGACGGACGAGTGGTGGAGTGGAATGGCACGGTTCCTCCAGAACACCCATCCCCCTCTCCCCGTGAGGGACACAGCCTTGTGTCATACAGCGATCCTCCTCTCCAGCACCTTTCCAAACCATACTGTATATTACCCTGGAAGGCAAGGGGCTGACACCGGCGCGATTGCGCTGGTCGCGCTGCAGACGCGGTGAAAGAAGGTAGTCCTGGCCACAGCTTCCGAAGGAGGTGTCCTGCACTGTAAAATGAATTACACCCTCAAGGGACACCGTCTACAGGGTGATCAAAGTTAAGTCGACAGGTTTTTTTTTAATTAGGCGCTTAGATTTACGTGAAGCCCACCTCTACAGTGAGGTTATGCGCCTAGGGGGACACAGAATGAGGTGGTAATTATTGTTGTCGGTGGCTTAATTAACTAAAACTGAATAATTAACTTTTTGTCGTTGCAGTAAGCAGGCATGTTTGTATTGAAAAGTTGGACGCAATCGTGTTTCCCCGCAGTTTCCTTTGGCAGAATTCTTCTAGAGAATCCGTACGCCGAGATATCTAACTGCTAAGTTTAATTGCCGTTCGCATGATTACGCATGCAAAACAGTGAATACCGCCGCAAAGCTCCTCCCTTTTGTGACGTGCCTGCTGTGTATGGTGTTTAGTTTGACAACGCGGTGGAGACACAGGAAAAAATGGTAACTGGCACCTTCTCAGTCTTGGCGGGCGTTATCGCAATCTGCAGCACTCGGAACCGCTATCGAACCACAGAACAAAACGGAGGAACTTTTCGCCGGTGTTGCTGTCTTGAATGCGTAATCATGAGAACGGCAATTAAACTTCGCATTTCGATATCTCGGAGTACGGATGCGCTAGAAGAATTCTACCAAAGGAAACTGCGTCGAAACACGATTGCACCTAACTTTTCAATACAAATATGCCTGCTTACTGCAGCCATTAAAAGTTAATTATTCAATTTTATCAAATTAAGCCAGCGACAACAATAATTACCACCTCATTCTGTGTCCCCCTGGGTGCATAACCTCACTGTAGAGGTGAGCTTCACGTAAATCTAGGCGCCTAATTTTAAAAAAAAATCTGTCGACATAGGTTTGATCACCCTGTCCTTACCCCCCCCCCCCCCCAAAAAAAAAAAAAAAAAAAGAGAACACCACCATTTAGGGTGTTTTTTCGTTTATAACACTTTTACACCCGAGCAAATATACACAGGAATACACCCTCTTGAGGGTGTTTAACGTGATTCCAGTTAGTGGTGTTTTTGTCTTGTGAAAGGTTGTAAGTGTGCTAGTTATAGACAAAAAAGGGTTTAAACCAATGTACAGTACATGACCTAATTTCTTCAAAAAATTCAAGCAAGCTTGCACTACCGTGCAAGACTTGAATGGCGAAGAATGGCGAAGCTGTTGTATACGTGATCATTGACGTACACAAAGTTGAGTTTTAGTATCGTTGTGGTGTCGTGGATGACCTCGGCGGCATGGCATTTCAATGAACTTATGTTGAGCAAGGTCAGAGTGCGCTCGTTGTTTTGGTCGACGTTTTCGTACGCCACTCTGCAAGCGCAACTTATCGTCTCTAGCGGATGCTTTGCACGCCGAGCCTCTCGAAGCAGAGCGGCCTCTTCGTCCTCGGTCGTGCCAAAACTATCCGCATAGGCTGGGCCATGTGGAGTCAATGATCACCTACAGCAGCTTCGACATTAGAGAGCGCATGCGCACGACGACACGAGGACGAACGAACGACGGGCGTGCACTAGACGTGTCTTTCTCATTCCGAGGAAGTGTTGCCACGATACGGCGAAAGCCGGAGTTTTTTTTTTTTTTTTTTTTTTCGGCCAACTTTGGCCAATCTCCTGTAATGGGTATGCCTAGCTTGACGAACATGCTCTCGAGGCATGCATGCATGAGTGCTGGGCATTTTCTCGGTATTTTTAACTGCGGACACCATACACAAACGGTTTGCTCAAGAGCTTCCCTGCTATTACAGCTAATAACTTCATAGAGCGACAGAAACGAGCAAACAAGCGTGTTAGGTCGCTGTAAGATGTTTATGCACGGATATTTTGGAGACTGTGGGGACGAACGGGAAGAGAAAAGGAGAAAATGAGACAAAGAAGACACACAGAAATATGAATTTCGCAATGCCCGTTGAAGTAAACTACCGTGTGATGGCGAACGGTTGAAGTTGTAAGGGCAGCCGAATAGCTTGTATGCGAGTTCTGAGAAAGAACATGGCGGAGAGAGAGAGAGAGCGAGAGAGAGAGATAGCAGGAATGGTTGACTGATGCCAACTAGTCGTCAGCACTGCCTGCCCGTCGATAATTAAGTTAGCGCACCACTGGTCCTGTCCCGTGAGCGACCCCCTTTTCGTGTATAGTTACGCAGGGAGAACACCCCAATGGAAACGTACGTCGTCCAGCCCTATTCGCGAAGCAAGGCAGTCGAGCGTCCTTTCGCGTTTCCACCTTTCACGCCTTCACGCGAACCGTTCTTTTGTTCTTCGTTGCAGCGTATTCCGATGGACCGGCTTTAATTCCTCTTTTCCTGCCTCGTACGATGGCCCCAACAAGGCGGCGCCGTCGCTCCTATTTTCTCCTTCTTTTTCTCCCCTTCAAAAACTCTCGAAAGCGGGCTAAACGAAAGCCAAGACGAGACAAACGAAAAGATACCGTTCGGTGCCCGCCTCCACCCCACCCACGCCGAGCGAAATCTCTGCCCGGGCGTCGCATCGGGTCCAGTCGGTCGCTCATAGCCGGGAGACGGCAGCGACGATCGGCGGACCGCGTCCAACAGAACATCGCGGGACAACCCCCGCGACGACGACGGCAGCAGTAGCTCACCTCGTTTGAGCGACGCGCAGACTCTCGCGCGCGAAAAAAGGGACAACGTTGCGAGGCCGAATCAAGCCCAGGGTAGCATGCGCCCAGAGTGTTTCTTGTACATGTGCGCCAGCCACGCAGAGGACACTTGCGCGTCCTTTTTCCGCGGCTGTCGCCGTCTCCGTAACGTTGACGGCTTCTAGGCAGACGCGGCGTAAACGCCGGCGCTAAGGGGAGAGGAGGCTGGCAGACCATTCGGCGTTTTGGGAGACCATTCCGCGCAGGCCGTTTCTTCCACTGACCCACAGCGCAGACATCAGCAGCGTTGACCGGCCCAGTGGCGCTAATCACTTGGCGCCAGTCGGCGGCGAGAAATGTAGCGCCAGGAAGAAAAAAAAAAAAAAAAACGGAAGGCGGAGTAAGAAACGAGGCATAAAGCAAGCTTGCGAGGAGTTTTGGGGCAGAAATGCGGACTCCGTGCGGGTGTCGCGAAAGGAAAGAATAAAAGAAGCGAAAACGACGCGACTGACCGGGCCAAGCCCTCGGTGCCGCTGCTACAGAGTAGGAGGGAATACGACTTCTCTGTCTCATAGGTTCCGCGAGTGATAAAAAAAAAATGAAAGAAATACTGCCGAAGCAGTAGAGGAACTTCGTTCGGCTTGGCGCCTGGGGCGATAGGGTAAGATTTTACTGTGTTGCTCTCCTCGGCGGAACGTAGCAGAAATTTTCCCTCAGGAGCGTTTTGCGGGGCTGCCGGTAAAGTTTGTTTCAGCCGAAAAGTGGGAGTCCTCACCCCTGTGTGGCTAAAGAGCTTCCATATTTCGTCCCGATTTCACGACAAGCGTGTTTAGATAAGAAATAGACCCGTTGTAATATGAACACCCTCCTGCTTTCAATTATCAGCGACCTTACCTACGCGTCTGAGTGCTGTACGAAAGTATGCCATCACATTTTCGTTGGACTTCGCCGTGGTATTTACCGGGAATCGAATAAAGCGGGGAAAACTAACTTCAGCAGCTTTAAATTTCTTAGTTGTGGCGTTGGAAATCGTTTTTTTTTTTTTCTGAATTTTTATTCCATTTCATTTTTAGGATTTACATCCTCAAGTGGTGGTTTTTACAGAGTATAAAGAACGTTTTCGGGTGATTTTAGCGAGAAAGATGACTTGATACTCTTCCTTATTACATTAGCTGCATTTAAATCGCACCACACAGAGACACGTAACACTCTCTGCTTTTATGTTGTTGCATCTCCTTCTGCCGCTCCGAGTCGTGACGTGCATCAAGGTCGCGGCAATCGGTGACGCCACTGCGGTGATCCTGTTATGTGGGTACGGCGTGCATGCCACTGACCAGGCGAGACACGTTGACACAATTGTCCGTCTGACCGCACTTCACTCCGCATCGTGCGGCGGACGTCTCTTTCGCTTCTGGGCTGGCGGAGCATTGTACAGGCGCTTCGGCGCAAGCTGGTGCGCTGCTTCCAACCACAGGTGGCTAAAAAAACGTATTTCTTCCTTCCTTCCTTGTCAACGAGGAGTGCAGTCGTGGGTTTCCCCTGTAAACGCGCTACTGCGGTTTGACAACAGTTTGCTGCCTATTTCCGATCCCTGTTCCGCTGTTATGGGCCGCCAATGTCCTTCCCGTAGCTCAAAAACTAACACTGAACACGTGGGATGACTCAGCGGACTTTTTTTTACCTTTGGTAAGAAGTTTCAGGGTTACATCTGTAGCCTCTGCACCCACCGTATTGTTGATTTGGTAATCGAAAGAGCCGCGTATTCCTGGACTTCAAAGCGTGCCAGATAATCCCCTAAGAACATTGACTTGGGGTGTATACCTCGTTTGTCATCTTTCGCGTTAGCGTGTAGAAAGAAAGTTGTTGTTTAAATAAAAACAAAATAATTGGGGTTTCTAAACCTGCAGAAGGATATGAAAAAGAATATGAAAAAAAAGAAGAGCGTAACGGATATCAAACAATTGATTGATTGATTGATTGATTGATTGATTGATTGATTGATTGATTGATTGATTGATTGATTGATTGATTGAGTGTTTAGGTTTAACGCGCCGACGCACGCAGGGAATGAGGCGCGCCATAGTGGAGGGCTCGGGATTAATTTCGACCAATTGGTGATCTTTAACATGCGCCGAAATCTCGTACACATGGGCGTTTTCGCTTTTCGCCTCCATCTGAAAAGTGGCCGCCGCGGCCGGGAATCGAACGCGCGTCCTCGTGCTCAGAAGCGCAACACCTTAGCCACTGAGTATATCAAAACAATTACTGCCACTGAGAAGTAATTACGCAGATAAACAACGCCTGAAAAGTATTGCGTTAAAAAACAAAAGAAAAAATTATAGGAACTTTTTGACCCCCGTTCAGTGAATTCGCTAAGCAAAGAGTAGTGTGGGTTATTGCTGCCTACCTTTAGGACATTCGACATGCTGACGTGAAAGAGACTGAAACGCACACAATGCGACTTAAGAATTAAAGAATTATTCCGGTAGGTGGACGTTTCCGCTTCGCAGCAAAAGTTCTAATTCCACTCCAATTCAAGCCCAGAAGGCCCTTACTGGAGTCAGCTGGTCACACAATCACTTCGTTATTGAATACAAACCCTCTCTTCATCTCCTCGGCTGTCTCCACCTTTCCTCGAAGAGTTCCTCTGAAGAAAACGGATGGGTGGGTTCCTACGCGCATTACTTGCTCTTTTTACTCTCTATTCGGCCTTCGGAACAAATTAGGTGTACGCTCCAACTGATACTTCACTGCCCTGAGGAGCACTGACATAATGGGCGACGAGGTCAAGATGGCGTCACGACGACAACAGACAAGACAACAGGCGCAGAGATTGTCATCAACAGCTTTGCCGTAGTGTCGGATTGGAGATGTCTGCCGACGCTTGCGAACGCGTGTGAGCGTTCGATAACAGCCATGCATGGCACGAAACCGGCCGTGGTCCTGCACAACTTGGCATCAGCCTACTCATTAATTACGGACACCTTAGGGGAGCCTGCAGTGGCCTTGGATGACCTCGACGTTGCTTTGGCACGTGTCCTTTAGAACCGAAGCTCCAGGAGGACGACCTGCAGCGGAGCCTATGAATGTTAATCGCGATTCCACATCACTGTTGAGGCGCGTACGGCCAGCCAGTAATAAAGCGTCCGTATGCAACCGAGCAGATGTGCAACGGCATTGCCATGCCGATGCCTACCCCCTCAGGGAAACAACAGGAAAGAAACAAAAAAAAAAGTGCTCTGGTTTCCCACTACGTACGCACGACCTCGAAGAAGCTATAAAGCGACAGGTGCCATTTATTTTTTTACGAATACCTTTTTTATGGCAACGATTCTCCCGGGGATAACGTAATACCTGCGGGGACATCGACTCAACACACGAGGAATGGCAATACAAAACCGCAGATTTATATGGACAGGCCCTTGCTGACAAAGCCACGAGAGCAGGGTTTGAAGTGTGCAGCGACGCAAATAGTATCATGCTAATATATACTAGAGGAAAATCTGGCGCCACTGTCTGAGGAACTGCGCTTCAGCGAGCGTTCCGTCATGTACCGGGCAGGCACATTCCATTTGTCCTCGGCGTGGCTCATCAACAGGATGAAAAGTTGCCTCTGGCTGCAAGAAAGCAACAATATTACTGTAGAAGATTAATTAAATTGGTTTGGTTATTATAAAATTGAAGCTTAAAATAGAATTATTAGTCATAGATTAGTTAGAAGCTTCATGCAAGATGAACAAGAAAAAGATGTTACCCTTTTTTGTTGACTTTGGCTTCGAGACAAAAAAGAAGCCTTGTGGCTAGCCAAGCCAAATAGGCGAGGAACGTCGCTAGCTGCAATGGCGGCGCCCACAACAGCCCACGATTGCAGCGCCAAATTTTCCTCTAGTATATATTAGCATGAAACTCTATGCAGTGACGTCGACCAACCGACACGACATGGACTCTATGCCAAGCAAGACGATACCATGTTGTATCTCACATGGTCTATACGCAAAGAACGATCAGGCAATAGACGCGTGGAGAGGGCTTTATGAGTTCAGATAAGTGCACCACATGGATTGAGCTTGCTGATACAATAACGACAATAAAAGGCGGCTGACAACGGTAGGCTGGGACCAATTTAGAGAGTTAATAGCAAACCATAAGGAACACTACCGCTGTGCGTTAACGTCAGACCTGAGCAAAAATCTCGTGAATCTATGGGCGCACAAAGAAGAGCTACTCACGGAGTAGATGCGGAACAAAGAAAAAATACAAATACCAGGTAAAATTCCGCAGCAAAGCTGCACAAGCCAAAAGATATGCGAAGGAACTAATGCCTGCAAAACGGTTTGACCCCTGCGCTGGCTGTGATGAACGGACAGGAACCAGGACTTATGAAGAATAAAGCGCTCTTTGGGTAAAGCAAGGCACGTAACACCACCAAGATTCTGTGGTTATCACAGTCAATCGATGAAGATGAACTCGGAGACCAGGCAGCCCGCCACTTCTTCCCACAAGATGAATCGGACAGAAACACAGACATATACAACCCACCGGTAGCCGGATCCAATATCCCATGCAAGACGCACCCTTACCTATGTAGGAACTTCATGTGTCACTAGAACTGATAAACACAAGGAGTGCCCCGGGGAAGGACCAGGTAACAATGCAAACGCGAAACTGCAACTGAAAAAGGTAATGCATTGTTATAAGCCAAATCCGTCCTCCCATTAATTCAATCCCGGGCCATCTCCACTAACGTGAAACCTGGGGAGAGGCGAAGCATGCAGTGTATAAGTGTATTCTTGGCGCCTTGGTGTTTTTGCCAACGGAGATGAAACCGTTTGGGGGGTGAAGGTATACAGCTTTGCTGATAAAAGTCTCGTATCCTTGAAGCACGAAGCTCTCTAACGCGAGGCGTAAACCAGTGTACCGGTGTTTTTGTTTAGTACGCGTTACGTTCTCTAGCGCAAGGCCGTAAACAAGTTCCTGGTGCTTTAGTACCGTGACTACATGTGACGACGACGAAGACGACGACGACAGGAGACGCCAACAGCCAAAGCCCATAAGGGGCTTCGCCCCTAAAAGAAAATTAATCCGGTACAGGAAACTGAAGAACTAGTGGGAACGCTCGTCAGTGCGCCTCATTTGCAAAAGCACGCACAAAAATAAATGTGCTACAACACCCTGAAAACTGGAAACATGGCCCGCCGCTGGTAGGCGTCAGTCTGGTAATCAAATTAAAATGAATGAATGAATTTATTGGATTGAAACTTGGAAAGAAAGTCTACCAGTAGGCGTAATTTGTCCCAACTACGGGTGGACACGGGAACGCCTGCTGGTGTGAGGAACACGTATTAATTCAGGAAGCTTAATTGTGAATTGCCTCCTTACCTCCGTTGCCTTCTCAGCGAGCACTGCTAATCCAAGAGTGTCTGCAAACCCCATTCACTGGGGACGTGCCCTAAAGGAACACCCTCGCTTGCCCATTTCTCATTCCAGCCCTTCCAAGGGTTAGCCTGGGTATGCTTCTATAGTCGCGATGTCGCGCCTCAGGCCCCATTAGACGGCGAACCATCAACAATGCGCACGCATTCGTCTCTTCGCTTTTTCGTCAAGTGTCCATCACGCAAAAATTCGAACGTTTAGACTCAGTTTCGTTGAGCGCAGCGCACTCTACGAACTGGGTGAAGAGATCTGGGTGACAATCTTAATATCGCCCCATCTGTTCTCGCCGATCTGCCGTGACCTGGGTCAAAACTTCACTTCGCGCGATGAGGTTTTCACTTCGCGCGACCTTTTCCCCGACAGTGGGGTCAATGTCAGCCGAAAGGACTAGAAAGCTTGCCTGCACTGGCACAACAATAATAAATAAGCGGCGCGAAGTATATTCGCATAACGGTCGGCGTACCGCAGGGTTCATTCTTTTGCTGACGATTTTTATTTTTGCTCCCCTCCATGGCGCGCTTTCAGGGTTGCGTCCAAAATGTCGTCGGAGGATTTCGTGGTGTTCTTTTTGTTGGGGTCACCTGGTTTTTTTTTTCGCACCTTTCAGAGTGCTGGGGACCCGAATTTGAGGAAAAGTGAATTGTATGGTACTTAACCGTATACAGCGCATAACGAGGCACTCTTCTTTTCGACCTCGTTGAACTTGATGACAGAGCTCAAGGCCGTTGCTCTTTCTGGGTTTCGTTTTCTAAATACGACGTAAACGTTAAGAAGGTCAGTGTATTTGGATACGTGTACGAAACCATATTTTTAGGATCAGCGAGTACATACTTATTTTATTGCAGGAACAACAGACTATGCGAGATGTTTTAAACTGCGAGAAAATAGGTCTTCCTCGTACATTGTAAAATGCCACGTCCTTGGCGAAAGGTTCAAGATCTGTGACCTCAATTATAGCCAACCATAAAGTAAGTCAAAGCAGGTGACAATTAATGTAAACGAAGCGTGACTACTGCGTACGAAAATTACAAATCAATATTTTGGCTAACCCGCCGCGGTGGCTCAGGGGTGCTGCTGAGCCCAAGGACGCGGGCTCGACTCCTGGCCGCAGCGACCACTTTTCTGATGGAGGAGAAAAGCGAAAACTCCCGTGTGTTCGAGATTTCGGTGCACGTCAAATACCCCAGGTGGTCAGAATTAATCAGGAGCCCTCCACTACGGCGCGCCTCATCGCCTGTGTAGCATCGGCGCGTCAAACCTCATAATAAATCAAGCAAATCAATATTTTGGGAAAATGCTGTTGGGTAGATTGATTTCGGGCTTTGGAAAATAAGGTGCATTAGGTATTATAGTCGAATTTTGTTAAACTATCCAATAACTGACCAGTCTATGAAGGCTTCCTGTTTCTGACAGTATATTACTCCAGGGATCGAACAATCAACAGTTGCTCTCACGCTTCTGTTCCGTTCGATCAGCAATCCTGCTTAATCAAGCAATTTCCGTTTATCAATGTTTTTCAGTGATAATTTCTCAGAACCGTCAACGTGGTGACTCAGTAGCGAGCCATTGCGCCACTGAGCCCGAGGTCTCGGGTTCAGTTCTGGGCCGCGCAGCTACTTTTCTGATCGAGAGGAAAAACAAAAACGTCCTTGTGCCTGTACTTCGGCTACGTTGAGTATCCTGAGGGGGCCTAAACCAATATGCGGTCCTCCAACACGACGCGCCTTATAGCCCAGGGGTAGCTTCGAGTCGTCAAACGTAAATTCGAACTTAGGTAATTCATTAAAAAAAAGAGGGTCGGTAGAACTGCCATTAATTGTTTACTCTGTCCGAAATTGTATGCGCGTTACAAAACGAAACAGCTTTTTTTTTTCAATGCGAAATTGGCGAATCACTTACGGCTGAATGCAGTGCCGCTACCAATGAGAGGCGTATGAAACGCGGTACCAATGATCGGCAGAAGGCAGCAGTAGAATAGGTTAAAGGGAATAAGAAAATGTTTCGGTAAGTGCATCGGCATATTTTCCATAAATATACGGCCCGCGATGTTTTGTCCACGGGCTGCTTGACAGCGGACATTTGGCGGCCGTCGCACTTTTTGGTAAGTGTCAGTAACGGCCACGTCCAGAGACCATTCAGTCTAATGGGGCGACACTGGGCAAATGTCCATAAGGAACAGCAGCCGAAAAGAACGTCAAGAGCTCTGAGGACCCTGATATGTGGGCCAGAGGAGACATTGGCCCTAAATTAGGGTTTTTTCTCGCCGTTTCCCGCGCGGACCTCGGCGCCCCTCGGCACGGCCGGCGCACCAGGGCCCCAGCGGTGACTCTTGCCTCGGCTGGCCCACAGCGGCCAGATGAGACAACGCCAGAAGGCGTGCCTCCTCCAGCCGCTGCCACGTGACCGGGAAAGGTTCTTCTTCCCCGGCAGCCAGCTAGCCTGCCCAGCGCGCCGCCGCCAGACCGGAACGCGGTCCAGCTGCGCCCGTCCGACGGCCCTTGCCGCTCCGTTGCAGCCCAGTGAGAGAGAGGTCCACAGTCGCCGCTTGGTGCAGCGCCGTGCTGCCAGCCAGCGTCAGTGCACGAGACCGACGCGCGCGGGTTTCGCGGCCCACTTCTCTCCCCGTCCAACGCGCATCCTCTTCGACGGCCGCCGGCGTCTTCGGAGGCTCCGGAGGAACGAACCGAACACCATCGCGCTGCGCCTCGGCGCCGCGTCTGCATCGACTCGTGGTCCGACCGTGCCCCCTCCTGTTTCGGCGTGAAACTGTTCAGACCGGGTCCGTAGGACTCATCCGAACGTGTCGTCTGCTTAGAATCTGCCGAGGTCGTCTGCTGACGCCTCTCGGCTGTCATTGGCGTCCCGGTGCCTCCATCGGTGGCGTTGAATCCTCGGTTTTCGACTGTCCTTGGGACAAAGTTCGTGCTTTCGGTGCGTGCGACGTCTTGTGTGATTCAGTGCGCGCTTTTCTGGTGACAACCCTCGCTGGGACCGTGCTGCACTTCTGTTCGGAATTCCCTGTTTCGTCTCTGCCTGCTACTGTCCAAAAGCCCACCCGGCCAGGATTTTGCTCGAGTGGTCGTTCACGAGTTCGTCGCGATGAGAGGCCGCTTCGCCCAAGGGCGACAGTTGCATTGACAGGTAGGTGATGTCTTACGTAGCGCCGCTTCTTCTCCGGCCAGATGTTCCTTTCCTTGCGCCTGTGTCACTGCTGCAAGCAAAAAATTGGGCTCGGATAGCCCAGGCGCTGTGGTTTGAAGCCAACGCTTAAGTGAAAGCTGCTAGTATAATGAGTGATGTTGTTGCCGTCCTCGTCAGCAGTTCCTGGTTTCTGCGCTTGTTATAATTGTAAGTGCCCGTAGCCTTTAACGCCTTCTCGTTGCCAAAAAAAGAAAGCGTAGAGAAAAAGAGGCGAACAGATCAACGCGCGAAACCACAGCGCACCGTCTAATCACAGTGATCGACTGATTAAGCGCAGGCTTTGACCAGATTAAATTCTCAATGCAATGAATTAATTTCGTTTTGATAGCGAAGCCTTTTAAAACCATTGGTCGCAACCCGTATGCATTGAAGGTTAGGGCAAACCTTGTACGTTCTCATTTTAAAACGACGACGACTTACGAGGGTATACGGCAGATTCATTTTTCGGAGGTAAATGTCTGAAGAAGAAGCCGATGACATCACTTCGTAGTCTCGCGCGTGGGATACGTTTAACTGTGGAGGTTGTTGTGCCCTACGACATAGACGAGATGCGCGCATCGTGAACAAACATTCACGCTTGAACAAAGTGTGCAGATGACGTTTTGAAGGGATTCCTTGCAGCTCGAAAATGTCCACATCTGGATAATCTTAAATTTAGCTCCCCGAGCACTTGTCATATCACTTGTCTTGCATTGCGACTGACAGTTACAAACACGACCAAAAGGAAACAAGAAGAGAAAGAACTAGCCCGCAATACTCAAGCACCTGCAACGCACCTCGTAATACCACGTACCAGGCTTTATTGCTACTTTGGCTCCGTTAGAGGTAAATACCCAGCTCGTTTACACCTTTTGAATGGTGTGACCTATCATGTCTTTTTTTGTGTGTATGTTCGGTGTGCTGTGCAAATACTTCAGCAAGCTATGTCACTTCACTTCAATTGAATTCAATATTGTTTTATTTATTCGCAACAACAAAAAAAGCATTATGCAGTGTTAGGTCCAGGGGGGAGGTGCCAAAGTCAGACACCGCATAGGGACCTCGTGTCATTGCCTTTTGAGACCAGTTAATTAATTATTTTTGTTACAACACGCCGAAGTTGAGGTTAAGAATAAGAAGTTAAGAATAACCTTTTATAACGTAGTTAAGATAACGTAGTTAAGAATAACGTAATTAATAATAACGTAATAACGTAGATAATTAAGAATAATTAAGAATAACGTAGTTAAGAATAACGTAAAACATAGTTAAGAACAACATTCTTACCTAAGAATCAGGCGGAATTACACACTAACACGGCCGTAAATAACGCGATAAAATAGAGTGCACCAAAATAAGATATTGATGGATTGTCCGAAAGAAAGACCACAGAAAATTTTCGTGGGAAGTGAGTTTTAACCGTATCACTAGCACTTATTTATTTCAGCCCGACACTTCGAAAAGGTATGCTAAACTTGAAAAAACAAAAAAAAATCACAGCCCTCTATTTCAAGCGTGAAGCGGTTAAAACGCGGAGCTTTCTTTCATGCAACCTGAGTGATAGTCAAAGTCCGAAATCCAAACTACTCCGGCCGTGTCGGAGTGGTGCAATCGGATAGACGCGGGCTTCATAACGCGGGGGGGAATCAGGCTCGATTCCGACCCCGGAAAGCGTTTTTATGGGCGTCTAGTGTCGTCGTCGTAACCGTCATCTCATGTAGTCACGGTACTAAAACACCGGGACACTCATTTACACCTCGCGCTAGAACGTAACGCCTACCAGAAAAACACCGGGGCACTCGTTTATACGCCTCGCACTAGAACGCTTGGTGCTTCGAAGACACGAGACTTTTACAGGAAAGCCGTATACATCTACCCCCAACGGTTTCATCTCCGTTGGCAAAAACGCGAAGGCGCCAAGGATAAGCTTATACACTGCATGCGTGGCCCTTCCTAAGTTTCACTTAGTGGAGATGGTCCCGGATTTTGTTTATCTTGAGGAGTTCATTGTGTAAGTTGGCTTTCCTGCAGTGCGTTTTAGCGTAACGATGGACAGCGGCACCAGTGAGCAGTAGAAATCTTCGGTTGAAAGAAGAAGTAGAAAAGACTTGTGTGTTAAGCAACGGTTACCAGAAAAGGCCGCATGCGGACATTTATGCCCCGTGAGACCCTCAACTATATCACCGACAAATTTTCCTCTTTAGGTATACATCAAGGAGGTTCCGAGCCTCCTAAATTACCTGCCCTGCATAGTTCAAGGACTCCCCTCGAGCAAGAGGTACGATTAAAATATTCGTGAAAATCAATCGCCGAATTGGGTCTCGGGAAGTGCGCGGGCAGTCCACGACCGATAACCAGAGGGCCGCTGATTTATTTCGTTGCTCTCGCTGTGCCGCCTAATTTGAGTCCATGCGATAGCTGGGTCTGTGCAGGTGGCCATGTGTTTAGAACCGCGATTCTGCGAACGGCGTCCCTCCTTATCTGCCAGCTGACAGCATGGGGATTAATTAATGATGACAATTTTTAACGCAGCACGAAAGACAGGAAAAAGTGGCGAGGATCAACGGAGAATCGTACAGGATGTCGACAATTACTGATATCTTTAGATGCCCAACTGTACCAGGGAAAGCGATTCAATTCGTTTTTTCCTCGTATGGTCTCGTCCACTCCAAGCTATTCCTTAGAGCAATGCGTTTACAGCCAGGACGCCGGTTATCTTCCACTGAGCCCCGAAAATAATGCAGTGTTGGTTGCGTCCACGCCGCTATCCAGACGTGTGTTTTTTTTTTCTCCTTCGTGTCCCTCTCCTTCCCCAACACGGCATTCATGCCCCCTCTGATAATAGAGGCATTCCTCCTCCTCTCCTGTGGTAGAAGGACTGCATCTTGTTCACTTGTGTGTTTCTAACCTATGATATTTTAGGACTGCTTAACTGATCCTTGAAATAGTTAACGCATGCTGCATGTTTTACCTCTAACTCAGACAGAACAATGCCGGGCCGTCTCCACTAACGTGAAACCTGGGGAGGGGCGAAGCATGCAGTTGTATAAGTGTATCCTTGGCACCTCCGCGTTTTTGCCACGGAGATGAAACCGTTGGGGGGTAGATGTATACAGCTTTGCTGTAAAATTCTCGTGTCTTTGAAGCACGAAACGTTCTAGCGCGAGGCGTAAACGAGTGTCCCGGTGTTTTCTAGTACGCGTTACGAAGCGCTTTAGCACGAGGCGTAAACGGAGTGTCCCTGGATTTTAGTACCGTGACTACATGAGACCACAGTTACGACGACGACATGAGACATCAACAGCCCAAGCCCCTAAGCGGCTTTGCCCCTAAAAAATATAAGGTGACAGGCACATGAAAGTGACACGCATGACTAGTGAACAAGTGGCCCCTGACTTTTCTATGTTAAAGTGTATTAGCATCGTATACTCCTTCGTTCTCAACCAAAAATAAAATTGTATGCTTCTATAAGTGACGTGTCTACGCAGCTTAAGCAGTCAAAGCACAAAAGAACCACGTAGTCCACGCGATTCAAGCGCCGAAGGAATACGCACTGACCACACCCTCCGAGAACCCTCGAAACGAATGCGCATGTAACAGAGCAAGGTTTGGTTAACTACAAAACGTAACAGCGATAACAAGATAACGGGCATAAAAGTTCAGTGGCCAAAAAAGAGCGCGCATGTACAGTGCATTTTAAGGAGAAGTATAATGATGACTTATAGTCATGTCCAGCTCCCATTTCGATTTTCTTGAAAAAGAAATTGCAGGAACTGTAAAGTGGGAAGGCTCAGATAAATGATTTAGCCGCTCGTATATACAACGCTTTTCTTTAAAGTCGGTTTCACCACTATGCACAAGTGTATCGATAGAAGGCATTTTTAGGCGCTAAATAGCAGTCTGACACCGAAAGAAGAAGGCCCAATGGTCTTTTAATCGATCCCTAAATAAGAGCTAATGCAGCCCCTAAAAAACGCTCACCTTTAAAGTCGTTTTTTTTTTTTTATTACACACAAATGCTTCGCGGGAAACGATAGTTTTAGAGGCAATATAAATAGCCTAGTATCAAAGTTGAAGAGGCCCCTGGGGCACCCTTGAGTATATGCACTCCTGAGTACAGTACTAGTGCAAACAAGAAAACGACGACAATTGCTGCCACCCGAAGACACGCAGAAAAACGCAGTTTACGGCCACGGCCCTGAGCCCGACCCGGCCTGAGAACAAGAGGAGACGCCAGACGCAACCCGAGTGCTTACGTTCCGTTTCGATTTCTCACATGTACTTGCCTTCGCGCAGTAAGTCGCCCAACGACAGTGCACCGCGTCAGACGTTTTCTTCTTCTGTCCTGATTTATATGTAATCTGTGTTTTTCTAATCAATTAAACAATTTATTTTTCTACTTAGTTTTTCATTCGAACCCGCCGCGGTGGCTCAGTGGCTAAGGCGTTGCGCTGCTGAGCACGAGGTCGCGGGTTCGTTTCCCGGCCGCGGCGGCCGCTTTTCTGATGGAGGCGAAAAGCAAAAACGCCCGTGTGTACGAGATTTCGGCGCACGTTAAAGATCCCCAGGTGGTCAAAATTAATCCGGAGCCCTCCACTACGGCGCGCCTCATCGCCTGCGTTGCGTCGGCGCGTTAAACCACACAATCAATCAAATCAGTTTTTCATTCGAGCTACGACGTAGCTAACAGTGCAGATAAGTTTATTATTCGTGAGTAATACAAATTGAGTACTCATGAGTACAGATTGAGTACTCAGGAGTGCAGAATGAGTAGTACTCATGAGTGCAGAATGAGTAGTACTCATGAGTATTACTCATGAGTACAGAGTGACTACTCATGAGTACAGATTCAGTACTCATGAGTACAGATTGAGTACGAATACTCGTGAGGACAAATGAGTTTGAGTACAAGTGAGTACGATTAGAAATGAGTATTTGATGAGTGAGTACGAGTGATTTTGTGAACAGACGAACTTTTTGAGTGTGAGTTTGATTGAGTACAGCGTGAATGAAAAAAATTGTGATTGAGTTTGAGTGAGTTCTTTCTGTTTGCCGACCTGTGCTGGGGCCTATATTGAGCACCTCACAAAATAAGGTATAATCTTGGAAGTCGGCAAATGATTCTTACGATTGCGAAAACAAAAATGCAGACAAGACGCAAACAGGACAACACAGCGCCTTGTCCTGTTTGCGTCTTCTCTTCGTATTTTTACGCTGTTCTAGAAATACCTCACAAAACCCTATCATACCTAGAGCGCTGTACGCCGAGTCTCCGTAAAGGCAGCTCAAATACTATACACAAATTTCTTGCCCAGAAATAATCTTTATGTGTAATATAAGGAGTCTGATATTAAAGTACGGAAAATTTTAGAACAATTAGCATTTTTGTAAGCAGTGAAAGTGAATCCCGTCAAGCGTTACAGATAGACAGACGAGACTCTGCGTTTGTTATACCAAGAAATAGTTGAGCATTTTTAAACTGTTTGTACCGGTTCTGAAGTCTATCGTCTGTTGTCGGCGCTGGTCAAAGAATTTACGTAACAGCAGCGGTCTTCTGTCGTGTGCCCGGCGTTTCGCGTCGTGTGCTTTCTGAAGGATTGAGCATTTGCAGCACCCAAAAATGAAAAGGTCGGCAGTTTCATCTGAATGAACGGAGGAGCCTCACATTGGGATGTTCGTGCATGGCCAGCGGTGTACACACACACACAAAAAAACACAATAAACTCTTGGTGTGAGCTGTGCGTACACGCAGCTTACCTTTTAGGGTCACCGCAGGATCAACTTGTATGGCGCAGAAAGTGTATTTTCTGTGTTCACTGGCATGTGATTTTGCAAACTTAACGGCAGGACATGCTGCTTTACGATGTGTAAATTTAACTCGCGTTAGTATATGTATAGTACACTGCTAGGCATTTGTGTTAAGTACGGGAAACGCTTTCATCACAATGCTTGGGTAAGAGTGCCGATAACTGGTTTAAACCAAAGGCGTTTTTCCGGAACGTACCAAAACACAAGTAAAGGGTTCAGTAAGGACCAACACGGCCGTACTGGCCACGGCATATATGACGTATATCTAGCAGTCCTCAACTATATCATATTGCTACACCTAGGGGTTCTGATGCGTTAGCAAGAGACCCCCCCCCCTTAGTCGGTTTTTATTATTTGAAGAAGTGTTCAAAAAGACTAACTGTAGCCATTATTCTTTCTTAAAGTGATTTTTCGGCGGCTGTTCTTTATGCAGTTCTGCTGGCACAATGATATTGTTTGCATCTTTAGTGAGCTGGTGCTTGCGATATTCCCTTCATTGCGTAATAACCCGTCGACTAACGTAGCTAGGTGCAAACGAATGCATTATACAGTCGCGAAACATTCACGAATATATCCCTTTGACCATAGAGCCACTAAGTGAGGTTCCTTTAACGAGTGACCACACTGATGTACCCTTTAACCACACTGGTGCAAACGAATATTTTATACAGTTGCGAAACATTCAGGAATATATACCCTTAACCATAGAGCCACTAAATGAGGTTCCTTTAACGAGTGACCGCATTGACGTACCCTTTAACCACACTGCACTTCCTCAAAGCCTGCCCGTATACACACGCGCGTCTCTGCGCCGGCGTGACCTCGTCTAATACAACCACATAGAGACGGGAAACGCGCGCAGCGCCATATACCCATAGCGCGCTATTCCCTCACGAGAAGGTCATCCACGGGCCGGTACTACTTTTCTTTTTTTTTTTCTCCACGCTATCGCGGAGCGTGGTCACGGTGTCCGAAATGCAGCCACGCCGGGGCTTGGAAGAGGGACGACAGCGTTGTGCGCGTCACCGGCCGCGACGGACATAATTAAGCCCTCGCATCCGCCTGCCTTGTTCCCACAGGGCTTGGAAGCTTGCGCTGTGGCTGTGCCGTCTACTGCTGAAGGCCTGTTGTAAACGCCCCCCCCCCCCTCCCCCCCCCCCCCGTACTGTATATAGAATCCCGTTAAAACGAACCCGAGGGAACCTTGGGTAAAATGTCGTGCATTTGTGGGACGTGCGTTTTACCCGTCCCGTCGGCTTGGTGGTTGATGTGTTCTAGAGGCGACCATACTTCTGATGGGAAAAGGAATAAAAAAAGTCAAACTGAAGGAAGCTCACACTAACGCGGAAGACTTGAAGGTGGCGAAGCTTGTCACGCAACCTTCACGACCATCATCACTGTTTAAGTCCACGATTGCAGCCGATTTGCTTTTTCTTCGCTGCCGCAACGACCTTTACTCCATCTTTGTTGCTAAAAGTGTGAGCTTCCTTCATTTTGTGAAATAGACTTATCATTGGACATCACCTTGGACGGGCGTACGCTATGACTCGTCTTTCTCGTTCCGAACAAGGGTTGCCACGATTGCGGCGAACGCTGGAGTATTTATTTTTGGCCAATCCTGGCCCATCTTCCTGAGTGTGTATTCTTGGCTTCACAACGTGTGCCGGGGACATGTGCGGTCGCCGCGAGGCACGCGCTCACGTGCGCTCGGAATTTTCTTGGTATTTGTAACTGCGGGCGCCAAACTCTAACGATTTCCTAAGCAGCTTGGCTGTTAAAAACACGGGAACACACTGCGAAATGAAAGGTACATAAAAGTAGAATCCTTCCCACAGGAGGCGCAATGAAAGCAAAGTAAACGTGTAACTGGAAAATGAAGGGTGAACACGCGGTAAAAATTGAGGTTTGCCTGCTCCCATGAAACGTAATGCGAGAAGCGATATAGAAGTCCTCCACACCGCCCACCGTTTGCCCCATTCGCACATGAGCCTGTACACCTGCACGGAGCGTCAGCAACTGTGCAATTTCGAGACTTGCAAGTGCGACCAAGTGGTGCAGAGGGTGTATTTTGCATTGCCTATGAACAAACGCATGCCGAAGCTTATTTATATGGCGGAGAGTGGGTAGAGGAAATGTAAGGTCTGCTCTTAGTATGGACTTGCACGTAACTGGTGGAACACGAGCATGTGGGTTCGATTCCCGGCCGCGGCGGCCGCCTTTCGGATGGAGGTAAAAAGCAAAAAAAAAAAAAAAAAGCCCATGTGCACGAGATTTCGGCGCACGTTAATGATCCCCATGTGGTCAAAATTAATCCGGAGCCCTGCACTACGGTGCGCCTCATCGCCTGCATTCCGTCGGCGCGTTGAACCCTACAACCAATCTATCAATCACTTAACTGGTGGCCGTAACTTCACCAAATGAAATGGGCACGAATGCATTCTGTGACGTTGCTTAAGCGCTTTAATAAGAGGACGAGACAGGTAACGGAAACTGTCTACGCATAGAAGCATTATGTATCAAGCATGCTAGTTACACAAACGTCCTTCTGTTCAAGCTGCTTACAAAAAACTAAACGTGTCCTGGACTTTAGATATAATTAGGATAGCAGGATCACTTTGGTGCCGAAGCATCAAAGTGATCTTTGACTTGATTTGGAATGACTTTCACTGCAGCGCGCAATGGTTGTGGGGGCCTGTAGTGTAGGCAGACATTAGTGGGTTGTCACGCAGTACACGCGGGCTCTCAAGAGCGCCCAGTGGCTTACGAAACCATTTCAACCGGCAGGTCAACGTACTATGCGGCATTTATGTCGTTTTAAGAGTAACGGATCCGCGGCCGCTTTAAAGTCGAACATTTCCCTTAACTTGCGTGTGCGGGTGTGTCGTAACTCCGGGCTTTCAGCCCGGAAAGCTCGTCCCGCTTCCAAATATTCCAATGTTCCGCTTCACTGCCCGACCGACGCTTCTACCCAGACACACTGACGATCGTATTTTCTATACTTACGCACATGCTACAAGTGGAAGTACTTTGTTCCTTCATCCTCAGCGCCTACTGCGCGGACGAAGCGCTTTCGAGCGCACTGCATCAAATCGAGCATGGTCGCGCTTTGGTTCCGCACAGCCCCCTGGCACTCCCAAACGCAGCGACGCAACCGGGGGCTCGCGTTATCTTTCCAGAATAAGCGCCTCCTTCGTCGTTTAGGGGCATGGCAAAACCGTGGGCGGGAGAAAGAAGTCAGAAAGAAAGGAAGAAAGCCAATAGGAAAACGACCGCCAACACCGCGGCCCGACAGGAAAAGTTGTAGAGTTCCTCCCCTGCAGATTACTGGTGTACGTTCCTGGCTTCGTCTTGCAAGACCGATGAGCGGTCATTGCAGGCTTCTGAAGCGGTCGCTCAGGGAGCGAGGAAGGGGCGTTCCGGACCGTATCAGAGAACAGGCCGCACAGCGATTTGGTCTCCGCTACTGTCGAGGAAGCGTCAGCTTCTTGATGCCTGCTCTAAGAATGCGCGCGAAGGTATACGTTAGGGAAATGTGTTTCACATCCCCCTAACATTGACCCGCCGCGGTGGCTCAGTGGCTATAGGGCGTCGCGCTGCTGAGCACGAGGTCGCGGGTTCGATTCCCGGCCGCGGCGGCCGCTTTTCTGATGGAGACGAAAAGCAAAAACGCCCGTATGGTGTACGAGATTTCGGCGCACGATAAAGATCCCCAGGTGGTCAAAATTAATACGGAGCCCTCCACTACGGCGCGCCTCATCGCCTGCGTTGCGTCGGCGCGTTAAAACCCCACAATCAATCAATCCCCCTAACATTGTTCAATTTAGAATAAGCGAGAGTAAATGCAAACCATGCTACGCCATACCTTTTCCTTTTTAGTCAAAATACTATTTGTTTACATGATGCGCCAGCTTTCTCACTCGTAACTTCAGAAGGGAGGAGGTAATGCTGGGACTTTTTATGTGGAGTAACAAGTGGTTCTCTCGCCATGTCAGCAGGTTTCGCTTCTGCGGCATTTTCAGTTGCCGGCAAATCAAAATTACTAGCAACGGCGTTTCTTTTTTCAACGTTGCTGCTCATATATATCTATGTAGAAGGTTAGCGTACATGTCTATTCTAAGCTCTTTGCTGTTCTCGGCTATTTATCCGGGCATCTCGGCTTCCGATTCATGGCCTTTGAACACCCGAAAACATAGCCAGCGATGCTCTGGCATACCATAAATAGCTTGAGAGAGAGAGAGAGAGCGAGCGAAGAGAGAGAGAGAGAGAGGAGAGAGAGAGAGAGAGAGAGAGAGAGAGAGAGAGAGAGAGAAGAGAGAGAGAGAGAGAGAGAGAGAGAACTTTATTTAGTGCCAATAGTGGTTCAGGTTACCCAATTACAAATAGTATCCATCGAATGCTAAACTCTGCTCCAGTGCATTTCTTATGCGTTGCACTGGAAGCTAGCTGTTTCTCAAAAGAGGAGGCGAGATTCAGCCAGGTTCATTCAATAGGATATGACAGCTACGTTGGGATCCGTACCGTAAAGTCAGGCATTGTTGTAGTATTGCTGAGGAGATTATTCCTATATTTCATTTTGTTGATCCGGATATTGAGAGCATTATCCGAACGCACCTCCCCTTTAGTTTCGCCAACGAGCAAGAAAAAAAAAAACGGTGGTACTAATCGTAGCCGAAAAAGCCGACGACCACGATCACCGAAGCGTTGATAAAACTTTTCCCGTAAGAGAAAACAGAACAGCAATGACGCAACCTTGCCCGATCCCGGCGCTCTTTTCATCCCGCCTCCATCAGATCATTGACGGCGCGCAAACAGGCGGCCAGGCACGTGTCTATACACGCGCACGCCTTGCAGTCCTCCGCTTTCTCCTCCCCTCCTTCTTGAAGCCATCGAGGACAGTAGCAGCGGCGCGGCCATTGAGTAGGGAGCGGGCGAGATTACTATAACTTGCGCCTGCCAGCGCTGGTCCCATTTCTGCCCTTGCCGACACGCGTCAAAGCGGCGCCGCGGAAACGTGGACAGAGGCATCGGCTCAACCTTCCTCAGACCCTCCCCTCCTCGCCTGTCCTGCAGCGATATAAGTAATAAACAGCCAGCCCGAACGGTGTGGCCGAGGTGAAGTTGCGCGGTAAAGCTGCGGCACTACAACGCAGCCTTGCAGTACACCGTGAGTCGTGTCCTGTCGTAGCCGCTCTCTCTTCCAGCGGGGGAGCCTTTGCGGCGAGAGGAGGGAGGTCGTTCTAAAAGTAGGTCCTTGATGCTCGTTGACCGATGAGCACGACGAGGAAGGTATAATAGTGGAGCAGGAGAGGCTCGCTGAAGGAGGGGAGCCCGTCGCTGCCTTCTTCGGACTGCTCTGCGCTGTAGGGTCAAAACTGTCACTTACACACTCCCCCGTCTGGGATGGCCTCGAGATGACTGACGACAGTAAGGCGGTGGGTCCTCACGCCGTTTCTTTGAATCGTATCGCCCATAAAAACCAAAATGAAGACTCCGATAGCTACGTGGTACTTAATCTTCCTTTACCTTCCTTTTTAGCCCCCGGTTGTCAGTTTATCTTCTATGTTTAATTTTCTTACCGAAATGCGTTGGCGGTCACGTTGTCGCTTTTGCCGGCGCTCGCCGACCCTCTATACCCTGGGCATTACAGCGTCTGTCAATTAAGAGACTGAGGAATCCTAGTCGTGCTGACGAACGGAAATAAGAGTGGTCGCAGGCATCCAACAGAGAAAATGCCCGGTGGGGGCACTGACCACCACTTCAACTATCGCACCGCAGACAGAGCGGAAGACGACCCTTGGAGTACGTCCAAGCACAATGCCTTGAGGCGTAAACCACCGCCAACTGCGCTGCCGACGTAAACCACCGCCACAGGCAGTGCTTCCGTGTGGTCCGCGTTTCAGATTCGCTCGAGTGGTGCGTGTTGCTTTTTGCGCCGCGAGGGAGCACTCCTGCTTACCGCTTTACAGAACACCCCTGACAGCTCCCGTCCTGGGGTAACGCAAGCGCGTGTAATCAAGCTTTCTCTCAGTCACTAAAACCATTTAATTTCTAAATGTCGAAATGAAGCAAAATTATAGCATTGTTTCGATTATGTTTCCGTCCGGTTCTGTAGTATGCGAGAACAATTCTTTTCATGTCGTCTTGTTTTAAAGTGAAATTCACAATACTTTGGTTATGTGTTGTATGCAATACTTTTTCTTTCCCGTCTTTTTCTTCTGTTTTTTTATTTTCCATTCCAGTTCTTGCACCCTGCCGTTAGCAGGTGTTTTGACGCTTCCTCTCTCTCTCTCTCTCTTTCTCTCTGGTCACCCGGTTATGAGTGAGGTTCGAACACGATGCACCCCTAACTAATTTCATACAGCTTTTGACGTGCTTCTCGTATTACTCATCTTTTGAGGTCTTTGAACGGCTCTGACGCCTTAAGTGCAATTGGCCAATTTATTTGTAATAACGCGTTTTACACAAAGCGCACCCAGCACTTACTTCACCTGTCCCTCTGTTCTGTACTTAAATAACAAAAGGTTTCTTTAGCTCACTGATTTTTCTGTACACATAACACATATCCCAGAAGGCCTTCATTAAACCTGCTATTTAGACGCTCGTTTTTATGACCGGGTCTTAAGGTTCACGAAAAATTCCTATTTAGGGGTTAGAGCCACGAAGGTGCAGCCGGGTGTGCAATCACGTTCCATATCCCGTAGGGGCCCATGACGCGCGGCACCATCTAGGGGCGTGTTTCAACATATATACACGTACTCTTAATACTCTGTTTATTAAACAAACTCGGGTCTGCTGGCCTCGTAGTATCATTATAAATAATTAATTCCACTTTCCTCCTCTAAATCTCAACTACCAGGATGGTGTTCGCCGAGTTAAACATATGCCCATTGCTCCAGGGACTTTCTTTTAACAGTGGAACTGTTAAGCTTGAACTTGGTCCGGTGGCGTTAGCAGAAAAAGTACAAAGAAAAAACTGCGCTGCCTGTAAAGGGTGCACCACCGCAGATGAGGTATTATAACAGTGAAGCCGGCTTTTCGCGCCTGCTCGAGTGTGAGCACAAGGGGCATATTTGAATGCGCACCCCTTACTACAACATTTTAAAAGTGATAGTCTTCCTTGGCTACTAAAACGCAAAACAAATGGCGCAGTTTGCACTAGTGGTGCCAGACTGAGGAAACAGCAGAGCTGGGTTCTACCTAGCTTTCTCCATGCTGGGATCCTCTGTCAGTGTGGGGCACCGACCAAAACGGCCTTGTCAAGTCCGGCTAACCTCGGCCTCACCCCTCTATCTTAACCTAGCCTAGCAAGAACACAGTAAAACCTAACAAAATTTAGCAAAACCGAGGTCGACTCCCAGCTTCGCGGTTTCTCCAGCCTAGCAAGAATATGGCAAAACCGGAAGAAGCTAGGTTGAGCCCCAGATTCGATGTTTGTCCAGCCTTCCACCACCAGTGCGAGCTGCGCCAAATATTTTTAAAGTACATCTTGCAACACTGCCTGGAAAATCGGGGCCGCATGAACGCGGTATTTTTAGTTCATCTGCATATTGACGTTTATGTGTAGATGGGTAGATATAGACCTTATATATATATATATATATATATATATATATATATATATATATATATATATATAGGGGGCAGTTGAACTTTTGAAGATGGTAGAGAACACAAGAAAATAAAACTTTGAACAAGGTAAAAGCACGATTGTTGCCAACGTTTCAGCAAAGAGACTTGCTTTCGTCAGGCCCTGACGAAAGCAAGTCTCTTTGCTGAAACGTGGGCAACAATCGTGCTTTTACCTTGTTCAAAGTTTTCTTTTCTTGTTATATATATATATATATATATATATATATATATATATTATATATATATATATTATATACACGACCCCCAGCCGCAGCTTGCCGGTGACCATGGCAGCTCGTTCTGCGAGAAGAGACTTCTGAGTCTGCAAGTCTGGTCTAGCCTTCCTCAGGGAGATCGACTCAGGGGGATTAAGAAGAACGGGCCTTCAGGACATGCCCATATGAAATTGCCGACGGTGTCCTTCGCTCCGCATGCAGGGCAATTAGGTGACGGATATGAAAGTCAGGTGACTACGGTGAAGTATGGAGCGACATGGCCGTGTGTTCATCTGCAGCAATGCAACCTTTCCAGTCGACGTCTATGCCCTGAAAATGCACACGCTGGGCTCAGGACCCTGCTCGTATGCGTGCAACCGAATTTACATGGCAGGGAATTTAGAGGGTTGCTGATGACACCTGCTGTGCTTGTGGACACCAAAATGATGATGTGCATCATGTCCTGCTTGAGTGCCCTCTATATGCGACCGAGCGGAAAAAATTACGTGACAAGCTTAGCCTGCTATCTCGGACACCCCCTGCTATCTCGGACACTCCTAGCCCTATCTCGGTCACCCCTAACTGTTGGGTCCATGGGACAATGTACGCAACCCAAACGAAAGCCTTCCTTGCCGAGTTTTTTCAAGTGACGAAGATGTACGAACACTACTAAGTCCGTGCACATTCCTCTGAATGGTTGCGAAAACACACAAGTGTGTAATATTGGCGTAAGTAACTGTGTCGCATCGTGGCCATTTTGTATTGTTTGTATATAGATGTATATAGATTGTTTGGCTATATTTCGCTGGTGTAAGGAAACATGTATATAAAGCCCTTATTCCAACCTTGTGGTTCGTTAGGACAGTTATTGTACCTTTTGTATACTACAATGTTTGGACTAGCCAGCTCCTGTTTGGGTTGGAGCTAAACTCTCCAATAAATCATTATTTCTATCTCTCTCTACAGGATAGACCGCTGAAAACAATTGAAGGTGTAAAGTAGACACGCAAAGTCACTGGGCGGTTCCCCTCCCAGAATCCTGTAATAATAGTTCCCTTGTAGCCTAGATCGCATCGTCTAATCAGACGTGTTTCAATCGGCACTCTACGTGAGCTTTCTTGAGCATTAATCAGGGAACAGGTAAAACAGAGGGCCGAAAGAATTAGCTGACTGCGCTCGTCATGACAGAGTGGCTGTCGTCACGACCCTATACAATAAACCTGAACCGACACGTTGAAGGCGTCGCTGACGTTCTATAGGCTCTCCTCCGGCGCACAGGTGCTATATTTCGCCACGCTCTTAATCCGTTACCTTGTTGCGTCCCGAATTGTTTTCCTTTTTTCTGAAACGGCGCATGTATCAGCGCAACAGGAGCTGCTGTAAGGTCCGGCCGCGCGCCGCGCCGTCGTTTTCCTCCTGGGCCGTACGTGCAGCCCATGCGGAGCGAAGCCCGCTGATCGATACGGAGCGTGATTGAGCCGTGCTCGGTTGGAGCGCGCGAACTGGTTCGAGGATGTTGTTTAACAAGCGGCGGACTTCCTCCGTTCATCGCGAGACACTTTTGGGCCGGGCGGCTGCGGCATCCGCTATTTCTTGACGCCCCAGCGCGTGCATCGGATTCGTGATTACGGCAAGCGCGGCTTGACGGCTGCGAGAGAACGTCACCGCCCCATCTCCTCACCCTTTTTTTTCCGGCTGCTACCTTACCTCTGAAAGATTTTCCTCGAACACGAAAGAACTGACAAGAGCGCTTAATGAAAAGAATTTTTATCTCGTTCTGCTCTGCGGCAATGCTCTTTCGATAGGGCTTCCTTTTGTTTAAAAAAATATTTGCGGCTATATTTCAGTTTCATGAACTTCTTGATTAAAGTCGGCGGATTGTTAATATTGGTCACTTCCGTTGGACTGAATTGTCTCTTCATTTTCAATAAACAGTCAAGGCCAAGCTCTATACCTAGTAGTTTCTAATTGTTTCGATATTGCGGCAGTACACGTACACCAGTGTTCCTTGAGTTGCACTTTGAGCAAAAAGAGCTCGTGTGAGTGTGCTAAGAGCTGTGTAAAAACAACGCACGCACACACGAACGCACACACATACACGCCCACACGCACTATAGACAAAAAGAGCATCTTACGCGAGACACCATCACGTAAGTCATGACTTCAAGCTGGTCGGTCTCCTTTTCTCAAAGCGCTAACTATAAGTCCTTTTGTCGTCCCAAAAGGCTCACAGCGAGACCAAGACCCCCCCCCCCCCCCCCCCCCAATTCTAGAGTCAACTTCATCTTAACCCATCCTTTGAGCCCCTTCCCCAAATAGGTATGCGCCGGCCTTTCCTCCAATAAAGACTTTCCCTGTCCCGTTCAAGCTTAAGCATTGGAAAAAGTAGCAGCGCCCTAATTTGGTAGTTTCAAAGAACACCGCACGGACTCACCACACGGAACTTTCCTTGCCTATTTTTAATTGGATACCAAATCGAGCCAAGTCAAGCCAATGAGAGGCATTCTCTCAGACACGACTAATTAAAAAGAGATCTCCTGGAGGGAACGAAGTCGTTTCGCCAGTGGTGCAGATTGTTTGAAGCACCACTGAGAGTATAGAGTCTGCTCTTGAGTCACGCTCGGCCACAATATGCACACAGCATACGCGCCTCATTGTTTCCTCTCATGCAGACGACCATTTTGCTCGTTCCTCGCGGAACTAACTTCCTCTGGCGCCGAATGAAGATGAATATGCCGCAATCATCCGCCCTTCATGGCTGAACTTGCTCCTTCGCTACGCGTGTACACGCTCGAGGAAGACGTTATCCACCGGCGCCTACTCCACGAAAAGCCTCGGATTTTTTTTTTTTTTGTAAAGCGTGCGCAGCAGGCTCACTGAAAACTCGTCAGTATTGCTCGCTCTTAATTTCGTCTTTCGCTCCGGTTCACCCTCGCTGCTTTAGCATTTTTATTATCATCCCTGCAGTTTCTGCACGCGCTGTATAGTCATTCGAGATATATGCTGCGGCCTCTTGAAAGTCTGAGGTGGTTGTTCCCGTGGAATCTGGAGCACCTTCTTACCCACAGACTTAAATCGTGCCCGCGGCCTCAAGTACACAGCCGCCGCGCTCGCATACTTCTACCGACCCGAAGACAGGCTCCAGCGGATAGGCGAAAACCTGAACGTGGGAGCAATGCATAACGAATCATCAAACCATAAAGAAGAGTTATTCTCGTCGACTGCGTGTATGAGTGGTGCAACGACGTGCTCTCCTTCACAATGAGTCTTGCAGGACCACTTCCCGCCCCAAATATTCAGAAATGCATAAAACTCGAGGAGATCGCTAGCGAAGGTGTTTTTAAGTGGAGTACATCCGGAAATTTCAGTGCGTCTGTGCCAGAAGCGGGTCACTGTATAGTTGTGACCACAACTTAAATTCAAGTCAGTTTTTTTGACGCTAACAAAACTCACAGTCACCAGAAAGTTGAGGTCCGCGAGGTCGCCTTAACGTCCGTCGGGAAACACAGGCCTCACTGGAAGCCTATAGCCCCACCGCCGCTTCGAGCGCGCAGTCATTATTCCTTTATTTGTGATTGTTCAAACCGTAATCAGCGCAATTATACAGAGCTAAACGCAATGAAAGCCACTTCCCGGAGGCAGATACAAACACTTACTTACCCGAACCTCCACAGGTATAGCCTCATGTTCCCTGGGAAATACTGGGCAGGTAGTTGAACCTGCAGCACACCTCCCACACCACGTCATTTGGTGTTGCAACAGCGATTCGCATAACACACAACACTAGAGGAAAAAAATATTTGATCTATGGGAGGCACTCCTGGTCAGCTCGAGCCCGGAAGAGATGGCCAGTCTCAGTGGAGTTTTGTACTATAGGGCCCCACTCATCGACGCCAACTGCAGCCCTTTTCATTTTAGTAAAAATTCATTCATTCCCTCATTGATTCCCTGGCTTTGCGGGCTTTCTACGTGACAAGTATAGTTCATTTGAGATTCAGCATGTGTGTTTTAAAGGGATGAAAAATGCACTTAACCATGCAATGGGATCGAATGACAGCAAGGTTCCCCATGAGGCATTAAAGATGGACAGTCGGCAAATTGAAACTAAAAAAATGGTTAGTATTGGTGCACAGCACTTAAGCGCCCGCTCCTGTGGTTTCACAGCGCCGTCGTTCCTCGTTGTAACCGAGCAAACGAAGGGCACACCGAAGACAAACAAGGTAAAACGGGCAGGAAAGCAAACAAAGAAGGAATGGCGACAGTGTGAGGGGGAGGGCGGTAGGCCGAGATGGCACGAGACATTCGCTCTGTCGAAGACGCGCTGGCTGCGATCTGGAAAATCTATGCCAAGAATTCTGTCAGGACTCGCGGAGATATGCGTCGCACGTAAAACTAAAGGAACAGCATATGCAGCTCACATTTGGAGAGAACACTTAAAAGCATTATCGGCGTTGACAGCATGAACACCACAAGGCTTGCCTGACACTCATATAGAATGCTGCGACCAGTTAACTCGGCAGTAGCAACATTTTACGTAGCAGTAGTTCAATCTTTCCATTTGGCTGCGAGGTGGAAGATTGAAGGAGCAGATGACCTTGGTTCTCCCATTTCTGTAGAAACGCTTGCTCTTCGCGAGCGAGGATGGCTAGGTGGGTTAGCTGGTATCTCCGAGTGGCAGCAGCGCGCTAAAACGAGAATGAAGCAGTGGACACACATAGCGCTCATGAGCGCCGTGTTTGTCTATTGTCTACAAGAAACGCATACAGCACTATGCGTTTCTTGAGAGTCACGACGCGAAAATGGTTCGTAAAAAGATCTTCATACGGCTCTCCATCGGTTCTTAGTACTAACTTCTTTTAGTTAAAGAAGAAATTTTGCTACGTAGATTCGCTAAATATTTCTATTTCGTTCTCTCGTTTTTTTACTACAGCTACCATAGCGCGCGAGCCCAGTTTATGAAGAATGCGACAGAGCTCTCCGGTTGAAACGACAGAGGCGTCTAAGGTCAGGATTCCTAAGTACCACGTGACTACAGGCGAGCCCGCTTATAACGAACACAACGGGAAACCGAAATCACTTCGTTATATCCGCTTTTCGCTATATCTGGACAGAAAATCTAGGTATACCAATGGTAAGGGAAACGAAGGTCTGTTCGTTATAGCCGCTATTTCGTTAAAACCGGGTTCGCTATAAGTGGGCTACACTGTATTAGAGTCATATAACTTGATGGCGTCACACCGAAGGCATGGCTGCTACAATAAATGAAATTGAAACAGCCGAGGAATTATTTGGAGCATCCAGAAATATTTCTTCACGCCGGAACCCACCCTGGGCAAACAATAGTTATTACTCTCTCTCTCTCTCTCTCTCTCTCTCTCTCTCTCTCTCTCTCTCTCTCTCTCTCTCTCTCTGCCCGTGGGGGACTGACATCTTCCCGTCCAATGCATTTGTAAAAGAAAACTGTGCTGAGAGTATACAGCGTGCACTGTGTGTGCCCTGGAAGCTTAGGTCACCCCGCGTGGTCTAAGGCAGAAAATCTCATTCTGCAACAGTAGCTTTATGTATATACAAAAATAATTTTATGCATTTCTTAGCTGTGCTCCGTCGTTCACTCCAGCACCTTCCGCAACCGTTTCCTCCGTGCGATTGACCGACAGCTGCCACTCAAAATTTCCGAAAGAGAGCCTCCCTCGGTTAGACTCCCAGAGAAGTAGTTTCCTCATGTGAGCCGCGTAAGGGGCGAATCCTCAAGGCAGCCTTCGAGGAGTGGGTCGATAAACGATGTACGCAGGAGGGCCGCGAATGGCCGTTGGGTCAGTGAAGCGTAAAAGAAATGATATATGCGGGTCCTCACGGTTTTCTGACTAGCGCGGAGGCCGCGGCGGGCCCTTAGAAGACCATTTGGAAGAAAACGCCGGCATATACCCCCGCACGGCAGGGAGGCCGCGCAGGGACGAGCAGGCCGTGCGCTAAGGACAGGCGGACCGCGACGGCTTGACATACTTCACACACGTGGGAGCCGCTGGACCGGACGCGTCTGGTGCGGCTACATTACAGCCGGGAGCTGCTAACTCGATCGCACTTCTTCTTTGAGGCCGCGAAATTGAAGCTGCTCTCGGAACCTTCGTCGTGGGTCAGAAGACTCTTTTTTCCTTCCCTCGGGTCTTCTTGGCTTTCATCCAACCTTTTTTTTTTTTTTTCTGAACGGAGAAAAATTCCCTTCGCAGCGAAGATACCTCTCATTTTTACGCTCCCATTTAGCCTTCTTTTATGCAGCGTCGACGCTTTTTTTGTGTCTTCACTTGCATGGCTCGGAGCGGATTATTCTTTTGACACGATCACTGAACGGTCGTCGTACAACTGGCGGCGTTGGCTCAGCATTGTCCTTTTAGGGGCAAAGCCCCTTAGGGGCTGGGGCTGTTGGCATCTCATGTCATCGTCGTAACCATCGTCTCATGCAGACACGGCTACTAAAGCGTCGGGACACTCGTTTACGTCTCGCGCTAGAGCGTAACGCGTACTAAAAAAAAACACCGGGACACTCGCCTCGCCTCGCGCATGAGAGCTTCGTGCTTCGAAGACAAGAGACTTTTACAGCAACGATGTATACCTCTACCTTCTAACAGTTTCATCTCCATTGGCAAAAACGCCAAGGCGCCAAGAATACACTTATACACTGTATGCTTCGCCCCTCCCCAGGTTTTACATTAGTGGAGATGGCCCGGGATTTTTCTTTTTGTTTGCTTATTGTTAAAAATGTACTAGCTCTTCCCCTTCTTGTTATCGCCAGTTCCAGACGTTCTTTTAAAAAAAATGAGCGCGAATCGGTTTTATTTAATTTGATTAGAACGATTTCCAGCTCTTTTGATCGCGGAGTGTGATGTTCAATGTTTTATATTTCGTTTGTATCCACGCCTGTTTCCTTGTTACACACGCAACCCGATAACTCGCCTACATTGACGTCGAACGCAGAGACAAGCACCCTTTACGCGCGCTCTTCTCTTTTGCGCTCTATTTGTGCTCGCCCTTTAGTCGTGAGCTGAATAAAAAGCGCATGACGTACGTTATTTGCTCCCGAGATATTAATCGCCCTAAGCGTTGACCTCCCAGAAACGATAATTATGAACCCGAGTTCGCTTTCTAGGGGCGAAGCTCCTTAGGGGCTCGGGCTGACGGTGTCTCATGTCGTCGTCGTCGTAACCGTCGTCTCATGTAGTCACGGTACTAAAACTACTGGGACCCCCGTTTACGCCTCGCGCTAAAAGGTTTCGTAATGCGTACTAAAAAACACCAGGACACTCGTCTACGCTCGCGCTAGAACCTTTCGTGCTTAAAAGACAGGATACTGTTACAGAAAAGCTGTATACCTCTACCCCCAATGATTTGAACATACGCTAGCAAAAAACCAAGGCGCCAAGAATACACTTATACAATGCATGCTTCGCCCCTCTCCAGGTTTCACGTTAGTGGACATGGCCCGGGATTTTTTGTAGGTGCTGGGTTGGATGGGAACTTCGAGGCACAATACTTTGTTGCAGTTTAAGTTCGCTGAGTTGAAGGTGTAGTTTTGCTCTATTTTAATTGTTCGCACCCTATCAATCGGGTCGACGTTTTAGTTAGTGTTGCCGAAAAGGGTGCGCAAGGGAGGCTGGCTGTGCTTGCATTTCAGATCTGACTTCCATACGGAACACTGCGGTAAAAAATCAAACATTCATTGCGAAGTAGGCCAACAGTCCGAAACACAAAACGACTCGCTTCCAGGGCTCCTTTTCTCAGCCCTACCTCGCCTCGCACAAATACCTTATAAATAAATTAGCCTTTGAATTCGACCAGGTACTTCTCCCTTTCCTTTAAAGTTATATTATTTAACAAAAAACGAATTTCATGAATAATTTATCAATCCGGTAACGAAATAAATTGGATTTATTCTTTGCATGTAGATCTTGCAATGCCTTGTATACACGTTCATTCGCTCGCCTTACATGATCATAAGCCCTATTCATCACTCAACCGCCGGCACCCATTCGCGTTCAATCGCCTACCACGTCGTTACTATCCCTTCCGGCGTCACCATATTCAAAGACCATAAAACGACGCCAGAAGGTGCGAATTGTGTCCCATTGAAGCTAGCATCTTGGCTACATGAGGATCTTGATCAAGTTTAAATTGCATGCACAAGCCTCACGTAATTCGCCGCTATCAAGACGGGGGCGTTCTTTCGCACTGACTTGTTTGTCTCCCATCTCCACGCTGCGACATTTGGGTGCTCATTGAATACACACAGTGATCGCGTGCATAAAATGTCCATCACCGTTTAAGACGCCAGGCTGAATTCCATGCGCGGACTCCCAATGGCCAGAGGGAACTTTCAGAAGGGGGCGTATATTTGTCGTTGTGTTCCGATTTTCCGCTCCGTTCTTCTGGAAACTCGCTGAATGCCCGTAGTAGTCACATGCATAACGTTCTCGTGTGGGTCCCGATAAGACGCGTTCGAGACCGCGCGGCGCAACCCGGGAGGTATCAAGAAGGGGCCGGTCGTGCAAGCACGCACAGCGTAGTGTGTGTATACACTATAGCGTTTCCCGTGCGGTCTTGGGTCGCTGATCGCGAGGGGCCGTCCGCGGCCAAGCGCGCAAAACGCCCAAGGGCGAAGCCTCCAGCATGCCCGACCTCCGCTCTCTTGCGCCGAACCTCCGTGCGGGCCGCACCGGCAGCTGCGGCCCGCTGAGCTGCCGCCGCCGAGCCCCCGAATGGTGCACGTGCGTCGTCTTTGAAGCTCGGAACGGAAACAACACGCGACTCTCCTCCGGTCTCTTCTCTTCCGTGGCGCTGCTCTGCCGCGCTCGCCCGCTCTTGGGCTTGGCAAATGATTCGATTTACGTGCATGTACGCACGTAATCCTCGTGGCCGTTGAACGGGCCGCACGATGTCTTCCTTTCTTTCTTTCTTTCTTTCTTTCTTTCTTTGTTTCTTTCTTTCTTTCTTTCTTCTGTTTCTTCGCTTTCTTCCCTTCTTTCTGTTCTTCGGTCTCTGATTCATTTTCTCCTTCTCCCTTCTCTCTTCTCGTTCCTTTCTTCGTCTATTCCTCCTCTCTCCATTTCCTTCCTTCCTTCCTTTCTTCTTTTCCTTTCGGAATTCACATGCAAAGTAATATCCGAAACATACCATGTATGCGTTTTTAAGGCGAAAGCAGTAAGTGGACCATTGGGCAAAAAAAAAAAAAAAAAAAAAAAAAAGCTGGCATCCGGTATTTGCTCCCGACTTCCGGCGTCTGTAGCAGCATAGCGGCTTCTCGCACCCACAGATGTATATTGGACAAAAGGCCGATCGAGAGAAAACGCTGCCATTGGGCATCCAACGTCTGGCGCACGTGACAGCAAAATGCCTCTAAGCCTCTCATTGGCTGCAACGTGCCACGCTGCAGGGCAGTGTGTATGCCGTACCGTTATGGAGTCTGAGGCATCTACATCGGCGGCGGCCGCGACATTAGGAGCGAAATTCGAAGACAGCAGTACAAAAAAAAAAAAAAAAGCAGGGACGGAGACAAGACTGCAAGGACTGCTCAGTCCTTGGCGTCCTGCCTCCGTTCCTGCCTCCTGTTTTGTTTTTTGCGCTGCTATCTTCGAATTATGTACGAACGCGCTCAGTTTCCAGGTTAATCGAATTAGGAGCAAAAGGTCGCCGGTGGCGTTAGTACACAGCACGTACACCGCAGTGAGAACTCGACGACGTTACTTGCAACACAAAAATCCCGGAACATCTCCACTAACGCGAAACCTGGGGAGGGGCGAAGCATGCAGTGTACAAGTGTATTCTTGGCGTGTTGGCGTTTTTGACAACGGAAATGAAACCGTTGGGCGGTAGAGGTATATAGGTTTGGTGTAAAAGTCTCGCGTCTTTGAAGCACGAAGCGGTCTAGCGCGAAACGTAAACGAGTGTCCTGGTGTTTTTTAGTACGCGTTACGTTCTATCACGATGCGTAAACGAGTGTCCCGGTGTTTTAGTGCCGTGCCTACATGAGACGACGATTGCGACGACGACATTAGACGCCGACACCCCCAGCCCCTAAGGGGCTTCACCCCTAAAAATTGAAAGCCCTCGGCGATGTTCTATTGGCGAATAATGTTCTGCCGTCACAACTCACAATAACTACTTGGGTGTCCTCAAATTGTTTTGTTTGGCGTCAGTTTCCACTGGTATTTAGCTCCCTAATTATCCGGATGTAAACGTTAACGTGGCAGACAGTCAGGAGATTGCATGCTGTAATAAATTCTTTATGTATACGATTCGCCACAGTGCGCCTGAATGACGTTCAATGAAGAAAATATCACGCACGGACCACGAAACCCAAATTACGGTTTCCCTCGAAAATTTGATGCGTGGTCTCACATCACGCAATGCGGAATGTCATGCAAAGCTCGTATACATGTACAGGGTGTTGCGACGATAACTGGAACACTTTAAAAATTTTTCCTGAGCGATCCGCCGCTCTGTTCGCGCTCAAACTTCACACAAAGGTCGCATTTTGAGGTCTATTTTGTTTGACACCGGGAACAACAACGGTACTTACCTGTTTATTATGAAAATAAATAAAAACGATTTTCGCCTATGGGAAAATGGCCGCTGATTTGGACGTGCGAGCCAGCGCAAGTTGATGTTGGAACGACGGAACCACCTGCAGAGTGAAACGCATGTTTGGGATTCACGTACGGAGCCAAATGGTGCAGCAGACGATCAGAAAATGCACCTAGAAATGAGCTAACAGACGATCAGAAAACTCGGTTTTCGGGCTCGCACATCCAAATCGCCGCCATTTTCCCATAGGCGAAAATCGTTTTTATTTATTTTCAGAATAAACAGGTAACTACCGTTGTTGTTCCCGATGTCAAACAAAATAGACCACAAAATGCGACCTTTGTGTGAAGTTTGAGCGTGAACAGAGCGGCGGATCGCTCAGGAAAAATTTTTAAAGTGTTCCAGTTATCGTCGCAACACACTGTATAACGTCTGAGTGCAGATCGCATTTTCTCCCGTATATGCTCGACGAAAATATTCTGGCACTCGTGATATTCCAGTCAACTAAACCAGAAAACCAGAACAACGTGGCCTCTCGGGGAAGGGGGGGGGGGATTTTTTCTTTACGATGGCTTCCATAGCCAACGGTGTTTTTTTTACAGCGAAGCTGTGCATGTCCCGGTTTCCTGCATCAACGGAAGCGACGCTGACAAAGAGCCGCACGCGCTTGCTTCATACCAAGTGCAAAATACTACTCTGTAGCTCTCAATGCAATGTAGTTATCTTAAAAAAAAACATACCTAATACGTCGCTAGGACGACCCTATTATAACGACGAACTTTATTCGCTTGTCATAAGTGGTTAGTTCAGCGTGAAGTTCCAAACTTTACAGAATTATCGCCTGCTGTCGACACATGGCCATGTATACGGAGGAATTATATGGTTGCGAAAATGGCTATAACCCTTGTTTAATCAAAACTACTCCAAAACAAACTACATTGTCCCGTAGCCAAAGACGACGCAGCTGTCTTGAAGAAGAAACAAGTTTATTGGAGCGAACATGTGCTCTCCTAACAATTCGAAGTATACAGGGTCGGCGAAGCAGCAGTCAACAAAGTGACGTGCGCAGGCGAGCATCGGCGAATCGAATACAGCGGCGTCTGCTCTGCGGGCACTCATCTCTTGGCGCGAGTGTTTCTCGAACCGTCGAATTGCACCCAGAACACTGTAGATCAAAGAAGATTATTCTAGGCTGGTGACGTTAGTTCAAAACACTCTCCCTGTCAAAGAAGATAACACGTGCGGCATAAAAATAAAGAATTGAACGCGCGCTTCACTTGTCCCACGGATAACACAGCCCGGCGTAGCTGGTCTTTAAAAGCAAAACATAAATAAACAAATCCAATGCATGGTTCGCGGCAATATGACAATTAGGTGCTAAAACGACTCCAACTTTATTTCGAGTTTCATCTGGGTACCTTTCGTAATTACGTGGTTCACCATAAAGTTGTAAATACTGCGGAATTCCCCTCTGCCGTCAATGCATCGGGTATACGCGAGGGAAACGGACCGCGCCTTGTTTGTCGGCAACAATATCCTCTAGTCGTTCCAAGTTTCGTTCAGCTAGTTAACTAGGGAGTATGCTCAATCGCAAATTGCAAACGTCTTTTGCTTCATGCACTCCTCATCAGACTGCGCCCGGCTTCGCGGTCATCCTTCTTCAAGGAGTGGAAGGGCCGTGAATTTTTTCCTACATAGTAGCAAAATCATACGGCTGTTATATCTGATGCTACGCATTTACCTCCGTTTCTTTTTTCTTTCTTTTTTTTGCAGACAGCTGCACGTAGTTCAGGACAAAAGGCGCCATTGCGGCAAAGCTGCTGCACCTTTCCCTACATTGGCGTTTGCGGCAGGGTGCGGGTTTTCCTTTTATTTATTCCAGCAGCGCGCATGCTAGATGGCTTCCGCTGCGGTACCTGTAATTATCTGCCTGATTGGAGCGGCTTGTGTAGAGACTTTCATTCTAGAGAGACGCATCGTTGCTGAAGCAGTCCAGGAAAGAAAAGAGATTAGGGGCTGTTTAGCTCGCTAATCCTTGCAGAGTAGCTCATTATTCAGGCGAAAAAAGAACAATTTTTGGGAACGCAAACGCGGCCTATTTTTATTCCCTGTGATCTAAATGTCAGGGTATCCTGCTTTTTATCCTTCTAACAATTTGATGAAGTGACGCTCCTCCGTGGTATGATCTGAATAAAATGCTCTAGCCCTATTCAGCTTACAATCACAAAGGACTTCTATAAACTGCGGTCACCTCCCTCCCCTGTGTCCTCCATGTAGCGCGCCGTGGTGCGCGCAGCGAACCAATCTATGCTGGCAGGTAGGGCCTCCATCCCCACCGAGGCAGCTGTGCGACCTTGTACCCTTAAATGGTTCAGTGCCCACAAAAATCACCGCATTTTTCGTATGAGGTCGGGGATGAACAGATGAACACCGTTATCGTCATCTTCCTCCGATGCATCTAGTCCTTACCGAGACAGACGGAAAGACACGCAGACAGAGTGAGTGAGTGAGTGAGTGAGTGAGTGAGTGAGTGAGTGAGTGAGTGAGTGAGTGAGTGAGTGAGTGAGTGAGTGAGTGAGTGAGTGAGTGAGTGAGTGAGTGAGAACAGGAGAGGGAGTGAGTCTCTTTTTCTTCCTGTATGTGATCGTGCGCGTGTGGGGTAATCGGTTTCCCCTTGTAAGTACAGCCTTTAATTTACGGCCAGGCTGCGAGTAGTAATCTTTCTTCGAATGTATGTCAACATTTTTTAATATCACAGAATGTGATGCATTCAAGCAAATAGTAGGTAGCCAAAAATAACAACACAATTTGTCGCGGAACAGTTATCTGACCTCACCCTTATGCACGCAGTTCCTGATTACTTACTTTTAGTTTTTCAGTGCGTTGCGAACATAATCGTTCACCTGTACAATTAATAAGGTACATGCTGCCGGAGGGCATTTGCTTTACACCTCAGAGCAGTTACGAAGTAACCTAAATAATTAAAACATAACGTACCGCACTGGTTACGCGGGTGTCTCCCCGTGATGCACGGGCCGTATGAAGCTCAGTCCGTGGCGTGGGAATGCTGTCAAGCTGACCTGTAATCATCCGAACCGCCACACACTCGCTATAGCTGGTTGACCGATGAAATTTGGACTACTCTTTCACTTCTTTTTTTTCTTTTCGTGGCTTTTATTTTCGGTTCACGCTACCGCTCGCCGTGTGAATTCCGGTATTTGCGCTCAGCATTTTGTGGCGCGGGAGGTCCCAGTTCCCCGCTTGCCAGTTATATATAAGCGAAGCCAGTCGGGCGTAGTCTTTCTCCTCTTTCGATCTCGTCGGCTGGGTGCTCCCGGGAGGAGCGGAGGTTCGCCTGCGCGCTCGACCGAGTCGTCCGTGTGGGCGCGCGTGTATCTCAAGAGAAGGGATGCCTCTCTTCGGAGTATTATACGGCTGCTCCTGGAATTCTGGCCTCCTTGGTCCCCTCCTCTCTTCCGGAGAAGAGTGCGTGTAAACTGGACGGATGCTGCGGTGACCACTGCCGCCACCGCCGCCGCGTTGACCCGAAACGCTTAAGCTTCCTTGGCAATGCGCCTCTTCAGACGAGAATAGTGGTCCGCTGTCTCGACGACAGCCTCCTGGGAACTCCGGATGCGACGAGGCAGGGTATCTGTCGGCGGACGGTGTGCACGCAACAGGATGCGCCGGCGTGACACTGTAAGCCATAGCCGTCCACCTCTAGGGTGCACTAGGGTGCACTAAAATACTAGGGTGCACTAAATTCGGCGCGAGCGGACGCAAGGATATGCATGCGCACTGCACTTCAAGAGAGAGAGAGAGAGAGAGAGAGAGAGAGAGAGAGAGAGAGAGAGAGAGAGAGAGAGAGAGTGAGATGAGAGGAGAGAGAGAGAGAGAGAGAGAAGAGAGAGAGAGAGAGAGAGAGAGAGAGAATAACACGGCTGCACTCACTTTTGGCAGCCTTACTTTAGCTCTAAATGTGGTGGCGTTTTCGTGGGGAAGCTGCGCAGGTGGTGTGAGGGGCAGATTTAACGTTGCGTTCAGGTCAGAGAGCATGGAAGAGGCTGCGCTTCCCTCCGCATCTTCCTCCGCCCTCGCTTTCCGTTACTGTTATGAGGCCAGGGCAGAACGGATGAACCGATGGACACAGGCCTGCGTTGGCACTGCTAGGAAATGTAAGCGCAGTTTTGTACAATGGAGCGTGTCCTGAACGGAGCTAGGCAGAATGGAGGGCGGTTTGGTAAAAAGTTGAGGAATAATTTGGTCCTGTTATAGTTGTAAGAACTAATCACGTGGAGCAGTTAGAGGGCAGATTTTTAGAACGATCTACCACCGCTTGCCTTCGATTGTTATGACCGCTCGATCTGCTGCCACAAGCGGTGGAAGTGACGATGGAGACAGAGATATTGGTGCGAAAGCGATACACGACATTTTAATTAGGCTGAGTGACCACTGTAAGGTTGGACACGGCTCGCCGCGAAACTTCTCCGCGTGCACGGCCAGAAAATCTTCGCTGGCGCCTTGGGCTTTCCGGGTCGTCGTTAGGACACTTCCTGTGCGCGGATTTTCGTGCCATTCGGGACGCCTGTAACCTATCGAGCCGTCGCTAACGTCTTCGGCCACGTATCCGCAGACTAACACTTCCTGCAAACGTCACCCCCTTCTGGCGCAAGCGGGCACCGCAATCGCTTAGCACGTACCCCTTCGTGCTTGTTTGTCTGCTGTGACCTTTTCATGACACCGAATAACTTGTGCCGTCCCGTTGACTCGCGCTGTAAGACACTGTTTTTTTTTTTTTTTGTTGGTTTGCCCAGCAGTACAGCTTGAGGGTTATGGTGCAGTGATACTTGGCTAAGCGGCACCACTTTCTTTCTTTCTTTCTTTCTTTCTTTCTTTCTTTCTTTCTTTCTTTTTCTTTTCTTTCTTTCTTTCTTTCTTTCTTTCTTTCTTTCTTTCTCTTCTTCCTTCCTCCTCTCCTTCTTTCTTTATTTCTTTCTTCCTTTCCTTTATTCGCCCTTTACTTTTCCTTGCTTCTTTCATTACTTCTTTTGTCCATTTGTGTTTTTTATTTCTGTCACACCACGCACGGCCACGCAGTGAGAAGAAAAAATATAAATACCACGAGTCTAAGCGGGGGCAGCCGCAGCACGAAATTGAGAAACAGGAAGCTGCGTTATGCGCAAAGCCTACAGGTATGAAGAAGTTAATGCTCATAAATAATAACTACCAGTATCACCTCGCAAGATCTTACGTGGGAGTCTTTTACCAAGGAAAACAATCGGTGTTACGCAAGACTGACTTATTGCTGCCCGCGACAATGACTTTCCGCCCTGCACGACTGACTACATTATATCTTTGGGAAGTGCAACTGGCGGAAGGCTTCTCTATTGGATCGGGCTCCAGCGCGCCAACAGATAACGAAAATGATGCATATCTGAAAAATTAAAAGAAAAAAAAAACGCTTTTAGCCCCAGGACGTACACTAAGACCTGAAACCCGGCCCACTAAAAGGCGAAAACGTGACTCGTATAGGGTCGGCCGCGAGCTGTAATTATGAGTGGTGCTTATCGCCCGGCTTCGTGTGTGCTCCTGCGTGTCTTGTTTCCAGTCGCTCAGGTTATTCTGCTTATACGCTTCCATTCGCCTTGTATTGTTTTTTTTTTTTTACACTCTAAGGCACTCCCGTGGATCAGCTTCACCGCAAAGTACCTCACTGACTAATTCACGCCACCAACAATGAAATTCCGGAGGATGTCGATGTCCAGCATGCGACACGACTTAAAAGAACCTGCATGCTCTGTGGCACTACGAAATGCAGCTCGCATTACTGGATGTGCCTTGAGGGGAAGCTGAATTGAAACTTAATAAGGTAGATTGCGGTGAAGCTGAACCCCGGGAATGCCTTTAGAGTGTAGGTGGCCCTTCCCGAGTTGTTTCAGACTAGTACTTTTGCATTTCACTATAGCTGAAAAAAGCGAGTAACCAGCTATGGTAAGTACACCGAAATAAGATTATCGTTGACGTATACCTAAACCTCTACGAACTTTCCCTGCCAAAGCATGTGCATAATTATACAGTCGACACTTCCGACCTTTTGCAAAGACTGCAAACGCAATACGTGTAGTTTAGCGATTCCTCGAGCTGGACCGGAAAGACCAGCCTGCCGGGCGAATCGTTGTTCCCCGCCTGTCGGTGTAGTGCGTACGCGCTGATTAAAAGATGAGCCCTACCGCGAACGCGTGGGTGGTGGCGGCAGGACGTGCTCTACTCGCTCCGGCCGCCCTCCCGAGTCGGCGCACACGCACGCTGCTGCCTGCAAGATCCCTGACCCCCCGACAGGCAGACGCGAAGCTTTATGGACGCGGGTGAAAGATGTGTACTTAGCGGAACTTTTTCCTCGCCGCGGCCTATTCTTCTTCGGCTTGCACTACAGAGGAAGAATGCGTCGGTGGAAAACGAACGGCAAGAGTGCGGCGGGCGTTCGCGGAATAAAGGCGGACTGCCGCAGAGCACTCGGCGCTGCCAGACACCGCACCGGCCGCAGCAGCTTGCCGAAGGATGCACCGTGAAGCCAGGAGCACTGCACGGGGATATTGCGCCACCATTTCCTGCTGTGGGGGTGGTGGTACGCTGCGCAATACCAGCTCGCATTCTTGCTTACCGGCTCGGCGTAAAACTCGTTACCTCGAGTGCGGGGAGTCTTAACTTAATTCACCTTCCTCGCGCGCTTTACGTAACTACACGGAGACGAGATGGTCGGTTAGACAGGAGTTGTGTTGCTTGGCCAGCTGTGGAGGTTTTCTTGTGAGTGGAGGGCACTGTTTCCCTGTCGCAAGAAGCCGTCTGCAGTGGCGCGACAACTGAAAGAAACGTCTTCGAGATTTTTCGTGAGTTCCGAAGGGCGAAAGGCCGCAGCGAGAAAAACCGGGCGTATACTGCTAAACGAGCGACATCAGCGGTGTTGAGGGTATGGCGCCTCTCTCCTAACAATGGTTCACGTATCCCGTGAGTGCACAGATTCAGTTGTCATCAAGATTTGACAGAACTCCGTTGATGATTTGGTCCCTTCCTGGGGATATGTTCTTCCGGATTTTTGCAAGGGCTGCCCTAACCTCTGCCTCGGTGATTGGGCGATCGAGGTGAGCGTTGGGGGAGCCATTGTACGGAGGCGGGTGGATAGGGGGTGAACTGGGTATGTAGTGGGAATGGAGAGCACGAAGAAGATCGTCTTTGGTTCCCGGAAACTGATGAATGATTTTCTGCATGGTTTTACTAGTATCCCCTTTGCTTTTTGTGAAGTCAGGCTTATCCAAAAGCGGGGCAAAGATCCAAAACATAGAAAATCTGAGACCGATTTCTCTTACTTCATGTACTGGAAAGCACATGGGGCATGCTGCCATAACGAATGATAAAATGCCGTCTTTTCTACTACTTCATGCGGTTTTTGAATTACAGATTGAAACGGACGGAGTTGCTTGCGCGCGTATGGTAATGTCATGTTTCGACACTACATGGCGCCACCCTTCATATTTCAGAAGGTTTAGTGCCAAATTAAAATTATTCCCGCCAATTTGTTTAGATTGTTCTTGTGGTTACCCCGCTATATAAAACACCGGCTTTCGTATGAGCTAGAGGGCATGTACCGCACAAAAATCGGTTGTCTGTGGTTCAACCCGTGGAGAGCGAAAGAAGAACCTGCTGTTTTGTTTATTATTATTGTTTTTATTACTTTCAGTGGTGTTAAGATACAATCAGGTTAGTAGTATACAGAGAAGGGTCCCAAAGTCAAGAGAGTGCAGTGGGACCCTTGATTATTTATTACAATATGAAAAAATGCATAGAAAGCAGCAAATGAAAGCCAGAGATGTGTAGGGGCTAATGCATATTCAGTTTACTGCTAGAATTGTTACTTTTCCTGCTTAACGACGTATATGTTGTAACGACGTCACAGAGAGACACATAGAGAGATAAATAGAGCAAATTTTGGACTCAGAAGGAGGGGAGAGAGAGAGAGAGGGGGACTGTTTGTTGGAGACTAGCAGGCGAGGAAGAAGAAGAAGAGACCGTGCGCTCGAACGGAGCGTGCACTACTATCATTATCATTGTAAATTAGTCAGTCATCGCCATTAAAGAGGCGTTCGATCAGGGGTCCCACGGCTTCGTTTCCTGGCGGCGCACCCGCAACGAGGTGGTCGCTCCGCAACATTTGGTGCCGAAACCCAGGATGTGAAGCATCCAATACTACTCCCAAGTAGACATCGCTTTACCGAACTAGTGTTTGCGGATGCCCATCGTCGAGTGATGCACGGAGGAGTGGCGGCAATGATAAACAACGTACGAGAGCGATTTTGGGTCCCAAGAGCCCGACAAGCGGCGAAGAAAGTAATCAATCGATGCGTGCTATGCGCCCGGTTTCGCATTAAACCCATCGTGTCGCCCTATCCACCACTTCCCACCTGCAAAGTGCAGAAGGCGAAACCATTCGACACTACAGCACTATATTTCACCGGATCATTCTTACACCGTGATGCGAGGTCGTCAGAGGGCTCCGTTTCCTAGCGGCTAGACCGCAACGAGGTGGTCGCTCCGCGACACTATTCAATCTCTAGACAGGGACTAACTAACACGAGGAACAGAAATAAACTGGAACGTAATACGTGTTCGCCGCTTGCTTTATCGAATAGCAGACCAATCGCACGCATTAGCGTCTAACGGCCCCTTATTACACCCACAGGCCGGTTCTGACTCGGACGGGAAGCTCAACGTAAGGTCACTGAGGTACTTACAGGGCAGTTATGTCGTTCGCGCGTGAAGCCCACCGCAAGGTAGTTACGTGGCGTCTATGCAGGAATTATTGTAACACGGAACCTGGGTGCGTCACGATAATCTTCGTTGAATTCAGGCTTGAACAGTCGGGCCGAATGTTGTATGATTGGCGATTTGGCGCGCTGGTCCCAAGCGAATGCAGCCATGCACACGCAGCGGGGTGGTTGTGACGCGACGTAAACACCGATCATTCGCGTAAAAATAAACATAACGCGTGCGTGTCCTCTGCTTGAAAATGCTGCGGCATGCGAAGAGTCACATTCCGCGCAAAGGCTGACCCGCTTCAATATCTGTACGTAAGGCGTGCGCCCAGTAGAATAAAGAAAAGTTCTTTAGCGACCAGAAACAATCCACCAACACGAAAATCAATCAATCAATTAATAAATCAACCAAGTAATCAATCAATTTATTTATTAACTAATACCTGTAAATTACGAATGGGGATTATATACAGAAGGAGGTCCCAAGGTCGGAGACTCTAGCGGGACCTGGCCCCACACAATGACAGGCCGCTGGTACACCCCCTTTATGGAAGTGGGCAAAAGCGCGCACTGTGTTTGAACTCTGAATAGCTGCGCACAAAATTAATGAATTATTGCAGTTAAAACGTGTGTGCGTGCGTGCACGCGCATGGGTGGTGAGAGAGAGAGAGAGAGAGAGAGAGAGAGAGAGAGAGAGAGAGAGGAGAGAAGGAGAGAGGAGAGGAGAGAGTGAGAAGAGAGAGAGAGAGAGAGAGAGAGAGAGAGAGAGAGAGAGAGAGAGAGAGAGAGAGAGACCCCCCACGGCAACACCTCAATGAAGTTGGGGATTCAGCAGTAATCGCACCTGATTCAAAAGAAAGCAGGAAAAAATAGGAAACGTAATAATAAGGCTGCCTGAGCGAAAAGCTACAGAAATAGCAGCGTGAGGAGCCGTCTGCCCAGTCTAATATTCGTGACAACAATTCGTTCCTGCATGGACGCAAGGATGACTTGTTTAAGCAGTGCGCATGATGATGAATAAGCGTTTATTATAGGGCAAAGGGGTAAGGGAAGGGGACGTGGTCAGTCTCCTATGTTCAGGAGGCCGCGAGAGGACGCCGCCGTCGTCGCCCGGTCGACCAGCGCATAGCTTGGTCTTCACGGTCTTAGCTGGTCAGCAGCCTCTCCCATTGTTCACGGCAAGGGGTGGGGGTTAGTCGGGCAGGTATAGGATGGGGAGTGCGGGAATTCAATGACACGGGCGGGTTAAATATATTTCTCATCCGAGCGATATCTATCTGCGTTCAGTTCTGCAAGTAAATTAACTACGAAACGAAGTAATAATTTCATCCACCACGACTTGAGTGTGAAGAGCGTCTAACTAGCCGCCGAAAAACACTTTGCCTCGCTCTTGGGAAACCTCACTCCCTGGGCCGCGTTGTGGCACGGCTCCGAGGTGGCCCACCCAAAACAGTGCCGCGTGCATTTCCCATACCGCGGCCGGTGTTAGGCTTGGCTGATTTTTCCTTCGGAAAAGAGCGTGCACTTGACTTTCAAGTGGCGGGCCCTTTTCTTTGTTCTTGACTTCACAGAGCGTACTTTCGTCCGTTTGGTGCTCGCGAGACCAATAAACTTACTAGCAACGAGAAAGAAGCGTTCCTTTTTCTTTTCGGAGACCTGGAGGAAGGCTCGCATGTTCTGGTCAGTTGAACGCCGGCGGCTCCCTGGCGCCACTCACGTTCAAGGCGTGCTGCCTTATTTTGCAGTCATTTTCTTTTTCGAGGCGAGCGAACGCGATGGCTTATATGCGTTTGTGCGGCCCCCGTATGCGGCTGCGAACTGCGCATACATATGGGAGTATCTCGACCGGAACGAGGCGTGTGGCTCGCTGGGTCGTCGCATGTGCCGTATGGTCCGCAGAGGAGGCATGAAAGATGCTCGGCGCTTCTATTCTTTCGCCCCTCGCCCCTGAATTTTCAAATCCTCTGCGGAGAAAAGCTTAGGAATGCGGCGGCAAACTGCGGGAGCAGAAACCTCCTCGAGTCGGCTGCTAGTCTTCTGGCATCCGTGAGCCGGTTGATCCATCACGGGCGTTATTCCCAGCATAGAGAAAACGGCGCCCGCTTCGAGGAAAATGGGACACGCCCGACGTCCTTAATCACCGACTGGCGGGACACTTTCGAGTCGGGGGAACAAATTCAGGGTTAATTCCTTAGAACAAACTTGACTTGGTGGGAACTTGAATTGCGGTGAAAGTAGATGAGGACAGTGGATTCACACGTACGCGAACACACGTGCGCTCCTGTTGAATCCGCTTCTCAGTGGGAGGAGTCTCTGACACAGAGGCGTCTGTGTTGCACGATGGTCATGATGATTATGCAGGTTCCACTAAGGGACGATGTAATTCTGCTCTATTGGGCGCTCATCCGCCACCGTTTCTCATAAACAGCGATGTCGGGGCCTCCACGCTCCTCCTTCTTTTCCCCCTCATTCACGGTGCCTTGTGAGAAATGGGATCGCGACACCAGCCTTAATTCCTGTTCTGCTTAAGAGCACGATTGATGACGATGATTCGGGACTTACGTGCGTAGGCACAAACGCACAGTACACCCTGCGAAACGCCCCCGAACGACCAATAAGAGGGGCCAAATGTAGCGCAGTCGACAAATGACGAGGCCAAGCACAGGAATAACGTAAAAAAAATACAATATACATGGTGACAACAGCGCACACGAACGCCTTCCGCTGTTGCCTCCGCGCAGAATATTTTTTTTTCTTATTCCCATGCTTGGACTCGTCATTTGTCCATCTCGCTACATATGGTCACTCTGATTGATCGTTTTAGGACACAACAAAGCGTTCATGTTGGCTGTTGTCACCCCGCAGATTCTATTTCTAGGGGCGAAACCCCTTAGGGGCTCTGGCTTTCGGCGTCTCATGTTGTTATCGTCTTATGTCATCGTAGTATCATGTATTCACGGTACTAAAACACCGGGACACTCGTTTTTCAACGCCTCGCGCTGGAACGCTTCGTGCTTCAAAGGCACGAGACTTGCAGCAAAGCTTTTACCTCTACACCCAACGGTTTCATCTCCGTGGGCAAAAAACACCAAGGTGCCGAGAATACACTTCAACACTGTATGCTTCGCCCCACCCCAGGTTTCATGTTAGTAAAGATGGCCTGGGATTTTTTTTACTCGGCCTCGCCATTTGGTCACGCTGATTGGTCGTTCTAGGGCGTTGTGGTGAAGCCAACTGCGGTGATTTCTTAGGGTGTGCGCTATGTCGTCGTCATGTTTTACGCACTCCTTGTCAGTCGTGACGACGATGATGACGCTGACGAAATATCGTGACATGTGCCTGCGTACGAACAAAATTTCTCTTGGATGCAGGCGTACAATTATGATGAACAAATGGATGCGCACCGAAGAATAAATAACTAAGCGAAGGAGAGTACTTCAGCGGGGTTCTGTTTGTCAACTCATCACTAACGTCAGCCTGACGATCTCCTTTACAGAAACGGATGCGCTGTTCACAGTAGAGACAATATTTAAACTTTAAGTAGACACATAACTTTCGCAGAAGGCGGCCAAAGCTCTTCTCAGTCGCCTCAGCGATAAATTCTTACACAAACGATTCTCGTGCTTGACAAAATGAATTTAGGCAACACTAACTGGAATCGGTGCATAAGGTACAGAGAGACGATGAAACAGATTTGAGAAAAAAAGTATGTTACGACGGTGGGAAATGAACCGAAAGTAAACCACGAACACCACAACAATTAGGCGTAAATAAATATTCTAAGGTGCATACTCTAGTTGCTGCCGCTTCAGTGGCCGAGACCCCGAAATTTCACTTGCATCTTTCTTTCTCTTCTCCCTTCGATGCTTTTCATATCTTGCCTCTTTCTCCCGCACTCGCCGTGCGAATACGTTGGTGCAAACGCGCCGAGTGCGTTTCAGCATAGTTTCTTCCTTAGCCTCGTTTCCCACGCAACTCGGGCACCACAAGCCGCTCGCACTCCTCGACGGCTTTCCCGCCCTGCACGAAAGCTCGCAGAAGAGAAGCGTGTTTCGCGTATGCGCGTTTAATCTGCCACGCCACGCCACGAAAGAAGCCTCGTTCGGTCGGTGGCGTCGTCGCCACGAGCGCTTTCATTTTCGCGAATCACGAGTTTTCCCTCGGCCTAACCCAGCTTCCAGCGAAGGGTCCGCCAAAGGCGCCGAGAAGCGAAATCTTGATAAGTCCGCTCTAATGATTTCTTGTTTCGCGCATATTTTCTTGCTCTACCGCACATAAAGAGTTGTGGCACGCATTTAGATTTTTTGTTATCGTCGTTGTTAAGCGCTGCGAGCCCTGTGAACACGCACGCCATATGCCCAAAGGGTGACGTATGTTGTGTACGTGCTGGGCGGGTAGTTCCTCCATAACGCGGGCCATTCAAGTTTTTCTTTCTGCTTCTCCCCCCTTTGCTCATTGTCCAGAAAGGAAGCTGCCGACGGACGTAGTACGTTTGCCAGAATAGAAGCGGTACGCAGCTTCCCGTTCCGCTCGTGTATGCGCGCCTGTGCAAAGGGCGAGAGGCGCCAAAAACGCGTTTTGTGCTTTGTCGTTTCTGTGCGAGTGTTCGGGCTGGCAGGCTCTCTTTCCTACAACTTTCATCCCGGAATCTGTCTGGGCTTTCCGCAAGCTGAAGGGTGGAGCTTCGAGCCGCGTGTGCGGCCTTACGTTCCGGTAGGCCACAAATAGAGCGGTTTCTTACACCGCTTAAAAGCAGTACACCGGACCGAATACCGAGACTGTACACGACGTCTGTCTACCGGGCATACAGCGGAGCTTTTTTTTTTTTTTTTTCATGTCGAAAGCCTTGTATCTCTATATTTCATAAGACGCGTTGTGAGGTACAGATAATATATGACTGCGAGCCGGGGAGCGCGCGCTGGGAAAGGGAAACAGCAGCGCCAGGGTACGCCTCTGCCTAACGTACACTTCGAGCCGCCTCGAGAGGGGAAGCCATCGACGGGGGCGAACAGGAGGCTCCTGGGGATGGCGAGCCAGCGGAACGAGCTCCGGTGGGTGCTGTCCAGGGGCATGGTCAAGTGGTGACGCGCGCGGCCGCAAAATTCAGCGCAAGATCAACAGCAGGTCAACAGAAAGTCCAGATAGGCTTTCATCTTTCAATTGTCATAAAGTTGTAAGCGTTCCGCTATTTTTTTTACTAAATATAGATCGTAACGTTTGTATGTGCACAAAATGTTTTTATTTAAAGCTAGATTTCTTTCCCACTCCCCCCTACCATCTCTCTAATTCCAGAACTCCCCATCTGTTTCCCCTACAGCGCGCCCTATCGGTCATCTGCCCGCACTCGCCAACGACACTTCGCTAAAAGCTTTCAATCTTATACATCTAGAGAGTCACGCTGTTTTGACCGGGTCCACTGTTTCACCGCCAAATTCCCGACCCCACAGCTGAGCGATCGTCCCGAAATTCCCCTAGAGCAGTTTTGGCCCTCGACCTGAAAGGGGCTTTTGACAACGTTAGTCATGACAGCATAATAGCTGCCCTTATTGCCCCCGATTGCGGGTAATGAGCTTATTCATACATCAGAGACTTCCATCCGATCGTATGGCAACACTCAAGATTGGCAAAGTTACATCCGATCCCATTCGGCTTGGTGTCCGCGGCACCCCTCAGGGGTCCATGCTCTCTCCGTTGCTGTTCAACCTGTCCCTACTGAACCTCCCTAAAAGACTGCCGGATATACCAAATCTCGGCTACGCCCTGTACGCCGATGATATTACCCTTTGGACGGGGACGGGGTCCCTCGGAGAGATCCAAGCTACAGGCCACGGATGTAGTACGCCTATACGCTAAAGCGTGTGGCCTCCAGTGTTCACCTCAAAACGCGTCTTCACCCGACGCGTCTTCACTTAATACACCTGAATCGCTACGACGCTGAATGTAAATTTTGCTCACAAGTAGGAACACTCCGCCACATAATCGGGTGTGCGACTTTAGCCCTGAGCCCCCTACTCTCTTCCCGTCAACTAACCAACAAGAGCAATGAGAGATGTTTCTGCCCAGCCCCTCTTTGCCTACCCAGTTTCAGCTCGTGGACAGAGCACAGGCGGCGCGGACTGCATATGGGCTCCAGTGAAGAAGGAACCACTCCCCTGGGCCACCCCCGGGGCCGTTCAGAAATTTGAATTAAAATATTTCGTCCTCCTCCTTCTTTGTAAAGGGTCCTCGTTGTTTGACATTAGTTATGCCTTACGACATCGCCCTTAGAGAATTTTTAAGGCATTTCGTCCATTTAGGCTTGCTACATACGGCAAGCGTATGACTATTTTAAACATTGTAGCATTTTTAACAGTGAAGCTGTTTAGCAAACCGTAATTTTTCACGTCTGCGTTTAAAAATACCAAGAAATTGCCTGCACGCGCACGTGAGCTCGGGCCTCGCGGCGACCGCCCAGTGTCCCCTGCGCACGTTTGTCAAGCAAAAAGCGTATACACTTAGGGAGATTGGCCAACACTGGCCAAAAAGCTGGAGCCTTCGCCGTAATCGGGGCAACACTTGCTCGGAACGAGAAAGACACGTCATAGCGTATGCCCATTCAATGTGCTGTCCAATGATTATCACTTCCAAAAGAACGAAAGGAGCTCACACTTATATCAACAATGATGGAGCAAAGGTTGTTGCGGCAGCGAAGAAGAAGCAAATCGGCTTTAATCGTGGACCTAAACCGTCGTGATGGCCGTGAAGTTTGCATACAGCTCCGCTACCTTCAAGTCTTACGCGTTAGTGCGAGGTTCCTTTCATTTTTTTTTTCGTACTCAGTTCCTTTGTTGCTCTCCGCTCTAGCAAATTGGGCAATCTAGCATGAACGGGGAGATTGTCTGTTCTTATTTTAGTTTACGTTGGCGTTTGGTTGACGCTGACGTCGCCTTGACGATTTCGTAAACGGGGCTAAATGAAATCTTGAAATGTGGGCATCTTTTCAGCGTCTTCCGATGCGGCTGAAACACATCGCACTCACAAGACAAAAACCACAATTTTTGTACTCAAGCAGTACTTCTGGACTCGTTGTAAGCGTCGTTGAATTTTTTTAAACCTACGAACGCGGAACGCAAAGACAAGACGCAAAAGTAAGACAGCGCGACGCAAGCGTTCCATCCTGTCTTACTTTCACGTCCCGCTCATTTTTGCGGTTTGTTCCCTCCAACAGTCTATCTCCGCCAATCGCTTCCAGGTAGGTCCAATGGTCCCCTACATGCGTTGTGTTCGCGCCTTAGGACAACGTCCCGCAGGCTACGACAACAAGTAGTGCGTGCGCGTCGCGTTCACGTCTTCCTAACCGCTGTTCCACGTCGTCTCATTTATGTAGGCTACCGAGATAATTCGGCGATCGCGAGCACTTCCCGCCGAGTCTTCCCCCGGAGGCCTTTGTCGCCCGAATACGTCGCGACCTTGTTACCAACGCACTTGACGCTGGAAACGCCAGGAGGGATTCGAAGCTGCTGTGTTCCGCACTTCCGACCTCGGCAGTATCTCGCTTTCTGCTCACCGGAGCGCACGCACCCGTTTAAGGCAGCAGGATATGCCGCTATATCGTGGTATACAGAGCAGGTAAACATACACGTCTTTAGCTCGCCAAAAAGGACCGCCTCTGGCTGTTTCCTGCCTAAAGCGGGAACCTTGTTTTTTCTTTGTTTCTGCGGAAGCTGCGATGCCACTTCCCTCTCCCGCCGGGAAAAAGCGTGTCAAGCCAAGTGATGCGTAGACGTGCGCTATTATTTTGTCGTCCGTCGGATTAATTGCAGGTGCAGTCAACGTTCTTGGCTGGAGAGGCCGTATTTAAAAGCTTGGGCGTTGCTTCTTGTTTACAAAGCTCAAGGAGTACCTTTGAACTGTTTCCCCGTTAGTGGTACATTTTTTTCGTCTTTCCGCCGACGGAAGACGTAGCGTGCCGGAGAAAAAAGATACTAGAAACAAAAGAAAGACGCGCTAGATGGGCGGCCCGGAAGACTGTGTTTCTTGACCATTGGAGCAGCGGAGCTATAGGTGAGGGCTCGCGTGAAATGCTGCTGTAATGGCGAGGACGTATTAGGAGGCTGCCTACATCAAAACAGAAAAGCACGCGGGGAAAATGCAGTACTCTGATAATGGCGGTACGCGGGGTGCGTATATAGAATCCGCTTTGTGTTTCCTTCAACGCTTATAGTTGCAAATAACGCAAAAATATACCGGCAAACGAGAGAAATTAAAATAAAACGAGCGTACACTTTACAAGTAGCCAATGTATAAATAACACACGGAACCAAGACGCATTACTTGGTGCTTTCGGCTATTTGAACGGTTTTCTCGCTATTGATACCACTGCAACGAAAAACTTCAGCGTAACATTTCACTTTACGTTTCTCATGTCTTGGTACGTTTAGCTTCATTATCGTATACACAACAGTAGAATTTGGTGCTGTTGTGTACGTGTGCGAGCCGAACTTCAACGAGCGTGACATCAATGACGGCTGAGAAGTGTTTAATTTTTGTTTTTAATGGCTCGGGAAAGGTCCCGAAAGTTGCCTATGGCTGCAAAAACCGTGGTATTTCCTTTAGGAGACCGTATGAAGTTGTTTTGTCTATGTGAAATGTCAGCTATACTTCTATTCTTTTTATTTAAAATTTTTAAAAGCTTCATATGAAACACGGACAAGAACGAATATTTCCCATGTTTGATGGAGGCGAAAAGCAAAAACGGCGCCGGTTAAAGATCCCCAGGTGGTCAAAATTAATCCGGAGCCCTCCACTACGGCGCGCCTCATTTCCTGCGTTGCGTCGGCGCGTTAAACCCTACAACCAACCGAATATTTCCCATGTTGCATTTTTTTGTCACGTGGCGCAAAAAGCGACGTCGCAAACCAAAAGAGTAATAAAGAAGCATTGTAAGCTGTTACGATGGCTCCCAAGACATCACCTCACTGTTAAGGCAGAGAGTTGGGCTAGTTGGTTATTCCGTGAATACCTTTCACTAAGAAAACCAAGACCACGACGAAGAAAGAGGCACACTGGACGCTCCCTAGTCTTCAACTGAAAATTTCACTTTGCACGCGTGAAACATGAAATAAAAACATTACAAAAACGAAATAAAACCCGACTGTACCGTCAAAGTTGCGCACAACCCAACACACGCCAAGCTCGCGCACGCGCTCTTGTAAGAAGCGTAACTCTTTTTCTCCCAGAGGGATCGAAGTCATGCTTGTTGCTGGTCAGCGCTCGTGTTGTTGTTTCCTTTACGTGTCCCCTCTGTTTGCGCTGTTGCACCTCTATGAACACACATATCTGCTTCCACCCTGTGTGCATCTTCGTCCTCATCTTGTTTTTGTTAGTGAAATGTAGTAACTCCACTGCAGCGACAGATTTCCCCCTGTATATTTAGCATGAGCTCTACGTCTTGGCAGGCCCCATCAATGCTTTTTGGCATTAATTTTTCTAGTCCTCCTTTATTTAAAAGAGAAAAAAACATGAATTCAGCCAAGTCGGACCTTTGCTTTTAGACTGCTGGCGTCATATTCTTAATAATAATCGCTGCATGTTCCTTTCAATGCGGGTTTAAAATCACGCACCTCTATTCAGGTATATATTTTTGAAAGCAGTAACGCCTGCAAACTACAAATTCTCTTGCAGTGTTTCTACACGACGGCCCTTGCGGTATAGAGGTACAAAGAGCAGCAAACATTTGCCTACAAAGGAATCGGGCGCGGCCATCTCGCACCATCATATGTCCTTGTAAATCAAGCGTAGCGGGGAGATGTGCTTGGGGCTTGCCTAAAATATCATAGATTACCACTTTCACATGGTTTTGACTGAATTTTCTAGAATACAGTAAATGTTCTTCTAAGATGAAGAACGACATTAATTTCATTCCCGTAGGCGGACACAAACACGCTGGCCAAAACGCGCCGGTGTCATTCAGAGGAGCATGGTCGCGCCGAGCAGTCGTACACTCCTGACCCTAAAACGTACTCCGCCACGTAAAAATATATTACGCAAAACATATGTAAAGTTAGACGGTGGCGCGGCAGTGAACGTCCCCGTCTTGAGGATGCGTTCGCACAGAAACGCGGTGCACTATTATGTAGATGAAATATACTATCTCTGGCAGTGACATAGAAACTCGTTTCATTTCAGTTATCCAAGCAAACGATCCCCCTATTCTACGTGTATACCTTTGGCGCGATGGAGCCGATGTATGAATCCTATCTCTTGACAGACTCGGGGGGACTTTCTCTGGCTTTTATTCCCCTTCACTCTCGGAGGTGAACATTGATGATGTAGAAGACTGCCTCCTTATGGAAGTGCACCTCCGAGAGGGAACGTTTTCAAAGCCGACATAGACCGTCTTAACCTGCACCATATTGAAGGGCGTGGCAACGCAGGGCCATACATTCGCCCGTTTAAATGTACAGTAACATTTTGGGGGTCGTTATTGCACTCATAAAATGAAAAACGGTTCTACATAAAAAGGAGCGGCTAGTCACCGATTTTGTACAAACTACGTCGGTTTTTCTTTTTTTCGCAAAAGAAAGTTGCACAAATGTATACGCATTGAATTATCGTTTATCTTCTGTTTGACACAGTTCTCCCGTAATGAAGCCGCGATGCTTTCGAGGCACGCAGTGAGTCAGGTAAAACTCAGTTTAACATAGCCTGGTACAAAACGATCTGTTACAACGTGGACGGTGCGCCCGGGCTTTGGGTGAGCCACACAATGGATGGAACTATTTCGACAGCCCGTGATTCTCCGCTACTTCGCCTACATTCGAAACGCAGCCAGCTCTGCACGGTTGCTGCAGAAGCGCATCCGACTGCGACGCCTTGCGCAGCAACAGGGCGCCATAGATAAACGAAGGCATCCGCGTCTGACTGCGCAAACGTTCATTTTAGCAGTCACTCCAATCGTAAATTTTCAGCACTCCCCCGGCACGCCCTTTGTACCAGGAAAGTGCATTGTGAGCGGACGAGAGGCCCAGCACACAGGACGACTGCGCTGGTCGTTCGTTTCAACGCCAACGTCTGCTTAATTAAAGAAGTAATTGAACATCAACATCCTAAAAGCAGCCGACAGGCAAGTATAGCCTTAGAAAGACTTGCTCTATGCGGCAGATGCGTACCACAGATAACGAGCTCGCGGTCAGCGCCCAATGCAGACCACGGAAGCGCCCTGCATTAGTTGGGCGGGGCAGCAATCGCCTCCTTTACATGCCTTTACTGGGCTAAACTGCCTTCAGTAATCTTCTAATCCTGTTCTGTCTGCTGTCGTAAAACCGCTCACGATGCTAGTCTTAGGCGAGCGCGGGGGATGGAGTAACTAACTATACCGACCCACGTTGGCTTCCCGCTGTAAAACCAGAAGCCGATTGTGTTTTGGCTCGCATCAATCAGCGTTCGACATTTACGGCGTTCACCTTCCTTTTGTGTGAAGCCGGAACGGCGGCTGCACGGCGAACCTTCAAGAACTCCGCCCTGCCTGAGCGGAAGACGATTGGGCTGGACGCTGGCAGCGTGCGCAGTGTGGCCGAAACTTCTCAAGCGGTGTATTGTTTTCCTATCGCACTGGTCTGCAGCTCCCTTCGCTCTTTACACGCCATTGGCGTAACGTAGGGAGCCGCCTAACTTTCTCGTGTGATTTACTTTTTTCCGCCGCGGCATGATTAAAGACCGTAAGAAGCAGGTCCTTCTTGAAGCACGCGGATAATGACTGGCAAGTAAGCATTGACCGCAATCGCCGGCATATTACCGCGGCGGGGTTCATTTTTACTCGTTAGCGCTTTTCCTGAAAGTGTAAAGCGCCTTAGGGTTGAAGAAAAAAACGTCTTTGCGGAATAATGCTATAGAACCGCACATAAACACCGCTTGCAAACGACCCTGCTAAACAAATTTACTCGGGAGGTTGGAAAAACCCAAGGAGGTTCTCCAATGTTGTGCGCAAAGAAGGGAAGCCTGCCAACAACATTTCAGTCGCTCCAACTGTGGCGGATTATTTTAACGTGAAAGCGTTAAGAGTTATGTCGCAGAGAAGCTGGCGTTGCTGGCGGGACACAAAAAATCCTGATTGGTCGACAGGGTCGTGACCCTATCATTTCCCCCCTGCGGAGTCCGCCGAGCGGCGCTGACGTCATGATTCGTCTCGAAAATGCAGGGCCGCCTCTCGGCGCCGGGAGGAACACGTGTGCAGTGCATGCGGTGCCGTCTAGCAGTGCAGGGTGCTCTTCTGTGTCGTCTTGTACGAGTGCAGATGGCGCCCCTACATCCACCCTTAATGTCGAAGCTTAATCGTTCCCCTAGTTTTTTTTTTTCTTTTTCCTTCAGGATAATTACTCTTACGACTTCTATAGAGAACACTTCTTTTCAGAGCGAAGTCCAGGATTCGAGTCAGCTCGCAAATACAACTAATGCTTCGTTGTGAATATTAAACGTATCAAAATATTATTACAGTAACTACTGTGTGTGGAAGGCCTCCACGGTTTCGAACCGTCCGGTAGCTGATAACTGAATATTCTGTAAAGGGTGCTTTGCTGCAAATATAGTCACACTGAGGGAAAGCTAACTTCTTAAAGATAATATATATTGAGCTTGCCCATAATACTAGGGACAAAGCTTCGATACATTATTCTTTGGTGAGATTGCACACATTGTGACCGCGACACAAAGGAATATATGCCAGTATCAATCAATCAATCAATCAATCAATCAATCAATCAATCAATCAATATCAATCAATCAATCAATCAATCAATCAATGACGAGAGAAATGTGGCGATATGGTCTGGTGCAAATTCATGAAGAGTGATGAATCGCGAACACGACAAAGCGTTGTGCAAATGACAAAACTGCGTCACCATAGAAGCAACTTCATTAGGATAAATGAACAAAATATCGATCGGCTTGTACCCTGGTATGTGGATGTGTAGTACTCTTGGGTAAGTGCAGCGTCAGCGAAAAAAATATGTAACGCGCAAAACCATTGAAGTCGGTGTAATGGCTAGAAATCGTGGTCGACCTGTTAGTTCTCCGTTAGTTTTATTGCCCCGCCAACAGCTTAATTAACCAATACAGGCGAGGAAATTTAAATAACAACGAAGGCAAAACTAGTCGTAGGCAGATGCGATAAATTCTCTGTTTTAATCTGGGTGGTCTTCTATGCCATACCCCTTTTCTCTATGAAAATCATGCACCTCTCCATCTAACGACGACGATGGTTGAACGCAAAGCTTTCGCATTGATGGATTCTTTGGTTGACCAATACCACACTGGGAGTATGGGCTACTTTGGAAGTACGCACCACTTTTCTAGAATACCCACAGCAACTCTCGGGTGTGCATTCCGTAGTCCTACCGTTTGTGTGTTGGGTGTATGGCATGAATCGGTACCTGCTGTTCGGCGTTCAGTGAGCAATTTTTTGTGTGGGTGCCGGTTTTGAGGTGCTTATCTCCAAGATTTCCCCACGTCCCAACGTCCTAAACCTCAAAATGGGAAGTTAGGCTATCTTGCGGTTAACGGCCTTACGGCACCCAGAGCAACGCCATTCTTTTCTTGACGGACTCTTTTGTTGTCGTCTGAGTTTTCCAAAGCACTCACACCATGTCGAAATGGCGCATTCGGATAGACGCGGCTTCATAGCGCGAGGGACCCAGGTTCGATTCCCGCCACGGGTATCGTTTTTTTTTCTTCTTTCACTTCACCAACGATCATTCATCGTCATCGCCAGAGAGAGATGGCTTTCCTGCACGGCTTATTTGCTTACAACGGCATCAGTGAGGACATTAAGCTTCGTTTTAATAATGCTTTGTTAACGGTTTGCTTATGTTTTGTTGCCAGCGCCCATCCATGCCCAAGGCTGTCTTATCCTGCGCTGAAACTAGAACGTCCGCTTGTTCTTGATGGAGTCAGGTTGCGCCCGGCTGTCTTGTCCGTGAGGTGAATAGTGTAATGCGCTCGGCGATCACCTAAGCTTCTCTTCATGACCAACAATCTTTTCGATCTTACTGAATGTTCGTGGAAACGAATGCGCTGATACATTCACCCTTATAAACAGAAACTTAAAATGAAACAAAGTCACTGGCACCCCTGTAAGCGGCGGAGAAAGGTTTACGAAACAAATCAAAGTGCACTCAAATACAGTACACGGGGCTCCTATTTCATCTAACACCTTACAGGCGAGACGGAAGCGTTCGAAGCTTGCACCAAATCTCGCGATCTCGACACACAACCCGTGCCCCGTATTAAATGACAGGAAGCTATAAGTCACACTTTATCAGCCCCCGCACGCCACAGGGATGTAGCTACACCTCCGCCCCCTTTTTTCGCTGCCACCCAAACACCGAGCATGTGTGAAGCAAAAGCCTTCGATATCTATCGACGGTCTAGTCCAGTTTCTCACAACTCCGTCCGCGTGAACCTCGCCCAGCTTCCTGCACGGCCATGGCATCAGCGAGGCAGAGACCAGCGCCCACCAACCGAAGGCGAAGAGCACGCCAACAAAACAACAACAACGCTTAGAATATTTATAGACCGCGTTCCAAACGGTAGCGGATGGAGGCATTGTATCTGCGGATTGAGTGTTTTATTGCTTCCTTCAGAGACAATGGGAACCGATAGCCCTCCAGACCGCCCGCGCGCGTCTGGTCGCATGTTGGTTTGCTTCCTTCACTTCTCTTGCATTGTTTTGCTTGCCGGCGCGAACACCAAAGCAAAGCCGGGGCGGTCACTGCCGCCTCGGTCGAGTAAACTTTGGCGTCGCCGGCGCCTACGTGAAGCCGTAAACGGCAACTTGATGCGCGTGTACGGGCGTACTTGCTGGAAGGCGGCAGAGCGATTAGCATTCTAGGCTGGCCAGGATGCGGCGGGCATTAGCCTTCGTTCACGTACCTGAACCAGGCTGAATTAAAGAAGGCACAACTCGGTGACGTGCTAATGCTCAACTGTAGGCGTCAGGCTGTCCTATTGGAATAACCTGCCCGAATTTCGTTTGTAGGCCCACGCATGTTCAGCTCGACGCACGCCGCCGAAGCGTATGCGAATCACTCGGAAGTGCCTTAGAAAGGGAACACGAGGTGGCGGGCTACATACAGACTGGCTCTAGTCAGGAACTATGCATATGCAGCGGGCTTACTCTGACCTGGTCGGCTTCACCACCTCTGCGAGATGCATGCGAAGAGTGGAAGTTTCCGGGCGAAATTGGGCGCGCAGAAAAAGCCGCAAGCCTCGTTTACCTCGCAACCGGAAGAGCAGTGAGTGTGGTGGGTGGCGAAACGAAACACGGACAAGAAATGGATTCGAGTCACGAGCACAGCTTCCTACCCGTGAGGGGGTGTTGGAGTTAGCCTACGTGACGCGTGCAGCCAGTTGGCGAAAGCCGACGAGTTTCGTCTCCTGAACGCAGAGGGCGTATGCGCAGACTATATTGCACCAAATTTAGCGCAGAATTACGTGGAATCGGTGTTTTGCGGTGTTTCCCTTACAGACACAACGCATTGTTATAATCAGCATGTAACCAACGGGCGGTCTCGTTCCCCACCAACAGCGAAAAGCGACAAACACTTCTCGCTGCCTTTACTCCAGTAGCCACCAACCAATTGTGAGACAGCGCCCTGTCTGCTTCCCTTGCCCTCGCCTGCTTTTAGCGCTGCTTTCAAGATCTTACCAACTCGCCCAGCTGACTACCCTTCCTGATGCAGTTTTTGGGGCACTGTTCAATAATACATTGCTGAAAATACAGGATGATGCCTCAGAGACAGGGATGAAAGACCTGCTCTCAACAATCGCTGAAAGCTACAAGAATCCTGAGAAATGTCTACTTGTGCTTTTAAGCATTTTTACCCCGCTTCTCCTTATCACAAAAATCGCGTTTCGTTTTTGCATTGAAGGAGCACGTACATCCAGGCAGCGTATTCTTCTTTGTTTTTTTTTTAGTTGAACATGTAAAGGCACTGGATTAGACAGACCTTTGTGATTTCGTGAGTCCATTTCCTGTATTTTCTGTTTTATTTCTTGTGTTTTTGTGATAGGGCGCTAGCTTGGATTACTGCTTTGCGATTTTGCTAGTTAATTTTCAGTTTGAGTTTTTTTTTTGTTAGTGTTAATCGCGCGAAGACGTTTGCGATTTTGATGATTTAATTTTAGGTTTTTATTTTTTAGTTTTCTGCGGCGGACGGTAGACGCCAGATGTGGCTTTCAGCTGCCAAATTGTTAGTGAAATGCGAAATTTCGCTAATTATTTTCAAATTAGCCGACTGTTTGCTTCGTTTGGTCACGTTCTGGGTTTTTTATTTTGATTTCGCTTGATTCTTTTCTTCAGTTCGGTGATCGCTATTATTTAAGTTTGTTGTTCGTCTTTGAGTCGAACGTAATTTGGGTTATGCTTTCGCGGCTCACACGCATCTCTTATAGTGGGTTCCATCCTGCATCTTTATACAGACTCCAAGGCGGCGATACAGTATTTACGCCGAGTATCGAACAATTGCACCAATTCAAGGGACATCGACACGCTGCTAGACACGTACACCTGCCCTCTCCGGCTGTTGTGGGTTCGGCGGCGTACGCTCCCCGCTCACATTGCAGCGGATAGGGCTTGTCACCCTACGTCTATTTCTCGGCCGCTGCCAATGTTACCAACCAGTCCAATAGCAAACTTTCTCCAACGGAAGGACGATCTGCGTCGAGCCACACGTGCCTTCATCCCACCGTGTGGAACGGACCTTCCCAGTAGACTTGCTCGCTGGGAAGAAGTTTTGATGCGCAGGCTTCGCGTTGGAGTGGCGCTCTCACCTGCTGTGACCCGGGCGTGGCCTCCACGCTACCATGCCCTGTTCGATGACACCTGCCCCTTCTGCACAGCTCCTGCCGAACAAGCTGATGCGGACCATCTATTATGGGCGTGTCCTTCACTGGAATCAGCCAGAAGGCGACACCTGAGAGGCACAGGCCTCCATCCTGGAAGACCCCCCGACCTGCAGCGGTGGCTTTGGGGACCCCACCACCGCTCCCTTCTTGCCTTTCTCCGAGAGAAGGGTGCCCACCTCTACGTATAAACAGGTTATTTTTATGCAAACGGGCATTCTATCGCAAATAAAAAAAATCTCGTAGACGGCCGCTCCGTGGAAGACCTGCGAATGACCTCCGTGACCTCTGCGGAAGACCTGCGTTGACGTAGCACAGAACACAGACTGATCGGTCGAGGAAATGTTCTGTTGGTGCTTAGTTTGAATCCCCTCTGCATTTTTTTGCGTGCCACAAGTCCAGGCCAAGCAGTAATTCGTACTAAATTAAGGGCACGCTTCGAGCCCATATCCAGATTAAATCAGCTTGTGCCTGCAGTGTTGACAATGGCCTCGTGCAAAGGTATAGTCGGCGCGCGGCTCACATTGTTCGCGAAATGCCTCGGGATACACCACACCACCCCTCATTTTATTGTGAAAGGCGCGAAAAGGGTGAAATGTGATGATACACTTTTTTTTTTTGCTCATCCTCGCAAAGCAGCTAATCTCGGTATGCACATTCACGCGCATCCCACATTCTGTACCTCTTCCAAGAACACGGCATCAACACGCCGTTCCTTTGTGGACACGCGTGTGCTACAGGGGGGCCTTCACACAAAAAGATGAACTTGCCATTGCCTCTCCGTCGCTCCGTCACCCCCACTCCACGAGACGAGGCTTAAAATAAAAGACAAATTTCGCGCGTACGTAACGCGGTCAAACGCCTGCCATCCCACACTCTCATTGTGTTGTTCGCCTTTTGCACGCCGCATTGTCACCTTTTCGGCGCCAAAACAGTAATAACGCGCCGAAAAATGCTCGACACGACAGGTCAAATAAACAAAAATAATTCCCAGGCTTAATGTTCACGCCCCTCGCGGTGACACCGCCAATGCGTAGTAACCCTCGTGTCGCTGGACCACATCCACAGCGAGCGCGCAAGCGCGCACGCCAACGTCCCAGTTCCGGTCGGAGCACGTCCCGTGCGTGCCCAAAGAGCGCGACCGGCGCGGCATCCCGCCATCAAAGAGACGGGCGCGTCCGCCAAAACACACGGCGTTCGCCGTACGACACGCAGGGACGCGCACCACACCGAGGGAGGCGGCAGATGTTGCCAGCTTGGCTCGACATCTCGCCGACACCCTCGGTGGTGAGGTGACACAATCCTGACAAAAGGACACCAAGCCCCTGTCGGCGGCGTTCCACAGCGGCATTGTTCCTCGGAGCGAGACAGCAGCCGGCGCGGGCGAGGTGCTCGAGGAAGCAGATGTGTGCATGGCGAGGTTCAAGGTCATCGCGCTCCGGCAGACCGTGCCCGCATCGCTGGCGACGCTGCTCGCTTTATTCTGGCTCGCAGGAGGGCGCGCTTGGCCTTTGTCGTCGCCATCGCTGCTCCCTGCCCCACTGGGGTCGCCCTAATGGTACACCGGTGCAGCTTCTGAATTCCAGGCTGCGCAGCGCCAACGCTGTTTCGATTACAACTCTGTAGTTGATTCTCGGGCTAAGAGCGGTATTTCAAGAACGAGGTAGTAAGCTGTCAAAGTCCTTCATGCCAGCTTTGCCTAAGCAAGCGGATTACGCTGGGAGACACGGCTTAATGCAAAGCTCACCAAATGGGACTTGCTGCAGGCATATCGTACACATAAATCTCTGCACTCGTTCTCTGTCACGATGGATTACCTGTCTTTAGCGGACACAGTAGCACAGGGCCTGCCCAGAGCCAGAGTCCTTCAATGCTTTCACAGTCCAGGGGAGCGCCGTGGGGAATGACTCAGCTGTGAAACCAGCGTTGGTTTGCCTGCGCATCGAGTGTGAACATCCACGTATTGCTCAAAGAAAAAGAAGCTCCCTCCATAATGCGACTTAACCAACTGTCGCGTGCTATCGACCTTTTTTTATTTTTGCGACAGATTGCCCTAAGGCATGAAAAAAAGTTTTCATAGGTACAACACTGCACCCGCGACGCGCAAAAATTCAAGAAGAGACCGGTGCTGGGGCCCCCATATCTAGAGCTTGAGATCTGGGGGTCTCCCAGGATGGAGCCCTTGCCTCGGAGGTGTTGCGTTCGGGCGCCTCTAAAACATCATCCCCGTCATCTGTCACCTTTCTCATGTCCGCGGGTTAGCCTCCTATCTCATCTGTTAGCCAATCAACGCTTAGTCCTCCTCTCCCCGCCTGCTAACCACGTGTTCGTGATACACTTAGGGGGGGGGGGGGGGGGATCACTTGGGATTTACCATTTCGTGACCACGAACCCTTTAACAGCTAACACAAAAACGGTCGGCGTTGATATACACTTCGTAAGAACGCACGTAACGCATATGTGGCTATGAAGCGGAGTGTAGCGTGTGGCAGCAAGAATTGCAAGTATACGCATGCGCGCTCTTTAGTTGCGAAACATTATTTGGCTTTGCTCACAGACAGACGGACAGACAGACAGACAGACAGACAGACAGACAGACATACAGACAGACAGACAGACAGAAAAAATAAAGTGAAAAGTAGAAAGAGAGAAGATAGAGGACAGTGAGGCGATGCGGGAAGCGTTGGGCAAAATTGGATCCGGCTGTTCGCATACGTAAATAACAGGAGGACCATAAGAAAATATTTTGTGATGATCACGAGAGACCATAAGATTAGAAGAACATCCGAATTGAAAGAAAAAATCGTTCGCGGTCACCTAACCTATGACAGCCTCGAGTGTTAACATTAGCGTCAGAGTATCGGCACTCTTTTCTCTCATTGTTATATTCCGCCAGGGTTTTCATTGGTCAGTCGGCACCACGTGATATTTGTTTACATATGGGTGCAGCCATTTTGTTTTCGGACGCCTCTCCTCTCCCTCTCTCTGCTGCGCGGACGCTAGAGCGGCCGTGACACTCTGCCCGTCACAACCGGCGGCGGTTTCGTTGGGAGAGATGGCAACACTGCAAGCCAGAAACAAAATGGCCCCCATACGGTTCCGGGTGCACGAAGGGGCGGTACTCTTAAGCGTAGCTTATTTAGTGACGCTAGTTAACATGCCATACAAACACCGCACCGGGCGGTCTCCTGCCACCCCTTAAGCAAAAGGAAATGTGGCGCTGTTTACCAACATCGGGTTGCTTAGGTTATTCAGGCTCAAGAGAGGACCCGGCATAAACGCGTCTTTACAGAGCTTATGACACGTGCCATTGCCTGTATGGCGCCTTTGCGCGGCCCTCGCGCGGTGACTCTCCACCCGCGTCGTCGCAGTCGCCTCAGCCGCAGAGGTTAACGTCCGGTTGTGCTCGTAGCGCGGGTCTCACCACCAGCGCGAAATGCGTGCGAGGACAGCGCGTGCGTGAACAACCTGTCGGGAAAGAAAAAGAGACCGCCACCCCCTCCTTTTTCTCTGCGCCGTTGTTTCCAGGAAGCTTTCGGAATGCCGGCATGACAGGCCAATTTGGACGACGACGTGGCGGTGTCGCCACGGGGCTACACGTCCGTACGCTCCTCAGCTTTCCGTTGTCATCAACTTTCTTTTGTTCTTCGTTTTCATAAATGTTTACCTACTTCGCTTCCCGTTTCTCTGTCCTGGCCCCCCTCCTCGCCTCACGCACACTTAGGCTATCCTCCATTTGTCGAGTTGACACCGTAACGCTCTTCTCTGCTTGATGTAACAGCCGTAGCGACAAAGAGAGATCGTTGCGTACGAAGCTGGAAAAGAGGGCGCTGGAGCGCCTTGTAACCTGGAAGGCTTCGCGGCCTTTTAAGCTCCTTTCATTGTTTTGTACTTTGACTTCTTCCAAAGATCGAAGCTCTTTAGCCGCAAGTAAGCGCTGGGGCACAGACGTCGCCATGTGACCAAATTTTGAGCTGAGTACGATTTACATTTAGCAACGCTGTTTTATGGCAACGTTGGAGCTTGGAAACAGAAGAGGTGCGTGGTCTAGACAGAACGGCAGGCGATGCATTTCGACAGCCGTTCGACTAACCATGAATACGTTCATACGTTTATATGGCTTTGGTTTCTGTTTATACGGTTGAAAGAACGGGTTTCTTCCTCACTGGCTATAGTTCTGACAGCGGCCTGTAATTGCCATCAGTTCGTTTGCAAAAAGAGACGCTGAATTGAGTTTGCGGAAATCTTATTTGCAGCTGCATCGGGCAGTTCACCCCGTGTAATCTACTGCTTGACTATGTACTGATGTAGAGAGCCTTAATTTACCCGGAATTAGCAGTACAACAGGAAGCACTTCAAGCTGCCCGCACCAACTACTCCAACGACGCCCCAAATGGCTTGAAATATCTTCAAAATTCTGACCTCCCTGCTTTTGAAGGCTATCTTGTTCGTTTGATCAAGCACATGCTGTTTACTGTAAACGTGCTAGAAATTTCCTGCGAGCTTGCTATACTCGGGTACACCTTAAGAACGGCAACGGAAGCTGCCGCTGTGCTTCGTCACCACAGCCGGGCGTTACTCCGCGCGGCGCAAGTAGTGCGTTACTGGGAATATTTTGAACCAAGGCACGAGCCGTTTCCTTGAATTTTTTTTACTTGCTATGCTTACAAACTACTGCAGCGACGACAAACAAACTACGCGAGAAAAGGTGGACGACATCACGCCTTTGTCCTTTGAAAACGCGCGCGCCCATCGACATCCGGGTCCGTCGCTTAGGTGGAGTGATACCGTACATGAGCTATTGCCGTTCTTAACTTGTTCCCCAGTATAGCGTTCGTCATCGTCGGCGTGAGCGAAAATCAGGAACGGGGAGAATGATTCGAGCGGAACAGCTCGCTTGCGTTACGCTTGATAAAAGCGGCGAGGATTCCCTGAGCAAATACGCACAGGGAATCCGTTTACTCTCGTGCAAGAATACTGGACGTGTTTATCATCGCAACAAGAACGAGAACAATATATGGCTATACAAATAAGCATAAAATGGCTGGAAGACTTCTAATTACCCAAGAAGAAGCCCTTTTATTTTTACCGTTTTCTTTCTAAGACAAAAAAATAAACCTGCAATTGCGAATTACTCTCCACACCAGAGTAGTACCGTTTATGATAAATGGGCCCCTAGTTTCGCCTTCGTTGTCCCTCCAATGATCTAACTGAAAGAGTAAATAAATCGTCTCGACGTCACGTTTGGCCTGCATTGGACTGGCATTGGAGTTGCGTGGTAAGCTCGCTGAAGTGACTCTTAATAAGCGCGGTTGGGCAAGCAAGCAGCGCTCGGCATGCAAAGAAACTTAACGTCGGACGCACAGCGGGCAAGGCAAACGAAAAACACGACGGCGCTGTTTAAGTCGTGCTTGAAAAACGGCGGCAGTTGCAGTGGGAAAAGGAGAGATAGCTGTAGGGACAGCAGGCGTCAAACTAAAGAAAATAAATCGAAGACAAAGAAGAAAGAGAGCATAAAGAAAAGGGAGAAGAAAGCGGGATATCTAACAAATGCAAGTGAGCAAAGAGAGTTGTTGAAGCACTCGGTACAGCGCGCATACCGAGTCGTCATCACGCAGCGGGCACGCAGGCACGACTCTGCCCGGCTCCGACTTTCTCCTCGCGCGGGGGTGGAGGGGGGAGCAGGTGTCGTGGCCTCAGCGCGTGAGGCTCGGAAGCTGCTGCGTGGCGGTTAAGACGTACTACGAGGGGGCATCAGCCGCCGAGCGCATAACCCGGTGGCCCGGCTTCGCAACGGGGGAACGAACGCTCGGAGCTCGCTGACCTCGCCGCCGCCACCGCCGTGGGTGCTCCCGAGGCCCCCCTGCCACGCACGCCAGCGGAGTCTCCCCCCCGTCGCGAAAGGACCTTCTTCCGGTCGCCGCCGTTCCCTTCGGTGTGCGCACACCCTCGCGGTGGGAGGAGAAGGGGGACACTGTTGGCACATTACGCGTACTTTCACGCTGATAACATTGCAGATTCAAGATGCCACCCGGACTCTCCAAGCGTGAAGACTCAATACTACATCGCTTGCGGATGAATGTCGCCTACACGCGAAACTTCTTCCTCAAGTTAAAACGGACGACTTGGCTACCCTGCACGTACCGCAATGTGCGCGAAAACCTGCAGTACGGGATCGGCGAACTTGCGCCGCGATTCATTGCTCAAAAAGTGTCCTGCTGCTTTCGTGGGCATTCAACTGATGGGCGTGTTAGGTCCCCGCTATGTCCCAAACGGGACTCACGCATGACAAAAGCTTAGATCGCATACCTTCGAAGCACAGGTCTTGACCGGACACTGTGAATGGCTGAACGCATGCGTGCGCATCAACTTTTTCCACATCATCACCATCGCCATTATTATTGCCACAACATTCATCTGGCGTAGCAAGCTATAGGCATCTTTGCTCGGCTATTATCGCCCGACTCTAATTAAATATCGTTGCGGGTTGAATTATTGACTGCCGTGGCTGTTATTCTTATAGAGGCGGAAGGCAGATATATTATAAATATGTGAAATTTCGGTGGTTAAAACGAAATTACAAGGAAAAAGGTTTTAGGATACCTCAGCTTCTATTTGAAACACTTCGTAAAATTAGAGTAGGTGCGCTCTAAGGCAATTCCCGAGTTCAGCTTCCCCACAATGCACTCCTTTGACCAATCAATGTTGCCAACAAAGCCAATTCGGGGAATGACACGACGAGCATACCATTTGACTCAAAAGTGATGTGTGCTTGTGAAGTGCGCAGTGCATAAACACCATGCTTGCGTTGTGTGATGCCGAAGCGTAGACCGAACTTTCGAGTCAAACGTTATGCTTGAGATCGTCATTTGCCGAAATTTCATTCTTGGCTGCATGGATTGGTCAACCAAGTCTATTGGGGGAAACTACACCACAGGATTGCCTGAAGGCATTGGTTCTCAAATGGGGATCCGTAAGGATACTTCATGGGATCGCGAAGCCCTCTCCGAAGCTTTTATCTCCCCCCAGCCCCACCATTTTTTTATCCCTGTTGACAAACCTTGCTGCAGCTGCTGCTGATGATGATTGATGGTTGCTATCCCCTGTGTAGCTGGGTGATGACGTGTCATCTTACCAAAAGAAGAACTAATATACCCATGTTTTACGCTCTTGGTTTAATACTAGCGCTGCTCTTGGGCAGACACAAAAAACTTGTTAGGGACAAAATACTTATTTTTTCGGTTACAGGTGGTATCGGTCCTAGGCAATATTGCCCTCTCTGGTTTTCGTCCACCAGCATTCTAATCGTCTTTTCGTCGCCCGGACAGTTTTGAAGTTAACTTCCTCTGTGCTACCCTTAAATCCTAGGGCTTCTGGAAGCCGAATATTTACCTCACGTTGATTTGGATGGATACCCTCCCATTCTAACCCTATGTGCCGCATAGTTTCTGTTTCTTTTCCGCAGACCACGCATGCCCCATCATATTGTGAATACTTCACCACAGGGCTCTTAGTTTGCTATCAACCTGCTCTAGCCTCAAAAAGCAAAGCACTGCCGTTGCTTTGCTGGCAATGCCAAAAGGTGGCTTTGCTGCATGACATGTGCGTTTAATTTCTACGCGTAGCGCTCGTTTGAACATCGGCTTTCCCCCAACAGGCCCGCTATGGGCAAAAGCCCGATACACAAAAGCCAGCGTATAGGTGTTTGTGTGTCTTTTAGTCGCAAGAGAAAATTGGCTGACTTTTGGGCACAGATCAGCATAATTCATCGTGGGGCCCTCCATTACTTTTGCAAGCTCAAAAGTGTCCCTGGCACACTCAGGGTTGAGGCTGCAGCCGCGTCGGATTTCAGGCAATCAGGGCGCACAGATTGATTGATTGAAAACACGTTTATTCCATTTTGTCGCGCTTGGGCGTGGCTATGAATAAGCGTAGGGTCGGTAGGGGGATTGGTAGGGAAGGGGGAAGCGAGAAAGGATAATTCTGCCGCCATGTGCTGCGTCAGCGTCCTGGATGCAACACTGTGGTCGCCTGGAGTCGTAGCCGTCGCGTGTCCTGCGCGTCGCCGCAAATCCGGTCACCAACGGCAGTAGCAGGAACAGGAACTGAATAGCGAAGCTATCTCATTGCTGTAGAGATCGAACAAGCATGTATATACACATTTCTTGTTCTTTTATGTTTCTATAAGTTACGCGCACGCCTGCTATTAGCCCGAAGATGAAGACCGTTTTCCTTTAACGTGCGTAAATCTTTCAAGCATCTCAAAAGTTGAACGTGACTGCGTGCGTGTATGGATTCGTTCCCAGCATGTATAGCGAGACATTCGAGGGACGACAGTTGTAAAGGCATCGTCACTAATGAGTACACCCGAGCATGCCTAACTATGCACGCAGGTGTAGAAATGGCTCCGCATCACAAGCGAGGTTTCACTAGGTTTAAAAAAAAAAGAAACTTCAGTCTCTAGAAATTGTAGGCGGAGTTTCCCAGGGTTATGGTCACACAAAAAAGCGGTCGTCGTAGTAAATCCTCTGCCGGTTATTAAAGATGGCGCCGTTGTCAGTCTTAAAATGTGGTCCACGCAACAGCTTGAACGAACCTCTATTGAAATGCTAACGTCTGGAATCGCAGTGCGACATGAGGAGTGTACATTTGCCGTCAAAAGTAATTGGAAGACGGTCTCGTAAATTTACAGAACTTTCTTTTTCCAGAAACTGTCTGGCTACTTCGGTGTCCGTTTAAAGCAGTCCTTCATAATATATAAAAAAAAAACTTCCTGTAAACCGGTAAAGGCTGTCGTAAAGCCAGTAAGAAATACTTTGTGGTATTCACAAATCCTTGTTCCAGTTACTTATTACGGCAGCTATACAAGAGGAAAGTAAAAGGTGTTGAGAAAAACTGTAGCATATCCCGGATTCCAGCTCCCTAGGTGTGGCGCAACAGCCCTTGGAGGCTTCGTTATGATAAAAATTTATTTTTCTCGGGCATTCTGCCTTCCGATCACTCAGCAAAAAGAAAAGAAAAACTTCCTGGCGGTTACGCAAACGCAATGCGTGCGATTATTCCGCGTTGGCTTTACTTGCAGCTTCTGCTTTCACCGGCGTAAACTATCATAAACTATTATTACATTTGTGAGAAGTTATTAACGATCATCTGGTGATGTTATAGTATCCCCTCAGGTAACTGCGTCGCCTCCTTCAACGCAGCACTAGGGCGCTTACTGCTGCGCGCACTATGACGGCAAGCCTTGAGGGTGATGACTGATGATTTGCTTTTAAGTGGAAATGCTGAACAGCAAATAAAGTTGTACATCATCATCGATATCAACAGCGGACATTTTCCATATGAAAGCGCCCACGCTTAAATTGGGATGTAACTCTCATTCTGCAAATTTATGTCTACTTGGCGCCAACATGAAAGACTGGAGCACACCAACCATACAAAAAACAAAACTGAAATTTTGAGAGTTTAACACGCCAAAGCTTTACACCTGGTATATGAAGCGCGTGGGCTCCGGATTGATTTCGACCTCCTGGGGATCTTTAACGTGCGCCCAAACCTCTACACACGGAGGTTTTAGCTTTTCGCCTCCTTCTGAAACGCAGCCACTGCGGCCGGAGATCGAACCCACGTCCTTGGCTCAGCAGCACAACGCCATTAGCCACTGAACCACATCAACTATGCATCGGAGCTAACACCGCTTTTTCGGACTCGCGTGCCATGCGCGCTCGAAATGGGGCTAAAGAGCGTTAATGAGATACGGGAACGAACTTTCTTCCAGCCTTCCGATCTGTAAGAGATCGTGGGCTAACGACCGTGTTAATGGGCTCGGAACGTCGTTGTCCAGGAGTTCAGCTCCGGTGCGAACGGGGACGGTCAGAGGTCACGGGGGCGGCACGGGCCGTACTCCCACGCTACCGGTCACGCGTCGGCGTGGTTAGCCACGTTTAGTGAGAGGAGGACCGAGCTGATGAATACGTTAGCAACTGATTGAGACAAAAATTCTGGGCCATCTCCACTAACCTGAAACCTAGGGAGGCGCGAAGCATGCAGTGTATAAGCGTATTCTTGGCGCCTTGGCGTTTTTACCAACGGAGATGAAACCGTCGGGTATACATTTTTGGTGTAAGAGTCTCGTGCCTTTGAAGAACGAAGCGTTCTAGCGCGAGGCGTTGGAATACGAGTGTCCCGCTGTTTTTTTTTAGTAGGCTGTTACGTTCTAGCGCGAGGCGTAAATGAGTTTCCCGGTGTTTTAGTACCGTGACTACATGAGACCACGATTACGACGACGACAGGAGACTCCAACAGGCCGAGCCCCTAAGGGGCTTCGCCCTAAAATGAGGTGGCTATCCGCAGTTCATTTTCGCTACGATTTCTACGCTTATGCACTGTTCTGCAGTAAGACTGAAGTACATCCTCCGCGCTATTGTCGATGATGGCTTACGCTGCCTGAGCACGCTGCCGGCAGGCAACCGCGGCAACCCAGCTACTTAAGGGAAAGGGCGTACGCCCCGACAGAATCGGTGCTGGCAAGTTGTGGTGAAACTTCGGTTACTTCAAGTGAGAGTGGGTTCGCGCTCGAAAGCGAAAAAAGCCCTCAGTCCAGAGATCCTGCCGAGGCAGCTTTCCGGTCCACCTGCTGGCGACTCCGTCATGAGCCAGTCAAAACTGTCAGAAACCAGGAATTTCAATTAATCCACACGGATGGTACATCGAAATTTCTAACCACTAAGTGAGATAAATACGGCGGGGCAAGTAGGGACATCCTGGCTCTTTAAAGCTGGTGGCTTTGGCGTTTGGCTTTGACACACTTTTTAGATGCGACTGCATCTCATTCACTCGCCTTGTCCATGCAGCGTCGTCGGCGTTGTTGTCGTCCGCCCCTCCCCCATTCTCCTCGCCGCGCGAGCTGCGCTCTCCGCCGCTCACCCCCTCTCCTCTCCGATGCCCCTCTCTCGGGAGGGGCATTGGATTGGATGCGAATGGATTGGCATGGCTTGGCTTGGCTTGGCTTGGCTTGGCTTGGATTGGATTGGATTGGATTGAATTGGATTAAAGTGGATTGTGTTGGATTGTGTTGCGTCATAGCCGCGGCAGACGCACTGGCGCCGGCGCATGTGCAGTACTCTCTCTTCTGCGGTATCCTCTCCTTCGGGCGCGCTGCGCATATAACCGGTGTGCCGCTCTCCGGCGGCCTTTCGGTCGACGATTGCTCTCCGCTTGCGCTTGAACCCCCCTCAGCGTCGCATCACACCAGGGTTCCCGCGAGGGGAGGTGGGCGTAATTTTTTTGAAGAATATTTGAGAGAAGCTCTGTCATGGGGTGAGATGCTCCTTTGCATACCAGCACGCCCTTTGATTCGCGACCCCACCCGCTGCGGTGGCTCAGTGGCTAAGGCGTTGTGCTGCTGAGCACGAGGTCGCGGGTTCGATTCCCGGCCGCGGCGGCCGCTTTTTAAATGGAAGCGAAAAGCAAAAACGCCCGTGTGTACGAGATTTCAGCGCACGTTAAAGATCCCCAGGTGGTCAAAATTAATCGGAGCCCTCCACTACGGCGGGCCTCACCGCCTGCGTTGCGTCGTCGCGTTAAACCCTACAATCAATCAATCAATTAATTCGCGACCCTACTCTACAGGTGGCTTCACCCCACACATGAATAAAGTCGTCTCTATTTAATAGACTCCAGCAAAGACATGCACCCGCGTACGAAATTACATGTATGCATCCCTTTTATAACTTTGGCCCCCTTTCGCCGCGACAAATAAACCATTAGAACCAACGGTGACAACATCCCAGTATTAGGGATGCTGGTTAACTGCTCACGATGTGAACCCGGTGAGAACGGAAGAGGGATGTTAATTTAAGTATTGGTTAGTCACTTGGGAACTGCTTGGCTGTTTGTTGCCAACTTCTTAGCCGCTCACTTGGCACAGCAAAAAACGCAGACCATATCCACTCCATTATTCCGGACGGACGCAGCCAGGCCTCTCCGCAAACTTGCCCGGGAGACCACGACAGCCAAATGGGCTACCCAAGAGTTCACGAGCGCTCGTATCAATGCCCTGGACCCGCATATTCAGCGTCCTCTTCCATTACGCCTCCCACGGACTGATGCAACCCCCTCCCTCAAAGCCAGTGAGACCCCCCCCCTTCCCCCCCTCCCCCTCCCTTCACTGATTCGTTTACTGGGGAAACTCCTGGGCTTGTATGTCAGCTCTTCCACGTTGGGCTGCCAGTGCCGCAGCGCTCGATCGGTACCTCGCGCTACAGGTTGCTCCCAATGCACAACCGGGCGGCGGGCTCCTCCTAGCCCGAATCTACGGGTTCTGTCAGGTCGTCACGAACCGGTGGTGCCAGTTCCGTTCTTATAACCTGTCTTTCCCGCTCTTTAATAATTCCGTCGTGGTTCACCTACTCACCCATGCTTACATGTCAGTGATTTTTTACATGGAAGCATGGGAGCTCCCGACACGATGCATTGTTTTTTTAACGAAAAGGATAAAACGAATGCATCGCCGTTAATTGTTTCTGAAAAAAATTCTTGCGAAGCGCAAGTTGTTGCTAAATGTCGCTCGAACGGGGCGTTTCCGAAGACGCGCGAAGAGCTTCAGACCCTCCTGAGCAATGCGGTCCTGCGATCATCCGCGTCCAAACTTGCGCCGCTATGGCAGAGAGAGAGAGAGAGAGAGAGAGAGAGAGAGAGAGAGAGAGAGAGAGAGAGAGAGAGAGAGAGAGAGAGAGAGAGAGAGAGAGAGGAGAGAGAGAGAGAGAGAGAGAGAGAGAGAGAGAGAGAGAGAGAGAGAGAGAGAGAGAGCACCTTTATCGGTGCATCGTTCAAGGATTTTCTTCTGGGTGGCTTCCTTATACAGAACTCCATTGCTTCGGGACTCCATGGGAATAAACAGCAGCTGGCACATATAGTGAGTGGCACATATAGTGGCTCTGCCAAAGTGCCAAGAACATTATTAATGCTCGCAGTGTTTGCGGCGTGATACGGTGTTTCCGTGGCATAGTCGACTCCACAATCAAAAAGGAAAGTTTACCAATGGTGATATTTGTTTTCGTCGACGTTCATCGCAGACGATTTTTGTTCTTGGACTCGCCTTTTCTCGAGAATATAGACGTCGATATCAGCATCGCCGTAGCCGTCCTGGCTGTATACCGTATCGCCGAGGCAGAAGTGTCCATTTGTTTCTGCGCGCTTAGAACGGCTTTCACTTCCATCAACAATCTCTTCATTCCCCTTTGTCACGGACATCAAGTTACCAATCCTCCGTAATAGTAAAATCGCAGGTCGTACTCTTTGCTCGGTTCAGAGGATGCGCATCTCGAAAAGAGGTCTTGCCGTCTGCCGTCTTCTGTTGTCCCGCCGCTCGCTTAGGCTTTCACCTCCCCGACCCTTCCATCAATTCTCCTCTTCCTTGAAATCGAATCGACAGCCAGCCCTGGCCACACGACTGCCATCTGATCACCGATGCAGCTACATCTAAATCGGGACGACGCTGACAGCATCCAGAGGTTTCTTTTCTACCGCCGAACGTTGCCGACGCTAACTTGTAAGCCGCGGGGCGGCAAAACCAAACCCACACGGCGGCGACCGAGACAAGCACGAATCATGGATACGATGGCCAGTCAAACCAAGATGCGTATAGCATAAAAAATACAATCATTCCGAACAGAAGACAAACCAAAGCGCAACACCAAATTGGAAACAAACACGCAGCCTCTATACGTCTCTGCTTGAGAAGTAAAACAAACGAGTTTCTGCTCCTGATGGGGCAGTCGGAACGCTTCAGCCGTGATTCATTGTCCCTGCGAGAGGGCAGGGCAAGTCGTGGAAACGGCCAGCCAGCCAAACCAGCACGTGCCCCCGCGCCAGACAACCCTGCCGTCGGCGCACGCCCGCGAAACCGCACCGGCCGTCGTCTCCGAGTTCATAGGTCGGCGCCTGCAAGACAAAGACGCATTGAATTAGCAAGCATACCCCCTTCCTGCCCGCTCATCCGCCCTTCTCCGGCGCAGCGAAAGCAGAAATGAGCGCTCAAACCGTTGCTCTCGTGTGCTTCTTACCCGCGGCGTGCTCAAAACGTGGCCCACCGCTCACGTTGATGAATGGCGGACGCTTCGGCCTGTGGCGCGAATGAAACCGACAGCGGGGCACCTTAAAGGTCAGGGCTGTCCTCCGCAGCGGTGTGTGTATTGAAATCGTCGGCTCTGGACGGAGCGTAAAAATATGCGCGGGAGCGCCGACGTTTTAAATTGTTCGCGCGTTCCGAGACGCCCTCAGTCAATGTGGGCCAGCAGGGTTTGGGAAGCGAGACCCTGGAATGCCGCAGCGGCGTGGCGCGCGCTTGTTCACTCGCGTGTGTTGGACAGGTTGGCGCTTGTGGGAGATTTATTGCCCGTAACATTGGAAATGCGGCTCGATGGCTCATTGATATTCTATGGGGCTGCTAATGTTGGCGCGATCACTTCTCGCTTGCTTTCCCGTCAGGCTGTTTGATCGAAGGCGTTCTTCCTCCTTCGACGAGTGTACTGGCACAGCGAAATGTAATTCTCCCTGTAGGAAGATCCAAAAATCCAATCAGATTTGGGCCCATGTGCGTTTGTTTGGGCAACGGGTAATTCTTCTCAAGCGTGTCCTTCAACCATCAATTAGCCGTGCCGACGAGCGGTGAATTTGTTTACAATATATAGATTCGCTCTCTTTCCCGTTACCTCGTTTATCTTCCTGTGTGGTTCTTACACTCATATCTACATGGGGTGCCGACAAAAGTTCAAGTCGAACTGCTGTTATTCGTTCTTGCGATTGCGATTTAGTATCGATAGAGTACAATTGAAAAAGCAAGGTTGTATTCAAAACTGTAGAGCTTGACCTCCTTCCTTTCTTTCTTTTCTCTTGGTCTTTTTGCAATCTCACTACGCCATAAAGAGAGAAGCAGGATACGTATGTATGTATGTATGTATGTATGTATGTATGTATGTATGTATGTATGTATGTATGTATGTATGTATGTATGTATGTATGTATGTATGTATGTATGTATGTATGTATGTATGTATGTATGTATGTATGTATGTATGTATGTATGTATGTATGTATGTACTGTTAAGACGACAGCCGGCGCGCCGGTAGCCGGTTGAGGTAGTTTATTCGCAGGGGCGAAGCCGATACGAACGCAGGTCTGAGCGTTGAGATCACCAAGCTCGTTTCTGGCGAATACACCTCCTGCGGTTTATCGTCTTCCCTGACACCTCTTTGGCGCATATCCTCGTGTCTGGATTGGACATAATCCTACATGGTCTATGCTGGTGAGGCGCATACCCTGATGGCTTGATGGCCTGTCGCGCCCGTTGATGTACAATATATTATATTATATTTTATATATTATATATATATATATATAAATCGGCATCTACACGCCGAGATATGATGGTTAATTTTTACTTATGAGTTACATTACTTTTTTTTAAATTACGTGAGAAAGAAAAGAAACACCCCCAGAGTACCGAACCACGTTTCGATTATATATATAAAATATATACCCTCCTGAAAAGTTCCGTATATACGGAAATATGGGAATACGGAGTACTTTCTTAGAATGACACAAAGCCGCAACAAAACACGGGATAATTTGGAGAAACATATGTGAACGAAAAAGTGCAAACTTATCCAAATATTTTACACCAATTTTATGTCTGTAAGTTTACTAGAACAGCCAAATCATTGTTCGTATGATTTCCGTATATACGGAGTATACGGAAAACATACGGAACATCATTTTGCGTATTATTAAAAATAAAAACACGAAACCTATGCCAAACGTTTTTATTGCGCACACTAATGTGATTCCCTATTTTTTATACTAATATCTACTTTCGGTGTGCTTGGGGCCGGCATAATCCGTATGAACTCCGTATTCCCATAATTCCGTATATACGGAACGTTTCAGTATATATAAGGTGAGGGAGAGAGAGAGAGGGACAGTGAAAATAAACTTTCTATATCGTCAATAACGAGGCATGGTGTATTCGCGAATGGAAACATACAGCCGCATACATAAAACCTCCAGCAAATACCAAGCAGAGCACGTTAGCATCTAACTGGCCATTATTATGCCCGCTGGTCGGTTACGTCTCTCGGTCGTGAAGCGAAGCCCAACGTGGGGTAATTTAAACGATTACAGCCCCCTCTCGGGCAGGCGTCTGTGTAGGCTTTCGTAACACAGTCTTGGCGTGTCGCAACCTTCTTCGCTGCACACAGGCCTAAATACCCCAGCTTTACGTTGCGTGACTGCGCGAATTGGCGCCCTGGTCCAAAACGAACGAAGGTATGCGCGCGCAGCGAAGCGGCTGGAACACGATGTAAGCAAAGTTCCCTCGCGCAAGCACCGTGTGTTGCTAACACCCCACCCCGAAATGACGCAGCTGTGAAGAGTCACGCCCTGCGCAGTGTCTAAAAACAACGTAGCATGTTCTCACGAAATTCAATAGCCATACGTGATACGCGATCCTAAACGAGTACCTGTCCTTAGCGACGAGAAATGGATGCCCAAGCACTCCAACAGCGTACAAAGAGGGGCGCTGGTCCGTCCCCTCATTGTTACGCCGCGGGTGTGCGACTTGACGAGCGGCACTTGTATAAATAAGTAATGAATCATTGCATCAAAAACCACTTGATGCGACTGAGGGCGGACCCTTGAGGCGTCCACTACAAGCGCTGTTCAGCCCAACATAGTTTTGGTGCGGACGGTTGTGGGCGCGTAATTACAAGGCATCCGTTGATAGATGCGATTCTGCCTCGCTTGCCCTGGCTCGGCGCTCCAGTCGGCTGTCGTAATGTGACGGCGCGCGCTTGGGTGGCGGAGGTCATGACTCTTACGACCACTTAGGGAGGAGCATTGCTCAGACCATGTTTATGCTGCGCCCCACGATGAGTTCTCATTCGTTTTGTGTGCACGATGCCTGTCTGAATGGCTAATTTGTGCTATGTTTAGACTACGGGGCCAGAATGTGTGCCGATCGTAATACGTGCCAGTTTAAAGGTTCCTGTAGGCTTAAACGTCCCTTTACACCAAGAAAGTAACCGACAGTCGCGCCAGACAAGACGCAATTGCATGTGTAATTGCTTGAGAATCTATAAAGGTGTCGCGATAGAAGTATGAGCCCCGGCCCTCCCCCTCTGACTATTAGATCTTAGGGGACCGCATACGTCTTGACGTGTAGAGGAAATGTGCGTTTCGTCAGAGTAAGTGGCGGTCATCTCCCTCCTTACTAAACAAATTTCGCATTTTGGGATTCGTTCCATTCGTCGCAAGGGCAACACCCAAGTATTTTATCTATTTCATCGACGTTTTTATTTAATATAATATATTCACAAGTGCAGCGATCGTTTGGGTGCTCATAGTGGGAGCACAGCTAGCGAAAGCCTTTCCCGAACGCAGTGCTTGCATGATGTAGTCGCTGGAACTTGCTTAAACGCAGTTCAGAGTTGCGGGGAAAAAGAATAATGTATATGAAACCTGGCATCTTTTAAAATTATTATTTAATTAGTTAACCCCCCCCTCCCCCAGGCATAGTGCCGGCGTGCGTGCGTGCATGCGAGAGAAACTCAGTGCCTTTAGAGGGTACTTCACTACAAGCCCGCTGGTACTGGAAGAAAGCCAACTTCACGAACAGGAATATTATTAGACGTGGACGTAAATAAAGTTATGTAGCAGGGCGTGGTGTTCGCAAAGAAAACGCTCAGATGGCCCATATGGTTCTCTGTTATTGGCCAATAAGATGAACGTACACCAACAAACATTTCTATGAAAAATTGTCCTAAACCCACGATGCTAACGTGGGTAAACAGCGAAACGATACGGGAGCACGACACTAGACACAATTTACCGGGGGGCCGCCCGAAAGAGTGTAAGAAACAAAATAGAATTTGTTGTAATTTACAAATTAGCATAATTCTAATATATTTAGCTTAACAAAAATTGGAAAGACTTCCGGAAAAAATATGAAGGAGAAGGAGGGGTGCGCGATTTTACGTTTTACTTTGGACGACCAATGCCTCTGCTGTAGGCTTAAATGGACGACGTGGTGGAAACTTGTGAACCCCCCTATGTGCCCTACATATTGCGAGACGAGGCCAGATAACAGAGCAAAGATCTATGGGCGAGGTGCGAGGTATTCTTATCCCTCCGAGGTAATATGGCGGGGAGAATAAAGTTTAACTGAAACTCGTCTTGCCAGCATGGATGATTAACGGTGACAAGGCTGCGGGTTGTGAACAACGCTACCACAGAAAGTTCACAAATACGTCAATTTTACAAACTTTTGTGGTGAGCGTTTCCTTTTGCTCCTAAGGATGGAGGAAGTCCAGCAGGAGGGGAATTGCTTGCTGCGAGGGCAGAAATGCGGAGGTCGGTGACCTCATGATGGGTTCTATTTGAGGTCTATTCATAATGGAAAAAGAAGGGATAATTGGGCGAGTTCGTGCGACTTCATGGGAGAACCCAGGTAAACACAAACAGAGACCAGGCTTGTCGTTCTTCCTTCTACCTCCTGTATTCGTGCTGTGCCATGTTTTCCCGCGGATTCATTGTGTGGTTGGTTGGTCCCCACCCAATATTCGCAGGGCAGGTTTGTGCCTCCGACTGCAGCAGCAGAGGCCGTAGTGCAGCAGCACTACGGCCTCTGGTAAAAGAAAAAACAGGACACGCCGTCCTTCGCAAAGCGCAAAGCTTGGCTTCACGGCAAATCGGCGCAAAAACCTTCGTAACCGTAGCCATAATTGTGTTCCTCCGATCGCAAACCTTGCACTCCACAGTGCAAGGTAATGGGAGGAGTGTTACTAATTGACGAATGAACAGTATGTTGGCAAGACAAAAAAAAACATTTTGAGTTTTATATAGCACCGCATAGTAGAAAACGTAAAATATAACGTGCAGAAATAAGAAGCAGCGATACTAAGACTCTAAAACATCCCAGACGTTTACAAATGCAGGAAGGCACAACGAGCAGCTCTGGGAGTGGCTTTCGCTCGCATCATCAAGCAACCCGCACGAGAGCGGGCCATCTTCACAGACTCAAGGGCTGTCCTTCAGTGTCTAGCGTCCTTTCCAAAGACCAGCTTGAGTCTGACATACACGCTTTACATCTACAAGCTCTATAAGCGCACCATCACATCGCAGTGAAGTGGATTCCAGCACATTGTGGGATAACTGGCAATGTGAAGGCGGACATGGCTGCATCGTTTGCGCTTAACCATCGAGCATCGGCAATATTCATACCATTCTCCAGGAAAGATGTATCTGTCCTTGCATCCAGTGTGGCATGGAACATGCAGCGTGCAGCCTGGGATGACGTATCACGTCATCCCAGGCTGCACGTCATCACGCCGCTATCTTCCGCCTATCCCAACTGCAAATTCAAAATGCCACCCGGACTCTCCAAGCCGGTAGAAGCAATTCTATATCGCATGCGGTTGAATGCCGCATACACGCGCAACTTCCTCTTTAAGATGAAACAAGCTACGTCACCACTCTGCCCACGCTGTGATGTGCGAGAAACCCTGCAGCACCTGCTCTGTGAATGTGCTCGATTCAGTGCTCAAAGAGTGTCCCTCGCAGTGTCTTTGGGACTGCCGGTTTCCGTGGACATGCAGCTAAAGGATGTTTTATGACTACGGGCTTGTCCCAAACGTGCTTTACGGGCTGCAACTTCTCTGATAGAGTACCTGCACACACAGGTCTAGAACAGTCGCTGTGAATAACTCGCCGTTTCTGTGCGCATCAAGTTTTTGAACATCATCGCCATCATCTTCATCACGTCATCAACTGGCATAGCAAGTTAGGCATTTTAGCCCGGCTAACATCGCCAGACATCTCTCCATTCTTTAATGGTGTCTGATTTGCGTTTTATAAGGTAGTGTTCCTGCAGTGAGACATATTCATTAATACTACGGGGAGGAACCTGCTGAGGAGTATCCAGTTGCACGCAGCATGATTTATTTTTAGCTTAGCCCACTCGACGGCTGGAACTCTATCTTGGCAATAGCGACTCCCGTATATCATATTGAGGCTACGTACGTGAGCTCAGCGTGCAAATGCCCCGAAACAATCCACTGTAGGAAAAAGATCCCCTGCACAACAATATATCACTAGAAACAATGCCCCGGCGCCATTATTGGAGTCGTTTGTAGTCGCGGGCAGGTCGTGATGGGATTGTCGCTGCGCCGCGTAGCCACCCGCATGTCATTCGGCTTATGAGGGCAGGATAACTTTGTTCGATATAAGAATAGGAACATTTGCCTTGTCCGGACATAGCTCGACGAAAGGCTGACAGACAAAACTGTACGAGAGAGAGAGAGAGAGAGAGAGAGAGAGAGAGAGAGAGAGAGAGAGAGAGAGAGAGAGAGAGAGAGAGAGAGAGAGAGAGAGATCACAGACCTGCACCAACTCCGCAAACGACGAGTTCGACTCCGCACAAGCGCTATCGCAAGCTCTAATCGCCACCACACCGTAGCAGGGTGCGGTGCGTGATTTAATTCTCGTCTTTTTGACCAGCAATCATACAGCGCTATGCTCGGCCGCCCAGGCGCCGAATTACCACGCATGCCACGGGCCCCCCCACCCAGTCGCGCATACGGCCGCGTTAACCTATTTGGCGTAGTTAAAGCGCACACACGCACACACCCTTTTGGCGCCGCTGAGCATCGAATCGGTCGTGTACGTGATCGTCACGCGCCTAAACAGGGAGCCTTTAGCGCCGGCCAGGGAAAAGATGGCTCGTCCCAGTTAAGGTGTTCCCATGCGACTCTTGGCACCCTCGCTTTCCGCCCTTTTGCATCGCTACCTGCAGTGGGCCGGTGTTATTTTTAGTGTCCGCGTAAGCCTGCGCAGAGATTAGTGCAGTGCACGGTTTCCCGCCTTTGCGTTGATTAAAAAGAACTATTCATAGTTCCCGCCCGTGATGCATGGTGAGCGGTCCCTAACGCGGCATGAAGAACACGTGCGGAGGAAGCAGGTTAGAAGCTGCTTCTAACGAAGGCTGGAAGCCTGCCTGCGCATCAACTGGTGCGTGAAGAATATTCGTTGTTCACTTCGGTTTTGTAAGGAGAAAGAAGAACAACACACTGCAAGCTCCGCAATTTCAAAGTCAGTTGGCAGCATTCGCGCTGTTCCCACGAGCCGGCCACACTTCGTTTTTGGGATGTTCCAGCCCTGTTCGCAATTTTGTACTGGCTTGGCAAACGGCCGCGGCGGCCGCTTTTCTGATGAAGGCTAAAAGTGAAAACGCCCGTGTGTTCGCGATTTCGGCGCACGTTGAAGATCCCCCGGTGGTCAAAATTATTCCGGAGCGCTCCACTACGGCGCGACGTATTGCCTGTGCAGCGGCGGCGCGTTAAACCTCATATTCAATCAATCAACTGCATCCTGGGAGACCCCCCGATCTCCAGCAATGACTGTGGGGGCCCCACCACCGCTGTCTTCTGGACTTCCTTCGGGAAACGGGTGCCAACTTGTACATTTAGCACTTGAAAGTTGAAAGTTGAAAGTTTATTGCGACAACATGTACAGCAAATACCAAAGAGCTTAAAGTACTTCATACCAAAGAGCTTAAATCGCAATTTAAAAAAAATATTTGCTTGCCAAAAAATTTGTTCATAAAGGGTCATTTGGCAGTGAACAAATCACTCCCGCTTAATATCGAACAGTCTGGTGCGCCGATTCTGCAACGTGTTGAGAAAAAATGTGGCAACACATCAGAAGGACCTTGAACTACCCTCAGAAGGACCTTGTCTACCCTCAGTCAGCCATTATTTTTCGTGGTAGCTTTAAAAGCACGTAATGTTTCTTTTCTTAAACAGGTATTTATCCTATAGGCGAACTTTTTCAGCTGCACTAAAAGTACGCTTACTTAATAAAGACATACAGGTTCGGAGTCCCATCGAAGCGGTGCCTCGCATCTCTTACCTTTCTACCTACATGACAACCCCTTCCCTCCATATATGCCTATCCGTTATTCCTGGGCCAGCAGGGGTGCTTCATCTCAGAACCACCGACTGGCAGATAACGTCACGTGCATCCAAGAGTCTTCCGCCGACTATCGGAGTTTCTCCCAGTCTGCCCCCTCTACCCTACCACCCCTTTACGTCCCGCCTAGTTGCGGCTCATAATGAAATGTTTCAAGACTAATCACAGGAGAGATACTGGTATTCTTTGAAAAGTTTAGCTGTCGATTTCTTCGCTTGGCAACACTGGAAACGGCCACGGACATGCCACTGCATGTGCCACTGCGCCCCTACGCCAAAGAAAAAAAAAACATCGGCGTGCGTCGTCTGCTCCGCTTCAGCCCGATTCTAAACGGAGATGTCAACAGAGGTCTTATTAATCGCACTCCCAGTGGAGTCGAGGCACTACTTTGCGTTCGGTGGGGTAGAATTTGGAACGTCCGATACAAATAATGTGCTTAGCACGGACAAGTACCGCCATCCCGCGGAGCCCTACGTAACCAGTAACGGCGCACTCACATGGTTGCCTGCATGCGTGCCTCGCCAGTGAATACAAGCTGTAAGGTCGAACGGGGTGTTAAGACTAGCAGAGTCGTCGGCGGACCGCTCCGAAACTGTGTTACACCTACGCCTTGAACGCATACCGTGTTGGTTCTCCCTCCCTGTATGTTTCTCTCTAAATGGTCTGTCAATGAAAAGTTTGTCCCGACAACGCCCGTGTATGCACAGGGCCAGGTTCAGTCCGATATCCCGTATCCGTGAACAGCACCGGTTCGAAACCACGCTCTGGCTGAATGCTTGCGTCATCTCTTCTGCAGCCTGCGACGGCCGTCTTACTGTAATGAAGGGACAAAAATTGATAGGACAGCACGGAGAGCACCAATAGGCGTTGATGTACGTGCATACTCCCGAGAGGGCGTGCGGGGCAATGGAACGTTAGAGCAGACACCGTATACGCAGGTGTCTGATACATGCAACATATTCAAGAAACCATTTCCCTGCGTGGCACAAGTCGTTTTTCAAGCTCATACAATATGCATACGTGCGCTCGCCTTACGTGAATACAAATACGCAGCGCATATTTTAAATCTTGCTCCGCGAACGAACATACAGAATACGAAACTAAATGAAATGAGAACGCTCTGAACTGCGTGAGCTGGGAACATCACATGCCGCTTAATTCGTTTTAAGTTAAGGTACTAGTAGAGTGAACCCTGCTCTCCGGTTACCTGTGACTATTTCTCTCGAAGCTTAACCTGAGGAACGCTGCTATAAAATGCCGTAGTTTTTAAATGAACAGAACAGCAGTGACTGACTATGCTGCATTAGTATTAGCGTAATGCCACTAAACCACCAACGTGTGACTTCAAGCAAATCTGGAAACCAGGTTTCAAGTGACTTCCTGTCAATTTCTCTCGGACATCCGGACACATCATAGAACGTCACCTAAATCTCATTGTTATCTGTAAGGTGTACTCGCACCGCTGTATGTGTATGTTCGTACAAATGCACTGATTTATGAGCACATGTACAGAAAGGCCATGCATACATACGGCCATTTTTTTAGTTTTGGAAGTTCAAGATCAGACGTGACAAAGGGCAGAAAAAAAAAAAAGCACTTGCCTGCACTATCTGAGAATGCTGAAGGATGATTCCAGATTGGATGTTGGTACCATCAAGAACACAGTGGAGTATGTACGGCTACATAAAAAATAGTTCTTAACACACATTTATCATTATCGGAGAGTGCAAGACTCCACGCTTCATTGATTAGAAACGTCGCCATTTACGTTAACAACGGCCGCAAACCCACCACACTTCACGTTTGTCCATAAATACTTCGCATTTAATACAAAACTGGACAGCGCATACGTAGTTCAATAACCCCTAGCTTATTTGCCCTGTTAGAGCGGGCAGTATTCTCATAATTACTTTCGAGGCCCATAAACTGTTTTTGCAACTAAAAATACCAGGAACTGCGGCTGTTTTGCGTTTTTTTCTTTATGCTTTAATCCGCAGTTGAGCTGCGACGTCGGATTACTAGGACTTGCGCTGCTGAGCACGAGGTCGCGGGTTCGATTCCGTCCGCGGCGCGGTCGCTTTTTCTGATGGAGGCGAAATCAAAAACCGCCCGTGTGTACGAGATTGCGGTTCGGCGCACGATAAAGATCCCCAGGTGGTCAAAATTAATCCGGAGCCCTCCACTACGGCGCGCCTCATCGCCTGCGTTGCGTCGGCGCGTTAAACCGCACAATCAATCAATCAATTACTAGGACTTGTAATATTGCCGCGAACCATGCATTGGGTTTGTTTATTTATGGTTTGTTTTTACTGCCCGGCTGCTCCCGGCTGTGTTTTCTGTGTCCCAAGCGAAGCGCATGTTCCATTCTGTATGTTTATGCCGCACGGGTTAGCTCATTCGGACAAGGAGAGAATTTCGCGCCAACGTCACTAGCCTGGACTAATCTTCTTTGATCTACAATGTTCTCGATGTAAATCGACGGTTGGAGAAACACTCACGCCGAAAGATAAATGCCTGCAGAGCAGACGCCGCGGTATTCGACCCACCGATGCTCGCTTGCGCACGTCACTTTGTTGACTGCTGCTTCGCCGCCTGTGTATTCTTCGAGTGGTTAAGGGAGCACAAGTTCGCCCCAATAAACTTGTTTTCCTTAAAGACAAGTGCGTCATCTCTGGCTTCGTGATAATATGATACATCAACACACGCCTACGTATGTGCACGGATTATAGATAACCAACGTGATATAAACTTGAGTATCGCCGTTTAATAGGTTTGCTCTACTAATTACGCCAGCTAAGATGGTGGCATAACTTACGTTTCAATCCCAACTATTTGTTTAGCAGCGTGGTGCAAAGGGGGAGGGAGAACCGCTGTTTTGTTTGTTTGTTTGTTTGTTTGTTTGTTTGTTTGTTTGTCTTTATTCAGATCAAGCCACCAAAGTGTGCAGTAAAGATGTTTGTTGTCGTTCCTCTCTTAGAGCGTAAAGTGGAGTGCGAACGTCATTTTTAACGCAGTTTTTAAGCACTAATGAGGGCAGGGCACTTTAACCTTAACCCTGTTCGTTGGAAGCATTGCAGAGAATTCAAAACGTCGGTCTCTAATTACTCTTCCTCGGGGTTCGCTCCGTCGTAGGATATTTCTGTGCCACGCTGACTACTCAAGCAACTCAAGTGCCTTCAGCGGGCGTCGCTCACGCATACAAAACTGGTTTGCTATTCCCAGTCACTCTCCGGCCGCGAAAATGCGGCGACAGAGGTCACGGTGACCTCGGCCTTGTGTCATGTACGCCTTGCTCCGTTCGCTTCAAAGCGGCCGCCGTCGCGTCGGAAGTCCGGGGACACGAAGGTTGGAGGGCTGCGTTTGTTTTTCCCACGTAGCTGCTCCTGTCAGAGCCTGTTTCGCTGGGCGTGTGTCAGCCGTCAGCAGACGCAGCCCTGCCCGTTCTTACGAACGCGACACATAGGCGCCGAGTAGACGAGCTTGTAACATATAAAAGGAACAGACGGTGTATGCAGGGCTTTCGGAGGTTCTAGCAAACGTCACTGTAGCCTCGAAGTGGGTGTGATTGGCGCTTCGAGACAAATGGAAGCAAACGGCGCCTCTTAATGACGCAAACGTGGGCAATGCGATGACAATTTAAGCTACGGGAAGGCACCAGGTTTTTAGAGTACAACAGACGCAAATATAAAACAAGGCAAGCGTACTGAACCAGTCCTGGTGCATGCGGCGTTGTCGCTGCCATGGGGCGCGCCCAGCTTGTCGAGAATAAGTGTGCGAACCTCTTCTCGGTCGCGCAACGTCGATGCAGCAGGTCATTAACACGGGCGCTCAAGACACTTGATCCAGCGGACTTGTTCGGCTTGAATGCCCCGAAAATTCCTCAGAACGTGTTCTTGGTTTCGTGAAATCTAGGATACATTAAAGCGAATGTGGACGTGAATTTCCACGAACTAAAATTGTTTTGTAAACAATTTCAGCTGTACCAACGTGGTAGCTACAATTTAATGCTTTATAAAACGTGCAGTACGGAATCAGTATATGGTGTTGGATGTTGGAAGACATATTGAATTGAAAATGGGAGTCAGGATTGGGCTATGGGTAGTTATCAGACAATAGATACGAGCCAACTAGCCCGTGGGTTTTCTGGCGCATCGATTTATGGATAAGTATAATTTAGCGAGCACCGGGTGCAGATGCTAGGGCAGCCACCCGGTTGAGGGCATCTTAGTCCATGATACCCTAGCTGTGGCTGGCTGTCCAGATTCCAGACCCTCGTCACCAAGTTTTGTTGGATCCAACAATCAGACAGGCAATCCACTGCTCGTAGGAGGGGGTGGTGGTGAGAGTGAAGCCCAGGTTGGTTTACACTCCCATTCTTGATGGTACAGGGGGTCGGAAGAAGTACAGAACTTACAGATGGTGGGCTTTTGAGCGGGGCAGGCCTGAAGCAGGGTGCTGGGGAATAAACGTACTTGTCGACAGCCATCGGATGGTGCTGGTATCATCTGTTTATAGGTCCTGTGTGCAGTGACGGGTATTTTCTGCTGGTAGAAGACCGGTAGTATCTCGACATACCTAATGAGCGTTGCATTCATGGAGTATTTAACATTATAAGGCATGCAATGCGGCAGCCGCGGCTTTGCCTTGAAGTAACTTGGGATGCAGAAGCCGCCCCGGCGAGGCCCAGAGCGACGTATACAATCGGTTCATTTCACGCCCAGGAGCGGGTGATTTCGCAGCTTTGCATTGGCCCCGGCTGCTTCCACAGACGCCGTCGACCGCCCCATCCCGAGGGGCCCGCCGTCTGCCTCTTGTAGCGGGCGTTTGGGACAAAGGAAAGCGCTCGCTTTGTTTTCCCTGCTCGAGAGCGGCACTCGCCCACGTCGGGCACGCCGCGCATGTCTGATTCGACCGGTCCACACAATGCCAGCCGAGGCGTCAAATGCTCCGCGGACGCGTGCCCTCCGTAGGAAACACCGCGCACGCGTGTATATGCAAAGCAATACGCCCGCCAGCTTTTATGTTCCTACGTGTCGCTCGCGGAGGTGAACCGCTCCGACGCCTGCAAGAACGCAGAAATGTGACTACGAGGGAGGCACGCTTACTGCGAGGAAGCGGCATTCGAAAGGAAAGCCCAGGTTTACTAGAGCGGTCATTTGTTGGTTACTTCCTAGCTTATATATATATATATATATATATATATATATATATATATATATATATAGATATATAAGAGGAAGAGAGAGAGAGAGAAGAGAGAGAGAGAGAGAGAGAGAGAGAAGAGAGAGAGAGAGAGAGAGAGAGATTTTAAAATTGGTTGATGGGTGATGGGTTATGAGGTTTAACGCGCCGTAGTGGAGGGCTGCGGATTCATTTTAACCACCTGGGGATATTTAACGTGCGCCGAAATTTCGAACACACGGGCGTTTCCGCTTTTCGCCATCATCATCAGAAAAGCGGCCGCCACTGCCGGGAGTGCATTTTAAAATCCAATAGCACGGAACTCGAGCGCAAGAATCATGTTCTGCTTGCTTTATACGATTTTCGTTTCTGAATATGCGTAGATACCTCTGTGCATTTAGTGGCCGAGAAGTAATAACAACTCCGCTTCGGCGACGAATTATTCAGTATCAGTACTCGTGTGCACTTACTATAGGCTGCATGCAGTACGCAGTTCGGTATTATCATAATATTTGTTGGTCGTGCTTTTAGTGCGTTACAAGGAGCCCATCTTTAATTATACGGCAACGTGAGGTGGCGGCTGACACGATCGATAACGGCCTACGCAGCCAGGCATGCTGGTGCAGAGCTACAGGTACACTTGGAAAATACTTTGTTTGTGTCAATGCCCAAGTATTTTGTTGCTAGAACTACACCGTAAAATCGTGACGTCCTATATCTGCAAAATAAAGGCATAATTAGTCAGCTTAACACGGGTAATCGTTATATAAGTGCAAGCCCAGATGATCGGTACCTTCAGAATTGGTAAAGAAGAATTTAAAAATAAAACAGGAACAAGAACATGGGACGCAAAGCTGCGCTAGCAGTGTATTTGTGTACAGCAGTGAAGCCAATTTTAATAGCCTTGTAAGGAGAGGGAAGAACATCGTATTATAGGGATACATGGGGCCTTCCGTCCTTGATATAAACCCTCTAACCTTGGCCTTAATAAATGGTGTTCTAGCAATGAATTTAGGGTATATTAGTGAAGCGCACCATAAAAGTGTTTGAAATCAAGGCTTCGACGGGGCCCCGTCTGGCCGGGAAGGATGATGGAAGACATGTTAAAGACGCCGATTACAAGAAAAAATAAAGCAATTAAGTGTCATTTTTAAGTGTTTGGTGCACAGCAATGCCACTCGAAATAATTCTTTCGAATTAGTAGACAATTCTTAAAATTTCTGTACGATGTTTTTCGGCGAGGTTCACCCGCTGTGTTCCCTTTTTCTTTCTTCAAGGTTCATTTCTGGTTCAGATTTAAGAGGGCTCATAAGTTAACTTGTACCAATATCTGCGCTTTTCGCGTCGTGCTCAAGCTTCGGGGATCCTTTATTTGTCTATTTGACGGAATATTGATCGTTATTTTACTTTTACATTTTTAATAAAGAAACAATACTAGGCGCAATTCGCGGCCTCCTTATGAACTATAGCAGCGATGTCATACAGGTTAAAAAATGTTTATGACGCCATTTAAACCTTAAAAATGTCCATTCTGATTTTGGTCATTCTTACCTTATCCTTAGAAGCGACTTTTTGTCCCTTAGCGACAAGTTTATCGCGGTTAAATCTACTCGCGACCTGTTAACTTTTGCCCTCTGAGCCCTTGGGGCCGGTGTGTCCTCACAGCAGACGTAACGAAATCGGTGAAAAAGTTCTGCAAGAAAAAAAAAACAGTTTTGAGCGCTCTTTTCTGAGAAATGAATGCGGGTGTACCAAACTAAATAATACCCCTGTCAAACGTGCCTATTTAAGTGCACTTACACGGAGTGCACTTGGATAAAATGTCATTCGGGAGCAGCTAAACGGCAAACGCGAATGACACTTTACAAGGAACGCACTTTAAGCTGAGTGTGGTCCCCAAACACACTTTACCGGGGCCAGCTCGCCGAGTGAGTAATCTCGTGAACAGAAGTCCGAAAATCGGAAAAATTAACGTAAAACCGCGAGCGTTTAGATGATAATAAGTAACGTTAAAAGTTAATTATAGATATATTGCTTATTTACCTTTACAAAAATTGAAGCAGCGACGAAAAATAAGAAAATAACCTCTCTCTCAACAACGTGCCAGCGCCGCCTGGTGGGTGTTTTGCTCCATGGCAGCCGTTCTCTGCGGCGTTCTCGTAGGTGGTTTCTTGGGGCCCTGTGATTGTGTTCGTGTTTCAGCCTATTTCCGTTGTATTCAACGCTTTCAGATAATTTCCCCCGAACAATAATGCAGCTGTCATTCACTGCGCAGTGAATAACAGTGAAGATAAAAGCGCCGGTGTTCAGTCGCCGTCCCGACTCTGTTTTTGTGGTCTTGTGCGATGCGCCGATTGCGATTTTAAACAATTCAAACACAACGACTTGTTTACAATATTCCTCACGTGATAAAGAGGGGGGATTTCAAGTAATTTTGCGTAATATTTACGCCGGCTATCGTCACTGACATCACGGCCAAGGGCACTTTATTTCGTCGTTTAGCAGCGCGCAGCCTAAGTGTCACTTGGGAAGCCCGAGTGCACTCGGCGGAAGTGCACTTAAATACGCACGTTTGACAGGGGTATTACTCAGCACATGGTCCTAGCACCTGACCTAGTATTTAAACCATGTCTTCGGCTCTCCTCAATGCGCCGCTTTGAGGGAGAGAGAGAGAGAGAGAGAGAGAGAGAGAGAGGAGAGAGAGAGAGAGAGAGAGAGAGAGAGAGAGAGAGAGAGAGAGAGAGAGGAGAGAGAGAGAGAGAGAGAGAGAGAGAGAGAGAGAGAGAGAGAGAGCTTTGTTATCTAAACAGCCCTAGTCCGGTCCGTCGTGCCGCAGTCTCTTGATTAGAAGACGGCCGGTCGGTAGAATTTCCAGAGTAACTCACTAACACGAAGGCAGTGGGCCGACAAAAGTTCTTGCGTCGACTTCACGTCCACGCCATGACCAGGGTTCAACCAATTACCCGAGAACTCTCCCCGCGTCCGTCCACGTTGTGGGCAAGTCTGTACCACCCTGGAACTCAAAAGATTTTAGATCATCAGTCATGCCGACAGCATCTTCATGCGCTACGTGCCATTAGGCAGTGTTTCCCAGTCCCCCACCCCACCCACCCTCTCCCGTGAAGACGCACCTGTGCTCTGAAAGCACCAACATTCCCTTTTCTTAGTTCACCCGTATCCACTACATACATGGCATGCTCTCGCGCCCCATTTGCCCTAGACCCAACTGCCTTTCCCACCCTGTACGTCACCTCACGAACCTAAACACCATGCAGGCTATAGACAGAAAAACTCCAGTGACAATCGCTGAACTTGAACGTTCAGTGCTTCAGCGCTGGGCATAACTGTCAGCTCCAACTTTTCCTCATTCTTCGCTTTCTCTCGTTTGCCTATTTTCAATTTCCCACGTGCGGGATGGCAAACTAGGCTCTGGCCAGGTTAACTTTCTTGCATTTTTTCTACGTCTTTCCTTCCTTCCATCCTCCGCACCTACCACCGCTTTAAAGGATGCTACATAGTGAAGATGGTTACGCTGCAGTGAAGGCAGAGAAGTTGCCTTAGCGGTAAGGTTGTGCCGAAGCAGTAGCTGATGAAAACGTGTAAATTCCCGCGCCCCCTACTGAAAGTGGAATAGAATTTGACAGTTGAAGTTTCGTTGAGAGAGCCGCTGAAGGCAGATATATTTTTTTTTTTAATTCCTCGGGGCACTTGAGTCTTCTCACGTGCCGGGAAGCGTTTCGCAAGCGATTATCAAATACTTCTCAATTGCTAAATCGCGTTGTCGTTTTTTTAAATTCGTTTTCATTTATTCGTATTTCGGGCGAATTATTTCGACCGGCTTGCTTTTTCTGCCACACCGTGTCTGCGTCTATTTCGTCGCTTTCGTTTCTTCGTCTTACGGCACAAATGACCTCAACAAGCAGTCTGGAACATTCCACAGCTTTCTTCGAATCAGAGTTCTGCGCGGTTGGTATGCGTCTCTTATAATCACGTGCCATAACGTTCATGCACGACGCGGTATGCACCATTGTAAAGTACCTACGCTTCCCCTTAATCGCTTTGCGGATTAACGGGCACCGTAAGCCCCTCAAAGCTCCAGATTCGGGGTCAATCCTCCAACTGGGTATTTTCCTTCAAGGAGAGGAGCAACAACCACAAATTTTGCTCCACCGCTGCCAAAGTGCTACGGTAACAAGGTGTAAACGTGCCCGGCTTCTGCTTTGGGGTTCAAACCTCATGCGAACTGAAAGGTGCCTTTTAAAGATGAAGGTTCGACGGGGCCGAATCGGAGGCTCGTGGCGGTGGTGAGGTGGCGGAACCAGTTTAGGGGTCGGTAAACGTGTGACGGGCGCGTGCGCAACGGTTCAACAGCAGATCAACAGAACAACTAAATACATAACTATTTCTCCTTCGTATTTTTGGAAAGTTACCCGCCGCGGTGGCTCAGTGGCTAAGTGCGTTGTGCTGCTGAGCACGAGGGACGCTGGGTTCCGATTCCCGCCACGGTGGCCGCTTTCTGACGGAGGCGAAAAGCAAAAACTCCCGTGTGTACGAGATTTCGGCGCACAGTTAAAGATTACGCAGGTGGTCGAAATTAATCCGAGCCCTCCACTACGGCGGCGCTCATCGCCTGCGTTGCGTCGGCGCTGTAAACCCCACAATCAATCAAATCATTTTTTAGAAATTTCTAAGCCTTTACCGTAATTTCTTTTCTTCTCTTACTAGCGTCTCCTCGAAATTTCCGCAGGTTTCGTAGCTTTTTTCACTGTGCCCCAAACGACGTTTGCAAAGGACTTTCATGGTTCTTGACCGAAGCCACTCACCCAATGGGACTGGCAGCATTCTGCTTGAGCCTCTGTGGCGCGGCGGTGTTTACGCGGGGACTTAACCTTTAGTAAATGAATACTTAAACATTGTCGTTGGGTGCTGCAGTCAAGCTCTATACGAAGTTTCTTGCGTCACAGAAACATACCGGAGGGTCAAAATGCGTCCAAATGTGTAATTTTAACGGAATAGTCACCCTAGTTGTCGGGGAAAAAAATTCTGTATCGTTTTCTTGAGATCTATGAGACAGTGTCTTAACCTTCCAAACTGCGGTTTTATAACGCCTCAAAATAAATTCGATTTCCCTCCTGCACCTGGCTGCTTCCCTCTTTTGCGCAGCAGGCCGGGTTTTTGGCATAGTGCGGGCTTTGGTTTCATCACCAGGGAGTTAAAGCCAACTGCCGCTTAATGTGCAAACGTTTTGGCCTTACTCTGTGCATACAAACGGAGCAAGGACAGATACGGGGCTATACCTCCTTCCTTCGTAATTCTTGCACGTGCTATGATTCACCAAAGCCGTTAGCTGGCGTCTTTTACTATGCTAATCACTCCGGTCTCTGCGCACCAAGAGGAGGCTACGCGTCGATATCATCTGGTTCTGGAGCGCTCACGCGCGAAGGTAGTAGGCAATTACGTCGGTCGATTTGTATGAGTTTCGGGGCTCGCACAAAACGAGAAATCCCGGGGAAAAGAGTTGACCAATACGTTTAGAGGGGCAGGTACTTTTGTGTGGGTGCGTAACACTGTGTGAGGTAAATAAAACGCTGTGTACGAGTGCCGTCCAACGGTAGTATAAGCACGCCACTAATGTGACGTTCAAAAGGGGTTTCCTGCGAAACGCCATGTCCTGGCACTATTTTGCTCCTCCCCTAGCCTAACCTAACGTAGTTTAAACTAAGCTAACGTATAGAAAGTAATCAGTAGTCCATTAAAGCGACGAGTCTAACCTAAACCGTCCAAATTATAATTGAAGCAAAAACGAAAAAAAAAGAAAACTGGCACGACGTAGGCTCTAACCACCGCCCTTTATATCACGAATATAAGACGGGACCTCTACACACTACAGCAGATGTTTTTAACCCAGCCAGCCTATCCTAAACATTTCCAATTCTGTAGTACGGCCCCCTACTAGCCACGGCTGCAGCGACGCCACGATACGCTATGGCCATTGTTAGGCTAACGAAAGGTAACCATGACATCGAGCCGAACGATGTGCCAAGCGACATCAAAACTCACTGTATGTCAGCAGGCTGCGGGTACGTGTACACATCGTGAGAGCTCCAAGCGCAGCGTCAGGGCCTTGAAGGTAATGCTTGTAATTAGTTCTTGTTAGCGCACGGATGACACGAAAAACATGGCCGTGGTTGAACGCGGCTACGTTCGTCGAGCGATTGCTCGCTCTTCGCGCCGGGAGAGCGCAGTGAACGCGCGCACAATTGCAGGGCAAGACAAAACAGAGGCGCTGCTCGGCGCCGTCGGCCCTGTAGGCGGGAACGCTCAGGGAACTTGGATCAAACCAGGGCCTCCTTGTGTCATTTTCTAGTGGCACGTGCCCTTACTCTTTCATCCTATCCCACCCTCTTGGAACAGGCGCTGGCTTGACCTTGGCTGAGCTTGAATGTGAAATTGACGCTGCGAGGAACGAGCAGCTTTCTGGGTTTGTACCTGGAGTAACATAGCTTTCGCTCTAAAATCCCGAGCAACTATTTTTTTACTTATTGAACTTTTGACGATCAGAATTGCCAAGGTGCTGAGGCAAAAGGCCACTGCAATGGTCGCCTGAATAGGCCTGACTAGCCTCTAGGTCTCTAGCCTGTAGGCCTGACTAGAGGCTATCTTCGCTGTATAACAACCAAATGCAGCAGCGAGGGGAATGCGTTCGAGTTATGGCCACCAGAGCCCAATGATCTGTGCTAGCCTGCTTCAGGCCGATGTTCGGAAAGCAACGATTGCTATTCATGGGCGCGCACGGAATGAACACAATACGGTTACGTTGATAAGAAAGCGCCTTTACTGCCAACCGTTATCGCGCTGATCGCCCTAATTGTGCCGCCGGCCTTGACTGCGTGCATGGGGCGGCTGAGGTTGACGCCAGCTTCTCCTGGACTCGTTCCAGCACACGTTCTGGCTTAGACGCGAGGGGACTACGATGCGTAAAGGAAATCAATTAAGCAGCTATGCGTGAAGTTACGTTAAAATACTTGCTTTTGTTTTACTAGTGAAAGTAAATGGATTTCGGCAGGGCCGTACCCAAAAAGCGGAGAGGGGGGGGGGGGGTGGTTCGAACCACTCCCGAACTCTTTTCCAGGCAGCACGTAAGCAATACTTACTTTTGCTTTTAGCAAAACTACCCCTTCCCAAAATACAGACCCCCCCCCCCGAAAAACATTTCTCGCTACGGCCCTCGATTTCGGTACATAAATTGTTTTGCCAAATGTCTGAACATTAAAGCGTATATGGCCGACCTCCACGGTCCTAGATTTTTAAGCACTGTCCTACCCTAGACCGCACTGTCGTTATCCTTGTTTGTAATTGCCTTGTCCTCATATAGGCTTGCTTGTAATTGTCAGCTCTGCTGTGTGAAACATTAGATGTCGACCAACCTTCGCTGATGTTCTTGTAACGCTGATGTTCTTTATACCTAGTGTAGTGTTCACGCATGTCGGGAAAGCATTCTGTTATTGCGCCGCGTAAATCTCGCCATTGAATCGCGATGAAGAATACTGCGCGAAACTACTAGGATTAGATTTTATGGGTGTCTTAGTCATCGAGCCAAACTTGGGGCACCACGATTCTGCGAGTCGTGTTGCACACGCATGGAGCGCGTGTAAATCACGCGAGCCAGCTAACGCATGCACACACACATACGCACACACGCACGTACAGACACGCACGCACGCACGGGGGAGGAGCCTGAATTTTAAAGAAAGAAGTGTCTCCACAACTTTCTTATAAGCGCGTTACACGACCATATATCGTTCAAGCCAGAGTTTTAGTCGCTGAAGCCCCACCCGGTCAATGAGCCGGCCTACGTGTTGACGCTCCTTATAGCCTGGCTAAAACCTCAATTGGATTTGAACAATTTCGGGAGATTTGACGTGCACGAGGGAAGGTTGTGAATAATAGGTACTCTGAAATACTTGCGATAAACGCTTTCACTTTTTCCTTCGCGTCTGCAAGCACTTCCAAAGCTATAGTTATCGTCAGCACGGAGCGTCGCTGCGTGATTTGATTTGCTCGTCGCAGCTGATGCGCCTTCAGTTTCTGCTTTGCTTTTGTATAGTTATTTTAAAGTGGCTATCGAATGCGTTCATTGCTGCAACCGAAGGAAAGCCGGCCAGTAGCCGCTACACCGCTGTAATGACGTCACTTTAGCGCTCGAAGAACACCCAGACGGGAAAGGAGAGAAAAATCTTTCGAGTAAGTTTCACAGTTATCTGATGGGCATAGAGCAGCAATTTTTGGCTGGTGTAGTTTGCGACTCCCTATTCTAAGTACTGAATGTGTTCGTTGACTACGTTCTGAAAGCATTCAAGATTACGAAAATTGGTTGAAGAAAGTGTTGCCCGCAACGGAAGCAGCGGCCGGAAATCGAGCCCGTGACTACGTGTTCAGTAGCGGCGTTAGCCCCTGATCCACCGCGGCGAGGAATGCTCAAGTCCTCCGATGCACTCCGAGCGTATCGGGCACGAAGTCCGGCACACACGGAACACCCCCGTGCGTGGGCGACGCTTGGCCAAACTTCGAGCCTATCTTTACTCCTCACTGCCCGCGCCTTGGCCGCGGATGACGTCGCAATTATGCATGCAACAAAGGATAGCAGCCTAGCCCATGACGCGGAAGTTGGTGCAGGATCGAAATGCAAACGGATTCCTCGCCGCGCTCATATACCTCATCTCTCGGGCAGTGGTCGCGGCAGCATCATGCGGCCCGCGCATCTAGGTCACAAGCGTATTCGGCCCGACGAGGTAAAAATGGTGGCCTCGAATGCGGTGCTGCTAACTCGGGAATCGCAATAATGGGCGTCCTCCCGCCCGCGGAATACAAAAAGAGACGGCAGCAGCCACCGTGAGAGCTGCGCGCTTTGACGCCCACGGCCGCAGTCGTCGTCATACGTAATTGTAAGCGCTGCGCGCAGTAAAGATCAAGGCTGATCGCAACCGCGCGTGAACGTCACTGCGAGACAAGAATCGGCAGTAACAACGGTGTCCTCGGTTCCGCCGGTATAGTATATATACGCATCCGCTGTTTTGTCGCAAGCTTTATTTTCCGTCCTATCAGTATAGTACATTCTCACTGGCTTTGTCTGTATGGCGCGGAAGAGCGACATTGCCGTTTATGTCGTCATGTGCGGTTGGAGATACGCTACCTATCGTCCTGCCAAGATCATGTCCCAGACGGTCTTGTTTGCTCCGAGGCGAAGGACAGCGGTGTAGTGCTGTGGTTCGTGGACTGAATTTTCTATGCACAAGGTCCCATAGTATTGCATAGAGAGGTTGTCGTCCTTCGTTATTCCCTTCGAAACGGGACTTGGGGATGATACAATTTCTGACAGCGGAGTTTCCACAGAGGCGGAGGACTTGCTGACGTTCCGTCAGGCTGGAAGGGCAACCTGATGCAACATGACAGCAACAGCAGCAACAACAATACGGCCCCCGTGGGGGTTCCACCAATTAACACATACGCGACCTGTTGCCTGCATTCATTCCCGAACGGTTGGTGCTCCCATTCCGCCTTCTATGGGCATTGCTAGCCCTTCCTCTACGCTGATATTTGTCGACGTCAGTACTTCAGATACTCTTCTGCATACCGCTCTACTGTGTCCGACCATGGCTCCCGACCCAGTGACGTGCACTTAGATTACGACAGAGAAGTTGCAATCAACCCAGGCAGAAGTCCTAGCAGTGCGGTATGCTCTGCTACACACAACTGTACCGGTTGACCCGGCTTCACCGCAGTGTACAATCTACACTGATTCATCAGCAGCTGTACGAGAGCTTCGTAAAACTCTTACGTCCAACGAACTTCTAGAAATTCAGGACACAGTGGACACTTACCCATGCTGTGTTCGCGCGTCATGGTGCCAACATCACAGCCACCCAGAAATGCAGGCTGCAGATGCCGGTACGCACTCCGTGCGTGTGCGATATCCCGCTCCTCTTGCACATTCCTCTGTGGCTGTTCGCCTAGCCAGTGAAAAATAACGCCTACGGCACACCGCGCGTGCTCTCATGCCCCCGCGCGGTACGGATCTCCCTGGCGGGTTGTTTCGCCAAGATGAGGTCCTGCTCCGGCGTCTTCTCCTGGCCTCGCGCCGGCTGTGACGAGAACCTCGCCACCTCAGTACCATGCCCCGTTTCACTCGACGTGCCCCTTCTGCCCCGCTCCTGTTGGACAGGCAACAGCAGAACATTTGTGGTGGAGCTGCCTTGCCCTGCGAAGCCTACGCCTTGTGCACATCGCTTCCTGTGGGCCGCGCCCCGGGCGTCCGCCAGATTTCACGGCGTGGATACAAGGTCCACATCCCCGCTCCCTGCTCCGAATCCTTCGGGAATCCTGAGTTTATCTGTATATTTAGTCTTTCCTTATGCTGAATAGCAAACTTCCGCACTTAAAAAAAGGAGGACCGCAGCATAAACAACAGCAATAACTGTTTAATCTGTTTCAAGTATCAGTTCTTTCAGAAGGCTTATTTCAGCTAAAATGTTGCGAGGTACGTGCACAACATGTTCATAAATACGGCTGTTTTTTGTGTGCTGGACTTAAAAGAAAACATTGACTTGGCAATTCCACAGAAGACAGCTACCTACGATAGCACCTTCGCACGCTTGTGTAGCTGTTCGAATGGTTCTTCACAAATGATGTTCAGCGGATCCACGCTATCTGCCAAGGGGTGCGCTACCTATAGTGACCATTTCCTAAATTCCCTACAATCGTTTGGGTGTACCGCGCGTGAAGGGCTAGAGTAGAAAATAAATGTTTGATCAGGTGTTCTCCCCATTCATCTATATAAAACTGCACCCGAGACTCAACTATGAACTATGATAATAATATTAACTTTTATGCACATATGATACCCTCAACTAGTTTCGCTCGTACCCCGAAGGAGATATTTCCTCCGTTTGTTTGCTCGGAAGGATTTTTTTTTCATCATCAGTGGCTGTCTTCCCTTCTTTTTGTCATGAAGCGCTTTACCAACATGAAAGATGATTTTGCCACGTTTAAAAAAACCTGGATTTCTCTGAACCACCCTATAGTTGGCCGGAAGCGTATAAAGCAACCCACGTGCTGTCACTTGCACGAAGAGACTTGCAGGGCTCATATTGGTTGTAAGGCGATATAAATTACATGTTTACGCCGTTAAATTGAATGCGAAATTTTATGACAAATTTTATCACTGTTTAAGCAATCAAAGAAGACGACAGGGCCCGGGTCCATCTACGGGTGAAAATACTGCAAAAAGCCTGACACTCGCTACACGGACTTATCCCAATGCCCCCATTAATTGGCACAAGCACTGGCAATAACCGATTAAAACAGCAGCGCCAAAACGTCCCTCACTCTTCTCACCGCCACAATTAACCTCAACCACCGAAGAAACAGCCATCGTCCTCGCAACCACCACAGTTTCCACAAACGTTGTGACAATCTAACAGACTTTTAGCAAGCATGCTGTAACTTTCAGACAGCTCGCATACCCACCATCTCTCGAACTTCCCCAGGAAACCCAGAATATCCCCTATACAGAACTGATAGGGACCCCCGCAGACGGTCACTCCTGCCATGGGGAGAACGAGGCGGCTGAGACCGCTGCCCGCCACCTCACGTTCCGGACGTTCCCACAGGGGGAGAGAGATTCAGCGCCCCCTTCCCCCACCCTTCCTTCCCACTATGCTGCACTGAAATATTACAACCAACGCCAGCCTAGACTACAGAAAACCCCCCTCACCTCACTCAGCTTCCCATACGCGTGAATGCGGCGGCGACTTCAAACCAATACCTTTTACAATACTCCGTCCTCCACCTCACACCCCACGCAACATACCCCTGCAACTACCCTACATGAACCTGTCTCGGGATCTCCTTATCACTTTTCTATGCGTATGCCCCCTCCTCTCCCCCCTCTTATCACACCCTCTATCTTTCCCTTTTCGAGAGCAGTGGGAGAGAGGACTGACCAGCTAGCGGCTTGAAGACCAGGAATACATGGTCAATCGGTCCGAGCACAGCAGGCAGCCCGCGGCCTTCTGAAATGAGAAGATGCCACCCACTTCTTTCTTTTATTTAGATTTCAATTAACGTTTTATTCCTCTCCTCGTCTTCTTCTTTTCAAATCCAGCCTTATTAAAAAAATCCCCGCTCATACCTACACGACTGTTTGTTTTTGCACGTAGAAATGCATTTAAGGATGCGGTAAACGTTGCGTGGATGTCATATTTTACCATTTAATGATTTAACCACCAAAGCGTTCTACGACAAGCAGTTCAAATGTCCATATTTAATTTTTCTCACACTGATTCAGAAACATTTTTTATTTGGGAGAAGAAATTTTGTGATTTTCCGAACATAGGGCAGTAGCTTTCTCCGACGTATGATAAATGAATGGCACTATACAGAAAATACATGACAGTAAAGAAGCATTCCTTGACGAGCCAGGCTCGTCTTTGCTATTTAAAGAGTCTGTCTTGCTCAATTGTCCAGAAACAATAGACAATTTTCTCAGCGTTTGCCCAAAGTATAATGGCAAGTGAAGTGACCTTGAGACAGCATTCCAACGCTTGAACACGCACCCTCTCTCTGAACAAATAAAAAATTGGGCCCATCTCCCCGCGAGGGGGACTCGAGTAAATGCGTCGCATAGCGGGTGGGTGTATTGCGTTAAAGTTTTTGTGTTTGGGGAGTTGGTGGTGTGAATGCGTTGTATCAGCAGCTTCTTGACGTAGTTTGAATGAGTCAAGGATATAAGGCGCGTTCGTAGCCTCTTATTCTGTGTCGGCTTTGTGGCGCAGTGGGTAGAGCACCATGTACATTGCGTTCCGCCCGCAGGGTAGAGGGATCGAAACCAGGCGCCGGATAGTATTTTTTTATATAGTGTATGGGGAGGGGTGCGGACTACGACTACGGACGTCAACGCGGGTGACATCGTGAGTTACTGAAATGCTCTGCATTTAAAAAGATTTTGGCCTCGTGGGCTGCCGCTGGAAAACAAAGCTGTGGCGTAAAAGCGCTACTGAATTACCTTAGCGAAATTTAGGTTCTAGGCCGGGAATGTACTGCGAAACACGTTCTTACTCCGTGATGCGGAATAATTTTTTTTTATATTTCAAGTTTCTACTTTTTTATTTGATTGACGATCATGTGTTGTGAACTCGACTGTGACAGTTGCTTTCTGTGATAAGCTGCATGTTGAAAGTGCCTGAGTGTGTGTAGTTGACCGCTTGCTTTCACCGTCATTTCTCACACTATCTATATCCTTTCCTTTCTCCCTTTGTCGCCCGTACCCTTTCCCCTTGGGGGAGTATTACGCCACGATTGGTGCCTTAGGCGTAATTCTCTCTTCTCCCTTTAATAAACCCCTCACTCCCTCCCTCTTTCTCGGAAAAATGTCTACTTTTAAATTGAATAACTACATACGCATAACTTCGTAAGTCAGAAGTAGAGGTAAGAATTCGCCGTATCATCAATTATTTAATCGTAGAGATATTTGATCGATTGCGTAGCAAGAGTAACGCTTGTGCTTTGAATGAGAAGCTTTGTCCAATTTCACTTATTGCGAAAAAACAAGGACGGCAAAAGGCGTCATTACTTCGAGTGCAAAATCCGTTTTACCTCGTGCATCCTGACACGAGACATGTATTGGAGGTGCTCGTAAAACGCGCCCTTTTTCCCTTTTGCAAAGTCGTCGTACATAATGTCTTAGAGCTACGATGATGTAGCACTTCCGTGTGCTCGTATCAATTTCATGTCCTTCTTGCTTCCTCCTTTCCCTCCCAACGGCAGGAACGGTCGTTGGCGCGTGCTGCGCTGGTTGCTGGTGTCCGGGTGGCAAAGTGGCGCCATGGCGCCCACCGTGGCGGCGCTCCAGTCCCGCACAGGCGCCCTGGCCCTGCACTACGCAGCGGCCAAGGGATGCCTCGACTGCGTCGTTCTCCTCACAGAGTCCTGCCCGGAGCTGGGGTGAGTGCGCCTCTCCTTGGCCCCAATACCACACTCCACAAGTGCATACACTGCACGTGCCCGTAAGCTGAAGGGGCTCGAATAGCTGGCTATCAGAGTCTCGGAGTTTGGAGTCTCGGAGTGCAGCAACATGGCGTACTTTAAGAACTTCAAAATGAATGGCTGCGCACTTTGGAGAAGTCGAGAGGTAGCAACATTTTGCCCTTATTCGTAGGGTGGGCTTGTATTAGCGGCCTGCTTGGTTATTTGTAGATGGATGAATAGACAGCCGGGAATGGGAACCTGAGGAGCTGCACGAGCAGACGAGAGAGTTGAATGGCCCGCCGTTGTTCCGCTTCCGAAATGGTGTCATGATTCTTGTCGCCAAGTGGTCCAGTATGTTTGCTGTCGTGAGTGGGTTCAGGATGGGTTTTTGCGTGTTTGCGTTCATACGAATACGCCTAGCTCCTTTCATCATATTAAATACTCCGACCAAACCCTTCACAATAGAAACTACCCAGGAATTTCGCCGAGTCTTTTATATCACTATTACACAGGGGCGAGGCTGTGTTCACAGCTAGAAACAGCAACTTGATGTCACTTCCCATTTGGGAGGTTGCAAGTGTGAAGTTTTTCGGAACAAAGCCCCTTAGGGGCTGGGGCTCATGGCGTCTTCTCTCTTCGTCGTCGTCGTTGTAATCGTCGTTCGGCTGGTGTAGTCACGTTTCTAAAACACCGGGAAACTCGTTTACGCCCGGCGCTAGAACGTAACGCGTACTGAGAAAACACCGGGACACTCGTTTACGCCTCGTGCTAGAGAGCATCGTACTTCAAAGACACAAGACTTTTACAGCAAAGTTGTAAAACTCTAGCCTTCAACGGTTTTATCTCCTTTGGCAAAAACGCCAAGGCACCAAGAATACACTTAAACACTGCATGTTTCGCCCCTGCCGAGGTTTCCCGTTAGTGGAGATGACCTGGGATTTTTTTTTTTTTACTTGAGTACCAACTCCTCGAGAGCCACAAGTTCTACCTATCGCTTTAGAGTCGTCCCTTATGTGCGAACGTTAGGAAAATAAGGAGTGGGGTGACGGGGATACGCGAGGCTGTGGCGCATAATAATGTTAATCTCACACGGCGTTCTGTGCAAGCTAGCAATTAAACTGAGATGTATAGAGGCAATATTTTCTGCTTGAAAAAAAATAATTTGGGTTAGAATCAGGTTTTACGGCCAGAAGTTATTCCTGGCACATGAGACACGCGGTAGTGCACAACCATGGAAGAATGTAGACTACTTCGTCGCCTTCTAATAGAGCACGCCGGATTCCGGACGGGCGTTTTGTTGATCAGCCCCCTAAAATAAAAACACAGCTTGTGTGACCTATATATGATCCCCGTCGTTGTAGTCAGCAGCACAATGTCTAAGCCACTGAGCTATCGCGGCGGGGCCTCGACCTCCTTTCTTTTTCTTTCCCTCTCATATATCACGCGAATTAATACCGCTACAACAATTCATGAAACGTGTCCCTATATATATAGTTATCTCAGCCAAGTTTTGGTTTCCGTGGACACAACAAAAAACATAAATAACATTAGGTGGAACAGATATTTGATCACCTGTCACTCTCTGAAAAATTTAATGAATTCGTGAGCAGGCAGACCACGTGTACTGTATATGTATAGTTCGTCTACGAGTGGAGAATGGCGGCTGCAGTCGGATTCTGCCCTTGATGGAAAGGGCTGTCGACGCGGCCCGAGCTCAAGGCATCCTGGGATGAGGACGCCCTCGGTTTAATTAAAGTTTATTCTCTCTCTCACGCACACACCTTAACTCTCTCTTCCAATTTTTCTCCTTTTTTCCCCCTCTTTGTCCTAACTGTCTGTCCCGCGCCGAGGCACAACTGAGGTTTCTTGGAGGCGGACTAATGCCTTAAATTTCTTGCTCGCGCTTTTGAGTCCGCACGGCGCTCGCGTGTGCTCTCGGATGGTCTGAGACTACGCCGGCTGGCGAGGGAGATAACGAAAGGTTGTTTCAATGCCAGTGTGGTTAATGATGTGTAGCTTGCTTCAGAGGAATGCTACGGCCCACGGCGTCTTAAAAAATCGTTCAACCGGATGAAATTCGTTGGTATTTCTGTCCTTATATTATTATTGTTATTTAATTAACATCGTTGTAGTCGTCATCATCTTTATAATTATGGTGATGGTGATGAATGATGATAAGCTTCCGTTTCACATATATCGCATTCTGTTTACGATTTTTTAGGGTGAGATCATGTCCCAGATTGACTGGGAACGAGACGCGCCGCCTATCGGATCGTCACAGAACTGAGTCATTCTTACGGGTGGGGAAACAAGTGTAAGGCAAAATAACGGCGCCAAACTTGAACCGTTAAGCAATGGTGGCGAAAAGTTCGAACGGGCTCCAAACGAGTAGCACCACACAAAACCCATAACCGTTACGACATTACTTCTGGATCACCGAAGAAGAGTGCAGGCAATTTTCGAACGCATGCCGTTTTATGCGTAGAGCTACACGTAAGCCTTACCGCAAACACGAAGTTCGCGGGAGTTCCCGATGGCCTCTTTTTTTTTCTCGCCCGGTAGCGGGGACGCGGCAGTGACATTGCGTCACCTATCACATATTAAAGCGACGCGATCCGAGCGCCCGACTAAGGACACTGCCAGCATTCTAGAACAAAATCTAGCGACGCACGCGTGTACCGGTATTTTGGTGCTCGCCTAAAAGCACAAGGTCGCTGGGCGTAATCCGGTCCTTCCTGCATACTGCAAAGGCTTCTGTAACCTCTTCAGCCTCTTAAGAATTCGGAACGCCCGACCTCCATTTTAATCTTTCATTTTAGGGAGCTCCTTATCTGCCCATCTTCCGCAGTAACAGTGAAGGGAGGAATAACGGTGCCGCAGCCGACGGCGTTACGCAATCCCGACTTGTCAGTAGGAGGATTCGCGCATTCCTTCGAGTGGAAAGCCGTTACAGGCCGAGCCCGGGTGCCTACATACACACTCAAGTAGAACACAAAGCGTATACAATTGCGCAAAGGATAAAGCCAGAGAGATTTCGAGAAAGAAAAAAAAAAAGCACGAAGTGTTTCAAGGTGAGCGCGCTCCTAGGGAAACACCTACAAGATAAGAAGGCCCGAAAGCATCCTGACTGGTCATGTTTTCTGAGTCGCGAGTTTGATGAATCCGCGGCTACATTGATGAGTTGTCTTTGTTTAAGTTACCTAAAACAGCGAAACTATGCGTACCATGATCTTCCAGCGACGCCATGCTTTAGGACCATTCGGTCATTGCAAAGTGTTGAACAGTAGCTCTGGGCGATACCTGCCTTAAGGCATGAAGGGTAGTCAGCCGAGCGTACCTGATGATGGCTCGGTGCAGTCGTACGTCTACGAAGCCGAAAGACGGCCCACACGCGCGCAAGTGGGGTGGCATTCGATTGTTGGAAGAAGCTTTCTCTATCTCTTCGTGATATTCACGGAGAAGTACCGCATTTTTCAAGCCTACGCTGCCTTCAGTGTTGTTTTGTTTCATTCGTTTGGTTACCATTAAATAGAATGCGAATTACTCAAACATTAGGTTTCATGAAGCGGCACTGTTTGCAAACTTCTGTCGCGAGCTCCGGGGACATGAGCTACAGGGTTGTCTTCGTCATTTCAAGACCCACTTCTACATTCGTGTGGTTCAACCGAAAAGTAAACGTACCTGGTCAAACATGAAAGTAAATTTACCTGATGTTTTCTCAGTGTCTTTCAGAAATTATTTATTAAATGGGGAATTTGAAAAAAAAATTGGCAGCGTACCTGCTGCTTTCGTTGCAAATGTCGACAAAAGGCGATATTCTTTCGTCGACATAGTGAATTTTTCTGCATTGGATGTCGTATTTCATTTGCTGTCGCAAACAGCAAGCATCGATGCTTGCTTTTATGGATCCATACATTTTTTTATAAAGGAACACTGCAAATATCACTTATGTATTGATTTTCTGCCTCATATTTCCGTAATGTTTTATTCTTGTTCAACAATGTTGACAAGTATGAACATTGCCACCGGACTTACACGTTTAGATTTCTTATGTTTCACTTTGACCGGGTGGCTGAATCGAGTCACAGACAAACAGACAGACAGACAGACGGATGGACGGACGGACGGACGGACGGACGGACGGACGGACGGACCAAAATTTCTGCGTTTAAGTAGCCCAAGAAAGACTATCGTCTTTAAAATGAAGTACTTCAAGGGACCACGATGCGTCGGTACGAAAACACGTCCCACAAAGTGCCTAACGGATCAAAGAAAAATAAAAGTAAAGGAGAGGAGCTTAAAATAAAACTGCGCAAGTTTTGGTCTAGGCGGCAATCAAACTTAAATTCACAGGAATACAAGACCAACACGCATTTCCGACTCCACGACAGCTAAAGGGCTCTATAGTATATAGCTGGATAAAGGTGGCCTTCGACCTAGAAACGTTCGTTTGAGATATGCGCTGAGTGAGACCTATATGAGTGAATTAAGCGTGATCATTACAGAAGTAGTAATTACGCGAGCAGCGAAGTGCGTTTCATCTCTGCTGTCAATGCGAACGCGGGTACGTGCCAGCCTGACGTTAGGCTTAACGTTAAACTCTTATCTCTATCTCATTCAACCAAAACCAGAAAATGTATACGTACGATGACATTGAGACTACGGCGGCACCCAAAATACCCGCATATCTGTAAGAAAAGCAGGCACTGATGCTTTTTCATTCACTACATCCACAAGAGTGCTTAGTTGCCAGAATACTTTTGAATGGCTAAACATGTATATATATAGACTCAACGATTAATCCCGTCGTTTCGCCTTTAACGATTACAGTTGCGCCCTTTCGAAGCATACGAAAATGCTATTATAACAGGGGATAAGGCCTACATATTTGGATACGTGCCCCTTATGTTGACATTCAAATGTCTTCCTAGCAATATATTTGTATATAGTGATGAAGACAACTCTGCAGGGTTATCTGTATTCTGTTTTATACGAATACTTGGGGTCCTATAATAAAAGTATCTAATAACAGCTTCTTGGACTTACATAGCTTCGTACAAAACCTCCTACATTTACCCTGAAAATAGAGCCTATCCAGAGATTCACTTGCGCACAGGAGCCAAGCCGACTTGGGGGGTCTTGGTACTTAGCATTTTCTATGGATACACGTGGTCTTAAGGTAGCATTTATTAAAAGGTCCTCAGGCCTCCCTACTTCGGTATCGGACTTTCTGCAGGGCTTGAAAGTGTCTTCTCTGGAATGCATGTCGGTGTATTGGTGAAAACAACCTCACAGAGACTCAGTGTATAGCAGAGCGGCATAAGCATTCATTCTTTAAGTTCCATTGGGGAATTGCGCAAATTTATTTATTCAGAATACTGCCTCATTCGGGGGTGTAGCCAGTGGTTGGAGGGGGGGCAGGGGTTCGGTGTCAGAACACCCCCCAAAAATTTCCAATCACCGCCTCTCCCCTTCTTGTCGTCCTTCTTTGTCCATACACGCCGCATAGATGTATTAATATCTAAGAACGAAAATAACAAGGACAAGTAAGAAAATAAAAATGACTGAGGCATTGTTCGGGACAGGCTCTTCTTATATCTTTTACCGGTGGCTTATAACACAGTACGCCACTTGTCTCGTTACGCCACTGGTCTCGTTCGTAGTACAGTCCCGGCGCTATCCTGAAGCGCTTAGCGATGGCTGCACACGCGCCTACGGGATGCCAGAGGCGACGACCGGTGCCCAAAGTGCTTTTGAGTGCTGTGTCAGAAGTAACTTCGGTGGTATATATTTCGGATTATGGAGAAACGCCGGCCATAATCGCTCACCATGAATCACGTAAATTAAGGATAGCTATCACTGGGCCTTTAGGTGACGATCGTTTATGACATTTTTAGTGCACGAATGTGCGTCCCGTTTATTTTCAGGGTGTTAATATTTCGGCTAATGTGTGCATGTTTTGTTCTACGTTTAGGGACATTTACCAAGTATTTTTATCAGTCCTTTTTTTGAAAAGAATTGTAAAGGAGCTACGGAAATAATACCTGAAGAACAAAATTAAATGCGAAATTATAGTTACCAACTTTCGAGGAGGGATAAGTGTGTGTGTTGTGTGTGTGTGTGTGTGTGTGTGTGCGTGCGTGCGTGCGTGCGTGCGTGTATGCGTGTGTGCGTGCGTGCGTGCGTGTATGCGTGAGTGAGTGAGTGAGTGAGTGAGTGAGTGAGTGAGTAAGTGAGTGAGTGAGTGAGTGAGTGAGTGAGTGAGTGAGTGAGTGAGTGAGTGAGTGAGTGAGTGAGTATCTTTGAGATTAGTCCACCCGGTAACTCTATAAGTGGCAACACCACTACCATTACTTCCCTACAATAAGCACAACACACAGATGCAGCCTTGTTGGTTGTGTAATCAGATGATTGCATTACCTCTCGGGGCCAGATCTCGGCAGAGCAATGCATCGAACGCTGTCCGAGCTCACATCCCCCCACAAGCCAGCGTTCGTTTTTTCTTACACGAGAAAGAATGCTGTGATCGTCGCAGTTCCATGTTAATTGGCCGCGTCAATACGAAGGGTGCATGCACACGCCCCTAGTGCCTAAACTTACGCCTGTTTTGAAACTACAGCACCCGTCACCTCCTTCCTGTGAGCATAGTCAGCATTCGGTTTTGCAACTTCCAAAGCTAAGCACAAAGACAGCATAATGTCCTAACATCCTACATCAAAGCTCCTATATATGCGGCATTTACAATTCATGCTTCTTTGCTACCCCATATTCGCCTGAGGGAAAATTTCTGTCACTAGTCACCTACGTAAGTACATGCTCAGTTTAGAACTGGGCTTCTGAGCCGAAGGACGCGGGTTCGATTCCCGGCCGCAGTGACCGCATTTCTGATGGATGCTAAAGGCGAAAATGCCCATGTTTTCGAGACTTCGGCGCATGTTAAAGATCTTTAGGCGGTCAAAATTACCCCAGAGCCCTCCACTACGGTGCGTCTCATCGCCTGCGTAGCGTCGGCGCATTAAACCCCCAAAGTCGGCCATCAGTTTTTTAACCACTCTCAAAAGCGGAGAAAGGAAGAAAGGAAGAATTCTTCAAGGATGGTGACCTCCCCAGTAGTCTAGAGTCCAAGTGCGGATGCCCAGTAACCGCATGGGTCGGCCCAAAGCCAGCAGCGAAGAAAACGAAATCGCCCCCAGACGCCACGCGTTATCTCGCGTGAGATTGACGCGGCGCGCATGCGTGCGGGCGGCACTGGTCAGCGCACACGTGCTGCGGCGGCGCGTTGTGTAGCGGTGCAACAGCGGAGCTTCTCCTGCAGCAGCGCATCGCCGTTAGCCGAGAAGCGGCGCCTTATTCCCTCTTCTCGTGGCGGCCAACCCAGCTGGCAAGTGGGGCGTGACGACTGCTGACCGCTCTCCCAGGCTGTGCGGCCGCCACCGACCAACAAGGGGCTCCCCCCTTCTTCTGCGCCCCCGTCTCTTTTGCTACCCGGCATCGGCTCGGCAGCAGACGGATGCGGCATCCCTCTCCTCGTGCGCCTCAGACTTCACGGGCGTTCAGCCGCGCCCACTTACACCGCAGCGAGCGAACGGCAGCCTCGAGCTGCCTGCTATTACGACGCTGTGAAAGACTCCGGAGAAGGCGTGAGAAATTTGGAGGGCAAAAACTCCGTCCCTTCCCCCCACGCGCTGTATCTTGCAACGGTAACGATCCGCCGAGGCGGCTCTCTGGTCGAAGCTTGCGCTGCAGAACACGAGAGCTCGGGGTTGGTTGGTCCGCGGAGTAGTGGTTGTGTTTCTCATTCGGATGGAAATCCAAATAAAATGACGTGTAAAATTTCGCTGGGGAAGTGTCGAGTGGCCGAAACGGTGAAATGAACGTCGCCGCCAAGCTGGCAGGGAAGAGTTAAACTTCGCCTCTCCATCTTCTTGGCGAACTGATGGAGACGAAATAGTGATGTTCTTTTGATGCGCGAGCCGAGAGGACGATCTCGACCCGCTCCGATGACCGACGACCGATGCTTGGAGCGGGTGAGGGATGAGGACTGCCATCTTGCTGGGTATTAGGTTTATTTACATTATTTACAAAAACTCCAACTTTACATCAGGTCAGAGTGACGGTTACATTGTCACTCTGACGGCAGCAGCCTGTTCGGCCGAGATCTATACTAAACTAGATCCCCTCTCGACCGACCTTCGACAAAACCCAACACTCCGGTTTTGATAGCAAAAACCCCGCCTCCAAAAAAAGGGGGCGTACAAGAAAGAGAGAAAAACCCTTTAAACAATTAATAGAAACCCATTGATTGGCCACAGGAACCAGCCAATCACACATGTGTCCCCACCTGCGGTCACGTGACCCAACCCTCTCTCTCTTATGCATTCAAAGTGCGTTTCCTACGCACGCTGTTACACCCGGCCAGAAAATACAGGACATCTGCGGCCTAAAGTGAACCATCCATTACGTTCAGCGGGCGGCATCTGCACAAACAACAGCCAAGCCGAGGGCCCGCAGCGGTCCTCGCGCGGCTGACCTCCCTCCGCGCGGCGCCTCCCGCGACGCCCCCGTTGTCCCGCGACGCGCAGGACAATGAGGGTTGCTAATTCCCTCTCAGACGAAGGGCGCCGCGGCCTGCCGCCAGTCGCACCGGAAGACGCGCTTCAGGCCCACTCGGTGGTCTCCGAGGCGATTGACCCGTCAACGACCCACGCCGCCACCGGAGTCGAAGATTTCCAAACTTACACCGCGCGCGCTTTCAACACGAAGAGATACGATAACCTGGCTTCCCGTCAGCCTGTTATGCCGAATGACCCAGCCACCTGCGACGCAGGCGAATCGCCCCCGTCCTTTGACACACAAAAGGACGGGCACAACACACGCTCTCCGCGTCTCCGAACTTGGCGTCCGTGCGGCTACATGAAAGGGACACGGGAAAGCAGCCACCAGCGGAGGCGACGTGGATACCTGAGCCCCCGGCGGCCTTAATTAATTACATGCGGAGCCCGAACTTAACAGGAAGCAAGAGAGCAGGCAAGCGAACGAGCTATCGGCTAGTTGAGGGCGCGTTGAATACAGGCATCGCGCTGACAAAAAAAACGGGCCACCCAGAAATCATAAAGCGAGTAATTCAGTTAAGGCAAGTTCGAAAATGCGGCTTTTGCACGAAGAGTAAGCGGGCATCCTCGATTGTTAGTCGCGGACTGCCCGCAGGCTGCGCAGGACTAAATCCGGCGCTTGATTTTCCCCTGTACCTTTATAGGAGCATTGATCCGAGGGTAGTCCTTGGACTGGCCACGGGCTGCCTATTTCTATTTCATCGCTGTCGCTTCAAAGAAACAATAATTCTTTAACCTGTGTTTTAAATTTCTTTCTGGGAATTTGAAATCAATCTGGTCTTTAACTTTGTTTACTATGTCGGTGTGTAGAAAAAAAAAAAAGACTGCCTGCCGCAGTTTGTTTTTAATTTCTCTGTATGTATTTTGGGATATCTGAAAGAGTATACAGTGCTAGTGTCGTTATATTTGCAATGAAGATTTTTTTTGTATTACTTGTAAAGCTTCGTATAATAAATTTGGTCAGCCTTAAGTATACTGTACTGTAGAAATAGTGGACCCGTTCTCAAGTCGACATAGTGCCCACCAAAATTTTGAAATATACGGAGCACTTTTTTTTTGTAAGACGATCAGCCGTTTGTCATCGGTTTGATTTGCTGTTCCCCACGAAGCGAACAGCAGCACAGTCTAGAATGGACAAGAGTGTTATAAAGGTGGTTTTTGAGCCAAAGCAGAATTGAATGACTCACTCTGTAGAGAACGCCAATATTTTTTAAGTTTAATTGCCTAAATGCTGTATATGCGGACGCCAAGATAATCCTTAATGAGACCATACCCTAAAAACTTTTGTTCTTTGACTTGGCTAATCATCTTCTCCCCGATATTAATTATGAATTTCTTAATCTATCTCCTTATTTATTGGCCTAAAATAATATAGGTAGTCTTCGGTACGTTTAGCTGTAAGTTATTTTCGTGCAACCAGTATGACATTTCAAAATATTTCTTTACTTCATTTTAGAGTTCGCTTACACTGCTACTGGAGAAAAATATGTTCGTGTCATCTGCGTACATGGCTATCTGTGGGGTACATGACATGTTTGGAATATCATTCGAATGTATTAAAAATAACAACGGTCCCTAATTTGATCCTTGCGGAACACCCTGTTCTATTTCCAATAACTTCGATGAAACACCATTAAATTCAACAAATTGCTCCCTATTACATAAATGGATCCTTAATAGGCCAGCCACTACCCCGCGTATTCTTAACCTTTCTAGCTTTCTTAGCAATATTTCATTATTGATAGAGTGAAATGATTTTTGTAGGTACAAGAATAACAGGAGTGTGAATTTTTTTCCCTCTATATTTCAAAATACTGTCCTTAATTTTAAGTAGAGCTTGCTCTGTTTACTTGCTTTTTGAAAGCCGTACTGCTACGGTGAAACGACCTTGGGTTGAAGAAGCTTGTTAGTCTATTATGTATTCCATCTTCAAATATTTTCTAAAAGACAGTCAACACAGACATTGGCCTGTAATTGGACTACTGATCATCGCCACCACCCTCGTGAATGGGCCTAACTCGCGCTACGTTCAATTTTTGAGGAAAAACTCCAGTCGATAATGTCAAATTAATAATAACAGCTAAAACTTCACTTATTTCAGGGGCGATGTATTTAACGGGACGTGGTGCAATGCCATCGATTACAGATGCGACGTTGTTTTTAAGTTAAAGAATAAAAGTTTGCACCTCACTCGCGTTTGGGGGACTTAACAAGATAGCGTTTGAAAGTTGTGACAGTCCCAATACAACGCTACTTATATCTGCGTCGGTCTCCGCAATGTTAGCCCCTGCTTTGATGAAACGCCTATTCGTTGTGATGGTCATTTCCGCTGGTCGTACCCGTCTACCGTTCAAGCGAGAAACATGCACGGTGTGCTCTTCTTGCGGCCCGTTATCACATTTAGTGTTTGATTGATTGTATGGTTTAAAGGAGCCATGACGACAAAATACAAGTTGGGTTTATTAGAAAGACTGCTTAGTCCCGATAACGATGATACCAATATCATCGCAATCTTCGAACAAATAACGGAGATATTAAAGAAAACGTGTGAAGCAGTCGCAACCCCCTAGCCAATTTCCTGCAACTTTTCTATGACGTCATGAAACCTTGTTTGTGCGATTGGCGGCCGCCTAACTGACCTATCGCGACGACACATGACTGGACGTCTGTAATGGGGCCTCTAGTTCCGTTTGACCGCATCACTTTAATGCTAACGTACAGTTAACGCACTGAAAATTATGTTTTATTGTTGGCCCGTGTGAAGTCACTCTTGCTCATAACACGTCACTGTGGCGCAAAATTTGAAAGTTTTTAAATACTTCTTGCTTTTTTTCGTTAAAAAAACATCTTTTGTGGCTGTAATGGAGCTGAGTGAGATACTGAATCCTAGTTCTTTCGAATTAAACGAAGTTGTATTTTCTCTTCATGGCTCCTTTAATGCGTCGACGCAACGCAGGCTATGAGGCGCGCCGTAGTGGGTGAGTCCGGATTAATTTTGACCACCTGGGGATCTTTAACATTCACTGTTTCCCACATCTTTTTTTTTTTTTAATCGCTACATATATCCTCGAAGAGGCGTTCATAGTATCTAAGCTTGGAATTTTTCAGGTCGCTCTGCAGTTTGTTTCTATTTTTTTTTAACTCGAGAAACAGGTTCGGGTCACGGGTTCGCACAAAAAAGTGTCACATTGAGTTTTTAGTTTTAATTCGTTTAAGAAGTTGTTGGTCTATCCAGGGCTTTCGCACCTTTAGGAAATTTGTTTGTTGTATCACTGCTTCAAACGCTGAGTCATAGCACGCTAGTATGTACCTTAACAATAAGCTATAGGCTTTGTTTGAGTGGTGTTGAGAAAAAAAAATTCCTTCCAGTTTAAAACTCTGAAAAGTTTTCTAAACTGATCCAATCCACAATTGGTTATTCTACGCCGAAAAATTCTTTCACAACTATTGCTACTTGCGATAATTTTTATGTTGGAAAATCAAAACACTGGTACTGGTCACTAAGATGATCACTAAGATAGGACGCCAGCTTGAATTCCATCGATGTTGCTATCAGAAAGACAGGTATCTTGGATGAAGCTTAGGCGCATAAAACCCCAAGCTCAACTACTAGCACACCTACCAACCACTTTGTTGCTATTCATTGTGACACACAAGAAAATCTAGTCACACCGTGAATTTTGCACATGTAACCGCCGCGGTGGCTCGGTGACCCACGCGTTGTGCTGCAGAGCCCAAAGACGCGGGTCCGATACCTGCCACGGGGTTGCTTTTCGCATGTATTAAAAAAGAAAAAGACGCCCGTGTGTCGAGATTTCGGAGCACGTTAAAGGGACTGTGAAAAACTTCCGATAAATGATTTCACTCTTTCTTTCTGGTCTGGAAGCACTGTGAGAGCTTTAGTTAACGGCACTGGTTAAAAAGCGGCACTGGTTTCCTCGTCGTTTCAAATCCGCCTTCGGTTTCTGCTTTGCTTTTGTGGCGATTTTTCTGAAGTGGCTGCTGAATGCATTTGTTGCTGCAACTGATGGAAAGCGGGCCAATAGCCGCTACTCCGCTGCAATGACGTAATGCCATCAGCAAGTTTCGATGTTATCTGATGAGCATGGAGCAGTAATTATGGCTGAGGTATTTAGGGACCCCCCAATCTAAGTACTGGATGTGTTTATTGACTACTTGATTGATTGATTGATTGATTGATTGATTGATTGATTGATTGATTGATTGATTGATTGATTGATTGATTGATTGTGGGCTTTAATGCACCGACGCTACACGGGTGACGAGGCGCGCCGTAGTGGAAAACTCCGGATTAATTTTGACCAACCGGGGATCATTAACGTGCTCCTAAATCTCAAACACACTTATTGACTACGTCCTGCAAGCACTTCAGATGTATAAAAATAGTTGAAAAAAGTGTTGCAGGGTCCGTTTATAGATTTCCGCAGGTGGTCGAAATTAATCCGGAGCCCAGCACTACTGCGCGCCTTATAACCCGTGTGTAGCTTAGGCGCGTAAAACCACACAAGTTAGAATTTTTTTAAACTTTTGCTCGCAGTTTCGTATCAGTGGCAGAGTAAAAAAATTGGCCGCGTATCTGCTCCTTTCGTTGCAAATGTCGTCAAAAGACGATAGTCTTTATCGGCTATTGCGAAGTAAATGCCTCCCTTCGCTTTGCCGCTCACCTCTCATGTTGTTCCTCTTGCGTCGCGCTCCTCCCAAGGCAAAGACGCCAAAGGTTTGCTTAAATCATTTTAAATTTCCCGCGTTCCACTGCTCCAAACCGGGTGTCTCGATGCGAACGCTGCTGTACGGCGGAGACGCGCGTTAATCGAGGCGCCCTACTTCAACGTTTATAGAACCGCGTTTCCCTACTCCACGTGCGTTGCAAGCAGAACGTGGAACCTATCTAGTGGAACCTTGCGTAACTGTTGCCGGTTGATTTCTTAAAATGGCGCAAGAAGCTATAGTGGCGCGGGCGACAGTAGGCGACGGCGAAGTGAATTCTTTTTCTGCAGTTGATGAAGTATTTAATTTCGCAAAAGCAAGCTTGTTTGATTTTTTTATAAAGGAACACTGCAAATATCACTTCTGTATTGATTTGCTGTCTCATATTTGCGTAATGTCTTGTTCTTCTTCAACAATGTCGACAAGTATGAACCTTACACCGGACATAGACGGGTAGATTTAGCTGTGACTATATAAGACTAATGGGCAGGCATTGTTTTGCTTTGGCCGGGTGGCTGAATCGAGTCACAGACAGACAGACGGACAGACATACAGACATACAGACATACAGACAGACCAAAATTTCTGGGTTTAAGGAGCCCAAGAAAGACTATCGTCTTTAAAAATAACGGCTCCTATGTCGAACACGCAACGATGGTTCACTTCCGCGAAAGGCTGCATCGTGCAGCAAGCGACCTGCAGGCGACACGAAAAGGAGAAAGGAGCGGCGTCAGGCCACGCTCGTATGGACGCGACACAAAGGGCACGGCGGCGTGGAGGCGGATCCCGTGGCGGCCGGATTAGAGGTTAGCGTGCGCTCCCGCAGACATAGCGTCCTCGCCTGGGGCCTCGTTGAGGCTGTCACGGTGAGCGAATTACTAGACAGTGCGCGCTGCCTGAGAGGGGAGGGTGACGACTCGTGTTTCGAGAAGTAACCCGGACACGACAGCCGGGTAGGCCTGGCGGAATTACAATGCGGCGGACTGTAAAGGCGACATCGAAAGTGATTTCGAAATACCACGAAATTATGCGTGTCACAAAAAAAAAACGAAAACCTGTTTTTATTTTTGTCAGAAAAAAGAAAGCTCAATTAAAAAAAAACTGAAGTACCGTACCTTGACGAGACTCAGTAACATTTGTGTTTTTGTTTTCAAAACGTACAGTCGCGCTCACTATGACCTACACCGCTCATTAGTATTCACAGCTTTATACGACCTTTGTCTGGCACCCGGAAAGACCAAGTGCGCATTAGGAGAACAACGTCCTAATGAATCAAGCCTTATCCTAACGTATATGCCCATAGTCATTGTTTTGACGATATAATCGTCTGAATAATAATGAGCGGTGTAGGTCATAGTGCGCGCGACTGTACTTATGTCACTTAACCTACTAATTACAATTGCGTTATCTTCCAAAAAGGTGGTTCGCGCCACCGCGCCTACTGCACGCTGAATTAGTTCTTGTAAATACAGCCGTGCTATATCACCTGTAATACTTGGCGTACGCGTCTCAACATCCCTGTCATTCGTGACACACCTCCTCAAAGGGTCTGCGCGTCCACTAGTTTCTGCACTTCATCACAGTTGAAAATTTTAGGATGTTGAATTCAATTAGGATTGAATTCAAGTGTGGACCGCGACGGCGTTACCGTACTCAGCGAAGAGGAAGACTGCTTAGCGCGCCCGGCACAGACATACGTACGGCAGCACATCCCTCACACGTGTATCAAAAGCGAGCGCGCGCTTCTGCGTATTACACCCTAGAGCTGACGTCATCGTACTCCCTAGAGGCGTCCGTGAGCGGTGAAAGCTTTCCGCTACTGATCGACGCAATCTGTTTAGGCAGCGCTTTGCGACCATAGGGTTTCTGGGGGCACCACAAGGTAGCGCTATGAGATTTTGCTCTCACTGTCAACGCCGCCGACGACGCCGGCTCTTCTGCAGCGCCACGGGGCCCTTAACGCTGCGTATTAAAATGTGCGTTTGTTTTCGTGAAAAAGCCACGATGCGTCACAAAAGTTCAGCCTGGCTTTTCACGCCTCGAAGCTACAACTGGACAATGAGTAGTACGTTAGAAGGGGAGGGATGCACATCTAAACTCCCCGAACTTCCTGCACGTCTGCCGAAAAGCATTTCATGCAGAATGTGTGCGGCTCAACTTGAAGTACGCGTCGTCCATTTGGAATACATTAAAGGGTCATCAATTAACAAACTTGAATCAGTTAAATGTCGCGTAGTTGGTTCAACTATTTACCGGTATACTCCAGTGAAATCAACGCCATTGCGCTAAAACAATCAGCTCAACTGCGAACTCTCACTTGACCCCACGTATGTCGCGGTTCTGAATTTTTCGGCATTGAATTTTCGGCAACCACAATAAAGACTTAAGCTGTTAATGCTACCAGACAGAATGTCTTCACGCTTACGTTATTATACTTTAACCAACGGTCGCGTAGCAGACATTAATACGCCCTTTCTTTCTCACACTATCAAGCTTTGAAGCATCACAGCCCCATCAAGACGCATTGCTTCTTTCAAATTTCGACATATTCTACAAAGAATTAGATCGCTACTTGTAACAGTGCTGTTCTATAATTCCATCGTGGTCGGTTTATCCCCGCTTACCTGACTGACACGGGCGTACTATGCGGAGAACTGACAAAGGGTAAGTCATCAAGGAAACAGAGTGGAGCCTTTTAAAGGGTGGGACTACACTTAAAGGAAGACAGATAACCGAGCGTATGGCAGCGGTTCCCACCGGCTCTTACCATAATATATTTCACAGTTGGTAACGCGAAAGCAGTGACTTTTAACAGCGGAGCTGTTGCAGGTCGAGGCTTTTCGTCTGTCTGCTGTAAGTCGTGCGTCACGCAGGGGCAGGTTCTCAGGTCCGCCGAAGGCCTCTATCGGAGGGTCTGGAACCACCTCGCCGGCGGTTCCCAGAGCCATCGATAGAGGGCGCAGTGGTCTCGCCGAGGCGGGTTCTTCTCCCCCTCGCTAAGGGAGGCAGCCTCCCGGCGCTGACATTTAGCTCCCGATTTCTTTGCGCGGACTGCAGAATTTGTGCGCCGACGGCACTGTTGTTCTCGGGAGAGCGCCCGTTAACATTCGAGGGGACATAAATGAACCACCACTCCTCTGTTTCAGCAGACTTCCAACATTGTAGAACTGGGCTTAATTGGTTATTATTATTAATATATTTGTTATTATATGTTACTATTGTAACAATATTGTTATTCCGGATGTTGGGCTTTTGAAGTAACATTGACGCATTGTTTTCATAGATAGCCTCCCACATGTATGACTGATCTAAGACCCTTAAGAACGCAGTAAATCGAACCAAACGTTAAAAAGCAGTCTGAACCAGTTCCACGAGAGAAACGTTACAGCCGCTTTCTGTGTCCACACTGCTCACGCAGAAGTTCATGTACTGACAAGAGAGTGGAATTATGTAACGTTTTCACCTTCACTATAAACTAATTATGACAAGTAAATGAAACTCGGTGTAAAGCTGTCTTAGCTGCCAATCGGAATTTCATTGTTTGGAAATTTTTGATATAAGAAGAATTATATCTGTTTTTTTTTTTTTCTGAGCATTCGCGACCAGGTTGGCTCTTCCGCAAGCCGCTGTTGCTTGCGGACATGAACTGTGCATATGAAGTTTCTATTTTAAAAATGTGGCTGTTTAATCATTCGTGATTTTCAGAAGGTAGATGTTGTTCGCTTCCAGGAAATGTGCATGGAACCAGAAGCACCATCGGCTGTTGTTTATGGCGGTTCAAGGCTCCTCGGTCTTATCCACCAGCCGTTCAGACCCATTCACTCGTAAAGGATAACCGCAGGGATGCGGAATCACTCAGACGGGCAATTACGACGCATGTGTCTTACTTTCCCTTCATGGTTTCTTGCACCAAGGCACGGCCCTCTTTAAGATCGTACAGTTGGGATATGGAGCCGTAGCTGGCCGACAGCTTACTCGCATCCGAAAGTATAAATGCTGGTTAGGACGCTGGGCCAGCGAGAGCTAATGACGGCGCTCCCTGTCGTCTCTTTCAAATGATACGTCACCCTGCAAATAAAATAACAACACACATCGAGCAAAACTAGTGGTCCGTATCGGTGCTACATGAATTTCGAGTTGCTGCTCTCTTTATGCCGGTAAGCGGGAGATGGGAGCGAGCCAATCACGTGCAAAGAAAGCAGCTGGGTGTGCTTCAAGGTCTGGGCGGGGTTCTCGCCCTGTAAAGAAATAGCGAACAGGGATGGTGAAGATACAGCGTGGCTACAGTAAAGCGGTGGAGTTGAACACCTCGGTAGCTTTGTGAGCTCAGATTGGCCACCTGTATTAAATATAAATAAGCGATGTATATATTTGGAAGCCACATTTGCGATGACTGGTGGCTATCGGTGCAAGAAGAACGAGTATCGATCCACTTTTGAAGTTTCGTATAGTTCTAAAACTGGTACGGCAAGCGAAAGACGGTTGGGATATATATATCCTACTCAACAACTGGCCGCATGGCTAAGCGGCTGAAGCGCCGTCGTCGTTCTGCCACTGAATATGAGATTGGCGTTCATTTCTCGGCTACGGCAGTGTTATTGCTTACGGTAGCACAGATATCTTGTATATAGCTCCTGTAGGAAAGCTGCGGTGGTCGGGTGCATAAATCTTATGAGTGGTGGGCGTAAAATACCTTCAGGTGGCCTATATTATTCAGATGCTCCCGCGCCTTACCTGAGAGCCCAAGTTGGGTTGCTTACATCTTCATCAGGTTGCCCATGCATGCCCACTGCAGGGTCCCATGGATCTCCGATTACCCCGGTCCTGTGCTAACTGCGACCAATTTATCCCCGCAAACTTCTTGATCTCATCTACCCATATAACTTTCTGTCACCCTCTGCCCCGCTCACCTTCTCTAGGGACCCACTCTGTTACCCTTAATGATCAAGGTTATCTTGCCTTCGCATTACATGCCCTGCCCACGTCCATTTCTTCTTCCTAATTTCTACTAAAATGTCCTCAACACGCGTTTGTTCCCTGACCAACTCCGCTCTCTTGTTGTCCCTCAACGTTACACCTATCATCTTCCGTTCTATTGCTCCTTGAGTCGTACTCAATTTAAGTTGAACCATTTTAGTTAGCCTCCTGGTTGCTTACATAATTTAAATATTTGGGCTTTGAATATTGGGAGAACAGACGCAAGAAAATAATCCAATTTTGCAATTCCGGATAATTCGAAACACTGAGAGGAAAGCTCTGCGAAGCGTGCATACTCGAACGCACCGGCCCGTAGCAAGTCAGTGCAAGAGAAAAGTATCCCTTAGTTAGCCATAAATCAATAAATTTCGCCCTAAGCCGAAAATTCCCGCTTCGAAGTCTATTCTGACGGAGATTTCAAGTCTGAATGCTTTAGTCCGATTTTTTTTTCTTCCTCAGATATAAATTCTGCAGAGATAATCGCTATGTTTTGAGGGTCTGACCATAGAATCCATTTGCCTCGATAGGATCAGGGAACAGGGGCAAACCACGAGGGAAGGGCGTAAGGATCAGTGTTGCTTAACTTCTCTACGCAAGCGTTCTGCTTTAAAGAGGCGGTGAAGACAACATGCAAGTTTGATTCATTAAAAAGACTACACTGTAGCGATATCAACGATACCAATTTTCAAATCAAATCAAATCAAAGGTTATTTCAATATTGGTACAGCGTCAACAATGTTGACGCTCGCTCTGGCAAGAAGCAGCTTGACGGGGTCAGAGCGCGGGTGCAGCTGCGACAACTTTGGTCATGAACAATACATTTCACAGCTTGCTTTGTTGAAAACAAAAATTATACAGAAGCAATGTTACAATACACTGAACAATATTTGGCCATTATTAATCAATCACGTCGAAATCCAACTTTACAAGGCGTCAAACACATACCACACAAAATGCCATTCCTTCGAAGAACAGGAAAAACATTGTTGGTACAAACATCATTGTAATTTGTCGTTGAAAATTATAGAGTGCAATTCTTTGCAACTGATACGGGCACATTCAGCAATATGTGGACGTAATCGGTGGATGTAATCGGTTACAATCGTTGTGACCAATCGATTGTAAAAAGTAGTCAGTGCGACGCCGAGGAACAATATATTTGTCTCGTCCACGAGTTCGACCTGTTTCGGTTCGTAATGATAGACCAGACATTTCCACTAAACAATTATGGTGGGCAAATCTCGAACAAATAACGGTTATACAAGGAAAACAGACGAAGCAGTGGCGACACCCCGGCCACTTTCCGGCCACTTCTCTGTAACACCAGGGAATCCTGCTTGTGCGATTGGCAGCCACTGACGACAGGTTCCGCCAAGAAACATGACCGGGCGGTTGTAGTGGGCCTTTTATTTCCGTTTAATTGTATCACTTGAAGGTTATCGTTCAGTTGATACACTGATAACAACGTTTTTAGTGGTGACCTATCTTACGTAACTACCGCCCATATTGCGTCACTGCTGCACGAAATTTGGGAGTTATTCAATATTTCTTGCGTTTTTTCGCTTAAAACAACGTCCTGAATGGCGTGGAATAAATCTGAGTGAGTTACAAAGGCCAGTTCCTTCAAACCGAACGAAGTTGCATTTCGTCTTCAAGGCCCCTTTAATGCGTAATCAGCTTCAACTCCATGGCACAAGGGGCGGTGTAATATTTCACTCCCGCGTAAACAAACGGGAAGGGGAAGAGCAAGAAGACGGAGCGAACAAGCGAGACAGATGATCCGGCTTACAGTAGCAGCCCCTGCCGGCCATTCCCAATTCGCAGCCCGTAGATGCCGGCCTACTCACTCTGACAGCTCGCAAATTGCTCGCAGTCGCCGGGCCTCGTTATCCGCTATTTCATTTCCTTCTCCGCTGTCGCTTTCTTTACTTCGCCTTCTTCCGAGCTTCCCGGACAACGCCGGGCAGCGGCGACGACGTCCGGCCCCGCTGGGTAATTTTTTTCTCCTCCGGAAGAGCAGCGTCTAGGCCCCCCCCGCAGCCCGCCGTTCGGCCGTTTGCCTCGCGTAGTCGTCGCCCCTGCGAAAGACTGCGTGGATTTTCCCGTCAGGGGCGTCGACACTACTCGGCGGCGGAGCTATGCGCGACCTGTCTGCGGTGCGGCGCGCTGACTCGGTGGCGGCGAGTGTGTGACCCGACTTAGCGCCGCGCCCATCCTCGGTTTCCTCCCCGCGTATTCTTCTTCCCATCAGTCGACGCCGTGCGCGCGTGGACCGGACGTGCGTGAGCCTTTGTTGTGGAATAGACGACGGAAGGCTGCGGTGCGGTGGGCATAGGCGATGCCCAGGAAGTGAAATGGCCTGATCACGGATGAGACACCTTGAGTCATGACGACAGGGCTTCGGCGGAGGAAACACACGTCAGAGAGAGAGAGAGAGAGAGAGAGAGAGAGAGAGAGAGAGAGAGAGAGAGAGAGAGAGAGAGAGAGAGAGAGAGAGAGAGAGAGAGAGAGAGATAGGCTTTTATTAAAGAAGAAAGCCGAGAGGTTTGCCGAGAATCTCAACTCTGACATGCTACTCGGCGGGGGAATGGGTAGGGGAGGGTAGGAAAGGCCCTATAGACGATATCCCGTTGTTCGTCGCCATCACTGCATGTGGTTACCCTTTATTTGTAATTTTGTCAAGTGTTGACTGCATAAGATATCTTTTTTTTTACACTTTTTTTAAACTCTATAAACACTTAGGCAACGATTTCTGTATTTTAATATATTTGATTCATTCGTTTCAGTCATTTTTTGCTATTGATATTCGATACGCAGTCGAAAATTTAGTGTTTGCACATCTCTAGTTTATGTATTATGCAAGAATAAATGAATGCACAAGCTGACCAATTGCTTGAACCTTCTAAGGAACGTCGAATAGTAGCGTGCCTTGGCTCATTTGTTGAGCTTGGGTGTTTGTTCGGGTATACTTAGGTGAACTTAGCTGTTTGTTCGGGCCTCAGTATTTGAGCTAGTTCACGCATATTGTCAATTTCGACGTCCGTTTTGAGTCAATAACTATGAGTATCAAGTTGACAATCACAATGACAATGATTATGATGAGCTATAAGCATGCAGCCACGCATACCTAAGTATGCCCAAGTACCACCGATATCGCTGCGTTTTGGGTCGTACGGTTATAGCAGGGAGTTTTCGCGGTGAAGTATTGGTCATCTGAATTTTTAACTTACTGTATTTCACTACGTCTAACTTTCAGGCGGAAATGTTCGTAAGCTTTCTTTCCAGAAAACGTGAGGAAGACTGAAATTTAAGTGGGACCGGACCATAAAGCATCTCTAGTAGATATCATATTTTTTGTACCGCTTAACTAACTCTTGAATTAGGTTTAAAAACAGCTTTTTGGAGGCTTTACCAACAGTTTCTTGCTAAAAACAAAGACAGAAAAATGATCAGAGTAGTGCCAGAAAAATTATAATACAAACTGTGCTTCACCATGAGAACGCCCTCTCCCTGGGGAACGCGTATACGAGGGTGGCATAGGCGGAACTCGTTAGAAACTCGTAAAACAGCACCAACCTGTCACAAAATATTGTGCTTTGGGCTTTAGTCACTACGCCAGTATTGATGCTATATCGAACAGAAGAGCAGAAGTTCTGGACGAGATACTTCGCGACGTGGAGCGCATTTCTATTTTATTGAACCGGTTACACATCGCATTCTTGCATTAAAGATAAAATCATCCTCTCTAAAATGACATATACAGGTGGAGAAGACCGGGTTTCGTAACAAAACTTGTGGAATAGCCTAACCCGGAAACATTCTGCGCTGCTTTTCGCTCTAGCCACTTCGCCGAATGAAAGAAGGTTACAGTGGAGATACTTGGTGACGTAGACTTATGGATGGGCGAACGAACGTATGGCCCCACTTTTCACTGTAAGCGGGCATGCATTGCGTTCCGCGGTATGAAAAAAAAAACACACATAAAAAAAACATACAGCAGTACACAAGGACCTTCCTTATGTGTTGTGCTCGCTTCTCTCATGCTTCTCATACATGCTTGCTGGATCAACAGCCAGCTGCAAATCCTCGGGGCGCTATCAGTCATTCACAAAACACGGCTCTCGTCCTATCTCAATGTCGCTTTGCTATGCACTGGTTGGCGAAGTGTTCCAGAGTGGCAGTTCTTGCGCACACCTTTAAGTACATCCAGCTTGCATATTTTAGCTTTCTTGTTGATCCCTCCCATTTTACGAAAATCATGCACCTCTCCGTCTAACGACAACGATGGCTGAACGCGAAGCTTTCTCGGGGATGGGTTCTTTGGTTGGCCAATCCCCCCTCACTGCGAGTATGTGCTACTCTGGAGGTACGTACCACTTTTCTAAAATGCCCACAGCCACAGTCGGGTGTGCACTCCGTAGGCCTAACTTTTAGGTTCGGGGTGTACGGCACGAATCGGTACCTGCTGCTTGGCGTTCGCTTCGACCATGTGCATTCCTGCAGGGCATATTGGCGTACAGCGGCATCAGTGAGGACACAGAAGCTTCGCTTTAATATTCTGTTTTATGGCCTGTCCACATCCGCAAACTCTTTACCTCTACCCAGATACACACCTTACCGTCCGGCCACGGAAGCTCCGTGAAAAGGGAAACATTTAACGAATAGCAAGACTCCGAAGGATCTTGCACAGCATGCCGCCTACTGCCGCTCCATGCTGAAGACAACAACCGTGCTCCGCAGCAGCCGCGCCCTCACCGCGCCTTGGGGTCGCCCTCTCTTTTGTTTCCGCTCCGTGGCAGGTGCATCGCGGGGAGGATGGCGCCAAAGGAGCGCCTTTACGATCTCTTTTTTATTCGCACCGTCTTCCGAGCGGGATCATGCGGTCGCCCGACGAGGGCAACTTGCAGGGCAGCACCGTCAGCGCTGCTGCGACGAGACTCGAGAAGGGGTCATAGCACTACTCGCTCTCGGGGAACGCATACAGCGCATAAACGACCGTCTGCAGCCGTGGAACGCCGCCTGAACTTGCGAGCACGACGACGAACGGAGCGACCGCTCGTCACCGCCGTCGCCGCTCCAGTGGGATGTCTGTATTGTGCCTCTCTTGCGGGGCGAGCGGCGTCGTGCACGGATCGAGAGGGGGGAGATGCGTGACGATTCGGCTGCGTCCGCGTGTTCGCACGCGTTCTCGGGGTACCTACCCATACGGGCGGCTTGTGCGTGCACGCCTGTCTGCCGTGTGTGCGTACGCGACGAACGTACGAACGGCAGGATCCCGCATCTCGAAACGGATGCAACGGCCAATAGCACACATGAGAAGGGCAGGCGGCTGTACTGGTCAATCTAGGCCGCCAGAGGTTCTTCAACCTGCGGCCCAATGTCATAACAGACAGCTGCTTTGTAGCGGTTTTCTTTTCTTTTATGTAGGTCTGGTTACATGCTCTTGCAACGGGGTTGCACGCTCAATCCGGTTCGGCTGTGCGACACGGATTTTTGTTACCCTATGACGTATACGATAGATACAATAACACAGATTCAATGCCATTCCACTCTTTGAAGGTGGATGACACCTGGAGCTGTTGGTGGGCTATTGGTTGGCTACGGACTCCAGCTCTAGCCGTGCCGTATCGTCGGGGAAGCGTTCGCCGGGATTGTAGCCTCGCCGACGTCTTGCGTTTTCCGAGTCGCGGTATTCGGGGTCCTGACGGGCATCGCGCTTCCGTGTGGCATCCGTGCACAGATCGTCGTTCGTGGTCTTCTTCCGCCGCGGTCGCACCCATTACCGCTTTTTTTTTCCTTTTTGAGTAGGCCTCACTGTGCGATTTGCAGTGTGGGAAAGCCAGCTTACAAATACTACGCCTACATTGATCTTGAAGTCGGTTTCTATTTTAAACACGGATGAATTTCTGGAGAAACACTTCTGTTTGGGAAATATACGTCCGTCTATGTCAGAATACGGAGCGCCGGAGGCGAAGGGAGAGGGTGTGTGGAAGTGAGGAGAACCGGTGTGCGTCATGAGAAAAAAAAAAGGGGGGGGGGGTTAGCTTATAACAGCTCCGCTGTAAAAACGCTTAGCGGATGTTTCTGTAACTAGGACGAAACCTATCAATGCCGAGAATTTTTCACCGCCAAGACTAGTATACCCAGAAAAGTTTGTAGGAATTAAGGAGCGGGCCAGGGTCCAGATTGAGCGTGGTAGTCAATGTGGTAGCAAGATAGGATGCGTGCTGAAATACAGCTTGTTTTCTCGCTTCTTGGACGTGCAGGTGATCTCCCCAAATACAAGGAAGTCAAATTCAGTAGGAACCGATGTCGTTGCGCCGCTCACACATGCACCAGTCGTGGGTGACAGCTCGAAGATCTACAGAGCTGACGAGAACCGATCGAGCTGTGGTAGTTTTATCTAGGGCCGCTATAATTACGCCAAGGGGAACCTATTCAAGCATTAAAAATATTACAATGGTTGTTTATAAGTTCACTGAAACTGATATTGTGCTGGTACAGTTAGTTGCATCAGCGTTAGCCAACCAGAACGCTTTGAAAACTCTTCGCACCACACCGTGGAGGGATGCACAAATATGTTGCAACGGTACAGCTTTCTATCGTAGCCATACGGCTGCATGTAAGGTGGATGTCAAACTTTCCCCTTCATCGAAACTACACAACCTTGGGAGATTCCCATAAATTGGTCGACTTACGGTTGTCCCCCACTCCGAGCTGTCGATCATCGCTATAGCGCTGAAAACGGCTATCCTGGTTAGCTCGGTTGGTATAGAGTGACTTCACAATTTAGGCCGGTGATCGCGAATTGCGAATTTTGCACCAGGACTGGATTTTTCTTCAAATGAGAATTTTCTGAGAAAGCTGTATAGCTTTCCCTTGAAGCCGCCTGTCTGTGTTTCACATGGATGTCGAATGTACTTTCGCGGAGAAGCTTCTCCTACATCCAGGTCTTGATTTGCTTTCCTGTCATGTTAAGAGATGTGAACATCAAAAAAGAGCATGCTCGGGTCCGTTTACTTTAGCTTGAGTTCTTAACTTGTCTGCTACGTTGCTGACGTTCGTTAGTTGTTAGCTTCCTTGGGGGACGAGTTCGCAGCAATCAAAGCGATTTCTGCAACTCCCAAGCAGTGCCACTACCAACGGTTTCCCGCGCTGAGCAAAAGCCAGGCGCCGAAGCAACGCGCTACGTGTTTGTGCGTCCTTTCAGTATCGCTCTTCAACTCTCACGCTGTCTCTTTCGGACACGGCCCGCACTTCTCATATAAGCGTCCGCTCTTGTAACCTTCACCTTCCTTACCTCTTACAGCAGGGTCAGCTAATCGGTGGAGGTCGGGTCTCAAAAAGCCAATCATCCAATCGGAAAGAAGCGAAGAGCTGTAACGCAGACGAGCGGGAAACGCAAGCCCAGTGGCAACACGGGCTGCCGAAGCAGCAGGCCGTTAACGAGGTTTACAAGACATCTCGGAAACGTCACGCTCCGTGGAGCACGTGGGCCGCCAGTGACCCGAGAGAAGCAGGTGAAATGTCAGCCTCTTGCGCCGGAACCTGTTCCGACGATCTCCGCCAGGGGGATTTCCGCGCGCGCGAGTGGCACGTCCACGCCTTCCCAACTCTATGTGAATCTTGTCCGGGGCTAAGTTTCCCTCCCCGCACGAGTATGTCGGCCGCCCCGTTTTCGCCCTCGTCCGTCGGAAACGAGCAAGAAAAAGGAACAGTTCCCTGTGCGGAAAAATAAAGAAAAAAACGGAACACGGCAGTTTGTAGAACAGACTGATTTTCATTTTCGGCGTGAGTGATGATGGCGGCCCGCAGCTCGCTGCGGGAAACCCGTCGAAGCAAATGAACAGAAGCGCGGGAAATTTAACGTTTCCGGTTTACTGCGACACCGAAGACATTTGAAAGGCACGGAGCGAGTCCTTTATATCCTTTGGAAGGTTTTCTTCCATTTATCTTCGAAGGCTCGACTGCGTGTGTATAGATTTCGTGTTATGTGAACCTTGTCGCTTGCTTTGGGTTGTCCTCTAAATTGATAAATTTAGGGGACAACTTAACCCACCGTACGTGAAGAGCAATGGTCCTTGCATTGAAGGCTCGATATTTCAAAATTTGGTCGTCCGAAACACGGCGTAGCGTGAATGATACGTTGGGAATTACAAGGTTGGAAGACGCAAAAAAAAAGTGTACCAAGATTACCTGCGCGGTAACCCTTTCAGGTAGAGTAGAACAAAAAACGAATATGAAACTATATGTAACGTAAAATACAAAAAAAAAACAACACTAAACTACGAAGCAAATGCACAACAATAAAAATAAAAATTACATGCAAGGAACTTTAAATGATAAATCTAATACAATGGCCAAGCAGGGACATAAAATAACTAGTATTCAGCCGTAGATGTCTCGCTTACGAGCCAATGTTCTAAAATTCAGCTCGTGTGCCCATACTGTATGCGCTTGTCTCATAGGAAAAGTTTAAACACGCCCACGGAGTGTGTACATATGTACTGACGTAGATAAAAACGTGTAGGGGTATATTATCGCATGCATCGACACACGCACACGAACGCATGTATCCATTGTACTGCCCCACGATTCCCGCAAATGGTGCTATATCAACTCTGTTTTTAGGACAGCCTAATTACCCAAAAATATGAATAACCCTCGTTGTGTCCAAAAAAACCGGTATCTACTGTGAAACAACAAAGGCAAAAAAAAAGAAAAAAGAACGTGATGTGGTCATGGAATATAGAACATTCACAAGGTTGTGTGGAACGGAATTGGGTAATGCATTTAAGAATGTTGCCCCTTAACCGGCGTAACATTGTACAGAAATCATGAGGGTTAAGAACGCCAGGTCGCTGTCCGAAGTGGGTCACAAAAAGAGTGGGCGCTGTGGTGACGCGCGTTGTCGGTCCTTTTGCGCGGCTAGTCTTCCACGTGCCCTGCAAACGGCTTGAAAAAGCACTGCAATACACTTTAACGCTCTACCCCCTTCAACCGGGGTAGGCGGAAAGGGGTGTCGGCTGTCGGCTCACTATCTTCTCGTGGCAAATTAAAGAGCGGCTGGGAAAAGAGAATCGGAAAACATTAACGGAAATTCAGTTTTTTGCGTTTGACCGGGAAAAGGCGCGTGCTATTATCCTTCATACCGGTTGAACGATGCCCTTGGGGGCCGAGGGCTCAATAAAGTGGCCCTCTCTCTACCTCGCTCCATTTTGTCTCCATCAACTTACTATCCTTCGCCCCGCATTGTGCATACATATGAACAAGGAAAACAAGTGAATTTCGCGTTCACCCACCCGCATCTCATCGAGATCAATGGGAGGAATCGGCGCCACACATTGTGGAGAAAGTGCCCTGGGTGTGATATTTAAAAGTGCAGCTCCAAAAGAGCGGTTTCTTGAAGTGTCTACGGGCAACGGAGAAATTGATGGAAGGATTAAACGAGGGGGTAAATGCTGAAGCGATCGCCAGTACACGCCTCTTCAATAAAGCGTGCAATACTTTGCCTGATATGCTGCTTTATTTGGTTGACTTCGTCTAAATAACAGCAGCTGCACAGCAGGTAGCCCGATTGCTAAAATTATGGCGTGTGGTATACGGCACACTTACTTTTAAAGCATACATTTGTGTGTTCTAGATACAGAACTGGACAGCCTGCTTTGAAATTTAACAAACTTGCGTAACCGCAGCCCGCCCGCAGGTAAGGCGTGTCTTGTCCAGGGAACAGATGGTTGTCTACCGACCCGCTAAGTGACACCCGGTGGACGCTTTCTGACGTTTAGTTCTCCCCGTATATAGGACATTTTAAAAGTGTGAGGCATGACATAGATAAAAGTCAGATTGAGGAACATATGCTAGACAAACTAGCAATATAAAAGCAAAGCAAAATAAAAAGACAGAGCGAATCGAGCGCGGAAACAAAAATGAGTGCTTTAAATCACCCGGTTTTCTATTTTAAGTGCGCGACAACGCCGCAACGCAATAATGGCTGGGAAGTTAGTTTACGGGCGGCGATTTTCGGGAACCCTGGACAACGCGAAGCCGTTTTAGTGCGTGTCAGCACCCAGCCCCTTCGCGTTTGTGCACACTGCGTCAACGCCTTTCAAACTGCTGACCCTACACAACCCATCACCCCGTCCTACATATATATTCCCTTAGTGCGAAAAACAGAGACACGGCCGCGAGTTCGCCTCTTGTGCCACCGGGTGTAGTTAGTCCGGGCGGACACCTGCGCCACATGGTGCCGTGACTCGTTCATCACGCATCCTATTAACGCTCCCCTATTCATCCACCACTCCGGACCGACTGAACGGCGCTCAATACATTGTCGCGTACGTGATAGGACAGGAGCGCCACTCCTTTCGGTTTCCCCGGTTCCCGTTTCAGCCCTAGTCGGCGCAAGGTTTGCCGGGGAATGAGCCACGGCTGGTTTCTTCCTTATCCTCTCTCGACCAATTTTTGTCGTCCCTGAAGGTGGATCAGTGGTCAGGGCAGCTAATGGTCCGTGAAACTAAAACGCAGAAGGAGAAACCGAAACGTGGCTGAGGACAGGCGGCACCCCGGGGTGCCTGAGTATGGCTATCCGTTTACAACTCTGCACGCGCGCTGCATACAAAGGAGATGCTGTATGCACACGCACGAGGCGCAAAAATGGCCTCCGAGCGTTAATTGTCGCTACCCTGGATGTTAGCCTTACAGGGCGACTCCACCCCGGGGCGGCCTGCTTCGAGGGAGGCCACGGAGGAGCACATTATCCTAGGCGTGGCCGGCGGCTACCGCGGGAATGCGTAGGCTAGGAGGCAGTGGCAGTGCGGTGAAGGCGCCCTGCGCTGTTTTACTTCGCTCGTGTACTTGCACTGTTTTTTTATGCAGGGAAGAAAAAAGAAGTAAAGCGGTACACTGTCCACTGCACGCCTGCCAGGCGATACCTTTTTGGTCTGGCGGTCACCTACGGTTTGGGGACACCGCTAATTACACGTTCCGTCCCACGCGGCTGTCCGGCAGGAGTGCGTGGCTGCTCTAATTAGAACAAATGCTGCTTTGCGTCCGTTATGCCTGTCCGATCGCCGTCCTTTGTGACCAGATTTTTCTCGGCTGGCGAAACAAACAAACAAACAAAAAAACGTATCGAGGCGATCGGCAGGCGTTCCAGATATTGCGTGGTGGTGATATTTGTTTTTGTTTTTATGGCTAACGGTTGCGGTCAGCTTACACTGAGGGCTGCCGAGGGCCTTTAGTGGAGGCTGATAGGTATGCCTTCAGTGAAAGCTTTTTAGGTATGCATCTTTTTAGGTGCATACCTAAAAAGGAATGGAGAAAAAAAGAACATTTTTTTTTATTTCACAACATTGATGCAGGTATACGTGCACGCACGTTCCCTAAGATGTTCTCAACTTTCAGGCCATGATCTCGTAACATTCATAGCCTAATAAACTTGCACGAAATTTACACATTGAAATATAAGAATGTTCCAGGTCGTCATTAGGTTCGCCCTTCGATATGCGCTCTAAACCGTACGTGACTGCGATTGCCGAATTCGTAACGGGAACCGGTGTTTTCAGGGCACACCTGGAAAATCCCGAACACAAATCAGCATAACGTTTACGCATGCCTCCGATTTAGAAATGTAAAACAGACCCTTCTTGCCACCCTACCAGCTAACTTACAACCAAATTCCTTGAAGGATGTCCCACTTTCCCCTCCTACCCACCCAACTGAGAAAAAGTGGTCTGGGACGCACTCCTGCATTTTAAACCCCAACAGACTATTTCTCCCATTGTTGTTTCTTACTCATACCCATCCTGAGCCAAAGCTCCACTATACTCCTATGGGGGTCTGCTGCCTTACCAAGATATTCCCGAGTTTTCATTAGTAACAGCGAATCTGTTTAGCAACTCGTTGATTGCGTTTTACAAAACTCAGTGTAATAGTGTAAAGAAAAGAAATCACCGTCACCGGAAGGTTTCGAACCTGCGCCTGGTAGATCAGCGGAGTTGGAGTCAGTCGCCTTTCCCATTCGGCTACAACCGTGAGTTTGTAACCGACAGTCAATTGTAACCGGCTTACTCAATCGGCTGTGACTGTGAGGGAGAGGAATCACGGCGCCTGCTCGACACAGAACACGTGGGTACACGTTCCCCCGCGGGCACCTAGTCTAAGTGTGCGTGTTCCGTTCGTTCGTTCAGCTTCTTTGAGTTGCTTCTTCTTCGCCGTTATAGCAACGAAGAGGAGTAAAGGTCGTTGCGGCGGTGAAGAAGAAACAATCGGCTGCAATCGTGGTCTTAAACCGTCGTGATGGTCGTGAAGGTTGCGTACAGTTTCGCTACCTTCAGGTCTTACGCGTCAGTGTAAGCTTCCTTCATTTTCTTGAATAAAAGTGTGGCGATTCAGTTACAAGCCAGTTTTTAAGTCGGTAAAAAAGTAAGGCGTCGGCCGAGTCCATAATTTATGCCCACCACTTAATCCCAGGTGGGACTACAAACAAATTCCTTAGGCAGCTCCTCTGAAATCTGGACGTTCGCCCTTCCGTCCGTCCATCTGAAACACATGGAGGTAGGCGCTTCGTAGATATACATCGGGTCATTAGGGTTGTGCAACAAAAGGCCAAGGGCCTTCATTTTTCGATTTAAACTGTTCATATTGCCCGGTACTTAAAACAATCTCTTCACAGCAATGCATTTGTTTGAAATAAGCAAGTCCATCTCAAGGGGCTCTGGATATAGTGTTTTAAAATGATGGTACGTGGGGTCTTAAGGGGGCATTTAATAGAACTAAGCGGGACATTCGATTTTCGATGTGACTGTTTATATTTATTTTGGACGTGACTTCTGATGACACAAAAATGGTAGGAGGTCGGTATATTTTTATAGTCGATGCAATACTTGCATCTGCAGTAACTACTGCACCTGGCTTGTATAGAAAACGCATCTTAATTACATCGGTGAAAGAAAGGGTAAATGAACTAGCGAGCCGATAGCATATGTGGCAGAGGAAGTAATACGTAGAGATCACGTGCCCCGCCCTTTTGCTAGCAACGATTATCTAAGAAAATCTAATTATGACGGAATATAGTTAATATATCAAACAACTGCGCCGTCAATTCGTATCGTGCCTCTGTGATCACGTGCCGAATTCCTACATTTTGGCGCTACAGTAGGCAAACATCTGTGCTCAAATTATGAAGAATAATCGCAAGAACTGCCACGCCTTGCCACAACCAGGACGCGGTGATAACTCATTATTGAGTCACTTTAATGCGCAAATTGGATTCCACATCGATTCAGTGACGACGCCGTATCGTTGAATTGTCGGTTTTTGGCATTTCGTTGCGGGATCACCTCGCCCGTTTGCTTTTGCACACAGCGCCGACCAGAAATGCAGCCTTCGTTCTACCGATTGCGTGGGTTGGCTTTGCCGCGTTACGTTTTAGCGCATAGTGAAGCACGCTTGGGGGATTTCAGCCAGCTCGACATGAAACCGGACTACCCACCGAGTACAGCCGTCGCTGTAAAATATCCAATCTCCTCAAATGGATCCACCAACGACAAAATGTAGGCTGCTGCCAAGTCGATCTGAAGCGCCATCTGGAGTCTAAATGACACCAGATGGTGACCGAGGACCAGATGACAGATGACCAGGTGACAATCCATACCTGACATCTGGTTCCAATAAAACTGTTCCGGCGGTGTTACAGAAAAAGGGCGTACGAACAGGGAAGATTGACGAAAAATAGGTGAAAGCCACGAGCATCATGTTGCTTGCTTTCTCACTCGCTTGCTTACAGGTTTGTTCGATAGGGAAGTTCCTTGTCACATTTTTTTTTTCACTTGACATTATCATGGAAAGGTCAATGTCATTTTTAGTCTTAAAAGAAAGCAAAACGGATCGCTTGTTTTTTTAACACGAAAGTATTTTATGCCGGGACACACCAAGATTTCACTGACGTCATATCCGTCCCGGAACTGACGCCAGGACTACGAATACAGGAGGAACGCGAGAAAACGTTTCACTGACGCGGATGGTGCTGCCGTCTAGGAGAGGTGAAGCAAAGTAGTGCATCATGACGCTAACGAGGGCCAACAGTTAGCGCAAGCTGCGTCATAGGGACGCCGACGGGCGAATGGCGCGAACGTGACTGATTTGGTGCGAAGAGAAACGCCAGCGGGAAGTGGAACGCTTTGGCGACTTCACGGTTCAAGCTACGAACCCTACCTCTCGCGTTCCACAAGCTGAGCTCGCTGCAACGCAACCGTGTGCCGTACACGCCACGGAACAGGACCGAAGTGGTCGCACCGTTGCTGAAGCGACGCGCTCGCCAAGCACACCCACAAGACAGCCGCCGATCCGCAAATCATGCTCCTTTCGCTGCAGATTTCGCTGCAGATTTCACTTTCGTATTTTACCGATTCCTATGACAGAGGAACCAACCACAGTTTTTATATGGCTGTCAATACGGCACCGAATGTCTTGCAAAGTCAGACGTTTTCGTCCACGGACTGTTCACTAGCACAAGCACGAAGTTATTTTATCCGAGTATGCTGCCACTCACAAGTTCGAGAAGAAAACCTTCTTGTATTTATATCACTGCCGCAAAACCTATATCGCCTGTTCGTTTTTCCGTCGCTCTGGCTGAGCGACGCTAATGGCCTCTTCCAGAATTAATCAAACAACGATTTCGATCTAACCTATCATGCGTCCTTGCCCGTTCCGCCAGTTTCCTCCGACGCTCAGTTTTCAAGCTCTATGCGCCACGCGGCGGAAGGTTGCGCTCAGTGGAATTTTAAGCGCACGGAAAAAGAGAAAGAGAAAAAAAAGACGAACTGTGTGCTTCGCTATTAAGTCTGCCGGAACGGTATACACTTAATAGCGTCTCGTTCGTGCTTATAGACGTGACATTCATATACATTGAAACGGCAGCGCTCCGAAAATTCCGCCTGGTTCTATTCTAGCTCTCATGCGACTCAAAACATTAAAAAAAAAGATTGAAAGGAGGCTGAGGTGTTGACGCGAAAATGTGCGCGCGAGCTGCGCTTCGAACTAAAAAAAAAGGACATACCTCGATGGCGCCAAGGCATCGAATGATAAAGATTCGTAGAGAGAGCTTCAAGGTCCGAGAATTCTTCAAAGGGGGATCAACTCGTAAAAGAGCCACCTCGGTTTCTTTTTCCACTGTGTCTACAGGGCTTCCGATCTGATGGGCAGCGAGGAGCTTTACTCCCGTTAAGGCCTATATAACCGCAGCTCCTCGCTAAACGGATTTCGCACGCGTCGTAAGGAATGCGTGCACGGTATTCAGATACGCCTCAGCGGACATAAAACACGCCGTGTTTCGTAGGCTGGGCAGATTCAGTGAATATGAGATTGCGTGGCTTCGAATTTTAAGTCGGTCCGACCTTATGTGCTCGACTTTCGAGATGGCTCAGAACAGAGACGCGAATGGCAATCTTTATTTTATACTTTCAGTAAGTCCGTCGTTGTTAGTACGTGCGTCTGCCAAGATGAATTACGGCGAAACGCGGCGATACCAGCGGAAAGAACTTGCGCGTGCGCCTCTGAGCTTCTACTTCAAGGCCGTTTGATTTTCGACGAGAGCGCTCATACCACCCTGAGTTTATGGGGCTATCTTGCAGCTTAGCCTTATTTTCTTTAGTAATGTGCGACCTTTCTCAAGTTCGGAGACTACGTTTTTGTTGTCTGCAGGCCTTGTGAATAAAACAGCAAGCAAAGAAAACGAGAGGAGGCCTTTACCTGAAGTCATTAAAAGAGCTAGTGCGGGAGGGAGAGCGGCGGGGAAGATAGGTAGAGATAACAGACAAGGAAGGCCTTCCTGATATGCATCAGGAGCGAGCACAGGATGTTTGTTCAGCAGAGCGGTGAACCCGATGGGCAAATGCTGGACGGCGAAAAAAACGGACGGAGTTGTCTTTATGTCAAGTACACGATGGTCTGAACGAGCGTTGCGGAGGCGTTTTCCGAAGTCTTTTATAAAGCTGCACTTGTGTGAAAAGCTTCTCGCGGGTACACTTTTATCAGAGAAGCCCCTTAGGGGCTGGGGCTGTTGGCGTCTTCTGTGGTCGTCGTCATCGTCGTTTCATGCAGTCACGATGCTAAAACACCGGGAAAGTCGTTTACGCCTCGCGCCAGGGAGCTTCGTGCTTCAGACACGAGAGTTTTACAGCAAAGCTGTATACCTCTACCCCTCAACGGCTTCATCTCCGTTAGCAACAAGGCCAAAACGCCAAAAATACACTTGCACACTGTATGCTTCGCCCCTCCCCAGGTTTCACGTTAGTGGAGATGGCCCGGGATTTTTTTTTTATCTGAAAAAGCTAGGCGCCATGGCTGATGATATTGTGAAAGAAAGGGAACTGTCGAAGCCATTCGCTTGAAGATTATTTCAAAAGCATGCCCTATTTCGGGATATTTCAAGAGTGTCCTGTGAGTATGCAGTTAGCTGTTATTGTCGGCAATCATGAAACAAGACATGCGTTTGCCCCATAAAGTTGAAGGCTTTATAACTATGTTCTCTTCTGATGCAGATAATGTCAATGTTACTCGCGTGCGGTTATGTTAGCCTCATCCGTCCTTCATCCTTCATGTTAGCCTCATCCGTCATACTCTCGATTCCACCTCCGAACGGTAGCATCTGGTCTAGATCTGCATTAAGCCTGATGACTTAAAATGCCGTTCCCGCCTGTCAATCACTCTCACTAAAGGCGCTACGAAATCACGGCGTTCCATTTCGAACAACTAGAATCGCTGATCTCTGTACAGGTGACCTTATCTCCGCCGAGTACTAGGCCGAAAAGGAAGGCGTTACCGCCGAGGATGTAAACAACAACAAAACAAGCAAAATTTAAACTACCGTGGCGCACGCGGCGTGATTTCCTCGTAATAACTGCAGGCGTGGCCGCGTACGCTCTGCACGCAGCATTCGAAAGCGATATCTCCAATCCCTATCGCAAACGGCGTACGCGCCGCGCTTATGGTCGTCCATTATGGACTCGTACACGCCGATAACTGCGCGTAATGTCTTCACAGAGACTACGCACTGTACAGGCTGCATCGATAGCGCCGTTCGGGTGCAGGGTTACTAAGTGTTCATAAAGAACAGCGCTTGGAAACCCAGCCCGTCACGCCTGCTCGGCTGGGCTACTGCGCACCGCCGTCCCCATAGTGAACCGGGTTGGATTGACCGTCGCAGCGATAAAGCGGTCAGAAGGAGTTGGGCGAGCCGCTCCCACATCGACCGTATCCCCACCAGCATGAACGCCTTTAATGAAGGATATACACATTAGTCCTTGCACAGAGGAACGGACGGACCCACGTATACGCTTACAACCTACAGTTTTAAGATGGCACTGCATGTTGTCAAGGCCGTCGGTAAAGAAAAACTGCGCGTAATCAGAGCATGGTCAACCCCTGCGGCGACCCGTTTATTGTCCGGACTCTCGCCAAAAGAATTCACTCGTGCGTGTTCTATTGGACATCGTTAGACGGAAGTATGCATGTGGCAGTCGGTGTACCGCAACGATATATGTGCGAAACAGGCGCGTGCCTCAACAGGTGTGGTCTCGCTGTGTGTGGAGGGGGTTGTATACCGTTCCTGCGGGCACTGTGTAATTATACAGGTACGGCCCACGGTGGTGGCAATCGCGGCGGGTGATCGACCTGTCTCGTTAGCCTTCCTGGATGTCGCCTGTCGGCTCGAGACTCTAATTACCGACTGTTGGCTGTGACCCGCAGTTATCTGTCTGCGGCCGTTCCCCGAATGACAGATCGCTCGCGTTCGTTCAGGCTTCCAGCCACTTCAAGGTTTCGGTGGCAGGGTGGATGATCGAGCTAAGCTGAACCCGCGATGCAAGCCCCTTTTAGGAAACGTTAATGGCGTCTAATTTGGACTTCGTGCTTACTTTTTACAGTTAATAGCAGGTTGAACAATTATACCGTAGAGGGCTATCTTAAATCGGCTTTCTTGAGACTTGAAGTAATCAGAGCGTTGTTGAAATGGGGTTGCATCCTGTCTAGACGAGAAACTTCAAGCATTTCTACAGAGCGAAGCAATATTTTTTTAAGTTTGAAGTTTATTCATCATCATTTCAAATGTACATCACTGATCCAGTGGTTGAATGGAAAGGTGTGGTGAAAAGGTAAACTGAATGCCTGACAATGCACCGATCCCCGCCCAGACAACAAAAATGCGCAGCACTCAGTATGCTTGTCTAAAGCATAAATACATAAATTCAATGCAGTGAAAATACAATAAGTACAGATATATAGCGAAGAAAAGAAAATAAATAATTACACACCTGTAAATGCACTCTTTACAAACAAAAGCCATTTAAAAGGCCCTTTAAAAACAAAACCGTAGTTGTAAACAGTAGTGAGCAAGGGAAAATTCGCGAACAAGTGAACAGAATCATGCCTGGTTTGAAAGAGTTGAAGGCGCAGTGCATTTCCGAATGGGTACACGAGATGCAGGAATCTTAAAAAAAAAATGTGGGTGATTCCTCTGTCACAGGAATCGGTAAAACACGACAGTGAAATGTGGAGCTAAATTTTCAGCTGAGCACGATTTGCGGGTCGGCGGCTGTCTTGTGGGTGGGCTTGGCGTGCGACGTCCTGCTGGCGGGTCGCTTTGGCAAAGGTGTACTGGCGTTATTTCCGTGACAGATATGACGTCAGGGAAATCTTAGTGTATCCCGGCATATAACACTTTCGTGTTAACCCACTCTTTGGTTCTAAAGGTTCTGCAAGAGGACCTTGTATGCAGCAGTGCAACCTTTACAGGCCTCTTGCTTCGTTGTACTGGCATCACTTCCAGGACGGATGTGACGTCACTCAAATGTTTGTGTATTCCGGAATAAAACACTTTCGTGTTAACAAAAAACATCATGTTTGAAGCATCAGTAGATACAGAATAACCTCGACGTAATGGCCACATGCTCTCCCTCAGCCGCTTTGATACACTTCCTCCATAGATGCTGTTTCTGGCGTTAGGAACAAGAATAGGAGGACGAACGAGAATAGAAGAATAGAATGAGACGCACCCGGAAACATTGCTACGTTTGCCTTAAAGTTGCCTTCGCCGCGGAGCGCTCTTGCGCCAAACGACATTTTAGTAACTGTCAACCCCAAAAAGAAGCAGCCGGAGCTGCGCTGTAAAATAAATAGACCAGAAGTGCAGGACACACCGCCATACTGCCTGCCTTTACTGATAGGTGTATCTTGTCTATCTGTAATCGTCCAAATTAGAGCTGCTTCCCATCCAGATATGTGCCTACTCGCACAAATCAGAGCCATTCTGCAGGTACAGGACTTCGCCGATCGGCTGAATCCTCTAGGAAGGTCTGCAATATTCACAGCAATTCTTAGCGGCGGATCTCGGAGGCCGGTGAATTGATTTTCTTTGGTCTTTTCTATTTCCGTTTGGTTCATAAAACGCTACGTTGTGCCTGAAACGTTAAATCCATAATCAGATTGATGGCCCCTTAAGCGTGGACGATGGGTACAGCTGACAATCTCCCCCGCGATGTAGTATATGTTCTACGCTTATCGAAACCCCATAAGCGTGCACGCACTGCTCTAACGTCACGTGCACTGTACAAAGTCACAACTCTCACTGTTATATGCGCTTTCACTTTCCACCGAGCGCACACGGGTGTAATGCGGCACTTCTTTTCCAGTTCCCTCCGCGCCAGCAGCGGTCGCTTTTACAACCCTCAGAAGACGCTTCGAGAGGCGTGCGTTGCGTGTATAAGCAGTATAAGTTTGCTCGGCTGGCGCCAGTTGCGTGAGCAGCCGGCACGGCTGTCATATACGCCCGACGCACTGCACGGGCCGGCACCGCAGGAAAAGCACGGAAAACTTTCCCAATCGTCTGCTTCGACCTAGCAAGGTCATCTGGAGGGCACATCTGTGTCAGCCGGCCCTCTGACTGAACCCGCTATACCTTACGACGCCGTTGCCTACCGAAGAAACTTGTCGTTTGGGGGCCTTTCGCCCATTTTTTCCACTCCCTCACCATCTATTTCGTTGAAGAAAACATAACAAAATGAAACAAAAGCGAAGAACTTGAATAAAAAAGCGAGACGGGCTACCGGTTTGTCGTGGCGGTATAAACACCGACGACGGCGTGTGTCGAGGGGTTACGCATTTCGAGCGAAAGAGCGCGGCTTCGAAATCGGAAAAAACAAGCGACGTCGCCGCGAAAGTTAAAGTCGAGGGGTTAAAATGGGTCGATGGTATATCAGCGAGGACGATGCCACGGAACCCGTATCTTTGTTCGAGCTCGTGCGGCTGCTGGTGCGGCCGCTAAGGGATACCAGCGGCAAAATCCTGGACCATGGTGCGCACGACAACGCTTGCTATGCTGCGCGCCTGCAGCCTTTGTGAAACCGTGAATGAACGAATGCATCGATTGGAACAAAAATAAAATGTAACGCAGTGGGCTCTTGTTAAAGGAAACTCGCTTTAACTGACTTTCCGTCAAACACTCGACCAGAAAATTTACAGAGTTGTTTTGTTTAGTACATGGGGTTTCTCAATTTTTCTTCCAGGACGGATTTGTGAAATGTTTACGTACAAAATGTATATCCTAATTTTTTTCTGCTATACTGGTGGTTTGTTATACACATCATTTTTTTCATTTCCTTCAACGTCTGGACGAAAAATTTGAATTTGATAATTTTTTTCGCAACCATTATTAATGCAAAAATTCTTTAACCTGGTGTTGTTGTAAAGGGCGTTGAATCGTCTGCATTTTATGTCACTGCAATATGTGCCTAACCAATATGTTTTGCACAAAAAAAAAAATTCCTTAAACCTCTAAAAATTGGTCAATTTCCCGCGGTAATGAAAGAATTAACCAATTAAATGCTCACGAGTAAACCCTTCTTACCTTTGTTCTGCAGTAGACCTAAATAGGCTGCTGCTGCTGATGATGTTGATGATGATAAGCCCTCGCTGAGCAAAGTAATTTATGCTAGCTTCCTCAGCTCAGGTACTGATAATGACAAACTTTGCTGGCCAGATTTACGCGGTCCAAAACAATGTGCATAGGAACACGATGTGCTTTCGCAACAGGAGGAGGAAGGAACTTTTGTTGGAAACGCAAGATGGTGGAGCAGTTTCCTCGCGCGGGCGACGCATCCTTAGTGCACCATGTCCTGGGCACGCTCAACCAACTGCGCCCAGGGGTTAACCTGAAATTTCAGTTGCGAGCCGACCAGCTTTCCCCTGTCACTGGTCACGGGAAGGGTTGGGGATAGGAGGCAAAGATCTCTCAAAGGAGAAAACTCCCGTATCTGAGGGCAGGGACATCTGGCGGAGTTTACAACTCAAGAGGAATATATTATGCTTGCAGGCATGTTTCATGGGGAAAGGTATTTGGGACCTTCAAGGGCAGCTTAGGCGAGTTGATACAACACACTTGCACAAAATAGCGCAAATTGCAACGGGGACATCAGGATGAGAGACACAACGCAAAGCGCTTTGTGTTTTTTATGTTACTATATGAATGTGACCACATGTACCACATGTATGGTCGTTTGAGTCTGCAGCTTTCAAGGATGCCCGGGAAGTGAGCGCGCGGGCAGATGCATGGATTCTCTAATTCCCTTGGAGCTAAGAATGCGTGATCCGGGTCCACACGATGTGAACCTCGGGGACGGGGAAATCGTTGGGTGGGAAGCTATAGGGCCATGGGGGAGATTTGGCCCGTTTGATACTGGAGATCTGTTGATTGTGGGCCGGCCAGGATAGTGACGTAATTGGTGCTGGTGTGGGAGGCTATGTGGGAGACAATCCACATCTACAGCGTGTATACTGATTGTCTTGATGGTGTCTGAGAACAGAAGGCTTCCCTAGAAGTCAAGAAATGACAGGGCGTGTGCTGGATTGGTTGAATAGGGAGAGGTGTAAGCGGCGGTATATCGTTTGAGCTGGAGTCGCATTTGTATCGTAGGTTGGCTGCACGAGCTAATGTGTATGCCTACACATTTCTTTTTATACATTTTTGATTTATTATTCATCTTTATATGTTGTCTGTTTGTATGCCTTATATTCATGTATTCAGTTCATCACCCGAAAAGGAACAGCGCTATTGATGAGCACAATAAATAAATAAATAAATAAATAAATAAATAAATAAATAAATAAATAAATAAATAAATAAATAAATAAATAAATAAATAAATAAATAAATAAATAAATAAATAAATAAATAAATGTAATGCGATAGTCTTAAGAAACCCACCAAACTGGTTGCCAAATCAGCCTGCCGATAAAACAGTGGCCTTGCAAGTGGCCTTGCAAGGAAGAGTTACAGCAGGGAGTCGAGAAGCAAGTGCCCGGGTTCAAACCGAAACTCTTCGCCGGCGATTTCTCGCACCACCCATATGTAACGTCCAACTCATGCGGATATCTGAGCTCATCACCTTCCGCAGGTGCTGAAGTGGCCGGAGTTTTCTTAATTTCTTAAGCACGCGGCAACTTCGAGAGACTATAGGAGGATAACGTGGCTCGGAAGGGCCTCCAGTGCGTGCGGAAAACGCCGGTTGAGTCGCGTGCTTCCTTCCAATCACGCCGGTCGAGGAACGCCCGAAAGCGAAACTTCTTCCGTCTGTGCGAATATATTAAACCGCCGTGTGCGTGTGACTGTTTCGTTTTGTGTGCGCGTCGCAATGATTGCGTGCGTGTCTCCTGCCCAGCACCGCATCCGCATCGAAGGCTCCACCAAATCTCTTCCCTGTCGTGGAGCCGTGCGCGACGAAGGCAAGAAAAAAAATTACCATCCTTTCCTAAAGAAAGTTGAGAGAAGCGCGGAAGCTCAAAGTGTGTCCAGCCTGCACTGAAAGTGTGTCAAATCGATCGTCAAACCTTCGAAGACTCAAATCGCAGGAGAAGAACGAACCCATACCACGATTTTTCCCTGGCCATAAGTAAACACACACACGAACCACCTAAATGTATACCGATACGTGATTTATGAGATATAAGTAAACCATTGCAGTCCCCTTCGCGATAGATGCTTGTGTTGTCTTATCTAGAACCGATCGTTTTTCTCCGAATTTCTAGTAACCGTTTTGACGCAGTGCAAGCTCGGTTTCACGCACGCGCTGTGTGCCCAGAGATCTTATCAGTGCTTTTCGGTCGAACAACCAGTCAATGGGGAAGTTCATTAATTTTTTGACAGGTCTCCATCGTTCCCACTAAGAAATAAAGGCGTAAACCGCTCTGCTGTACACCGGGTTCCTGAAGTCCACCTCACTGCTTCACACGATTGCATTACTGAGCGAGCATTTTTTTTTCCAGGGGAAATATAAGCAGTCTGATACCAACTAGGAAGGCAGTAGGGCTTTTTATTGAATATGATAAACTCTGCTATAACGAATTCATCGGGACAGCGAAGTGGCTTTGTTATAAGCGATATTTTGTTAAAAGCGGATATGATTTGCTATCAGTGCATGGCAATAGGGGACATGAAACACTTCAAATAAACTGAGATTTCTAATTATACGGACTCCTGTATGACGAGGATTTACTGTACCATCTCAAGAGCCCTTATATCCCTATGCAGCGGTATGCACCGACGCCCTTTAAGTCGGCCTCATTGCTATACACAATTGCATTGGCGGGGATACATTCTTTATGGCCAATATGAGGTGTCTTGTAGGAAAGCTGGACAATGCTCGCGCCTTTTAATAAAGCGAAAGCTTTCTTAGTGGGGCCGATGGTGTCCTGTCAAAAAAAAAAAAAAAATGCGTTTCGCCACAGGCCGGTGGGTCGACCGAAAAGCTGATAAGATCTCTTGATACACTGGGCGTGCGTGAAGCCGGGCTTCCACAATGTCAAAACGGTTACTCAAAAATCGCGAAAAGGAACGGTTCTAGATAAGGGAATACACGCATCGATCGTGAAGAATGAGTACTATAGTATACCTTTATCTCACAAACCACGTATCAGTACGCGTTTTTATCGTTCGTAGATTCGTTTCCTTAGTGGGCGAAAAATCGCCGTATGAGTCAGTTTTTCGCTTGCGATTTGGGTCTTTGTAGGTTTGACGATCGATTGGACGCACTTTGAGCTTTCGCGCTTCTCTCAATTTTCATTAGGAATGGATGGTAATTTTATTAACAGCATTTTCGTATACGGCGATAATCGTGACACACCAGGCGCTATAGACAGACAGACGTATGTCGTTATTGAGTCCACACAGGGCTGTCGCGCATTTTAAAAAGTGTCGTACATTCACGGTGAGAAACACAGCAGAACACATACGAGCAGCAAAGACGCGACACAATAAATGGAGCAAAGAGAGAGCGTGAAAAGAGAGAAGAGCGAGAGCAGAGGAGGAGGAAAGAAAACAAAAACAGGCAAAGTTCGACAACCGCTCTTTCATTCTTTCCGCGCTTGCTTGAAATGCTAAGCTACCAGCGCCGTTATACCTATACGTGTATCGAGCGCGGCAGTTCTCCGAAGGCAGAGCGGTGTACGAGGCGATGACCTCGCCGTTCTCTGGCGGCCTTGCTCGGGATCCGCAGCGCGCAGAAGAACGGGCCGGCCGAGTGGAGATAACTGTAGCGGGGGGGTAGGAAAACAAAATATGTGCCCGACCGAACGAGCGGGCCGCCACCGATGGAGGCAGGGGCGCAACAAGGCGACACGCATACCGAGAGTCGTTGTTAGCCGGTAAAAGTCAAATCGTGGCAGCGCCGGAGCGAAAAATGCATATCTTACGGGCGTTTTACGCCTGTTGCGTGTGGAACGGGCTTAAGTCATTGACCATAACCGGGGCGCGCTAGAACGGAACTGCCGACACAGATGTTGCGTGGCGGTAGGAAGTAACCCAAAACTCTCAGATTTAACAAACACGTTTTGTTTTATTCTGGAAGAAAATACTGGCGAAGAAGAAACTGTTTATGCCCAGTATTGTAAATATGCGCCAAGAAATTAATAAAAGTCATTAGCAACAAACCCGTTGTAAAATGGCGCGGGATATGTAAGGTTTGTTTGCAGCGTCATAACGGCTGAAAAAAAAAAAAAAACGTTTCGTAAGAAATGAAGGTAGCTCGTACTAACGCGTGTAGCGAAGCTGTACGCAACCTTTACGACCATCACGACGGTTTAAGTGCACGATTGCAGCCGATTTGCTTCTTCGTCGCTGCCGCAATGACCGTTACTGCATCTCTGTCGCATTAAGTGTTAGCTTCCTTCGAGTCTTTCTCGTTCCGAGCAAGTGTTGCCACTATTACGGCTGGAGTTTTTCTTTTTTTGCTGATCTCATTCAATCTCCCTAAGTGCGTATGCTTGGCTCGACAATCCTGCGCCGGGGACGCTGGGCGGTTGCCGCGAGGCTCGCACACGCGACCGCTAGGCATTTTATTTGTTTTTTAACTTCCGGGTGGTTGCCGCATTCTTGGCCAATCCCCCTAAGTGGGTATGCATTCTCTTGGGCCACGTAGTCCCTGTTGGCTCTCTGTACTCGTTTTAATTTCGATCCCTAGTGCGACAAGCCTCGAAGCGAGCGCCCTCCTTCATCGGGCGTGCGGTCGACCCGTGGCCGACCTATCCCTGCGACTGAGCCGGTGCACTTCTAAGACGGACTATTCTACTAACTCCTAGCGCATACGAATGACGAACGCATAGCCCTATATCGTTGGCGGAGCCATAACACTAGCGAGTGACGTGAGTAGTGGGATTGCGATAGTGAAAGTGTTGCCACGATTGCGGCGAACGCTGGAGTTCCTTTTTTTTTTTTTTTTGCCTATCTTGGCCACTATTCCTAAGTGGGTATGCTGGCTTGAAAAACTTGCGGCAGGGACGCTGGGTGGTCCCCGCGGGGCACGCACACACGAGCGCTTGGCATTTTCTTGGTTCTTTGAACTTCCGGGCTGTCTCCACGAGGCGCGCGCTCACGTGCGCTCGGAATTTTCTTGGTATTTGTAACTGCGGACCGAAAAAATAACGATTTCCTAAACACCTTCGCTGTTAATATACAACAACTATTCAGTACTTAGGGCATTAGTACTTCAGTATACAACAACCGTTTAGTGGTTGTTGTATTCTAATTTAAACAATTCAAACACAGAAACCATTTAAAATGTCCTTGTTGATGAATGGAGTGGAAAATGGTGAGATGCAACCCTCTTCTGTACACGAATGCGAACTCCGTCGAGGTTTGCCAAACGTTCGTTTTCTTGAACACACACCCTCTTGAGAGAGCGACATAATAAAACGCTATGCTTTTTCCTTCATGGTTTCCGCAGAAAAACATGCTGCCGTCATTTTTTCACTCCGCTCTTTGTTCGTTCAGTATTTCTATAAAGTCGTTTGATTTTTGGCCTCGCTAACACCTCTTTGGTAACATTACTTGGAATGTAAGAGCCATTTTCCTTTTTTTTTTGTCTGGGAGATGGGTTACTTGGCGAGGTTTTGGCCTGGGGCTGTAGTCGTCGTATGATGTTCTGAACCCAACCTTAAATGAAGTTTACCCTAACATGAGCTTAAGTGGAAAGGTCGAATGTTATTCACCCATTGGAATTTTCAATGTTCACACAAAATAAAATACATTTAAAATATTGGATTTTTATGAAAACTTTTGTAACAGTGGCTGCAGATATTTCGATTGTTTATTCACCATGAGATGCACATATCTGATCTCTGAAAGGTGCGTATTTTTACGTTTTCTTCAGAGCCGCCGATATCGCTTGGTTTTCGTTTGGCGACCAGTTACACATTGTTATGAAATCTCTAGTACACCCAACAAGACGCTGGAAACACTTTGCTCCGGGTTTTTATTAAAGGAAAGGGCTTAACAGCTGCTGCTGACAAGTGGCCGCGGTACACGTCACTGCAGGCGTTTGTATAACCTGTATCTGTTACATATCTACGAACAGCATTAAGTCGTCGAAGTACGCTTAGTACATAATACAAGTTGGCCATCAAAACTAGTTTATCGTTTTAAGCGGGGGCAATGTGAGATAGAGAGTACGTTGAGAACCATGAACAAGTTAAGGTGAGTTTTGTTGTTCAATTATCCGACGTTTGAGGTAAACTTTCCTCGCCCCACCCGAAGTGAGGTGCACTTGCACTCGAACCTCACAAATTACGCAGTGGTTGAAGTGAAGTTTAAGATGAGGCTGAGAGAAGCTTTTTAAAAGGACCCTGCAACACTTTCGATAAGCGCTTTCACTCTTTCCTTCGCGTCTGGAACTACTGCGAAAGCTATAGTTATCGCCAGTACGAAGCGGCACTGCATGATTTGCTCGTCGCACCAGATACGCCTTCTGTTTCTGCTTTGTTTTTGTGGCTTTATTTTTAAAGTTACTACCGAAAAGCGTTCATTGCTGCAACTGAAGGAAAACCGGCCAATAGGCGCTACATGGCCTCAGTGACGTAATTCGAGCCGTCGAAGAACGTCAAGACAGGGAAAGAGAGAAAAATATTTTCAGCGAGTTTACAAATCATCTGGTGGGCATAAAGCAGTAATTTTTGGCTAAGGTACTTCGCGACCCCCTAATCCAAGTACTGGGTGTGTCGGGTGACTACGTTCTGCAAACATTTAAGATTTTAAAAAAAGTTGAAAAAAGTGTTGCAGGGTCCCTTTAAGCTCCTGGTGGGATCAAAGATGCCGACGTAATTCGTCCACCCTCTGCACAAGTCATGCGGCAACTGTCTTTGTCTGGTTGACCGCATCTTCTGTTACATTCCTCGAAGAGTACGACATAAGGGGATCGTACACAACTGCAAACAGACCGTGCGAAATTAGGCATGCAGGCAGGCAAGCTCGACAGCGGAAAGTAGAGAGCGGAAGGCGGGGAAACCGGCGCGTGCACTGCACTCGGAAAGTCGTGAAACAATCGTCGCAGTACAAGGACCTCGCAGCAACGCGAGCAGGAGGAACAGCAAGCTCGAGCGAGGAAACGCCAGAGGCGGTGACGTTTGCCGGCGAGTGATGCTTTCTCCTCTGCTTAGCAGACAACGCAAGAACGTAAACGCTCGCGGCGAGTCGGTAAACCATCAGGGCACGCGCGTGCTCGTCTTGCGCAAGTATTGCACATAACGTGGTTTGTAATACTGCCTTATCTCGGTTGCTGTGTGGCTTCCAATATAATTGGCACTACTGCCTTCGCGAGGATCGGGAGAATGAGCCCGGACCGGTATTGGCGCCTCGCACATTGTCGAACGCTGACTGCGGGTGGGTAGTCGGAAAATGGTGTGGTTAAGGAATCATAACGGCCTCTGGCCATAAGGGAAGCGGGAAAAGATGACGTGATTTCTTCTGGTGGCGGTGGGGCCCCTTTTTCCGGCTTGCCCTACATTTGTTTAGAATGAAAATGTGTCGAGAAATGTCTACTATCTTTAAGTGTGCGAAAGATGAAGCAGAAAAACAGGGTCAACGTGTACCTACTACCCTCTCGCCAGGTGGTGGCGGTGACTCATCGTTTTTTAATTCCTGAAGTCATACCATGCGTTCGAGAATGAGTAGTCGTCGAAAGGCAGTTCTGCGGCTACTGTCAATATAGTCGGAGCAATAGGATTATGGCACATAATACAACATCATGAGTTGAGCCAAATAAGAACGTTCGCGTATCGTCGCCCAAGGAAGACGGTGATTTCGCGGTCAACATTTCATGTTTTGCAGCTCTGGGAGACAAGCACACTCATGGGACCGTCTTGCGGGAAGTAGTAGTAGTATTGTGTGTTGTATGCCGAAGCGGACTCAGCTTTGCATAAAACTGCCAGCAGTTGCTCGCCTGAGCGACACCATATCGCATCAAAGACATGGGCAGTCACCACTCATCATTTAGCCCTGTGAAGTGCGAAACTCGCAGCACCATGCTCACTGCCTATCCGGCATGCCTTCTACAATCTGGGTGAACACAGGCACGTTGAAGCGCATAGCATGTACGCTTTCATTGAGTGGCCATGGCTCAGCTCAAGCTACGCATTGTGGGACCTCATAATCTTCGATTATACGCAGGGTTATCTAAGGGGTATAATAGAAGCCAAAAAGCCTGGTACAATAGTTAACAACGTGCGTGAACAAGCTAGTTGTTCTTTTTTTTTTAACAAGACTTTCAAAGAGCCAAAATATTTATACGATAGACGTAAAACGCTTGTCTGTGTCCTTAACGTGCTTCGTCTAAATATTTGGCGCTTGAGAGTCTTATAACAGGTGAGCAACTCGGGGGGCTCGTCTGAACAATGTATTTCGTCCTTCGACCAGTATCAACACCACACACTTCGAGCCTGGATATTACAGAGATCCCGTTGGATTTTTGATGCAGTGCTATTTCCTTATGACGTTTACTTTTTCTATGTTTTGGCTTGGCACATACGCCCTGAAAGCTGATGATGTAGAGTATTTCAGTCCTGGTCTTGGCAAAAAAAAATTAACTACAGCCGGTGCTGCATGCAAGGTTCACTGCGCTTCCTGCCGTGTGCAGGCTGTACGTCAGTATTTAAAGACACGCCCTTTCAAATCTCGATTTGGATACAAGTTTTGGGCTCCGTAGGAAGATTCAAATCGAGATGATCCTCTCTCACATTAAATCTTCTACTGGAGTATCCGTACAGTTAATTCCCGTAGCCTGGCATTTGTTAGAATGCAAGCGCGTCGAATCTACGGGCGTTAGTCACTTACAATATAGTTTTACTTGCTATTCTTGGATGCTTTCAGGCAATTGGAACACGATTGTGCTCTTTATTGGGGAAGCAGGCCCAAGATTTTGGCGCTCTATGCGGCTAATTTTGGCTTCTTAAAATTAGTGTGTGAGAAAAAGTAGAATTTGCAGTATAATAGAATCTACAAAAAATAAGAATTCTGTGCCTAATCAGTGTTTTGTGCCAGACCTAAGAGCGGCGCTAGTATTAAGCGAATAGTATAAAACGTGGGTATATTCGATTTTTTTGGTAAGACGACACGTCATCACCCGGCTACAAAGGCGATACTACTAGCAGTCATCCTCCTCCTCCTCCTCCTCCTACTCATCATCATCATCAAGTTGGTTCTTATACACAGTGAAATAGCGCAACAAAGCAAGGACGGAAGAAAATGAGACACTTCGTAATCTCGTCGTAGAAGGGTGGTGCTGCTAATTAGCACCGCAGATGTTTATTCGACGTATACAGACGTGCGAGGGATTTCCTAGGGCACTCGTCAGTTTACCAGGCGATTGTACTGTTGAAACAACAACTTTATACTTATAAAGATCAGTATGAAGTTAGATTCGTTCCACTTTCCTTTGGGGTTCTTGGCCACTTTGGTAAGCATTCGGGTGCAGTATTGAAGCTTGATCATGTGCAGACACTGCGACCTTCCTGTGCCTGTGTTCCACCGCATCGGGACTTTGCCTGGGGCTTTTTTCTGTGATGATGTTGATGATATCGATGATGATTTTGTTGTTGTAGCCCATTATTTCAGTGACTTGTTTTGTTGGAACAGAAGGCTTTTCTTCCTTTATTCTTTATTATGCAATAAAGTATAATACTATACACTATTATACATATTTTTATTATACACATAGTGCATAACGTGCGCATGTGTTCCTTCGCAGCTATATCTGACGTGTATAATACATTGCAGAGGTGTCTCTTCTGTATTTGGAAAGTATAAGCGCCATCGCGTTTATTCCGCCGTACAAATAAAAAAATAAGCAGGGGCTATTACGACTTATTACTTTCACTCGAACAACGAGTTGCGCAGGATAAACCAAATATTGGCCCGGAGAAAACGGAGTGCCTCGGAAGTTTGACGGAGCTTTCCCGACAAAGGAGCCTCTCTTTGCTCTGTGCTATCGGCTCCGAAGGCAAACAATGTATACTTGCAGAGCCCGTATAAGGAGCGCAGCTCCGCAAATAGCGTTTGTGCGTGGCACGCTCTTTTTTTACGCCATAGCTTATCTATTTCCCAGGGTCGTATCCGCTGTGAGAGTAGAGTACACAATTTCGGCGGCCGCTTTTGTAGTGGCCGTAGTCCCAGTTATAAGCTTCAGTTTTCTGTGTCCACACGCTGGCGCTTTTGGCATACAACACCATCAATACCCAGACGACAAGGCCTGGTGGGTTCCATTCTCCACCTTCTCGTAAAGACGCCGTTTTCACCACCGATCTCCTCTCAGTGGCGTACAAAAGTTTGAGCAATGAGAAGCGTGTGTTCCGCGGGTTGTTAACACCCTAGTAGACATTACGCAGTCTTGAGAACCTCTGCGGTGTTGGCCGTGCTTAAAGAAGGAAGGACAATGGCCCTAACTTCAGAGCTGCTCACTCGCTCGCTGGTTCGTCTTAGTAAAATGGTTGTTCGGCATCCTTCGTTTTTTTTAAACGAAGACTAGAATAGAGCAGCTATAGTCTGCCCTGCAGGGCATGGCATAAGCCGTTCCCCAGCATTCGTTCCATTTTTTGTCAGCCTTTCGAACGCTCACTCGGCTTAAAGGTTCGCAATAGTAGAAGGGAAGTCATGAGAACTTTCAAAGGCGTTGTTCTTAAATTAAACAAAGAATATTAGGCGTGACGGTGTGTTTACTGTATTAAAACTAGGGTTCGGAGTTTACATACAGAACGAATCCGAGAAATGTATTCTGATGTAGTTTTTGATGGCTTAATGTAACTAATGGGTAGGTACAGCTGCCGCCATAGGTATGTGGTGGTGGTGGTGGTTGTTGTGGGATCAGGCGGCGTTAGCCTGGCTGGATATGCCGGAAATTTCTCCGCCCAAACTCCTCCTAATTAGCCAAAGGTAGTGTCCTTTTACCACAAGTTTGCCAGCTCCGTCTCCTCAAGGAAGCTCAGGAGAAGGCGTGACACGTCTCTTCGCAGCATTCAATGTCCCCTTGGAAAGACGATGTGGTCCAGCTGCCAGCTTTCGAATCGCTGAGAGCATTGCAGTCCGCTCGACATCATGCTCTGGGCAACACATTACAAGGGCCTGATAAGGTGTCCGGCACCCTTCGCCAGACAGTTTCGGGCCTTTTCCTCCTACCTCCCCCCCCCCCCACCTCCTAACACCCCCCCCCCCCCCCTCAAAGCCTCATCGCATCGCATCGCAACACATTACGTAGTGGTGTACATCCCCTATCACTGCACATGACGATCGCACAGAGGCCCACCTTGAATAGCCATGCTGTGGTCTTCGCTGAGCCCGTTCGGATGCGGGTACAGCAATGTTGCCTCCGATCTTGAAAGCCCCTTTGTGACACAAGGCTGGTGATAGGGATTTTCCAAAGACTTGAAATGTTCGGCCACTGTTCTCCTGAAGTCGTCCCAGTGATTGGGGGAAACTAACTGTTGGGGCAAATTGCAGCACAACTCCGTGCAATCTGATCAGCGGACTCATTGCCCTTGACGCCAGCATGGGATGGAATCCATTGAAACCGCTCATGGAAACCCTTACTGCTACGTTCTTGCACAAGCCGTAAGGAACACCCGCCGCGGTTGGCTCAGTGGCTATGGTGTTGCGCTGCTGAGCACGAGGTCGCGGGTTCGATTCCAGGCCGCGGCGGGCCGCTTTTCTGATGGAGGCGAAAAGCAAAAACGCCCGTGTGTTCGAGATTTCGGCGCACGTTAAAGATCCCCAGGTGGTCAAAATTAATCCGGAGCCCTCACTACGGCGCGCCTCATCGCCTGCGTTGCGTCGGCGCGTTAAACCCTACAATCAATCAAATCAAGCCGTAAGGAACGCTGGCAGTCCTTTTTCGTGGGGATCCCACGCTGCAAAAGTTGTAGTGCTGCTTTTGAGTCAGTCGGAATTACAACTTCCTGCGGCCTGTACGAGTTTAGGTTTTCTCAAAGCAGGCGCGATGGCAATGCACTCGGATTCGGTGGAGGGCACCACATGATCCAGGCGTGCTGCCCAGAAAACCTGGGCATCAGGAATGATATACGCCGCTGCACTAACCCCTCTGTACGGATCGACCTGAGCCATCCGTAAAAATTTGAAGGTGATTGGGATAAGTGTTCTCCAAATGTTCAAGAACCAAAAATCTGGCTGCTTCCACTGGCGTGTTTCGCTTGACTCTCATGTGAGGGACATGTAGCTGACACTGCAGGTTCTCGTAAGAAGTTTCCCCGGCCACTGATGGCACAATATTCTCAGAGTGTTAAGAGCAGTGTGCGCATGAGAGGCCGTCCTTGACGAAGCCGCCATACTATTGCTCTTTCCAGCAATGGTTTCCCCAAGACGCATTGCTGCGTCAGTACCTCTGTGACGCCATCAAGCGGAGTTGTAGCAGTCTGGCTCTCCCGTATATCCTTCTCGTTTGCCGCTCCCCGAGGAACTCCAATTGCTATCCTCAGCCCTTTCCTGTACAACGCTTCGAGGCGCTCATACTGGGATTCTGAAGGGGAGATCAGGGCAAGTGGTAAAGAATGCGACTCACAATCAGAGCTGAGTGCAGCTTAATCATCGACGCCGGTGATTACCCCCACTTAAGCTCCGCAATCTTCCTAAAAATGTTCACTGTTCCGGCTCTGCTTCCCCGTGTGCCGTCATACGTAAACTGGAACAAGGGTTTGTGAATATCACAAAATATTTGTCTTACTGGCTTTACAACAGCCGTTACTGGTTTACAGGTAGCGTGTTCTCTTAGGCAATACTCCTTAAATGCACAAAAATGCAGCAAGGCAGTTTCCGGAAGAAGAAATTCCTGTACATTTTAAGTGACTATGTTCCAATTACTTTGACGGCACCTGTACTGCACACACCATTTACAAATAGATGAGCGCGGCGTCGCTTGACTCACTTAAATAGCCTTTAATATGGTTATTTTAACGCGCCCAACCCCTATAGTAGAGCTTGTGCGCCAGGAAACGCATAAACTTAGACAACTCGCATAGCAAGTGAACGGGTCCTGCGTGTGCTTCCTCTTGGCGACAGGCCGAATTTAAAGGAATGATGCTGAGGCTGAGCGGGAATGTCGTTCCTAGTTGACAAAAAATATTAAAATGCATATAATTATTATAACCAAATGATTTATGCTTTAAATATCGCTTATGGAGGATCTTACTGTTACTATGGCTGGATGAAAGCTCATTTCCATAATTTTTGTTCGTTGATTATTTTCACCTAGTTTCTACTCGCTGGCAGGGACCCATGCGGGGTTTTAATCATCGCAACTACCTTTTTCACAACACAGCGTTAGTATTGAAGTTTATGTATACTGCCATTTAAAATTGCGGGCTGTGGTTAGCTAATATTCCACCAACCCAACACATTATACTCTCTGACTGCAAGCACATACTTGCTGCAGACGAACCTGGGGTCATATCATCGGCTAAGAAAGTGCTACAGCCAAGTCAACTAATCCGTCTACAAAGCGCTTATGTTTCGTTTAGTTAGCCATTGACAGATAAAGCAAAACCAGGCTTTCTGGCAAATCTACGAGAAAATTACGCTGTGTTATAAATAGACAAATATCAAAAAGGAAGAATTAAGATCCTAACTGTTGGTTCATGCTATCTATACGTCAACGATATGTACGCACAGAGACATCAATATGAATTTATGTTGCTGCGGTACATGTTACGGGGACGCAAAATATGTGTCAAATTTGACACTTGTAAACCTATAGTTAGCACGCACGAATGTTCTGTTTGGCTTGGTCTTGAAAAGACTATTTCGCAGAAACACTGTAGTGTTTTGCGAAATTTAGGCTTTATTTCAGTTGGTGCGCCATCCATGGCAAGGCTGAGCGACCAAGCTCCGGCGAAGCAGCCGTTAAGCTACGGGGGCTTGTTAAACCCCTCGCCTAGTTATGCGGTACCGCAGTGGCGAGGCTCCCAGTGAGTGCAGGTGCGACGCCTATCCGCAGCAGATCCCGTGGCACCTGCCACACTTGCGTTCCGAGGGCTCAAGGTTCTTGCGACGTGATGAATGGCCTTGCGAGCCATGGTGTAGCAAAGCTTCCGCTCTAAAAAGCTATCAGCGTATCTTGCTGAACTTGCAGCGATATACGATGGGATGGCCGCAATACTGCCTATTGTCCAGGCAGGGCCATAGTGTCGGCTAATAATACGCACAGACTCTACGCAAGCCATCCGCGACATCCGCCGCGTAACACAAGCTACGGCGTTCGCAGATGCCATTCACCATTTAGCACGAAGCACTCTACTGCAGATCCGCATAGAAGGGGTACCCCGTTACCTGTACCCGGCAGTAGGGAGGCAGACACGGCTAGTCGCCCGCATAGCTTGATTGCGACCACTGCCACTTTTCCCCGAAGATCCAAGTGGAAAACCTGGCACAACAGAAGGAAATTCTCCGGCGCACCACGCGAGCCCTCATACCCCCGCGTTGGGATGGCCCTTACGCGTCTGTGACTGCCTTTTGGCCATCGCAGTACCGTGGCCAATACGACTCTACCTTCCCATTCTGAGACTCCGCCGTACAGAATGTGAATGTGCAGCATCTGCTGTGGACCTACCCCGGACTGCATCAGATCCAATTACGGCACCTTCGTGCAACCGGCCTCCACCCTGGCCGCCTTCCAGACCTGCAGCGCTGGGTTCATGGACCATTTCATCGGCACCTTCTGGACTTTATACGAGAAGCAAACTTGTTCGTGTACCTGCGAATCGTGCACCGTTATGCCGCAGGGCAAACTTTTGAATAAAATAAAAAGTGATCCGAATTGGTCTCTGATGAAATGATGGTCGTGCGCAGCTGACCATCATTCCACAGTAGAATGGGAACAGTTCAACCGGAAAATCATAGTGACAGTCATCCCGCTGCTCACTGATGTCACGCCTCCTCTTTCCTTGAGATGAGGAACTACAACCCGTTCAGTATAGAGGGAAAATACCGTGTCACCCGGTCCTCACAAACGCGAGCGGGAGTAACTGGCTGGCAAGGCGCACTTGCAAGCCGTAAGAGGCACAGTATTCTTCCATTTGAAAGAGGCGTGTGCGTCATCCGCATACAGCTTCTCTCTCTCTCTCTCTCTCTCTCTCTCTCTCTCTCTCTCTCTCTCTCTCTCTCTCTCTCTCTCTCTCTCTCAGTCTCTCTCTCTCTTTAATCTCTCTCTCTCTCTTCCTTTTCATTCTTCATTCATCATTCATTCATTCATTCATTCATTCATTCATTCATTCATTCATTATGCAGAATGTTTCTTGAGGTGTGCAGGGAAAATATTTTAATAGGAGGTACCGAACCGTCGTTCTAACGATGTCTATCAAGCGCTTATGCGTGCTACTTGTCATACAGCCAGCTTTACGTGGACGAGAAATATATCATTTCAATTTTTTGGGAGTTTAACGCGCCGAAGCTACAACTTGAGCTATGAGGCGCGCCGTAGTGAAGGGCTTCGGATTAAGTTGGACCACCTGAGGATCTTTAAGGGGCGCCGAAATCTCGACACACGGGCGTTTCCGCTTTTCCTCTACATCTGAAAAGCAGCCACCACGGCAGGGATCGAACCCGCGTCCCTGGGCTCGGCAGCGCAACGCGAGAAAGTGTCAGAATTCCGCCCTTCGAAGTGCACTAGCTGCCAGTGTGCCCTACCATGTATACATCAAGTGTTGCATACTGTCTTCACTGACAGCTTCCTTACAATTTGCGCTGATGGAGCACGAAGGCCTCCGCTGATTCTGAGGCGAAAGCCTCAAGCACCCCATTAGGCGGAAAACCGTCGTGTTGCTGTTGTTCTCCGGTACGAAAAAAAAATTGCCGCCGTTGTAAAGAGTAATAAAAACACACTTGAGTTCCTCTTGGAATAGAACCCTGGTCCCCGCAGTAGGATCCGAAAGCGTTGCCATCTGCGGAACAAGAGTTGCCCTGTAGTGCGTGTGGCGCTCACTTCATATCGCGTGGCAGGTGAACGTGATGGTACGTGAGTGAACAGGTGCATCCGAGGCGCGGAGAACCCTGATTCTGGGAAAGCTGTGACGTGAAGTGTCGCTAGTATGTCTGTCGAGGTAGTTCGCGCCAAAACACAAAGGAGCAAAAGCGAATATGAGACGCGAATGCGATGTAGCAGCCGTTAACAGATATCGCCAGGAGAAGGTATAAAGCTTTTGACTTTAAATCTCCTAAGCATACTGTGGCCGGGTTCAGAGTGTTGCGCAACTGTCGTAATAACTTTAAAGAATGACGTCATTTCACGTCTCAGCTAACCGAACCGCGTGACATGCCATTGTTTTACTTCCATAGATCACGATATCTCTTGTGCGTCGGTAGCCTGAACATAGCCTTTGGCGCCAGAAGGGACTTCTCGCACAAGAATGGAATAGCCGACCTGGGACCCCTGCCGAAGCAGAAGTACACACCATCGGACTTTGGCGCACAGACATGGACAAAAGAAATGCACATTAAAAAATATGCAGCACAACATGCAAAATCGAAGAATATTGTTCGTGTAGATCCCGTAATCACGCAGTTGTGGTATATTTGGAAAGTCACATCGCCAAACTTTGTTTCTGTTAGGAAGCCATGCTCAATTTGGCTTGCACTGAAACAAATTGCGTAATTCGCGTGTTCAGGCTCATATTTTCGCGTTCGCATTACATTTGTCCATGACCGTACGCGGTAAATTTGGTCGAATTAAGTTATCAAATCAAATTAATCGAAATCGAATTAATGCTACCCGACCGTAACACACCGATAAGAAGCCATTACGCGTTTTATGGAACTGTAGCCGGACCTTATCCCCGTAAGCGTGAAGGGGTGAACGCTTCTATCGGTACAAGCTTGTCCCTCGCCCTCTGTCCTCTATTTGTGACGCCCACTTACGACGCCCAATTTAGCAATTTCGAGTAAGACGGGCGAGGCCTCGTTTTGGTTGCCTGCGTGTGAATCGCGGACGTGCGCGATAGGAAAGAGCGCCTAAGTGCGCGCGTCGACACGCTCTAGAGCAGCCGAGATGATCGCGCGAGGACGAGCGAACCATCAAAGTGAAAGGAGGCACGCATTGCACACATTCGCTCCACTTGCGTTGTGTGCGTGTTGCATCCTTGCAAGAGCTAACATTATCGCCGCTTTCGAGATTACTCGTCTGATCGGGTGCACTATGTGCGAGCTGCTAGACGGACTATTTAAAGGGGTCGTACAGACAAAATACAAGTTTGTTTTATTCGATTGATTGATTGATTGTACGGTTTAACGCGCCGACGCAACGCAGGCGATGAGGCGCGCCGTAGTGGAGGACTCCGGATTAATTTTGACCACTTGGGGATCTTTAACGTGCGCCGAAATCTCGTACACACGGGTGTTTTTGTTTTTCACCTCCATCAGAAAAGCGGCCGCCGCGGCCGGGAATCGAACCCGCGACCTCGTACTCAGCAGCGCAATTCATTTCTGCTTTGTTTTTGTAGCTTTATTTTTGAAGTTGCTATCGAAAAGCGTTCACTGCTGCAACTGAAGACTGAAGGTAAACCGGCGAAGAGCCGCTACATGACCTTAGGGACGCAATTCGGGCGGTCGAAGAACGTCAAGCCCGGGAAAAAGAGAGAAAAAAAATTTAAGCGACTTTACGAGTTATCTGATGGGCATAAAGCAGTAATTTTTGGCGGAGGTACTTTGTGACCTTCTAATCTATGTATACTGGGTGCGTTAGGTGACTACGTTCTGCAAGCATTGAATGTTTCAAAAAAAGTTGAAGAAAGTGTTGCAGGGTCCCTTTAAAGTGTCAGGCGAAATATTACGCGTAGCGTTTCATTTCCCCGGCTCTGGTTCAACTGACGCAGGGCCAACACGCCGATGGAGAACCAGGTGACGCCCGTGTACCTGGCCGCCCAGGAGGGCCACGTGGCGGTGCTCCAGTACCTGGTCACCGTGGCCGGCGGGAACCTGCACCTGAGGGCGCGAGACTGGCATGGCCCCGCTGCACGCGGCCGCCCAGATGGGGGCGCTCGACTGCGTCCGATGGATGGTGAGTGGCGCCACCGCTGCTGCTTCTTACCTCATCACTCTTTCTTTTTTCTCCGTGCTGTGACTACAGTCCTGCGGTTCGTGCAACATCCGCGATGAAAAAGGGCGACTGTCCGCCAGTCTCGCTAATTTTGAATGAAAGACCACGAGCTACTCACCACAAGAAAATACGGTATTCATCACCATCGTCATTATCATCCCGTTAGTGTCCACTGCAGGACAAAGGCCTCTGCCATGTTGCTCCAACCTTTCCTGTCTTGCGCGATTAGTCTACTCCATTCTGTTGCCTCCGAAATTTCTAATTTCATCCCTCGATCGACGTTAAAGGTCTTCCTTTGCTTCTATAGTCCCGTCTCACGGTAGCTACTCTGCTGCCATGTGGTCTACCTAATTGCCAGTTTTGCGCATTACATTCCCAAGCCAAAGACCGCTTCTTTCTCTTAGTTTGAGGTATGATGTCTTCGACCTGAGTTTGTTATCTGATATGGTGCGCTCGCTTTTCTTTGTTTTTCTTTTTTTGCTTGCTCTGTATTGTTCCTTAGGACTTACACCTTACGCTCCTTACGCCTTGCTGTTCATAACTCTTTTCCATTGCTGGTTGGGCTGACGTAAGTTTTTCTTCAAGGCGCTCAGTGACTAAGGCGCCAAGTTTCTGCGCCCTATAAGTCCTCAGTGACAGTGCGCACTGATTGTGTACCTTTCTTTTCAGTGATAGGGGGAGCCTACTGCTCATTATTTGAGCATGCTTACCGGATGCCTCCCAGTCCACACTAACTCTACGCCAGACCTCGCTGTCGTGTTTGGGATCACCACTGGAAATAACTTGTCTAAGTTCTATTCATTCAGCCACAAAGTCGCAGCGCCACGCCCTCTCTCTCCTTTCACCATCGCCCGAGGCGGGAGCAGTTCGCTCACGTAACCCTTTCGTTTAAACCGCGCCGAGTGTTCAATCTTGTGCGAATAAATGGGCCGACCAATGAGGACGCCCGAACAAGAAGAGGCGCACTGCAGTGCACGTCCAGTTTGCTTCTTGTACGCGGTCGGGAAAAGCGTCGACAAATCTGCGAGAACAAATTAACGTGCCATGGTGAAACGGCGTTACCGTGTGCAGCCAGCGGTGTGTGCTGGTGAAGCTGATGAGAACGTCTACGAGCGCGCGTGCAAACCATTGGTGCCAGGAGGGAATGTAGTTTGCGAGCAAGGTGTTGGGGAACGGGTTTCTTTTTTTCTGCTTGTGACGTTTGGGACCATTGTGGGATAAAAAAAAAGCGCGAGGCATTCTATATCCCCAAGCATTAAAAAACGAACGTTCAAAAAATGATCTAGCACATCAAGCGTATACGTCTCATCCCTTATATATCCATCTTTAGTTGATTAGTTATTGATAGGTACTGTGGAAGAACGCGAGGGAGGGCAACAGAGGAGACCGTCGTCGATTAGGCGTCAGTATATTTACTATATTTGCAGAGAACCACGTTTTGAACAGCAATCTTCATGTCTCGCGTAGTCGTCTTTTTCTTCATCCATGTATGCTTTCGATGAGCTCCGTGCCTGCTTCATCGTTGCCCTTCATCGAAAGTGCCGCAGACACCATTTGCAACATGACTAAGACCTCAAGTTTATGCGTCCTATCCCTTTGATATGCATTTTCTGTATATTCAATAGTTTTCAATCGGCACCATTTTCAAGATCGGTAGAGTCAATGTGAAAGTGTGCGTGCGTGTGTGCACGGGTGCGCATCTGCATTTGTTAAGAATGACCACCGTCAGAGCTCAAGAGGAATAAAGTTTGCTCACACATTTCACCTAAATTCTGAGTCACTTCTATGTCGTGAGCTGAAAACCTTCTCTGGCCATCCACCTTTACAGCGTGGAATGGACACAATATTTTGTTTTTAATTTTAAAACTGCATCATTTTAAATCGGCAAACCTACAAATTAGCACTGGAACTACCAGCAAAGACCTCGCCAGAAAAGCTTTTTCAGTTAGGTGTGCACAGCACATGGCAGGAACTCACTAAGGCGCACAAAGCCAGCCAAATCGAGCGACTCAAGCTCACCGAGGCCGGTCGAGCTACCCTGCACCGCCTCGGTTACGAGCCGAGCGTGGGGCCCCAAACCCAAAACGAAGCATCCCCCATGCCTTGAGGAATACATCATGGTTGCAAACGTCCCTCGCAACATGCACCCCGTTTACCACCACGGGCGAAGGGAAGCCAGGGTCAAGGCCTTGACAAAAGTCTACAGCAAGGGCAGCCTGAAATAATAAATGTCCCACCTGCTGCGAGATATCGGCAATGAACCAAGTGGGCTCACGACAAATTAGTGTGACAACGGGAAAAGAGACGACTTGTGCTCAGCAGCGGTCAATACAGATGACATCGACTCTGCGGATGAGACACCAGTCGCGCTTTGCCACCACCACAACACCAGATACCCAAGAACGGGTGATCGTCATCACCGACTCGCTAGTGGCCGGCCGTAGCTTTAAAAAGGCCGTATTTCAGCGAGGGCACTTATTTATTTATTTATTTACAGATACCTTACAGGCTCTTGGCGAGGGCATTGAGTAAGGGGGGCTAACAAAGGCATGAGTACATGTTTAACAAATACCACAAGTAAATGCGTAAAAGGAGCCAGGAAGTAAGCGCGAAACATAACATGTAAACTAGAACTAAATATCTATAAGGGAAACATGACATATAATCACCGAACCACATAAACGACAGCTCACGGCACATAGCATTAGAAAAACTATACAATATCTGCAACTGGCATTGACAAAAGAATGTAGCATAGCAAACAGGAAATATCATAACAGCGCTTACAGAAAATCGGAACAGTTTATTCAGATAGGGTTTTACAAACAAAAATGAAGCAAGAAAGATCAGTGAGCAGAAGGATTTACAAAAGAACTTTCGTAGAGCACAAAAAAATGCCATATACAATCAAGAACAAAGTGCTGAAACCTTAAGTTATCAACTGAAGTGCGAAGACCAATTTGTTGCGGAAGGAAACTGGGTTGGGGTCTGATACCAAGTTATCAGGAAGATCATTCCATAACGTGATGGTCTACTATCTAATGTTTTAAAAGCACGATAACCCTCACTTGGACTTATATATCATTTGGACACCGGAACACGAGTCCTTAGAGGGCAATGAAGCGACAGATACCGCAGCCCGAGGACCACTCACGCCAGTGATTCAACCCTTGTAGGCATCCACCGCTCTGCCGACAACCACCCGTCCATCTCTAAACGCAGCAGGGACATACTAGAGCACTGCAGGCTACCAAGAAGAATATACCCGCCGCCCCACCCGAAGCCTACCAAAGAAGAAGCCACACAGTTACGAAGAGTGCAGACAAACTTACTTTCCGCACACCACACAGCTGTACAGGATACACCCCACGCTCTTCATCTAAGACTGCAACTTCTCCTCTGGGACGCACAACACCCTGCACCACATGGCGTGGAAGGGTAAAGGCTTCACAAAACTACCAGAAGTCATCGCACCGACCTCAAAGCAGTGGGAGGTCCTGCTCGACCAGCGAGGATCCTGGAAAACCAGCGTGGCCTGGTGACCAGGGCCATTCGAGCTGCAGCTGGCCATGGCATCCAAGACTAGGGATGTACCACCCACCATGGATGACCGACAACCATCCCGCGCTCCTTTCTTCATATTCAATGGGAGTAATAAACATCTTTAACTGGGTACACACTGTCGGTCAAAATAAATTTGCGGTCCTGGAAGAAATAAAATTTAACTGAGCGCTCCCTCTCCCAGCAAGTTTCGCCCTCTTTTTGATAGTTTTTCGTTTTCAGTTCTCCCTAGTTTATGAGCCAGTAAGTCTGCGCAACCGATCTCATTTGCAAGCTAATGATATCGGCTTCCCAGACGGAGAATATCTGCCTTCCGTCACGCCTTTGCTCGACTTCATTCGACGCGTCGGCTGCTCGCTCCGAGGCATTGCATAACGGGAGTGGCGGCTTCCGTTCCTTATCCAACTCGGGTGGCGTCTGCGGAGGTCGAAGTAGTAAAACTTCCAGTTACGTGAGCTTTTGGGGCGCTTGCGGTTGTTGAGCGACGAAAGGAGAGATAAGAACAAAGTGCTCGCCGTTCCTAAAGACGACGACTCCTACGGACTGACTCGCTCATTTGCGGCCGCTTATCGTTAGCCGAGAAAATGGGACGTAAAGTTTAGCCCAAATGTTTTACACGGCGGAACGACATCGTACCGCCTGACAACACGGCTACCGCGGGCACGGCGATACCGGCACGTCCGGTGTATTACTTAAGCTGCTTTCTGCATTTTATTTTTGGGCCTTGCTTCGCACTCCTGTGCTGGATTACGCTTCGCATGACATCCTTTTCGCATACCTTTGTTGATACTTTTCAACCATAATCTCTTTTTGCACGACATTTTTGTGCAGTTATCCTTCCTCATGCTGCCGTCGCACGGCTGATAGAAAGGTCCCTTAACTAAACTACTTATGTCCTAGTTGCATGGCAATAAGAAAGCATTTTCTTTGGTTTACTGGCCTGAAAACGTAAATTTCGAGTAGAAACATTGCAGTGGGAACAGGCGGGATTTCACAGTCAAGGAGAAAAAAGCCTGTTCTCGAGGAGTTTTCATGTCAATGTTGGCCTGTTTTTTTTTTCTCCGTAGTTCATATCCTTTAACTTAAATGACACTTATGCAATTAACAGCTCCTTATGTTCATAACGTGAAGACGACGCCGTAGTATATCGTACGAAATATTCCGGCACGTCATTTACGCAAGTTTCATTGTGCTCAATATTATGCATAATTGCACTATCACCATTGCGCAGTGTTTTAACGCAATCGCGAACAAGTCTCTCACCATCTCTCTCCCTCTTCCTTTTCCTTTTGTTTGTTGTGTTTTATTGCAGTTATCGCTGTCTTGGTTGCTTTCTTTTAGCTTTGATCGGTGGAAAGCTTCCATTCCCGCCTTTTACGCACTCAACGGCGTTATAGGTGAACAGACATTTCTTGCGTTTGCCAGACGCAAATTAAAGGCTTCCTCGCTTTCCGCTTCGTTCCGACACAACGAGGGGCTGTGATTTCTGGTCACGAATAAAGCCACGAAAAGACAGCACCATTGATTTTAACCGGAGACATTAACGTGGTGACTCAGAAACGGCAAATTGGGGGTTACCGGCCTTCAGGGAATATGTCTACCGCGTGCGTCTTAGCTGTCATACTTCCCGCTCATCACTGCCCACGTCAAGAACTGGTGGCGCTACTGATCACGTCTTCGCCTGGGGGATTAAGACTTTAAACGTTTCCCATTACGACTCGTATTTCTTTATGCACGTACTGCTTTGCCTTACGTCGTTTCCCATCTATGCGTGAGATCCACAAAATTTTTCCCCTTCTTGACAGCATCGAACACGAGGCAGACTGACGGCTTTTCCCTGGCGCTATACGGAGTAATGAGTCGCGTGTGCCCGTGTAGCTAAGAGATGCTGGCGCTCGTTTTATGCTTTTTGTGTTTTTTTTTTTTTCTCTATCTTGGTATGCTTTCATTTCAAAAGCCGTTTCCACGCGCGCACGTGGAATTTTGGACGCCATCCTCAACTCACAATACCGGGTCTTTTACCTCATGCGGCGCAAATAGCTTGTGCCTGGAAACTGGCCCGTGTTCACAGTTCCAAGACTAAGCACCACCCGTTGAACTAATCAGACGGCAACAGCTGTTTGTAGCGCAAACTGGGGGACACGTGCTAACGTAGCTTGCCCAGAGAGTCCCTCAGACTGAGCGGACACCTCGGAAAAATGAAAAAGGGTGAAGCTGTTTTCTCCGCGGAAACTTACCAGACTCCCCAAGGCGGCTTGTCCTCACATATTTGATAAACAGATAAGCTGAGCGCTAATATTCGCTTGTTGCCCTTAATCCCGTCATTCCGTCCCCTATCGCTCCTTTGCGCATTAACGCCTTTTTATTCTACATTCCGTTTTCGCTTCAAGCGGGGCTAGAAGGGTTTGTCTCCGCTTAAAATCTTCGCCTCCACAGTGGCGGATTAAACAAAAAGCGTAATGATGATGTAATCAAACGGAGCCAAAGAAAATGAGGTTGCGGAACGCTGTCTTCGGTAAGCTCGTTCCGGATCGCTTGTCAAAATTTGTCACAGTTCGTTGCAAAATATCGAGGCTTCCGTCCTTCGAAGCAGCTCTCTGAACAGCCGATATCATCTCGGCGCGGCTGAAGCCAGTCAGCGTACTCCGGTGGTATGAGCGTCCTCATTGTACGTCTCGTCGAATCGCGTCAAATGTTCGTGCGCTCCACCGGTCGTGGAAAAGCACTGCAGCAGTGTTGAAACACACTGCAGCCGTTGTCTGTACTGTACTCCTTGGGTGGGGCTGTTCGATTAATTACCGCACCCTTCCCAGACCGAAAACAAGAACAGTAGCCGATAAGTCCCTCCGAAAGCTCCAGGTCGACGTTTTAGTGTGCTATCTTGTACCGCTATCCGCTAAAAAACTCCGCATGTGCTCTTACCGAGCCGTTAGGTCAGTTCTCGCCCTGATCGCGATGGCTTATTGAGGTGAACGGGGTTTGAAAATCTACCTGCTTACCCAACATGCGTATAAAACCGTGATTAATAACCAGAGGATAGTAGAAAAAATAAAAAACTGCGGAGTGACCTCTGTACTAAGAGAAAAAACTGGAAAATGAGCAAAAAGCATAGCATCGGCCCCTGCTTGGTCCAGACAAGGAACTCCAGACCATGGCAGGGCTTCAAAAAATACTATTAAAAAAAGTCGCGGTAGCATTAACGTACGTAGTGCATTGTGTATACCGCAAGTGGGGACCGCTTAAGCACTCGCCTAAAATGTGGAGAGGAAAGTAAGTGTGGCTTGAGATAAGTCCTCCTTTACCAATAGGCTTGCAAAATGCAGACTTTGAGGCGTTTCGTTAGGCTGTGGCCAGCGCCCAGTATATTAGCCCTTAAATTCCGTCTCATACCGTCTTCTTTATATTGCGTTTACTACATTTATCAGCGCTGCTGACCCCCGTAAACCGCATTTTTCTCTCTTAAAATAGTCATATTAACCAAGCAGATAGCAAATCAGTTATAAATCTATCACAACCATCAGTTATAAGTACGTGGCACTTGCGACGTAAAAGTATACTACAGGCGCTCTCGAAGTTTACTTTCGAGATGCTACCAACCTTATTTAATTTAATATCGCAATGGATGGATGCGAACGTGAGAGACACACCGAAAAATATAGAGCATCAATTTGCCCAAGCACCAACGTTGATAAACTGACAAACTGCCAAACCTCGTGAGCTTCCTGCAAATATTTAGCGAAATTCACTGAAATGAAAACCCAAAGGGACCGTGACGATCTGTTTGACTTATCGGAAGATCAAATGGATAGAAATACGCATGATATACCACGGGCGTGGTCTATAAATAAAATTAACGTAATCATGGTTTTCACATAGTAAGAAAGACATTTACATTACTTCCAGTACCATAAGATTTAGTGCCCTTCAATCTACCTCTCGGCATTGCATGGTGCTTTTATATAGACGCACGCTGAAAAACAAGAAAGGCTGCGATGTGGAGCATCTTTACTAAACGTCTTTACTATTATAGATATTATGGAACGTTGCTTTGTTGTCATCAGCGTCATGCTATGTATAATATTGACCCATGCCAAGTGTATTTAAACACTAAATAATGGTCATTTATAGAGTCATTAGAGCGGCTGCAACATTTTTACATCCGCGTTGGTTTTTTTAAGTACGTACCTTTTTATAAACATTTATGTGCCAGAAATTACCGTTCCTAATCGTCCCACTCAGCCGCAATACAATTACCCCTTAATTAGCAATAAAATGATAAACATGCTTATTTTAAAGCGCAGCTTTCTTTGTCTCTCTGATGGCGTATGTCGCGTAGAAAACGCACTACAGAAAATACAATTTTCTCTGACGATGATGATGATTGTGGGTGAAGTGAAAGAAAAAAAGTGTAGAACTGATCAATGGGAGCATTCTCTAAATTAAAAATATCCCAAAGAAAAAAATCGCGAGCCATCTCCACTAACGTAAAACCTGGAGAGGGGCGAAGCATGCAGTGTATAAGTGTATTGTTGGCACCTTGGCGTTTTTGCCCACGGATACGAAACAGCTGGGGGTAGAGATATGCAGCTTTGCTGTAAAAGTTTCGTGTCTTTGAAGCACGAAGCGTTCTAGCGCGAGGCCTCGGAAAACGAGTGTCCCGGTCTGTTTCCTTAGTACGAGTTTTTGCCCAACGAGAAATGAACCGTTCTAGTACGAGGCGTTGGAAAATGAGTGTCCCTGTGTGTTCCTTTGGTACGCATTTTTGCCCACAGAGATGAAACGTTCTAGCGCGAGGTGTTTGAAAACGAGTGTCCCGGTGTGTTCTTTTAATAAGCGTTACGTTATATCGCGATGAAAACGAGTGTCCCGGTGTTTTAGTACCCTGGCTACATGAAGCGATGATGACGACGACATGAGACGCCGACAGCCCGAGCCCCTAAGAGTCTTCGCCCCTAAAAAACACTTCCCTTTGTCGGCATCTATGTGGGTGGCTCGCGTTATGAAGACGACATCTATCCGATCGCGACATTGCGACACGGCCGATGCAGTTCATATTGGGGGAAGGGTGCATGGACGTGCAAAATTAGAAAAAATCATGCACCCCTCCGTCGAACGACGACGATGGTTGAACGCGAAGCTTTCTTCGTGCGAAATCAAATGGCAAAGGGTCAAAGTCATAGCCTCTGCGATCAAAAGTCCAAACTGCGTGCCAGTCAAAGTCAAAGCTCAACGAGTCGAAGTCCAAAGCGCCTGCGAGTCAACGCCCAAACTCATACGACAGCCAAGAATCCCTCACGAGAAAGCTTTGCGTTCAACGATCGTCGTTGTTATATTGGAAGGGGGGGAGGGGGTTTGTTATTATTTCCATGAACTTAAACCTCACTTGGTAAGTCGAGCCCAGCGATAAAATTACAAACGTGAGTCCTCAAATGAATGTCGATCGCAGTCATGCCATACCCAAGACGTCCTCGTCTGGTTCGAGGTCCATTTATATATTCTCCACTACGCCAGTAACTGCAATCGCACTCTCCGGCCGTCGACGTCATTAAGATCTCACTCCTTTCACCAACCACCCGTTCGCGACGTGCCGACGAGAAGCTCATGTTTGGCGTTCGCTGGTAACGCACGCCCCCTTATCTGCCCGCCCCCTTCTAGAGCCGGTCTATCTTTGTACCGTAAGCAATTTGTCCTGACAACGCATACTGATTACGCCGGGCGCCGCTTGCATAGAAAATGAGAACAGCGCGCGCAGCGGCTGGCGGGGCGTCAGCCGTCGGCCAGGCACAAAAGGGCTACGGCGACTTCCGCGCCAACGAAACAAAAGTGCCGGGCGCCGTTAAACACCCTGTCCACGCAGCGGGCGCGAAAACAGGCGAGGTTCGAAAAAAAAAAAAACCTAAAACAAATCAGGTCTCCGTCACAGGAGCGCGTCCCCATTCACCAATTACAATTCCTCCTGGTTTAATCACGGCCGCGGTTTAATAAACGTAGCGTTTGCACCTCACCGAGCCGCCCGAGTCACGCGAACACAAACCTCCGAGCTGCGGGTAACCGGTTCCTTTGTCTATGAAAAGTCGGCCCTAACTCGCGCCGACTGCCTGCCTGTGTACGGAACAGTCGGATTCAATCCCGCGCGCGCGCGCGTGCGCCAAACTGAGTTTGGCAGCGCGGCGGCCTGACGGTCAAACAAATTGCGGTCTGTGCGCGGCGTGGCGGGTTGAATACGAAAACCCCCTCCCTCGAGCAGCGAGCGGTGGGCAGGAGTCTTTCTCCAGGAGTTCGGTAGTAGTAGCATGCATACTGGCGCGGTCTCGAAATGCGGAACCACCTGCCTTACTTTTCGGGCTCTTTTTTCTTCCGTTTTTTTTTTTTCGAATACGGATTGTTCTAGGGCGAAAAAACAGTGCGGGCCATTAGCATTTCAAGATCGGCGGTTGAGTGCAACTTTTACCTTCGCCCGGTTTTCGGGAAAGTGTTTTGACGCTGGGATGTTGCAAGCGGTTTGATTTTCCACCTGCTCCAGTTTTATGCGGTGTGTAGCTGCCATTAGGCGTATGCTAATTCGTACTCGCATGGCGGTCCCTTTAATTGCGCGATTGCCCTAAAGTGCGGCGGTTATTCGTCTTACCTACACTTTCGCGCATTGATTCGAGCCTCATAGCTGGTTTTGTTCGAAATTTTAGCTCACACTGCTTTACTGTTTCCTCCTGTTTCTGTCTCTCTCTGTCTGTGCATTTCAATCGACTTGTCGTTTACCTCTTAAGTGCTTCAAAACAGGTAACCGTGTGAACTTTGCCGTACATGTCTGCCCCTACGAGCATGCCTCGAATTTTTTTTTTTTTTTTAGTGGTAAGGTTTGTGATCTAGGGCACAAAAGAAAACTGGTACCACGCTAAATCCATTGCGAATGGCTGCTGTGATTTCGTCAGATTCGGTATAGTCTCTAGATGTGGAAAAGCCTTGTGCAAGAAAACTTTATCGCGAAAAAAATTAAAAGCCCCTTTCATCTAACACGAAATACGGTCAAAACGCGAAGCTTTTTCTCATGCAACCTGAGTCAACGTCTAAAATACAAACTGCTTCGACCGTGTCGGAGTGGCGCATTCGATAGACGTCGGCTTCATAACGCGGGGGACCCAGGCTCGATTCCGACCCCGGGAAGCGTTTTAAGTGCAGAGCACTTTAGGGGCTCGCCTTGTCGTCGTAGCTCGCTGTCACACAGTCACACGGCTGCCGGAATCAGGCGGCGCAGCGAGATAACGTACCCAAGTAGATACCCACGGCGTACGCATAGCGGCGTAACACAAAAGGTTCGAAAACCAAGCGGTTTATATGGTCATAACTGTTCGAAACTCCTGAACCGCTCGCGCTTGTCATACATCTCCGCGTTGTTTAGCGCAAAGAACACTGCAGGTACGTTTGAGGCAAGATCTGTGTATATAACCAGCAGCCCCCCGCGTCCACTTAGTTAGGAACGTCCGTTGAGTTGTTTTTTACGATAGCAAGCGAAAAAAGTGGCCACCAAAAACGACGCGTTCCAAACTGCGCAGTAAGGCGCCGGCACGGGTGAGAGTCCGCTCGCGCTGTTCCAGGCAGGGGGCGCGCGAGCACTGGAAGGCGGGAGAGCGTAAGGTCCCTAAAATTTTAGGGACCTTAGAAGAGCGGGAAGAGCGACGGCGGGAAATTTGAATTGTATTGGACAAACCTCCGTTCAATTCATCAAGAGAGGAGTGAGGCAGGGAGGTGAAGAGCGTGATGGGCGGTAGCAGTGAACGGATAACGGTGCCACAGCCCGTTATGGCGAATCACTGCATTGCACTTCGGACAGCTTTCACGTTGAGTGGAACGGCTTTACTTTTTTTCGTGGGGCGTTCGATGTGCCTTTGTGGAAACCCGTCGTCGGTGTTCGCTTTTCTGCAGTGCGTTTCTAGCGTAACGATGCACGGCACCAGTTAGGCTTAGAAAGCTTCGCTTTAAAAATCAGTGGTATGCAGGATAATCTCGCCAGTTGGAAGCAAAACGACATACAAACAAGGTACACCGAAGGATCGTCCCTTCCCGGCGTTATAGGAGCACTCAGCGCAGCACTGCAGTCGCGCAGAGTTATTTGGGTTCGTTGGGTTTTATAGCAGCTAACAGACGTCATCGATTACGTCTGTTAGCTGCTTATAAATGGGGCAGTTGAGTAGTTGTCAACCAGACGACCATGCTTGGGTTAGAGAGCATCCCCATCGGCGCCTCTTCGCTTTCATTGGAGTGTGCAGGGCTTCGATATACCAGCCAGCTCATTTATTTTTGCGTCTTTGAAAATCAACGCTCTCAAAATAAGGAATGAGGGATTAGCCGGGGCAAAAGCCGAAGCCACAATGAACGAATCAAAGGAACCTCCTGCACCGAGCTCAGTCCTCCTTTTATGCTTTTTTTTTGTTCCTGCACCTGATGTATGCCCGGCAAACGAAAACTTCAGGCATCTTTAACTTTCTCCCGTTATAACATACGGGGTGGCATGATGGCTATGGCAGTGAAGTAAAGAACCGTTGACGAGATAGGGCGCTGCAGCCCTAGTTTCTGAAAAACTTCGCCCATGCCACTAGCACGTACGCTCTTAGAGGAGTATTTGATCGCAATCATCACAGTGCGTGTTTTACGCACTCCTTCCAGAGAAAATCAACTCCGATTTTTTTTATTTGGGGCTTAACGCTTCTTTTGCAAACTGCAGCACTATAGGCGCGTCAGCGCAAGACAAATCTGTTTTCGCGACCCGCTACTCTCCGAGTCTCTGTGTACACAATTCCGAAAAACCACCCGCATCCCTCATCTTGCCTCCTTTATCTTTCATCGTCCTCTGTTCGCTCCGCTCTCCTTTTGCTTTCGCCTGCTTCGCGCCACTGCGAAGCCTGACACGTTCGCTCGAGCGCGCGTGCGTGCGTGCGTGCGTGCCGTCTTGCACATAAAGAGGGAGGCACAACACCGCAACTCTGCCGCCTCAGCGGCGGCCCCTCGCACCCTTGCCTCACGGCCTCCTCGGCAGCAGCCCTCGTCGAAATGTGGGACATTCGATTTCGAAGATTAAGCCGAGAACCGAGCGCGAGTCAAATCGTTCACTTCTGCCGATCGGAGGAATTAGTGCGGCCACCGCTATGCCGGCAGCACAGCCGCTGCTGTGTGCGCCGATGTACCGTGGAGGACGGCGGTGTAGGGACGCCGGCAGTTGCTCTTGTTTCGTGTGCGCGTAAGGCGATTCAAGTTTCGCGGTTATTACGACCACTGAGGCTCAATTACTTTATTAGTTTCCCGAAGGCGCACCCGCATCGAGCGCTCTGCGCTTTGTCACAACGGCGGTCAACGAGTGAACTTCCTTGTGCACGACGGCTTGCGCGGGTGACCCTACCGACCCCGCCGACCCGGCGGAGCTGACCGACCTTGCGTGACCCGACCCGAGGAAATGTGATGTGCCGTGACGCGACGTGATACCGTGGGAGATTGAATGTGTCACGCCAACGCGTGGGCTGGGAGTAAGAAGCTGTGGCGCATTTGCGCGGCGTAGTTGCTTCTCTGTAAATTGTCCTCCATTATTATTACTTTTATTTAAACGGGGTACTATACGGTAACTTTACCGGTAAATGTCGCTCAGGCAACCTGGCGATCCTCAGAAGAGTAAAGCGTTTTCGAAAGATAACAGTACTTGGGAATTCCTGGATTAGTGCTCACCTCTTGCCGATGTTTGCGTCCAGCGACGTGCTGTGCCACTGCAGTTACTAAGCTCAGACGATATGATCTCTACTCAATTTTTGCGAGGATTCACGGCACTTTATTGACAAGTTCGTGCTTCGAGTCTGGGATTTCCTGGAAAGCCGCCGTAGTAGAACCTCGCATATCCCAAGAGTGGACTACTGTTTGCAGTTCAAGACTTCAGCACGTGACGAATCGGCGGAGCTAGCCGAAACGGAGGAGCGGAAACGCTGCTCTTGACAGCGAATCTCCCCAGTTCGGCGTTGTTGTTGGCTAGCTGTCCCGTCCTAAGGCCTCTGCGTAATGGAAGCCCTTGGAGCAACGCTAAAGGGATCGGCATCGGATTAACTGTCTCGAATCGGTGGCCCTGGACAGAGACCGCGTCGGCGCTGTCCCGTTGAAGTGCTTCCCGTGGTGATTCTCTAAATAGCTGTTCGACGTCTTTCTGTGGCCTCAGTGGGTGGTGCCCTGAAACTTCGCTCCGCGCCAGCAGAAGTGGGTGAAGATAACTGCCAGTCGCCTTCTGAGGTGGAAAAAGAAAGTTACCAAGAACTCGTGTGGCTGCGATCTCTGCCGTGCTTGAGCTGTGGAGTTCGGAGGATCGGATTGACCACTACTCCCGTGGATTTTCGTCCAGCTATAGGATTGACAGCCGGCTTCGTTTGAAGGGCAATTGTCAGGTACGTGCGATTCTTCCTGTAACTCGGTGGTGTGCCACGAACGCTTAATTAAACGCGGCTTGTTCGCTTTCTCTGGAACAAATAGCAGTTTGAGATGAGAAGCTGTGCGCGCGAACTCTCATAAGTAGTATCTTCAATTGCATTGTATTACTGCTTAGTGGAAGCATCGGCAGTGCTCATCACATTTATACCTTCTGTCCGAAAATTACGTTAGTTAGCGTCTGCTTGCGTGAGACAGGAGTCAAAAAGGATGAGTAGTTTACTGTACGAACATTCTCTGTATACCGCAGACGCACATAGGACGGAAACGGCATGATAGTCTTTCGAAGCTTTGCAAGAGGATTGTGTTGAAACATACACCACCGGGTCACCAGCGCATGATGCTACCCCGCTCATGAAGATTTTTTTTGGGGGGGGGGGAGGGGGGGGGGGGGGGGGTGAAGGGGAGGTGGGGCGCACCTCAAGCTTGTCTACAATTCCCGCGATCACGACTATAATTGACCGAGCTTACGTGTTTATTTTACTGCGCCACAGAATGAGTCATAATTGCTTTACTGAGTGATACAACATGAGCAAATGCACGATGCAACTTCAGGTCAAAGAGAAAAAAAAAATGTAAGCGCGTACAAACCAGTCTACTAACAAAGCCTGGCTCCGAAAGTAGTCGCAGAGAAACATAAATTAACCTTTATTAATCGAGCCAAAACGGTAGATGTCGACGTAGTTTCTCTATTGTGGGGGGCGTCATTTGTCCGGGAAGGCCTGAGCATGGCCAACCAGTAGGGCCCGGCAGTTTGAGCTGATGTCCCAGGGTGGTCAGCTGGACCTCCCACTGCCCATATGGGGGGTTAGAGAGAGGTGTGTGGTCCCTCCCGTTTCATACGGAGCTGGGCGATGGGTTGTAGGTAACAGCAAATGTCGTGAAGCGGCGTGCCGGGAAAAAAGATATTAGTCGGAAGTTTGCGTTGAATGAATTTTTTGAGGGAGGTGCCTTCTTTGTAATTGATTATATATAATCAATAAGATTATATATAATCTTAGCCAATTATAATGGCTAAGATGCCGCTTTATCGCTGGGATATTGCCGGATGAGTGTCCGAATCGGCCTAAAGCTTGAGTTCGAAAACATGCGCTCTTTTCAGCGATATGTCCGTATCAGCTCTTTCCGAGGGTACCCGGGCTACAAAGCCGTGGCGGAGGCACAAGCTGCCTTCGTTCCCAGGGAAAGATGCGTGACACAAGTCGCGGATGAGGGAGTATAGAGGCCCGTTGTGTGAGCATGCGAAGGGCTGCAGTACAGATGCGGCCTAGCCTTCAATAATGGATCAGTAAAGTTATTTGCAGTCTGACGACATATGCTAAAAACATAGCACGATTGGGCGAGTTGGTGTCGCATTTCGAGGGAACAGAGTAACACGACAACGTGGGATTAAAAATAAAACGAAGCACAAGTCAGGCTTTGCCTCATCTTTCCGTGTTGTCGTCTGGTGTGCACTGTTCCGCCAAGAGGTGTGTTGATCTTGTGGCAGAAGGAAATTCCGACTGGAGACACGGGTTCATTTTTGGATGCATGAAATGCGGCGTAACGGACAACGGACCGAGACTAAAAAATTTCGTACACCCGCAAGGGGACAAAATAATTTGTTCCACCACCCTTTATTTTTTTTATTACATTCGACAGGTTCCTTACACGATCACCATACAAAGGAAAATCTTATTTCCTGCCCCTATACCTTCCTCATGCTGGACAGAACGCTAATAATTCTCCAGTACAATCCCTTGTCCGGCTGTATACGACGCACTGTGCTTTGTTCGGTTACGGTGGTCTCCAGGTTCTCGTGGCCCTTCACAAAGGGAATTCCACAGCTATATAAATCATGCAAGGGCAAATCTTGATGATGTCTATTTGCGTCCCAAGGGCTTTGGGAATGCTAGTAGAATGACGACCCTCTCGCTTGGCGCCCAGGAGCTTTGTGTGTGCGTGCGTGCGTGCGTGCGTCCGTGCGCGACTGCGCTGGTAAGGCAGCGTGGCCATCCTCCATCCCTCAGCTCACAGCAAAGGGCGGAAGCTTACAGAACTTCTGCGATATCAGCAACCAGGTCCGACACCCGTCATGGATGTGCCGCGTGACCTTTTTTTCATTATTATTGAAAGTACCCTTAAGGGCCCTGGAAAGGGGTATTACATAAGGGGGGACAATTTAAAAACCAGAACAAAAGTAAGAAACATACTGTGAAAGACTACAAAATAGTTCGTTTATGAACTTATAGCAAAAATATAGCCATCACACTCACCTGTACAAAGATGGGCCTGTGTCAGCCACATCATATAGGAATGTAGATTCCTTCATTGTGCACCGCCTTCAGAGCTACCCTAACCACAGGACAACATCCACGGCAACCGAACTTACAGCACTGCATGCTTCTTTCGCGTCCATTATTAGCAACCAGCCCATCTGTGGCCAACCGTCATGACTTCTCAAACGTAACCTTGACATTTTGGCGAAAAGACAGCACTCGGAAAATATTTTAAAGCAAAGCTTCTATCTCTGCCGGCCAACGTGGGCCACAACAAACTCCCAACCAATCTAAGTAAAACTACTGGCACCGCCAAGGATGGAACCTGGGCCCGAAGAGAAGTGGAGCGAGAGCCCGTCGTCTTAGCGACTAAGCTACGCCAGCACGTGGAGACGGGGAGACACACGCTGGTTTTGATTCAGCGACCGGAGAGGGGTAGGGTGCTTGTTGAGGGTGACACATGAAACAAGAGTGAGGGGGGAGGCAGTGAGAAAGATGACGCAGTAGCCGCGCATGCCGCCCTCCTCCTCAACCTTCTAAAGACGCTCCTGCCGGGCTAGAGCGGCGGCGGCGTCCGCCGCTCTAGCCTAGCCGTGGCCGAAGCTTCTGCTGCGTTCGGGAAGCCGCCCCCGCGAATGCCAGGTAACGGCTGGCAGAATCTCTAGTTTCACTATTTGTAGAGCTACGTGTGTGAACTCAGGTGACGTCGCATGGGCAATTGTTGTGGGTGTAGTTTACAGCTTTGGTTTCCAACCACCTTCACAGCGTGCATTGGAGCTTTTTTTTTTTTGTTTGAGTCTCCAAGCTCTGCAGATTCTGCATCGCATATAACGTCAGTGGTTTCCTGCACACAGTGGAATAACTGGAAACGCCGATGTGGAGACGGCGGCATCGATCGCACGTGCCCTACGGGGCAACGAAATCCTAAAATCCTGCTTACCGCTAAAGACGCTTCAGTTTTTGCATCCAGTGTTGCACACTACCTTGAGCGATCCACATGGAACGACCCGCATAACATCAGTACGCACCCCTTCATTCATGGACACTGACTGTAACTTCAGAATGTCGTATGGAGTCAGCAAGCACGACGAAGGGCGAATCTACATTGTTTGCGGCTGAATGTGGTCTATGCACGACACGTACCTTTCAAGCTGGAAGAAGCCTGTTTCCCACTCTGGCCATTCCCTTTCAGCGATGTACACGACGAGCTAGGTACACTCATTTGCAAATCTGCGTGGTTTTCAGGGCCCAGAAGGCCCCTTACGGCGCCTTAGGGTCGACCACTTTTCGTGACACATATAATCAAGAGCGTATTACGACCGTGGTTGTGTCGACCTAAGCGTGCATCACGCGCGGCAACGGCTCCGTTGACGTACCTGTGTGGCACAGGACCGGCCTATTCTATGAAAATAAGTGTATGCATCCGTTCTCTTTTTACAGCGGAGCTGTATATGGCTCCCCCCCCTTTGGTTCTCATTCCGGTGAAGCCGCTTTACTCGACACCGCTTCCCTCCTCCTCCCCGCCACCACCCACTTCCCTTTCACAAGTCTTGTATTTCTCGAGAGCACAGATGCCTCTTTCACAAGTTGCGCAATCGGCTGATAATGGCAATAGCGCCGGAATCGGTAGTTGTACTTCTAACTCGCTATGGGGCATACGCGTGTCGCTCGCTCGGGAAAACGGAGCGCACAGAAGCGCGAATGGGCGCGGAAACAACGGAAACCCGCTGCCACAGAATGTGCAGCCGCCGCCGTTGCCGTCTCTAGTTCTATCTCTTCGAGTAGCTGCTTATCGCTCCCGGGCAAAGAGCAACCTGCCTGCTTGGATATTCCTATTTCAGCTTGAAGAGTTTTCGTAGTGACATTTCAGCCAGTGTCTTCAAGTTAGGCAGGCACACATCGCCGTTTGTCGGGATGTGCGTGCACGGTTGTTAGGCGGAGGGGATGGGGCGAGGTGCGTGCACTCGCGGCTAGGTTTCATGCCGTCACCGAAGACATGCCCGTTGTGATGGTGGGAGAGTCGAATCTGGACGTCTCACGGCGCGATGAGACCTGGCTGCTCTCCTCCATGGTCGAGCGGTTTGGGTGGGTGCGTTGACGGCTAGAATAAAGCTCGAGCCCTTCCAAGTTTCATTCAGCGAATTGGCTAGTAAAATATGCTCGGTTTGTTTCGTTTACTCCTTGGACTGAGCCCACATTCTCTGGTCAGTCTTCTTCGCAGGGTGGAAAGGCAGGGGATTTGTTTATCCTAATTTTTGCGTTCATCTGGCATGTCAAGCTAGGCCTATTTGCTGAATACCAGCCTCCTTAATGATCTCTCTCTCTCTCTCTCTCTCTCTCTCTCTCTCTCTCTCTCCTCTCTCTCTCTCTCATCTCTCTCTCTCTCTCTCCTCTCTCCTCGTCTCTATCGCTCTCATCTCTCTCTCTCTTGCTCTATCTTCTCTCTCGCTCTCTCTCTCTCTCTCTTTCGTAAGTGTCGATAACAGTCGCCGGTCGCTCCAGATCTTTGATTTTCCTAATACAAGCCATATGTGCATCAACAAAAAAAAAAATTTAAAATGTTAAGATCGATCCTTCTTCTGCAGCCAGGCCCTCCGTCACCGTCAACAGCTCTCACTGCCGCCCAACGTCAACCCCGTTCTCTCAAGCACAAAAAGAAATTTCTAGACCGACATTGTCTTAGGGATTTGCGTGACTGTCCTGACGCGATGGAAAAACTTAACGAACGTTGATTGATCCTCGACTGTGGACGCGTCCTTTACAAAAACTGCAAAGCCGCCACACGGCAGCGCTCCAGTTACATAATGCGGACTTCACGTACACACGAAATTTGTGCGTGCAACGCACAACAGCCAGAATTACGAGCTTATGTTTGTACACCTTCGACTCAGTTTCTATTTCCCGCTCCGTATATGTGCTCTGCCGAGAAACGATCATATGCTGCCACGCTGACGTAAGCGCAATGAGGGAAAGCTTGACACGCAGTGAGAATCATTGATTATGACGCAACGGTGAAGAGGAAGCGCGCCAGAACAAAACCTAACGAATGCACCGGATTGATAATTTGTTCACATTGAAAACAGAGCCACAGGGCTTTGGGAATAGTGTCCGCTGTCTTGATTAACAGGCACCACGTTACGCAGAGCATATGTCGATTATTGTCTCAACAGCGTGAAAGGTCTAATTGCTCCGCGGGAGCCGATACTGATTAGTTTGTCACGAACGGTGCGCGGGCCATTTAATACGTTCCTACAATCGTCGATCTCTGCCTGGAGCATTTTTCTTTTTTTGATGTCCGTGCATAGAAACACGATTAAGACGGATCGATACGCGTGGGGCTTGAATTTTTTTTTTGTCGCACCCTCATTTTAGCTTTAGCTGCGCCTTGTCTCGCATCCCGTCCGAGGTGTTTTATTTCTTACTTGTCTGTTTCATTCGTGCTATTGTCTCGTAGAACTCGGGAAGCCCCGAGGCAGCGCGGCGCGCAAAATGTGCCCACCGGCGGCTCCACTCCAAGGTAAAAAAAAAATGACAGCTCGTATCCGCTAATTACAGCGTTGATCATTACTCAGCCTTCTCAATAAATTGGGTCGAAACAATGAATATACAACAGCGTGTAGCGGAAAATATAAAACTGTAGCACTGTACAAGTGTGCTTTGTGTTTATTTCTTCAATAATTATTAAATTAAATGAAGAAATACTAGAAATAGCTTTCGTTTTGCAGCAATACCAGTTCAAAAGTGTGCATCCAGCGATCGGTATAGAAAGATATTTGCGGAATTGGCACGCCTTATGCGCTTTCGAAGAAGCTTAGGTTTTCTTATTCACAACTTTTTTTTTACCTTCTACACTCCTACTTGTGCTCCTACGCTGTGGTTTTCATGGTCCTCACAGTAAAAACTCCCGTAATTTTTTTTTTTTGTCCCAGCAGCTTTGGTGTCAATTTTCTAGATCAGTGGTTCTCAAATGGGGGTCCCCGGACCCCAGGGGGTTTGCGAGGGCATTTCAGGGGTCCGCGAAGCCCTTTTCGAAGCTCTTCCCCTCCAGAAACCTCCCCCCCCCCCCCCCCCCCCATTTTTTCTCCTTTTTGCCAAACCTTACTGGCAAAACGGTGGCTTCGCTGCATGACAAGTTTCATTTTTGTGCATTGCAGAAGCTTTACATTGGCTTTCTGGCACAGGCACGCCAGGTATGCGAAAAAGCCAGACACACAAAAGGCAGCACGTAGGTGTTTTGGTGACTTTAAGCTGCAAGAGCAAATTGTTAAAGGATACCACACATCGGCATAAAATTCAGACACAAAAGGCGGACGTTGCTACATATGTCGGAGACTTTAGCTAGATGTGCAAATTGTTTCACATTATGGAACGGATGAACATAGTTCATCGTGGGGTCCCCCATCACTTCTGCGAGCCCGAAAGGAGTCCCCAACACACTCATGCTTGAGAATCACTGTCTTTAATCCTTCCACACGAGGTGTATCATTTCCTCAGGGCACCCGCCGCGTTGGCTCAGTGGCCAAGATGTTGTGCTACTGAGCCCAAGGACATTGCGGGTTCGATTCCCGGCCGAGGCGGCCGCCTGTCTGATGGAAACGAAAAGCGAAAACGCCCGTGTGTTCGAGATTTCGGCGCACGTTAAAGATCCCCTGCAGGTGTTCACAATTAATCCGGAGCCCTCCACTACGGCGTGCCTCATCGCCTGTGTAGCGTCGGCGCGTTAAACCCCACAATCAATCAATCAATCAATCAATCAATCAATCAATCAATCAATCAATCAATCAATCAATCAATCAATCAATCAATCAATCAATCAATCAATCAATCAATCAATCAATCAATCAATCAATCAATCAATCAATCAATCAATCAATCAATCAATCAATCAATCATTTTGGCAGGGTCTTTGTCCTCCTGCTTCCTCGCTGTTATTCCGTGTTTTCACGGTAACTTTTTCGCTTCTGTGGGCATAGTTAAGGACCAGTCCTGTAAGGAACATATGATTGTAATCTGCTATCTCAAAAGGTTGGGAGGCGACGAGTCCCAGTCGCCTCCCCACCAACCAGTCTCATACCCCCCTTCACTGAGGCCTTGCGTTCGAGATGGACATTGGCCAAGGAACTCCGTTTAAACCTCCGGTGCTGTTGCCTACTTCTCTGTCGACGTGTGGACACCCCAGCGGCATTGCATGGACGGTCAGAGGCGCGAGATTGAAAATAGTGCGACAGAGCCAACTTTAAGGTGAACATCAGGGGAAAACTCGGATCTTGATTGAAAAGGCTTCACACTACCACAGAACAACGCCGACACATTCCGGTGGCTCGAAACACCGGCGGAAACAATTTGCCGGTGGCACGCGCCCTTTATTGACAGGCTTCATACACAAGCGTCATGAATCTTCAAACTGTGGTCTCACGCGCGCAAAACAAGAAGAAACGGTACGCGTTCTAATACAAATATGTCGTAATTCCAACCACAGATTGGATCATCATTAAGTAGTTAGCCAAGCATTTTTTTGCGTGCGCGTATGAAACGAAAGCGGCGAACGGCGCTAGAATTCATTTCACGAAAGACCCCGTCGAGCCGTGCTGCGCGCGCGTAGTGTGCGTCTCCGCAGCCATGACACCCATCCGACGCATGCGCCGCATCTTTCCCCCAGATCTACGTAATGGCGGCGGAGGCGGCCGCCGCGACGGCTAAAGGGCTCTGCGACGAGTCGGAGAAACCAGGGCGGACCGATTGGCACCCACTTGTTTACACGTATGCACCGCAATGCGCCAAGGCCTGCCGGAGCTCGGGGCATCTCGCACGTATATACCCAGGAAGAAAGGCTCCTGCCCGCAGCCCCGGGGCGCGGCAGCAGTGAAAGCGTTGATGGCGGTCGCAATTATAAATTGTCACTTGTCAAGGTTAATCAGCATCCTGGCAGGTTTCTTAATTAGTGACACGAATCCTTACAGTGAACGCAGACAGAGAATGGCATATTCGCGTACAGTAAACCTTCGTTGTAACAAAGTCATCGGTGCAGAAAACTGACTTTGTTATAAGCGGTACTTTTTCTTAAAGCGGGGATGATTTGCTATTCATGCCTTGCACTGGGGATCGCAAAAAAAAAAACTTCGGTTAAATTGAGAGTTCAAATGAAGCGATTTCGTTATAGCGAGAGTTTAGTGTATTTCTGATTTTGAGGACGTGTGAAACGCTGCAATTTCGCCAACCAACCTGCTTCGTTCTCCCCTTCCCTTTCCCTTCCCCCTCACATGAGGCGCTTGACCTCCACCTCTCTTCATCTTCATTCATTCATTCATTCATTCATTCATTCATTCATTCATTCATTCATTCATTCATTGTAAAGCTACAGGATATTGTTTGTGGGTTTTCTTTTGTGAATCGTCAGCTCGGTTAGAGGTGCATCGCTTTTGTTGTGCAAATTTTCGGGAATAATTTTGTGCACTGCTTCATTTGACATGCCTCCGCTTTCTCAGCCTCGCGTACGGTTGTGCGGTGGTTTCTAGTAACAATTCTGTGAATTTGTTCTACGCAGTCCGTGATAGTGACCTCAACTAGGCTGTCCAGCCCATTCATCATCAGGAGTAATACCTCGACAATACCCCGGTTTTCTTTATAATCTGCCCCTAGACACTGAACGATGTCAATGCGTCACTTATTTCGCGCAAAAGCCGCAACCTTCTGAGCACTGAGCGAAATTGCACCCTTCATTCGCATATATGGCGCAGTCTTTGTTACGCCGTTCTTTAGTGTTTTTACCTTTGTTACTGCCACTCAGTTTCCGCCGAAGGGGACCATTTTCGAGGACGCAGTTATCATGACATCTCGCTCGACGCTGTCACTTACCACAGCTCTACTTCTCCTTACAGCGCGCTTATAATTACGGCCCCAGCGTCGGCTTCACCAACGCTTACATTGTGGCTATACTTGTTTCCTCAAGGCTGCCGACGACGCTCCTCCGTACCGTCCACGCAACGTGCGGTGACCCGCAACACGAAAGAAATAGGCGACAACAGCCGCATCGGACTCCGGGGGCACCTATACAGGTTTCTGATTACTCTGTTTCAAGGCGAAAGACATATTATGTGTCCCATTACGAGGAAAGGCAGCGGCATCGGCGTTGTTGTTGGGCCCGAAAGATTGGGTCATTCAAGCACGCGCTTCGCCCCAGGAATCAAACGCAAAGAAAAAAAGCACGACCGCGCTTTCCCACTGCGCATGCGCGGCGCATGCCTCACCCAAAGGCGCAGCAGCCACCAGAAGCCAGGGCACTCTGCGTGGCACAGCTACCCACTTTCTATCGCTTCTAAAGCCGCTTCCGCTGCTCTCTGCGCCGAGGAAGATGGCGGTGGCTACAATGCCGACAGAAATAGCTGTAATTGTAGAAACATTACTCGAAAACATTTCATCCGACGCACTAAAATGTTCTCACTTTTGCTTGGAAATTCGACATTCTTTCTATCTATTTTTTCAACTCACATGCGCAAATTTATGGGTCAGGTCCTTTCATTAAGCGTGCTATGACGTTTTTCTGCTTCGAACTTATGGTCGTGTTGAAATATTGTTAGTGAACTATACAAGTAAAACATTTTTTGTTTTGTTTTTGCTGAAAACCAGTGCTGTACTGAATAAGGTGTATTCACCTTACGAATATGCTTTTCGTAACCCGCACGGAACGTTTCCGCAAGCCCACATTGCGGCGATCTGTGTTGCCGACATGTCGGGACGGCATTTCTGAACATCATCAATCAAAGGCTGTCGGAAGTCACCTGTTTTTTCTTCAACGCTAAGTCGGATGACCTCGTTGCATACTCTTTCTGAAATGTCTGCTCACTGCGTCGTCAGGGCCGAATAAGTCCTAATCCACCCGTTGAGTAAAACGCTTGTGTATAGTGTGCATGCGGCAACCAATCGCACGCGCGAAGTCTACGCGGGCCACCATGCCGGACTTTATGCAGCCGCAACCCGTTGGAATGACATCGTAACTTCGCCGTTATATACATCTCTCTCATTTTCAGGACAAACTTCGAGTCTGACTGTGCGTTATCTCGTGCTCCTAGTCCCCCCGCCCGTTCCGTCATGCTGTGGCCGCGGACGTCATGCGCTGTGTAGCCGTCGTGTTGCCTGCTGATGCGTAATGCGCGCTTTGCGAACGGCGGGTTCGATTTTTCCTCCTAGCGCATTCATTACTTCGCCTTTCTTGGCTAACGTGCCAAGGCTGGAGGAGATAAGCGCGCTGATAAACGTTACTGTGCTTTTCTTTTGTTTTTTTCTGCGACAGCTTGCAGACCGGAGGGGCGAGGAAACGTTTTCCGCGCTGCACGCACGTGTTTTTTTTTTTTAAATTGGAGGGCAAATGTCGATAATCGTTTCCGTATTTAATATTTGGAGCCTTCAGGCTGGCGATTTAATTTTGTACAAGTTGACTCAGTTTGCGGGGTAACTTAAATAAGAAACTACAATGAACTCTGTCAAAACGTAAGTCACCGCGAAGCAAGGGCTAGCGAACCGTCGCCATCCATGCGAAACCACAACGGGAAATGTAGTGGAGTACTTTTAGTGAAATACGGAGTCGTTGTGATCAAGCTGCGCAAAGCGATACGGTCTAGAGGTAGTACAAGCCTACACCTCAACAGCTAGATACGATAATGAGGCTAGTTTACATGAAGAAATAGAGTCAGCAATGAATAAGCGTACAACACAATTCACGATTGGGATGGGAGACTTTGCCGCAAAAGTAGGTAAAAGAGTAGTAAAACAGTCAGTGGGAAATTTTAGAAATGCACTCGCAACAGTCGAGGAGATACACTGGTTGGATGTGCAGACAGAAATAACCTGAGGTTAATGAACACACCCTTCTACAAACGAAAGAATAGGAAATGGACATGGAAAAGTCCCAACGGTGCAACAAAAAATTACATTGACTTCTTTTTAAGTGACAACTCATGTATTGGGCAGGTCGTAGAGGTGCTAGAAAAGATTCTGAGCAAAGTGCAATGTAAGGCTGAATCTCAAAAGAGAACGAAGGGGCCTCGTGGAAGTAAGAAATCCAGCGTGGAGTCAGCCAGAGCCAGGACGTAGGAATTTGAAATAACCCCGAAAAAGAAATTCGCGCTTTTAAACGGGGAGAACGAGGATAGTATAGACGGGCTAAGTGACAACCTAACAACGGCAATCACAGAATCTGCAACAGCTGTGGGGGCAGCAGCATATAGGAAACAAACAGGAAAACTAACTCAGAAAACGAAGGAAATTATTGGGAAACGTAAGAACAAGAAAGTGTCGGGTACGGCGAATCAAACTGAATTAGCAGAGCTGTCGAAACTGATTAACAGAAGTAAAAGTAACGAAATTCGTGCGTACAACATGGCAGGGATCGAAGGAACGCTGGAAATTGGAGGAAGCCTAAAAGCAACTAAAAGGAAGCTAACTTTCGGCAAAGACCGGATGTACGTACGCACTCAGAAACGAGCAGGGTAACATTGCGCACAGCAAGAACGAGGTAATAAGAACAGCAGAACGACTCTACACCAGGCTACACGCCAGTGATTTCAGACCAGGGAAGACTACTGAGCGTACAAGCTTAGCTAGCGATGTACAACTAGTAACTACAGAGGAAGTAGGAAAGGCTCTCAAGGCATTAAAAGAGGAACGACGGCGTAGCTGTGGCTCTTCCAAAGGAGAGAGTAGATATTGTACTGGAAAAGCTTGCTGCACTATTTTCAGAATGCTTAAGTGCTCTAAAAATGCCCGTATCCTAAAAAACGACATTATACAATTAATTCATAAGGAAGATACCAAAGATCTTAAAAATTACAGACCTATTAGCGTATACTCTCAGTTGTATGCAAGCTTTTTACCAAAGTGATAGTTAAGCACATAAGTGACAGCCTATATTTCCAACAACGCAGAGAGCAGTCTGTGTATACGAAAGGATACTCAACAATGGATCACATCCGTATGGTGAATCAAGTGTAGTCGAAAAATCCGCAGAGTACAATAATGCATTTGTAGACTACGAAAAAGCGTTGGATTCCATAGACACCGCAGCAATGTTGAAAGTGGGAAACGACCAAATAGAGGAGACCTACATAGGACTCCTAGACGACATATATAAAGGATTTAAGGGAAGGACAATCATTCACAAGCCAAGCCAAAAGTTCCCGATCCGAAATAGAGCGCGACAGGGAGATACCATTTCAAGAATATTTTCACGACATGTCTGGAGAGTGTGTTCAGGAAGCTTGACTAGGAAAACGCAAGGTTAAGGATAAACGGGGAATACTTGAACCACTTGAGGTTTGCAGACGACACAGTCTTGCTCAGGGAATTTCGACATTAAAAAAAAAATGGTTGAAGAACTACAATCAGACAGCACGGCCGTGGGGCTAAAAATAAATATGAATAAATCTAAAGTATGATAAATAAACATGCTGAATGCGCCCTCTTTAGAATAGGTAACAAAACACTGTAGAAGAATATAACTACCTTTGCCAGGTGGTCAGTGCTGATCCCAACCACTACTATTAAGAAATCCTGCGCAGAATATGAAAAGGCTACGGTTCCCTCAGCAAACACTCAAAAATAGTGAAGAGTAAGCTAGCTCTATCCCTAAAAAGAAGGCCTAGAAGAAGGGGAAGGCCAATAACTGGATGGAGGGACGAAATAAGGAAATTGGGGGTAAGGAATGGACTCGGGCAGAGCATTGCAGGAGCCGGTGGAGGTTAATGGGAGAGGCCTTTGTCCTGCAGTGGACCTAAATAGGCTATTGATGATGATGATGTTGTTGCTGTTGATTGGGATGATGATGATGATGACGACGACGACGACGACGACTTTATGATAGAAAACATGTGGCTACAATTCAATATTGGGAGTTTATACGCATAGAAGATGCACCTGGACTATGAGGCTCGCCATAGTGCAGGGCCACGGATAAATTTATACCGCTTGGGCACACGAGCTTTTTCGCTTCTCGCTTCCGTCGGAAAAATGGCTGCCGCCGCTGGGAATCAAACCCACATTGCGGGGTCACTGAGCCACCGTGGCGGGTAATACACGTCGTTACAAGGCGCGTTAATAACCCCATTATGCCTTCCTACTGTTCTTTGTTTTTCGTCTTTTTTAATTTTGGAAATAAAGTGATTACAAATAAACAGAACGAGGTCTGTGGCTTGCGTTTTTATAAATTACACTCGCTCTGTTATTGGACTGCAATTTCTGGAACATTAACTTAAAATACGTGTTGCGATGTTTCTTATTACGGCAAAGGGATCGAAATTTCGGCAAGTTGGTACTGGTTAAGCATGTTGAACGGCAGCGTAGTGGAAGTGTGTCTGTGCCCACTACGCTGCCGTCCAAGATTTTTATTTCCTTCTTGACGGTGTTAGAAAGGCAAAGAAGGCACAATATTATAAAGGAAAATGTAGTAAAGGCAACCGAAGTACGTCCGCATGGCTAAGCATCAGCACCAGTGTTTTCTCTCTCTCTCTCTCTCTCTCTCTCTCTCTCTCTCTCTCTCTCTCTCTCTCTCTCTCTCTCTCTCTCTCTCTCTCTCTCTCTCTCTCTCTCTCTCTCTCTCTCTCTCTCTCTCTCTAGCAGCGTTCCCACAGATCCTTATCGAGAACCACCGTTCGATCAGCCCCTACTGCACACGTAAGGCCTGGCTGCCTTCCGGGCCTGCCCGCGTCCAGTTGTCGCCGTATCGGGCCCTTGCAAGCGGCAAGTGGGCAGCTGAAAAAAGAAAAAAAGAAAACAGTGACATCTTATTCGCCTGGAGGTTCGATAAGGGAGGCCGCAGCGGCGACAGTTCCGGGCTGCGCTGCTCGACGGTCCCCTTAGTAAAGAAGCGGTGCTTGGCACTACTGGGGCGCACGGGCCAGTCCTCGTCTGTGTCCCGCAACCAGGGCTGCCAGGTCTGCCGATTTCTCGCCAAACTGGCGACTTTTCGAGACTCGTGGCGACGGAAATTTCAGCGTGGCGACTTTGCTACTTTCTGCCTCCTTCAGGCATTGGGGATTTTGTGGATTTTTGGGCCCTTCCGACGTTCTACTTTGCACAAAAAGCGCCTTATATGACCTTTCAGCGCACTTCAGCCATCGAGAAAAACTTAACGGAACAGAACAAACTTTCAGGCAGATGACGGCGAGATGGAAAAGCTAGGTGAATCAGTCACTCAAAAACACCACCGTACAGCGCTACTTAAAGGCACAAATAGACACAATTGTCTTGCTCTTTTTAACATGCGGCACCTGATGTCGTATGAATAACGTGAAAGCCTTCAAGCAACGTCGCCGGTTAAAGCGTAATGCTTCAGTATTTTATGGGAGCCTGAGATTTCATGCAGAGTGGTGGGAAGCGTGTATGACGATGTATAATAGGCACGGGGTTGTTAAAAGGCAGCGAAAGCCGTAAAACATGGTGTGCAGCAAGCACCCGTTTTAAGTCCATGTTATTCTTTGAATACTTTACCTAAACTTGCATTTTTTTAGATTTTTTGTAGACAGTAGTCAACCGCTGTCGCTTTCTGGCACCACATCAAATGAATAAAATTTGTTTTTTATACTAAACTTCGCTGAATGACCTTATTATTATTATTTGGTGTATTTTGTGTATACATACAGGCACGAAGTTCCCCGTCGCCAGCAAAATTGCTACTAAAATAATACTAAGATACAAGACACATCAAGATTATGTGTATTTCTCACCGTATAGTCGGTTGTCGTACGCGGGCTGTATCATAGTTTCTTCAAATACGTACAAGTTTACTGCTTCCGTGCGACGAAATAGATTATTGTGTAATCGCGAAAGCTTATAAGTGGAATTATCCGTATGGTTCTACACTTGCGCAATATCCGAGCCTCAGCGCCTTAGCAATTCATGCGGAATTCCTTTTAAACAAAGCTTTCTAGCTCTACCAGCCAAAGATTCTTTCGCGTGCGGTACAATAAACTCCCAACGCGGCGGAGGCGGCGGCGGAGGCGGCGGCGGAGAGAGGGAGGCGGAGGGTTCCACTCACGGAGCACGCTGTAGATGGCACGGCGAATTTACCCAGCGTTCCCCGCGTGGTGGTGCCTGCTCGCCGGCGGGTGCGTCGGCGGTACGGCTTTGTCGTGTGCTTTAGCGACGGTTGTTTTGGGCCTGTTTTGGTACAGCTTCGCGTCCATTGCGCGCTTCCTTCGCACGGCTTGATTAACTTGTTCGACAGCACCTCCTGGGTAACCTGGGCCCGACGGAATTAAGTGGTCGTACGGCAAAGATACGTTAAGGATTGGTTTGAAGGGCGGGAAAACAAAATGTATAGACCACATACAGACACCGGCCGCTAGAGAAACGCTACCTTTTGCGCACTGCTTACCACGAATATCAGTTCGGTTGCGAAAGGAGCAACTGGTTCTGATATATAGCGATTATAAAAGTTCCCTCAGCTTTCTCGCAATTCCCAAACTTACTAAACTAACTACTTTAAATCGGTATAAATGAGAATCACTAAGCTCACATGCGGCATTGTTTCGGTGTCTGCGCTTGTGTCGCGCGGTGGTGTAGCCCTGAGCTAGCACATCAGAATGGCTAGGTTCCGCTGCCTCACCCTTCGAAAGACGCTCCTCTCCGTTTTCTTTCTGCCGACGCATGGCCGGGCTACAATGGCGGCGTCCGCCGCTCAACCCGGCCGTGGCCGACGCTGCTGCAGCGCTCGGGACGCCGCCCCCGCGAATTCCAAGTAACGGCTCGCAGAATCCCTGGTGTCACTCTTTGTAGAGTCACGTGTGCAAATTCAAGTGACGTCGCATGGGTGATTGTTGTGGGTGTCGTTAAAGCCTTGCTTTCCAATAACCTTCACAGCGTTGATTGGAGCCAATTTTTTTTCCTAAGTTCCCAGTAACTTGGTATCACCGCCCTGCGGCAGTACTTCTAACGAAGTCTTCGGGGACATGAAAATAGCTTCGCTGTAAAGGATACTTCGCTAAAAAGGGGCATAGTTTGCTCTCTATGCATCATTGGAGACCGCGAAACACTTCGAATAAACCGATATTTCGAACAAAGCGATTCCGACGCAAGACTAGTTTACTGCATCCATACGGACGTTCGCCAGCGCGTGCTTGTCGCGTGTTTTGTTTGCACACTCGAGACCGCACGGGCGGCGAAAGTGTCCGGGCCAGCTGCTGCGGCCAACCGCGAACAAACAACGCCAGGGGGAGCAGGGTCAACAACTCGTTTCCTTTTGAGGTCACGACGAGACCTTGCGGCGCACGCTCCCTCCGCGTGTGCGCCGGCTCGTCGCGAGCACGATAAGGCACCCGAAAGAGGCATACCGAAGCAAGCAGGAGGAGCGGTCCCGCTGCGCGCCTTATTATTAATTACAGACGTCGCAACGGACGCTCGTTTTACTGGAACGGGGAAGCTGGGAGCGGCATTGCCGGAAGGAAATCTCTCCGATCGGGCTACATCCACTCCCCTTCTTCCTCCCCCTCTTCACTTTCTTCCTTCTCCTCCTCCTCCTGTTCCCGCATCACTTCCCTCTCAACTTCCTCCTTCCTCTGTGGCTGTCCCTCGCTCGCATTCGCTCTCGATGTGCCTCCCTCGCTCTTCGGTTTCGCGGGGTGACCTTATTGTCGCGACGGCTTCTTTTTTTTCTTCTTTTCATTATTATCGATGGTGGCTTAATGGCGGGTAATTTCGTCACGGCAACCGGGGGAACCCGTTTGTCAGAGTTCGTGTAAACAGACCACGAAGGTAGCGCGCTGGTGCTTTTTCTGTTTGTTTATTTATTTGTGCACGTCTTGAAGACTCGCCGATGGCGCCGAATTCGACTTGCTTTTTTTTCGACGTTGCGGGTTCGCACGTGTTGGCCACGCGGGACCATGACCAGCGAGGCATTTCGAAGTTGCCCCGGAGTGGCGCAACTCCGAGCCGCAAATACCCGCTAGCGGCATTTGTAACTGCGGATAGGATAACGCAGTTCAGTGCACGCTGGACACGGTCACCCACTATATCGCTGCATTTCTCTGCCCGAGAGGGCTCTCAAGTATCGGCATGGTCGGAAAGTTCCTTCTACTCGTTGACCTTTTTATAGTAAGAAGTAAATCGTCTGGAAGAACGAATAGAAGGCTAAGGTCTATCTCTACGGCGCCAGAAACCCGTCGTGCCTCACGAGTGACATGCATCCTCTTACGACGATTCCATAATCTAGCCGAACTCCGGAAAGCAGCGTGATAGGGCTACCGCGCTTTAATATAACGGGTGGTCGTCAAGTTCACTGCCGGGTGACAGGGAATCTCAAGAAATGCAACTCATCGCCACTCAACCGTTAAAATACTTCACCTATACGGAAAGATATAGTGAGCCCAACATTGGATCAAAATCGTTATTCGAAATCAGCGCGCATACGTTTGCTCAAAGAGTTTTCTTGTGGCGGGGTTTATAGTGTAGGCACATTTTCTGTCTGTACAAGCCCTTCTTTAATTTATTTTGTATCTGCCTCTGTGCGCAGAAAAAGGTAACACGCAAACACACAAACGCGGACGCCAGCACAAAAATAATGGGTTCGCGCTGGTCACCATTATCATCAGCAGCATGTGGATTGTGTCCGCTATAGGACGAAGGCCTCTCCGAAAGATGTCCATCCATATCTTTCGAGTGCTAGCTAGTGTTAGTTTGGCTAGTTTCATAACTATTTTGGTGACACGTGTACCTTTATTACGGTCCTTGCTAAAGAGGAAACACGAGACACGAACCCCGTGTTATGGCCCGCCAGGCTCCACGCATCGTACCGTAGGCATGAAATTGCTACGGGGCACAGGGCTCCATCGTGGAAAACTGCTTCAGACTTTAAGCGGACCATTGCGGTACTAAAAATGGCCTATGCTGCAAAGAGTTAATAAAAAACATTAAAGCCGTTCCACTCAATGTGAAACCTGTCGGAAGTGCGGAGCAGTGATTCGCCATAAATGGGCTGTGGCGCCTTTATTCACTCACTGCTACCACCCATTACACTCTCCGCCGTCCTGTCTCATTCCTCTCCTAATGAATTAAACGGTGGTTTGTACAACGCATTCCAAATTTCCCGCCTTCGCAGTGCTCGCGTGCCCCCTGCCTGAAACTTGCGCCGCGGGGAGTTCTGTTCTTTCTGTGCTTGCTTTTCCTCCCGCACGTGCCGGCGTTGAAGTGCCACTTTATTTCGCTTACTATCGTAAAAACCAACCCAACGAGCGTTCCTAACTAAATGAACGCTGGCGCTGCCGGTTAATTCCTGTATATTGTGCCTCAAATGCACCTGCAGTTTTCTTTGCGCTAAACAACGAAGAGATGTATGACAAGCGCCAGCTGGTTCACGAGTTTCGAACGCTTATGACTATAGCAAACTGCTTGGCTTTCGAAGCGTCTGTGGGACGCCGCGACGACAGCCGCTACGACGGAACGCCGTGTGGCTCTGTATATACTTGGGTCCAGTGAGCGAGCTACGACGACAAGGCGAGCCCCTAAAGTGCTCTGCAGTTAACAACACGAGTTCACACGCGAATCGAAGCCGGATCTCCAGAGTAGGAAACCGGTGCGCTTCGAACTGCGCTATCTCGGAACGTTGCCAGCGCTGGTACAAAATTTACACCAGTGCTTGCCTGGTGACGCGTGAACCTGGCGGCACGGGAGTAAAACAGGGGCACCCCAGCCGCGCAGATTCACAGAAGCTGCGGCGTGTGTCACCAGTCTAACTGTTGAGTGACTTCGCTCCACACACAAAAAAAAAAAAAATGAATGAATGAATGAATGAATGAAACTTTATTAACATAAGGATGGCGACTCGGCCTATGTGGGGGCGGGGTGGGGAGGGTGATGTCAATTAATTTGGGATAACTTTAGATTCTCAGATGGACGCCAGTGGCTGAGAGCGAAGTTCCACAAGGAGGCAGACACCTGCTTGGGTGTGGCGGCGGGTGGGTAGAGCCAGTCCGTCAAACACGTAACGCTCCTGTGTTCGCAAGAGGTGCGCTCCGCGTGCAGTCCTGTACGCTTCCAAAGATGTTCAATGGTCGGTGTGGCTCCTAAAAAGCACGTAACCCACGTGGGTGGTGTCATAGCCGGCGGAGGCGAATTGCTTGCGGTAGTGTCTGGGATAACGGGTGGCCGCCTTTTCTTTGGTATGTAAGAACGCCGCTCGAAAAGGATGTCCTCTGTAAGCGCACGAGCCTTGTGGATCAGAACCTGAAGGTCACGTGGCAGTCCCTGTAGGTAACGGGTAGTCATTGGCAGTGATGTGGCTGCGGAGTCGAGCTCTAGCACATCGCTGGTAGGTGGCACGGGCTTCAAAGGGGTCTAGGTTGGGGTCGTGATGAGGCAAAACTTGGTGGGAGCGGGTGGAAAGAACATCACTCGCCAGGGCGCGCGCGGCCTCTTTGAAGGAGTTAACGCAGTGCCCTGGCACCAAGTCTACCCGAATGTGTAGTCCTGTTGTACAATGTAGCCTGCGGGCAAGCATCTTGATGGACGCATAGATAGGATTCTGATAAGGCACCCGACGCAATGCGCGGAATGCCTCCTGGCTGGCTGTGAAGATAGTTGCATGAGGCTGGTTGGTAGGCCAGTGAGAAATTTGAAGTTGTCAGACAGTCAGTAATATCGCTTCGAGTTGGAGGTGGGTAGATGAAGGCGCTATTGGGTATTCTTGTTGACAGGTGGCATGAAATGTCGAGTGAATGGCCGCTAATCCGGCAGTATTCGTGGTTGGGTCCCAAGTGGCGTCGGTATAAACAGCGCTATGTGGAAACCGCTCGGTCATTTGAGCTGTGCGTCTGTGTTTGTTAGAATGGCGAAGCGTAGGACCGGTGACTGGGAGTGGCTTTGGGTTAACGACGATGAAGTCATCCCATGGTGGAAGCGGCAAAGGGATGGGATGTTGTGGTGCCGCGCATTGTGGCAGTAGCGCAAGTAGCGCACGGCCGGCGAGAATGGATGCTCGTCGGAAGTCGTGGCCTTCCTGACGGGTTCGAATGATTTCTGTGAGAGGTGGGAGTTGAGCGTGCTTGTATAGCTCCTCGAGTTTGGCATGTTTGGGAAGGCCAGTGATGACTCGGAGGCTCTCACGATGTAGCACCTCCAGCTGCTGCAACTGAGCTTTAGTGAAATCGAAGCATACCGCCCCATATGTCACTTTGCTCGTGAGGACAGCCTGGGTCAAAAGTTTGAGTGTCTCCGTTGTAGCCCCTCCTAACCGGTTGCTTATGCGTTTGATTATGCGAAGCTGTTGATGCCATGTTTTCTTGGTTTGGTGAAGCCACACACTGCAGCCGCCATCCTCAGGGACAGGGATGCCAAGAACTTTAACCCACTTCTCGGGGGACGGCTTAAGGTGCGATCGTACAAACTGAAAAGGGTAGGCGTTCTTCTGTTGCTGTGTACCGCCAAACACCACATATGTGCTTTTGTCAGACGAAGGCTGCATCCCAGTATGTTGGAGGGTGTCGGCGGGAGTATCAAGTGCAGTTTGAATATATACCTGCACTTGCTGTTGGGTTAGGGACTGTCTTACGGGGTCAATCCAAATCATAATATCGTCGGCATATGTAGTGCTTTGAATGTGCGGTATTTGTCGGAGTTGCTTGGCAATTTTTGACATGACAAGATTGAATAGAGTTGGAGATAAAATAGTGCCCTGCGGTACACCTCGGTGGTTGCGGCAGATGTGGGGGTGCTCTTTACCCGTATGGATTTCAAACGTTCGGTTACATAGAAAGTTCTTGACAAAATTGGTGAGTCTGTGACCGATGTTAAGTTCTCCCATAATCGAAATGATGAAGGCGTGGGAAACTGTGTCGAACGCTTTCTTGAGGTCAATAGTAACAAGGACTCTTGGAGCTGTCTTAGTATTCTTTCTCCACTTTTTCCCTATCATTGGTCGTAATAAGAGCAGGCTGTCATGAGTGGTGAGACCGGGCCGGAACCCGGTTTGTGCAGGGTCGTAAATGGCGTCGTTCGCGGTCTCGAGTAAGTAGGTGAGACGAGTAAGGATCATGAGCTCTATCAGCTTGCAAACAGTGGATGTGAGTGAAATCGGACGAAGATTGGAAATGGAAGTAGGGGGCTTTTTAGGTTTTGGTATTGGGTGCACAACGGAATGCTTCCATTCAACAGGGAGCTATGCCAGATTCCCATATTGTGTTAATTTCCGCTAACAACTGTTCTTTGGATTTCTCATCAAGGTTACGGAACATTTTCCAAGTAATGTTGTCCTTCCCGGGAGCGCTCTTGACATAAACAGCTTCAAGCGCTATGTGCAGTTCTTGAATGGTGAAGAATGTGTCCTCAGGCTTCAGCTGATCAACGTAGATTGGGGCGTAGATAGTCGAGTCGTATACGTTATCTTGGGGGAAGAATGTCTGGAAGGATGAACGAAAGCGAAGAGACGCAAGCATTGTGTAGCAGTACAGAAGCCTGTACTGCTACAGGCTTATAATAAGACGATGAAATTAAAGTGAAGAAAGAGACGCAGATATGATGCAGCAGCACCAAAGAATGTGATAAGTGTCGCCAGGCTTGCAGGACTAAGCGCCCCCAGGCATTTTAGAGAATCTTATATGTGTATACCGATACCAAGCTCTTTACCAAAGAGCACGAGAGTGGCCAGAGATAACGGAAACTTTCCGCGAATTTCGGGAAGCAGTGCGCGTTATTTTTCTAGCCTTCGCATTTATGCGGCAGTCGTGTATGCATAAATACTGCATCAGTCGCTGTTCAAGCTTTCTGCAGGCTACATTTGCACAAGACAACAATAATTAGGTACAGAGGAGCACCAATCATACTTTCTTATCTTTGTTAATGTTGTTAGGGATCAGGATGTTGGGGTAATTGAGGAAGGAGGGCATTAACGCTGAAGACAGAAAAGGAGCTAGATGAAGAATAAAATCAATCTGCCGTGACTTGAAAGTTTCCGCCGTGAAAGCGCGCAGGCTTCGTTTCTTTTCCATTTGCTATTCCACCTTCTGCCGTGTACGACTTGCTTCCAATATTCGGTGTTTCCTTTTCGCCTTCTACATTTTCGTTCCTCGTACCCCGGAGCACTGCACTGGACGAAACTGGTCGCCCGCAGGGCTTTCTGACTATGGGTCGACGATTAATCTTCCCGTGCACGCAACCACAGTGCATTCCTGGGGAATCGGTCTCGGCGTAACCTGCTTGGACTGCGCAGCTGCTAAGGGATTCTGCTGCTGCCTCTGAGGTCCCGTATTTCGTCTCGAACCGCGGCGGCTGTATTTGTAAATGAGGCTAAATACATAATGTCAACTACTACAATTAATCACTGGAAACTAAAACCCGTCCACCAACAAATGAAGACCACAGGGCGATAAATTTGAAATTTTGTCGCACAGAGTTCGAAAACGGCGCGCTGTTGCAAGGCGTATTTTCGAATCGCAATCACCGCGATTTATTATTGTCATTAGTCGATGTCCGTGGAACTAAGTTTATGGATTATAACTTTATGTTTCGCTATATTCGAGTTCGCGTTTCGTTTCTACACGATTTCGGCTCGCCATCAAAAAAAAAAAAAGTAGGCCCTGGAAGGATAGAATTTTCCTGGGAGACCCTGCCCAACAAAAGGATCCACTGCATTGCTCCTGCGTTTCCTCGGCGCGTGAAAAAAAAAAAAGGCCGGGAAGTTTGAATGGGTGTTGAGTTTAGAGGTAGAAGCAGATGCAATCTCTTCAATATGAAAGTATCAATCCCAATGCGTGGAAAGACTGTGACGTGTCTCGAAGAAGGAATTCGTCCCTGGACAAGACGCCTCAGCGGTTGCGCAAAACAACTCGCAGTCGTTACGGGCCTCGGTTCGGTCCCGCTATTATTAGACATCGGTTGTTACGCGGTGGTGAGATCCGCCGATTGCGCGCGTGTACACTGGCACACACGTACTCGGTCAGATCTGATCAGCCCTTATCTCGCACCGGTTTTTCCCAAGCAGCCTGTAAGAGCGCGGCGCTTCGCTCCGGTCACCGACCTCGCTCCTAAGATCGGCGGCATCTTGGGTGTATATGCACGTAAATGTTTCTCTTATTTCTCTTTCTCGCGGCAGCTGCCGCTCCACCGACCCTCGTTTGTTATCCTGCATTCCCGGCATCCCGCCAGAACGAGAAATGAGGTGAGGTAACGAGTCGGTCTATAACCGGTTACCTCCCTTCAGTCGCCCTTTGTTGCCGCCAGCGTGACTGGACGTTTATTGTCCATCGATCGTAATATACGCACCGGGCCGGTCTGGGGAATCCAAACGGGCAGACAGTGCGTGGGCCCTTTGCAAGGCTTCTGCAGCCGGCGAGACGGCGGGATGATGTCACTATAGTGTCACAGTGTCATTGGGGGTGGGGGTGCCAGACAAGCGACTCTCACCCACTCATGCGGAATCGCCTGGAAAAGGGGGCTCACAGAGAGAAACTATAAAGGCAAAATAAGCGGATGCGTGGGATGACTCAAAAAGGAGAAGGACGACGGCGCTCGTTCCGGCTGTCTTTCCCCCAGTTGCGTCGCTATTGGACTTACTAAGCGGAGATAATTCACTAAAAGCGTGGTTTACTTATGGTGAGCCTTACCAACATGCTACAATACATAATATAGTATATTGGAAGTAAGGGGCTCATTGGAGGAGCACAGAAAGTAAATACAGCAGTCAAAAACACCAGGGAAGGCGTAAGAGAAGCAGTTCATCACTTTTTCGTGTTGAAATGTACGCGTGTATTGAAATGTTTTGAATGCAGCATTTCAACAAAAATGTCGACAGAGACACTCAAGAGTGCCTACGTGTAGTAATGCGAAGGCCGAGCACCACCGCACTCCTCCTTTGCGCTGTTCCTCATTGGGCACTTGCGCTGAGGTCACGTGACTTTTGGTACCATTCGTGTTGGCGCCAACGGTGACGGGAGTCGCTTTTAAAGCGAAAGCTTTCTTGTGGGACGGATGGCGTCCTGTCAGAAAATTAACTCATTTCCCTATACACCGCTTGGTCAAGCGAAAAGCTTTGATAAGATCGGTGGACACACGGCGCGTGCGTGAAACCGGGACTCCATTGCGTCGAAACGGTTCCTTGAAAATCGCGAAAAAGGAACGGGTTTTATATAAGACAATCCACGCATCGACCACGAAGAAGAAGTACAATAGTATACCTTTATCTCGTAAACCACGTATCGGTATACATAGATGCGTTTACTTATAGCGCAAAAAATCGTCGCATGGGTTCGTTCTTCCTTTACGACTTGGGTCTTTGAAGGTTTGACGATCGATTGGACGCACTTTCAGCGAAGGTGTTAGACGGACCTTTTAGCTTTCGCGCTTCTCTCAACTTTCTGTAGGAAAGGATGGGAAATTTTTTGACGCTGAGACGTGTTTTTGCTCTTAAATGATCCTACAGAACTTGATGTTTGTTGTAAGTTAAGCCCCTCTGCCAATCTTCCCGGAAGCCCCCGCCCCCCTTCTCCCCCCTCCCCCGTGTGCGTGTTTGGAGTATGGACAGTGTCATAGAAACTTTTTTTGTGAAGTACTACTTCTGGAGTTCCTTTTCGTTTGCGTTACGCGCAGCATTATATTCTTTTTCTGGAAGTTGGTTTCCCCTCAATAAGGGCGTATGTGCGGCCAAGCACCCTTCGCAGGAAGTTTTCAAACTGAACGTCGCGGTATTGCGGTAGCATTGCTTTCACCGCCGTCGCTGTTAGAAAACAAAATAAAAAGGAAATGTACATAATGGAGTCCCCTGGCATACGCATGCGTACATGCTGTCATGAAAGCCAATCGCGTCATGGGGCAGCGTCAACCATTCGTGACCATCGACAACCATGTCATAGATTCAATGGCCACAATTCCTGCCACAACGGTCTCGTACATGTATGCGCCTTAGTCCCACAGCAAACCAAGTTACAACTTTGATCGCTAAGCAGCTGCGCCTGGGCTATGAGCTGGCCTAAATTTTAATATAGGAGTAGAAAGAACAGAATAGGGTGCTTACGGGATTTTAACTCTTTAGGCAATAAAATAACCAGCTTGCCGTAGTTCGCAATTTAATGGTTGCGTGCTTTAACTTCAATGAACAGGTCATTTTATCCTAAACAATTTTCCCAAGGCTCCATTTTTGTTAGAATGGGCACGCTTTTTGAATTGCGTAGGCTTGCTGCCAGTAGCCACGCCACTTGATCCTTTGCGAATATTGGCTAGGTAGGCGTCTGCGTCCCACCTGAACGAACAAAAAGAAATACAACGAGTAGTAGCCAAAACGAACGAAATCAAGACAGCATTTGATGAATTCGGCTGCGAAATAATACTTGGCTGTGCCGCCAATATCGTAAACGTTGCTGTGGATTCCGAGAGGAAATGCAGCTATATCTTCTCGACATCCGTTTTCACATTTTATTACCCATATTACATGGTGCCTGCTGAATGTAATTTAATTTATACGCGGCTCCTTTCGAATAATAATTTCTAAAAGTATTTAGCCTCGCCCCCTACGAGAGCCTTAAAGAATAAATATTTTAACTCGCTCTTCAATAACAGGACGCCAGACGGAGAGTGACTTGCTACCTTACAGTCGCACTTGCAGCTAGGCTACTTGAATGTAACTATACTGTGTCACAAAGTCTTTCTTATTCTGAAAATTCTCGGAACAGGGACATGCGGAGATTACGATATAGGCAAGTGGTAAGGTGTGATAAAAATTATTGAACGTGTGCAAGCGGTTTGCGGTGTACAATGGCAAAATCAGAAGCCCCTCCGTCTAACAACGACGATGGTTGAAACGCGACGCTTCTTGCGTTTGAAAATAAAATGGCGGAGAGCCAAAGTCAAGGCCACTGCAATCAAAGTCAAAGCGTCAACGATCAAAGTGCAAACAGCCTGCGACTCAAGGTCCAAACTCAGACAACGGCAAAGGAATCCCTCACGAGGAATCGCTTGCTGTCCAAACTGTCAAAATCCAAAGCCGCAGTTCACTTGCACTCAGCCAAGTCCAAAGCCAACGCCGTGCGCAACGAACCCAAAGAAAATTCTGAGCGACCCGAATGCAATGATGGCGCAGCCTGATATACACGGGCTTCATAACGCTAGGGACCCAGGTTTGATTCCTACCACTGGAAGCGGTTTTTTTTTTTTTTTCACCATTATTATTATCAAGTGCCCTCCCATTCTGTAAAGCTGGCTTTACTGCAGTGCGTTTTGGTTACAAAGCCGCCATTAGTGAGATTAAGAAAGCTTCGCTTTTAAACAAAGTGGCGAGAACATAATTATAGAAGACCAACCATGTTAAATTTGAAGAACCAAGATATAAGAAAAGAAAACATGAACTAGAAAAGGTGGAGCCGGAAATGGGGAGAAGTCTAGCTCGTTTCGACTCACGGCTGCATCGACGCTTCATGTTTTATTCTCGCCACTTGGCGGCTCCTGCGCTGCGATCAAGGACTACTTAATGCCTGGCAGAAGATAAGGGCGAAGAAAGTACGAGAATGTACTAAACGGCTATAAATACTCAAGAGAGAGGAAATTTGTAGATTCTAGTCACAACAGCTACCAAATTTTTACTGTAGAGAAAGTTTTCCTACTGTTTTAAGTAAACAGCGGTTTCTAAGGAATTAGTTGGCATCAGCAGAAGCAGCAGCAACAAAGAATCCATCCTTCAAACTTGTGCCAGGAGGCACTCATTTTGTCTCTTTTCCCTCCTGAAGGCCCGCCATTCTACGAAGGCTCCAAGCTCCACGCTTGCCCCGTAGGGACCATAACAAAGCACGCTACAAGGTGGTTTCACCATCATCATCATCATTATCATTATCATGATGCCCACTTGAGGACAACATAAGGCCCCTCCTATGGATTCGAATTGCTCCAGTCTTGAGATGCCCGAATTCATTTTTCGCCCTCGAATTTTCTTATTTCATCCAATCGTGCAGTTATCGGCTTTCTGCAGTCGTAGTCCCGTGTCTCAGTAGCCACTCCGCTACCCTTGTGGTGCGCCGGCTGTCAGTACTACACATTTCATTCCTTAACCTTAGCCTTAAACTCCTTTAAATCCTTAGCCTTGAACTCCCTTTTCCTCTTAATTTGAGCGGGGATTTCTTCAACCCAAGTTTTCTCCACAATCTAAGACGTTCCTTTCTCATCCTCAAATGCCACTCCGGTCATTCTTTTTCCTGTGGCTTGTTTGGCCGACCCAAGTGTTCTTTCTCGGTGCTCAACCGGCCCCGTAGTTTCTGCTCCAGAATTCATCACCTGGATTACACATTTGGTTTTATACCTCTATTTTTAGTGTCAAAGACAGCCTACTGTTAACAAGGTGGTTCGTAGTTGAAGTGAAATGTGTGCCTCGCGCTCAGAGATGGACACTTCATTAAACCCCTGTTTCGAAGAACACTTGGAAGCTGAAACCACGGCAAGACCATGATAAGGCCGGCGGGTGAGTATTGCGTTCGCTGACGGGAGAGGTAAACCTGCAGCCTCTACTTAACTTTACTGGGGACGTCACAACCTAAGATGACGTCATCGGTAACAACCGGGGAGCAAGTGGACGTCTCTTCCGGTGACGTCACGTTTGGCGACATAATTACCAGTGACTGGTGACACAACCTTCACTTCTTCAATGAAAATAAGGAACAGCGGACGTGTTATTAAGAAACCCTAAGCGGCCAAAAACAGACCAAACTATAAGCTGAGAATGTACTCGAACAAGCGTTCAAAAGGAACTCAACGGGAAGAGAAGGCATGGTGGCTAAGCATTGTCGCTAGACAAAGACGATGAGGCAGTTGGGACTGGGGGGCTGTACGTCTCGGCTAACTCGAGCTCACACGCAGTCGTAAAGTTCGTGTTTGGGTGACTCCATATGGTCCTGCACGAGTCGTTTGATATCGGCAGAGCGATAACTGAATACGAACTAGGAATGCTGAATGCAGAGGGAAGCGGCCTGTGGCCAGCGTCTTTGAAACAACATTCAAAAACCCGTGTAACTGAATACTTAACGTGGAAACATCGGCCTGGTTAACTCTGCGTGTAAAGTCAGCATTAGTCACCCTTGGCACGTTTCAAATACCTAAAAGCTTGCCGAGTGACTCTCAAAAATATTTTTTTACAGCACGGCTGTATACCTCTACCCCCCAACGGCCTCATCGCCGTGGGGGAAAGCGATCTCCGTGGGCAAAAACGCCAAGGCCTAAGACCCCGAGCGCATTCGTCAGGCTAATCAGAAATACAGCATAGAGCTCAGAATTCGTTTAAGGAAACCACGAAACAAGCCTCGAAACCGCATTATGGATGATAAGGCCCCTGTGAACAATGGGACCCCCCCACCCCTCACCCCAATGTGTTCCTGGTAAAGATTATGTTTTCAGATTATCTTTAAAGCTAGGCAGGACTAGTGTCACTAAACAGAGCAGTTCTTGCCCAAGACGCCGAGTGCATGCGTCAGGTTAAGCATTTGCCGCCAGAGAAGCCGAGCGTAGTGTCAGTAGATAAGGTATTAGAGTACCGCCACTGAGGCACGCAAGTTAGTAACGGCGGCCATTTTGTCTTTCATCCGTGTTGCGAGATTCCGCATCTACGGCCTCGCCGTTAACTTCGACGGTGTCGTTTGTTAACAAAACTACCGAAGATACAGCCAAACTGCATCTTTGGAAAAACTTCTGCTGCTGAAATGCCCTTACACGCGTCATCCTTGATTCGCATTCGGAACGACGTCAGTCGCGCGCAACCGCAGAGCAGGGAGGACAATCTAAGCCTACCAGAGTTGACCGACTAAAACACATAACCAACAAAATGGCGGCGCCATGCATGAACCGTCGCAGTGTAAACAAATGTCACGTAATGCGAACTCACCAATGATCATGGCAGCGGCGCGGAACAGTAGGAGAAAAGAGTGCCGATACTCTGTACCCTTACCTAGGGGCACTAGCCGAGCGCAAGCGACAAGCCCGCCGAGACGACGAGAAACATTTCATACTCTCCTCCATAACCATTCCTAGTGGTTTACTACAGCTTCACTGGACGTCCATTTTCGCAGGGCGGAATGGCGACCTTTCTTTAACCTATTTACTTAACCGTCTCTATACAAATGCAGTGAGTAAACGGGTGGTACTGAGTGAAAAAGCACAACACAAGCGCTGTTAACCACCCCTGTATATTTTTTACGGGCCCGTCTAGTCTGTGCACCAGTCGGGCTAATTAGCTGCATGATCTCCGTTTTTATGACAATTTCTACTTCAAGCCCTCGTTATAACAATATCATTTTATGAAAATTTACCCGCGGCCCCAGCCCAGTACATATGTGTTTAAGTAACCTTGCCTACAAATACCACTTATAACAATTTTCAATCATACAGTTTTGTTATGACGAGGATTTTCTGTATATTATATTGGCTAATAGGCTTGTCTATCGTTCTATACTTCCGACCTTCTCCTGCCTTTATCTAGAAAGAAGAATCGTAGCCCAAAATATCAAGAGTTGTTCCTTCATCTTCGAGTTCACCATTTCTCGCCGTGATTCGCCAGTCATCATATGCTACCAACTAGGCAGTATTAGAATATTAAAAGCCAGCACAGGCCACACTGCTAAATATAACGATAACTACTTCACAGCTTTGAAGTCTAAGCTGACTGCAAAGCTAGACCACGTTTGTTACAAGAGCTTGTCCCAACAGTTTTCCTTGACTCGATCATTGGTAGTGGAAATCACTGCTATAGACAAGTGTGCTTGCGAACCAAGAACCACAAAAATGAGACGCACACTGGCGTTGTTTTCCGTATACATTGCTCGCGAAGAGTATGAATCTTCCAGTTTAATGCATGTTGACCTTTCGTGAAAAAATTGTGTATACCTTTCTTTCCCTTTTAGGGGCGAAGCCCCTTAGAAGCTCGGGCTGTCGGCGTCTCATGTCGTCGTTGTCGTAACCGTTGTCTCATGTAGTCACGGTGCTAAAACACTGTGACACTCGTGTACGCCTCGCGCTAGGACGTAACGCGTAATAAAGAAAAACACCGGAACACTCGTTTACGCCTCGCGCTAGAATGCTTCGTGCTTCAAGTACAAGAGGACTTGTACAGCAGAGCTGTATACCTCTAACCCCCAATGGTTTCATCTCCGTTGGCAAAACCGCCAAGGCGCTAAGAATACACTGTTATACACTGCATGCTTCATCCCTCCCCAGGTTTCACGTTAGTGTAGATGGCCCGGGATTTTTTTGTTTCTTTCTTCGGTGGTGAATGTAGAAAAACGGTGAGAAACGAGTGCTGTGTTACGGCCCCAGTTCTGAACCGCGCCTGTGCCCTGGATGCAGGTGGAGGACCAAGGCGTGGACCCCAATCTCCGCGACAACGACGGGGCGACAGCGGCGCACTTCGCGGCCAGCCGGGGCCACGTGGAGACGCTGCGTTGGCTGCTGGCGCACGGAGCGGCGCTGCTGCCGGACAAGCACGGAAAGTCGCCCTTCCACGACGCGGCCGAGAACGAACAGCTAGAGGTGCGTTTGCTTCCTGCTCCGTAGTCCAGCTTCTCTACGCACTCTCCCGCGTAGATGAAGCGATGTGACGCGAATGCGAACGACGACACTGTTAGAGATGCCTATCAGTAATTTAGGATTACATCCTAAATGAACACTGAAGTGAATTTCTCAACGTTGCGGCAGAATTATGTGCTTCGTTTGGTGCAATAATTTTTTCACAGTTTAGTTGATTTGTAAAAAGCACTGAATGACGGAAAACATCAACACCCTCTGGCGGCCACCTCGTGAACTACCTGTATCTGTCTTCACAGTTTTTATAATTACCCGTCTGGTGATTTATATCGACTTTTTGTTTCTTCACGCGCGGTCTATACAGGTGAAGCGTGTTCACAAATCGTTACGTTAAGCCGTGCTTAATCTCGAACCTGCTGACCTCAGCACTGAAACCCTCCCCCCTTTCACAGCCATTCTTAATCGGGTTACACATAGGTTCCAGCTAAAAACACGTTCTACAGGCTATTATCTGAAACGCAACGCGGTTTAATATGGAACGCAGATTTTTCTGCGAAATTATGAGGAACAACAAGATTAACCACTTTGTACTGCGTATGTATGTACAACACAACAAGTTTGAGAGGATTACCTCGACCGTTGCGCTGACAGGTCGCGTTTAATTATCTGTCATTCCACTTAAACATAGTAAAAGGTGTGGTTTTGTTTTACGGTTTTTCGATTTCCTTAAAAACATTGCTGGCCTATTCGTTGTCGCTTTTAATCGTTTTATATCTTAATTCGTTAGGGTGGAACGTTTTAGCTTTTTAACGGGTAACTCGTTCCACCTATTAAGTGCAGAAAAGTTTGTCTTACAACAGAGCATCTGAAGCGATAGCAAATTAAGAGTCCCAATCGTGCTGTACTGTTAAGGAGATCTATTCGACCAACACTTTCAACTAAGCTTACAGCGGAATTAATTTGTGGTGGATCAACTTTGACTGGGGGAGGGGGCCTCCTCAAACGTCAACTTTTCACGATAACCTTTTCCCCGAGCTCTTCACCACGGCGTTTATGTTGACGATGAGTATTTCGTGACGGGCGGACGTACGAACGAGTAAATTACAGCTAGGAGCTGCGCATACTCCATATTGTCAAGAGGCAGCCTAAGTCCAGATGTATTCGGCATCGCCCACAATCCCCGCCAATTCAAAAAGGAGGATGGGAAAGGGACAAGTCTAAAGGATCGCGTGTGAAGTGAACGTAAATATTGCTGACGGTTCTCGGTCTCGCTTACCCGCTCACTGTGTCAAAGCGGCACTCAATGAAAGGAAAACCAAAGAATAACACTAGCCTGTGCTGTTCGGGACAAACCCGGAAGGTCATTTAACTCCACGAGCGCATGGCCTAACTGGTTCCGTCTGTTTCTGCCGGCGGCCCCCGGCTCTGCCCGCCTTTATTCTCCGTACTAACAAGGTCACTGGGAAAAAAAGAAAGCGAGCAGTAAAACAATGAGCTGCACGACGGCTACAGCCTACTGCCGGCCTGCCAGCCAGCCGGCTTTGCAGTGCGCCGCCGCGTTATACACGGGCGGAGGCGCACGGCCCATGGAGCGCTGTGTGTGTGTCACGCAGCCTTGAGGCGAACCTTGTCCACTCGTTGGTTGTTTCTCCATTTCTCTGTCTATTTCTTTTTATTTCGCTGACTCGAAGGGAATAGATGTGCGAGCGATACAGATTCAGACACTATCTCGTCTCGGTTAAACGCTATACCTTCCGACTGAGCACGACTTCACTAAGGAGCGACACAATTGGTATGCGAATGTGGTTCTGATCAGGTACAGATGACCTTTTCGGGAGCATGAAATAATACCCCTGAGCGGCGAAGTTGGCGCCATTTAGTTGGGGAAATTTTCTGGATAATATTTGCCCCAATTGTTAGACACCAGACTTTCTCCTTGACTACACTTTAAGTGGCCTCTTAATTTTTCCGCCTGGCTCAGTTTTCCGCCTTCCGCTTCCGTGTGCGTTTTTTTTTGTGTGTGGGAAGTTAGCTTGCTTGCAACTTCATATACTGTACCTTCATATATTGTAAGCACTATTTTAATGTCAGTTCCAATCACTCGCTGATCTCTACGTATCATACCACTGGCCGATCTCACCATAACCTGCGCTAACGAGGAAGACTGCCAGTACCGGCGTCGTCTACATTCACGCGCCACCCACTGTCATCAGTGCGTCCCACGGGCGGACTCGATCATCACCATCATCATCATCATCATCATCGTCGTCGTCGTCGTCGTCATTTTGGCTAGTCTCGCATCAAGGTCGTGCTGTCGCCCCTCCAATGAACTGTTTGCCACGTCCTTTTGCTCCCGGTCTCTCAATGTACAGTAATACCTCGTTAACTCGAACTCGCATATCTAAAAAAATCGGCGAAGTCGAAATTTCCCTCAGCACCGAACCATTTCCTATACGTCACATGTATTTGTTGCCCTTTATTTCGAAGTATTTTTGGGCCATACTGCGGATATATGGAAATCTTGACTGAGGGTGGAACGAAAATTTCGCCGCTTCGGATTGTTTAACAAGATTCGCGCGATGCTGCCGCGCCTATGTCCCTCGATTTTTTTCTCGTTTAGCCGCGCCTACCACAAAGCCGATGCTTTCCCCGGACGTGAAGTCTGAACCTAAAAGGCATATCAACTTCGTCTAGCAAACGTGTGGTACGTCATGTGACGGTAGAGACATGCGCAGAGGTACAGTGTACTAGAAGGTGAGAGGTGTGTCGTGCGGGGAAAAACCCATTGGAGAGGCGCGGGTCCCAACCGGTGAACGTCTCGGTATGTTTTTTTTCTTCTCTTTTAAACCTTTGTTAAAAGCAAGATTGGAAGCAGCTGCTGAAGAGCTGGTAAGTAGTAGCGCCTTTTTTGCAAAGAACTCGATATATCATGGTTGCAACTTTGCTTATCTCGAAAATCGGCTTATCTCGAAATATTTCCCGGTTTTTACTACTTCGAGTTAACGAGGTATTACTGTATATATATGCAGAATCACCTGGGTTGGTGTACCCCAACTTCAGCACATTTTCGAGGGTTTTAGCGAGTTTCTGATGCAGCCACCCCTACGCCCGTGTGTATAAGGCTTCGTAGCACGTTGAAAATATCCAGCTGGTCTAAATTTATCCCTGCCCTTCATCACGGAGGCAATCGTAGTCCAGGTGTAACCTTGGCGCGGAAAATATAAATTTAAAATTTTGATTTAGTTTTGGCATGTTGCCGCAATGTTTCTTTCACACGCAGCCTGTCTCAAAATATGTGCTACATTCGTGGTGAAGCGTACAGTTGCCGTTGTTCAGATTTGTTTCCTTTGGATACGAACAAGAACTGTGTAGACCTGGAGCGCTAACGCGTTGAATAAGAGTTGCTACTGCTACTAGCTATGTTTTTGACTCGATATATAGGTGGTGGTGTAGTTTGGTCAGGTGGTGCTAGCCTTGCATGGTATTCCGGCAATCGCTGCACCCGAGTGGCACCCCATGCGTCAAATATATGCCCCCTTTACCATGGGTCCGCGAGTTGAGTGTCCCAAGAGAAGCTGATATTGGTGTAGCAGAGTCTGTATTTTGGTGGGCGGAAGGAATGCCGCACCACTAACGAGATCTAAGCGCACTTTAGGTTCACTATTACTCTTGCAATCACCCCGTCTTGCAGTCACCCCATCTCACGATATCAATATAGTCATCCCCATATCGTGTAGAAAGCTTTGTCGGTAACACTGCTGACTCATCCGGTCTTCAATGAAGAGCTCTTCTCTCTCACACTCTCTTTCTGACTTATCCTTATATTGAGCTTGTGGCCTCTCTAGCTCACAGTATGCATAACCCTAGCATTGCACAAGGCATGCACACATGCACACTGCGAGGAACCACCGTGGGTTCGAGCTAGCTGAGCACCGGTCACGATACTGAAACGCCGTCGCGCCAAATCAACACCGCATCTGTTGTGCAGGTGGAGAAAGGGGCGACAAAGGAATATGCCCAGGGTACGGAGGGAAGACGTTTATTTTACATTAACGTCCCGGTTACATAATTTACAGTACAAGTACGCACTTCCCTTGAGGTGAAAGAGGCGATGGGGTGCCACGCGCAAGTGTGCGCGTCGTCGGCGCAAAGCCAGTAGGTTCTTCGGTCAGGGCAAATTCCGGGGTGCGCGCACGTTGTGCGCGCGCGCATCGCCGTGCTGGCCAGATGGGCTCGCAGCAGCGAGGGAGACAGGGCCCATTCCGCTAACAGGCGCGTACCGCACGGCGTGATCGTCGAGTGGTAGGTACGGCCTTAATATATGCAAGCGTAGGGGCACAGGAGCAGCCTTAGGCCGGGCCGAAGGGCTGGTGGGCTTTCGCCGGCTGCAACAGAGTTGCAGCCAGCTGGTAAAGAAGCGTCACATACCTTCGGCCAACGCCTTCGGCGTCATGGAAGCGTCTCCCCCGAACGAACCCCCGCGCAGGGCGCGTGTTCGCGTCCCGACGAGAGTGGGGTTCGGGAATCGTTCAAACGGGCCAATGAGGTGAGGTTAGCTCCACTACCGGGGCGGAGCGCCCGCTGCGTGACAGTGTTTTATCGCCGCAACGGTCGTTGTAGCCGTCACCTCAGGCAGGAGTTTGAGAAGACGGCTCGGCTGTACACGGTGGTGCCGAGACGAGCCGGCATTTCGGGGAAAGAGGGGAAAAGCGCCGCGCAACGGCACAAACCTAGCGATCGCGCAATGGCTCGGGCACTAGGATCCCCACAAGCTCTCCTATATGGTGCACCTTACTGTAAGGATGTTCCCGTTTTTACGCAAATAAATAAATTCATACAACGGAGCTTTTTTGTGCCTTTAAAGGATCCGGCAACACTTTTTCCAACTTTTTTTTGAAATCTTAAATGCTTGCAGAACGTAGTCAACTAATCTACCCAGTACTTAGGCTGGGGGGTCGCAAAGTACCTCAGCCAAAAATTACTGATCTATGCTCATCAGATAACTTGGAAACTCGCTCAAAAGATTTTGCTCTCTTTCCCGGTCTTGACGTTCTTCGACGGCTCGAATGACGTCACTGAGGCCATGTAGCGGCTGTTGGCTGGTTTTCCTTCAGTTGCAGCAATGAACGCTTTCCTATAGCAACTAAAAAAAAGCCACAAAAACAAAGCAGAAACGGAAGGCGTATCTGGTGCGACGAGCAAATCACGCAGTGCCGCTCCGTGCTGGCGATAACTATAGCTTTCGCAGTGGTTTCAGACGCGAAGGAAAGAGTGGAAGCGTTTGTCGATAGTGTAGCAGGGTCCCTTTAAGGGTACCAAGGGCCTGCTATGTCCGAATTGCGAACACTATCGCTTAGTTGACAGCAGCGCATTAGCAGTCAGCCGCTGCCCAACTAGCCACCGCCCAATCTATCAGATCGTTCGAACTGCTTGGGCGGGCGGGGGATTCAACGTTATTCACATGTTGGCAGACGTCAACACTCCCCCCAGGGGGTGATCGATAGCCACCCGGAATTCCTATAATTAGGTGCGTATACCCATGGATGCTGTTAGCCATGAGCTGCCTTACATAGCAAGTACCAGCCCGCCGGGTAATCTGGAACAAAGCTCAGGGAGGAGAAAAAGAAATGGAGCAGTAAAGAAAGGTCAAGTGTACGAGTTACATTGCTATGTACAAGGTGATCTACATGACGCCCGTGAATGTGTCGTTATGCGGCGTTGTGCGCAGCACCGTTATGTAATTGTTCATGCCACGTACGGCTTCCAACTTCGGGTAACGCCCGTAATCGATGTAATCGTAATTGAACGCGTTCCACACAAAGGCCTGACCCTGCGTCCCTCCTACCCGCTTTTGACCCAATTACGGGCGGCCGACAGCGAGCTATATTTGGAGCGAATGTCGCCGGGCAATGGCGTTGACGTTTCTGCGAGGAAAACAAAACAAAGTACAGTCCCCCGGTGTCCGTGAGTTGCAAAAGTCATCTGTCCAAAGTGTACGCGTTTACGGGGAGTGGCACATACCTCACGACTAACCGATTGCGCGTAAGCTAAGCCTATTCCTTATATTATTGGCTTCCTACGTAAATACTATGTAGGCAGACCACCCAACGACCGGCGTGGCAGTAGCCAATGCCATTTCAATGCGTTTCGATGTTTCTGTCGTTAACCAACCCAGTATTCGGCTGAAAACAGTACACACTTTAATAAATAATGCAAGAGACTTCCTTAACTTACTTCGATGCTTCCCGCAAAAACAAACTCAGAAACGCGAAAATAAAAAAGAACTGCGTACAGAAACAGCAACTAGTTTCGGTAATACAAGCATGGTGACACCTATTACTTCGACCTTGGAAACCTTTTGGAGCTTCTTGACACTTGGGGCGCCCCGTTGCATAGGCCACATCTTTGACTTGCAAGTGTAGCCGCTTGGTTGTTACCTCCATTCTAACGAGAAAAAAGAAACGGTCGTTTGCCTCCACTTGTTGGCGTTCAAAGTACCCGCGCTAATCTGCAGCTGCGTTAGACCTTAGCAGCGCTACAGCACAATGGTGACACGCCATTCATGTATTGGCCAACACCGAGGCTCGTACGTTCAGATGAAAAGACGGACAGCGCCCGAGCAAGTATCATGGCGGGATGGCAAGTACAACGGCGCGCGTTGTGTATCCACATTACGGCATTAACGGCGTAGCCGTCTAATCCTCACATTATCGTTTTCCGCTGCCTCTGGCCTTCACCGGACTCTGAAGAGGCGCCTTCAAAGCGGGCCCTACTCTGTTCGTTTTGCAACTCTGTTTGGGGCCGAGCGTGGAACGCGGGAATGGGTTTCCCGCTTATACCAATTTATGATGATGCTGCACTCGCCACCAATTAACGACACACAATGAGCGCTTAGTCGTGAGCCCGCAGTGACGCTCCTTGAAAAAACTACCGCCACCCGAAATGCCGGTATTGTTTGCGTGAAACTCTAATGACTATTTGTCCTTGGTGACTAGCTGAAGTCGTTGACCTGGAGACTCGATGCGGTATTCTGCTTTGCCGGTACAGTAAAAGCTCGTTAATTCGAACTCTAAGTGAACCGTAAAATTGTTCGAATTAAGCGGAGTTCGAATTAGCGGGCGGACGCTAGAATGAGTTGACATCCCGACACACTGCGTCCGCAGAACACAAAGAAGCCACCTCTGAACTCGTTATCGCGAACCAGGCGCTACTACACGTTTATGGCAGGTGGCTTCGTACATAATGCCGCTTTTTGTGCTCGAAAACACGTTTATTCACATGGCAGGGTCGAGGCAATATTGCCTCGATAACTCGGCCAACGGTCGAAACTGATAACTCGACCAACGGTCGAAATTACGAAGGGCTGTCTTATTGGGACTGCACCCCGCCATCTCTTGCCCCATTTCTCGCCTCCATCACCTCCTGGGAGCTCTGGCTGTCTCCTCCTTCGACAGTAAACATCCAGGCTGCCCAGAAGGCTCTCTGGAAACACGTGCACCGCATCCGCACGGGAATCCTGCAGTACTACGTAGACCCGGTGAATTCATTCATTTCATTTCATTTATTAATACTGATTAGCCCAGAAGTGGCCGTTACAGAGTGGAAGTACAAAACAATTATTTGCGAAAAAAAAGTACAGTACAGGTCTTGAGATAATTTCTCGGTATTATTGTAAGCAGCAGCTCGAAGTTATACATAACACGAAAATGGAACACACGTGCCATGCAATACATACGCGCATTTGAGGCGGCACTTTTGCACCACGCTGAAGATTTGAACTTTAAAAACAAGTATTGCAGTCTCATGCGACCAACAAAAAGCACACACACACACACACGCACAACGAAAGGCATTTGTCACTTTTATTCATAAAATAGCCGTTTTAGATTCTGTTCAAATGATGTAAGCGAGGAACAACCAATTATAGACTCCGACAACATATTCTAATCTTCGATAGCACGTGGGAAATAACTGAACTTAAAGCAGTCGTTACGTGGGGCTAGGGGTGGTATGTACATACTATGGCGATGTCTGGAGTGTTCTTGTGTGTTGACCTGGAAGAAATCTGAATAGTGTAGTTTAAAATGATTAGGAATTAACTGGAAAAGGAATTTCAGTCGCTCAATCCTCGACCTAATTTCCAGACTATCCAGGCCCGCTGTTCTACAAAGTTCAGTAGGTGAATGATGTCGGCGATATTTATTTAAAATAAATCTCGCACCAAGTCGCTGTATTTTTGCTATTTTTTTAAAGTTTGACTGTGTGTAAGGATCCCAGACAATTTTAGAATATTCGATAATAGGCCTGACTAGGGTTTTGTAAGCTAAGCACTTTATATCAGACGGGGCGCTATAAAGGTTACGCCTAAGGCTATACAATCAACCCTGTAGCACACATAATCAATATGAGTGTTCCACCGGAGGTCGGGCGTAAACCATAACCCAAGATATTTATAGTTTTGTACACGCTTAAGGCTAGCATTGTCAATCTGGTAATTGTATTCTAGAGGTGCTACCTTCCTGGTTATAGACATAAAGACTGTTTTTTCTGCGTTCAAAGTCATTTGCCATTCTTCGCACCAATCCTTTATTTTTGAAGATTTTTGTTTAGGTTAACTTGGTCATGTACAGTCTCGATTCTGCTATAAACAACACGGTCGTAAATAACCTTGTCGGGACCATGACACGATTTGGTAGGTCATTTATATATAACAAGAATAAAAGAGGACCCAGTACACTCCCCTGGGGAACTCCGGAATTAACTGCAACTGATCTAGACTGTTTGTCTTTTATTTGAATGAACTGCTGAACACTCAAATTAGGACCTGGACTTGGGTCCTGCGTAAAATAAAAGTTTGCTCTCTCTCTCTCTCTCTCTCTCTCTCTCTCTCTCTCTCTCTCTCTCTCTCTCTCTCTCTCTCTCTCTCTCTCTCTCTCTCTCGACCAACGGTCACAGTAATCACCTGTGCGCGCGTTTTAGTACTCTCCCTTCTGCGCCGTGCAACAAGCAAAAACGTGACCGACTGGTACCAGCGGTGATATCTTTGCGCGTCTCCAAATCGACTGAGTGCGCAAGAGACGCAACGATCACGTGAAGCACGACGACGTAAAACCAGCCCGTTGTGCGATTTGCGCCAAACGGCACGGAAGATTCTTAAGGCGGAGGCAAGAAGCGGAAACGCGACTACTCTCGCATGTCGCACCGCGGCCCTGTACCAAAACCAAAAGCTCCTGGCTACGCCTACGCATTCACGGATCTGCCACGACGGTGACGCTAATCGTTCGTGAGAAGGACATCGCGAGCGTGGCGGGGGCGTTAATCTCGTGCGCGCCGATAAGCAGCGCCGGCAGCAACCAGGTGAGGGACGTTGAGCGGAAACCATCTCTCCAGTCTGATTCACGCTTCTTCGCTCGCCTCTGGCGACTCAGGGCCGGCCGCAGGCACACGCGGAAAGCGTATACAACGGGGATTGTGCACACGCACGCACACACATGCACTCAAAGAAACTGAAAGCTTGATATTCGGAAAGGGGACGGGTTCGGTAAAGAGTAGTATAGACGCGGCGCTGTTTGCAGCTTCACCGCTTCCTCACCGTTCATGCAAGAGAGCCTTCCCACGGCTTCTTAGTACTGACTAATGTTCGGTGTAGTGGATAGACCGAGGGCAATCAAACGTCGCTGAAGTGTACGGCTGAAGTTGCCACTGAGTAGAGGGGGAATTAAATCTGAGGCGGAAAGACAACGAAAGTAGGTGGCCTTCAGGGTAGGTGGCGTTGCTCTGCATATGTGCTCCGCGAGCGAGAAACCGATGGATTCGCGTGTCCATACGGCTTATAATGTATGCGTATAAGACACACTACCGCGGTCGCCGCTGCGTTTATGCTGCGCGTGTACAGTGCGACCGCACCGGGGCGCATGCGGGGTGTACTGAACGATTCCTACTTTCCACTCGGGTGGACTCGAACAGTCTCCGGGGGGCGCCGCCACGCAGACGCGTATTGAGCAAGCCGCGTGAGCAGTGCGCATAGACGCGGGCCGATCCACTCTACGAATTCGCATACGCTTAGGCCGAGCCTCGCGGGACCCGGTGACAGGCGGCGCACGCGGTTGTGCGTGCCGCCCAACACGCGTTGTGTGCAACGAGGCCGTTCCGTCTCCACGGCTGCTCGGGCCAGACTGACCAGGCTTTTGGCTGTGCAGCAGCGATTTCTCGTTCGAATTTTCGAGATGTGGCGCCAATATTTAAATTACAGTACACTATACTATAGTATAATATAGTATAGTATATAGTATACAATGCACTATACAATATAGTACACTATAGAAAGTCCCGGGTACAGGACAGTGACTTCGTTATAAGCGGTATTTCATAAAAGCAGGGAGGATTCGCTTTCCATGCGCTGCAGTGGGAGCAGTGAAACACTTCATTTAAAGCGAGATTTCAAATAAAGTGACTTCGTTATAACGAGGTCGTATACTGTACGCAGCTCGTTATTCTAAAATTAAGCTCTAATTACACGCTGGTGTGGTTGGCCTGTTTGGGTTAACCGAACACAATAAAACGGTTGTATTAATGAATCGTCTTTTTTTACGGGAAGAATAAATAAGTCCGTACGTAAGTAGTGCACCTTTCGAAAATCCGTCGCTCTGTAACTCTACACCGCCTCCTATATGATATACAATGCTGAGTCGCGGTTACATTAAAAAGTTCGTTGCGTGTAATAGGCCGTATTCAGCATTGCTCTGATATAAACAGGTTTGCGGAAAGAGGAAATACTTAGGTGCTCGGTAAGCTTAATAATCACGGATATTTTAAAGCTAATCATAGCACGGTGCCATCGCTGCTTGTAGCATCAGGGGCAAAGACGAAGTCGGTCTTCGGTTTGGCCTATCACCTGACCATCTTTTAAGATTAACCCGAGTCGATACCTTATTATTATTAGTATACAAACGATGACTACAAGTTTTGTCTATGGAGGGAAAAGGGGTGGTGACGACCCTTGATTAAAACATTAAAACACGCCCCGCAGCAGTAACCAAACGCCACCAGGTAATAACAGAGTCACAACAGAAACAACAACGAAAAAATCGCCAGTTGCCATCACGTAGCGCATTTAACCGCAGAAGCCGAAGCAACACCGAAAAAGAATTCGCCCATTGCCTCACTTAGCGCATTTATTTTCAGGTGTCGGCGTGGATGCACATTTACTGCCTAGACGCGAGCACATTAACTGGGACTTTGTACGCGTCATTAGTGTGAATTAATTTCGTTTCTTGACTACTGAAGCGCCAGTGGTCATTACTGGGACCGCTGCGTTCGTGATGTGGGTGTAGGTGATGTTTACCAAAAAAATGCTTCGGTGCCAGAACGCCAGGTGAACTTGCCGGAAAACTGGAGATGGTTAGATTACACCAGATGTGACCACCCTCCGAGCGCTGAATTCCTCGTCGTTTTTTTTTTTTTTTTTTTAGGTCTGCGCAGAGGGCAGGAACGTTTGTTCCTGCAGTTCACTCCGAACAGCAGGTAACCAATCATAGTCGCGCACAGGTTGCCGTGGCGTGACCTACGACGTGGGAAGCCCCCGTTGAAAGGGAAAGCAGGCTTGCGTGCCAGCGGTACGGCTTCCGGCGAAGCTCGCCGAGTGCACCTGATGATGCGCGCGTTAATCGCGATGGGCTCCCGGGCGACCGGCGGTGGCCTCGTCGACCCAAACGAGGATAGAGAAGAAGAAAAAAAGAGCGGAGAAACCAGAGAAATGGCCGGCACGCAGTAATCGCGTGACGAAATCGCAAGACATCGACCACGCAACCGCGGGGCGGCCGAGTGAATCAAAAAATGAAAAATCGGGGTGTTGCAAGAAACGTGTAAACGGGAGCAGTGCTATAGCCTGCGAGCGTCCATAAAGCAGAACGTGCTCGGCGTTTTATAGAGTGCCAACGCGTGTTTTGACACGCGGGTGGTCTCGTTAAACTGAAGGGTCAGCGGGAGACGGAGGCTTGCATGCGTGCTGCATGCAACCCCGGCAGGAGCAGCCGGCCAGTCAGCCTGTATCTTTGTCTGGATAAGGATTCCCCCCTGCTTACGCAGTGTGCGTCCACCCGTTCTCTCTCTCTCTCTCTCTCTCTCTCTCTCTCTCTCTCTCTCTCTCTCTCTCTCTCTCCTCTCTCTCTTCTATCTCTCTCCTCTCTCTCCTCTCTCTCGTCTCTCTCTCTCTCTCTCTCTCTATCTATCTATCTATCTATCTATCTATCTCTCTTCTATCTATCTATCTCTCGCTCTCTCTTCCCAGGCGCTTCTATTTTCCTTATGCGTGGTGTCGCGGTACACCACAAAATCATCGGTTCTACCACTCATTATTTACACAAGTACGTCTATCAACGAAATACCGAGGACATCCACCTGAAATTCCTGCACCGTTACAGCAGAACTAGAATTCTTCGAAGGCATAAAAAAAGCACTAACTGCAACCCTACATTTGCATGGATATTTGTTTTGCATCCTTTCCGTTACTGTGGGAATCAGGAGCTCCGCGACCTCAAGTCGTTAGCTCGATTGCTGGTTGCAAAGTGCAGCGCTCTACGACTTGGGCTTCCCTTCTTCTTTTCTTTTACGTTCGTAATCTGGCGACCCGCTCTCTCACTATAGCGGTTTCGTGTTTCTGATTATTTTTCTTTTACCTTAGCGGCATAACGAGTCTATCGCCGGCGATTTCTTCTCTCTGTCAAACAAGGGCGCCCAACGTTTATTGCTTTATTGAAAAAGTGCAACAAAAGACAGTTGATTTTCTGGCGCCGCGATGAACTCTGCTCTCGCATATAAATGAACTCTTCCTGCACCTGCCAGGAACCGGCCGCCCTTCTCACAGCCTCTGCATGCGAGGAGCCTTCTTCATTCAGTTTTTTTTCCGGGGCTCGCCCGTCGCGCTTTTCCCAAGCTTCCGTTGCGCCGGTGCCCGTAGAAAACGCAACCCCCGAGGGCCTAGCAGCGGCAATGGCCACCGTGGGAAGGGGACTTTTTCTGTCCTGTGGCCGCCTCGGCGGCTATATAACGTCGCATAGAGAGATAAGGGCGCGGTGGACTCAGGCCTCTCCGCGCCCTTCTTTTCACCCCCTCTCTTCTCTAACCTCGCAGTATCCGAGACAGCTTCGGTAACTCAGAGAGGGCGAGTTCCCTCCGCAGCACTGTTTTCAAACCAACCGAGAGCACGGCATTCGCAAACTTGGGCTCGTGTGCAACCAGGGGATATGCCTCGAGCACGTAAACAGCGTTCTGCCGGTTGATCGGAGTTGGGTATTGCGTGCGCGGTGCGCCTTTGGAAGAGTCGTCTGCGAGGGCAGTCAGCTGTGCACACTCGGGCTGCTTCGACCCGCCCACTCCGGCGCGCGCCCGAGTGGTCAAGGACGACGCCGAACAAGACGGATATACTTTCCTTCCGACACTGCTTCAGACCGCCACGACGCCGGCCGCTTTCTCGGAGCAGCGAAGTAGTCGGTGTCTGCGAGCGCGCCACTCAGGTGCGGAAGTCGCCGCTGGCGGAACCGCTTGCTTCCGGCAGTTCCCGTCGCAAACGCCTGCTGCTGGTTGCACGGCGCAGCTTCGTCGTCTGCTTCTCCAAACAACGTCTGCAACATATCGTCTGCTCCGGCGGTTCCCGCGTGCCCGTCTACGTCTCCCCTTCCACCTGCGATATCGGGCATTATCGACGGAAGCTTTTGAGAGCAGTGCCCGTCAGTGGTCTTGATATGTCTGGAAGACAGACCGTGATACCGTAGCCGGTCGGGGATCCCTCTTTCGTGGGGCCGTGTCTTCGAGGCGTCGTGAGCGTCGTCCAAGCCGTGATCTGGTTTACTGTGCTTGACCTGTTTTTTTTTTTTTTATTCGTATGGCACGTGCGTCGGCAGTGTGATGTTGGCGACGTGTTGTGTCGCTAGGTTTGGCAAGCTCGTGTGGCGGCCGGTTCAATTTGCGTAGCTGGCCGAGGCGAGGGAGTGATTTTCTCTCTCTCCATTGAGGGCGCAACTGCGGTGTTAAAAGTGTTTGTGTGCCAAGCTCTTGGCAGTGAAACGTGCGCGGCGTCACCCTGGTGCCCCGTTGTGTGATGTGACTGCAAGTTCAAGTTCTTGTAACTTTCCCGTCGGGAGAAAATTTTCGGCGATTTTTGGTTGAGCGAAATGAGCAAAAACGGATACGACCTGCTTTCGCGGAAGTTGTATGGATACGATAACGCGCCACGGTAAGATTTATCCATTCAGTGTTTTATCGTTGGGTTCAGTAGACACTTATGTTTTGTCTGGAACTTCAATTCTCGTTGACGTGACCGCAGCAGTCTATTTTGTACGAAAAAAACTAACAACTGAGAGCTTGCATCATATGCTTCGAATAAAATAGAACACTCGCTATGCATGCGCTTTCTTGATGTTACAATTGATTTTACGCGACATAAATTGGAAGCAGCATCGGGGAAAAGTGACCATGACTGCACACGATATTTCAAGGCTTCCGGTCATCGTCACGCCATATTTGTAGTAGTCAAATGAATTTTAGAGATACCGACGGTGAAGAGGTGTTACACGATTTTTTATTCTTCAAAGAGAAGTGGACTGCCCTCAGATGTCTCTATAATCCTCATGCGACGGGGCAATTTCCTAACCTTTGCCGATTTTCTACTCCATTGGCCTCAAGAAATCAAGAGGGGAAAAGCTCTTCCGCAGTTGTCACTGGTTTTGCTGCCAGTCACCGAGTTACTGACATTTCTTTACAGAAGGCATAGCTGTACACCCTAAGAAGTCACCATGGGGCGTCTTCACCACAATGCTCCAGAATGATCACTCGAAGTGACCTAGAGTGCAAATTCGACGAATGACGTAGCCGAGTATTCAATTTGAATGGAAAGGGCATCTCCTCAAGGACATTGCGCAATGGAAAACGCCAGTCGCGCCTTGAGTGTTGTGGATCCCTACGCGCATGCGCTTCATTTTTGTCAAATGGGATGGTTGGCTTCGTCATTCGCCGAATTTGCACACTTGGTCACTTCAGTTGTTCATTCTGGAGCGCTGTGGTGAAGATGGCTCAGAGGGCAGATGTCCCGACATACATGAATCACGTTCTGAAAGCGTACGTCATCCTCGCGTTTGAACGTTCTCTTTATGTCTTCTTAGTAATTCTGTTCTAGCACGTGGTAAAGCTAAATTAGAAGCTATAAGTCCCAAATAATTAGGACACACTACCAAGAACATCACTTTGGCGTCGGTTCACAGGGATGAGAGCGTTAGGGACGAAGGAAAAAATCGAATCAGCGTAGCTGTCGCAATTGATTCACAAAAGCAAGGTTAGTGAAATTCGTACCTACAACACAACGCTGATTGAAGAAACTTTAAAAAAACGAGGAAGTTTAAGGGCAAGGAAGAAATAGCTTTCTACTTGCAAAGATAAAGGGAGAGAAAGAGACAGAGAGAGAAACTTTGTACGCGTTCAGAGAAGAAAGAGGTAAGATTACGTGCAACATGGACGATATAACGAAGGCACCAGAAAGGTCCTACGCTGAGTTCTACGCTGGCAACGTTAGTCCAAGAGACAGTGCTAAAAAAATTTGCATAATTCAGTACAATGGAAAATTGGGCTATTTGAATCTGATTCATATTCAAAGCGGAGACGACACACAAGAAGAGGACAAAACGAGCTCTTGCATAATTCCCAGGGCTGCTACAGGAATTACAGAAGTGGTGGGAAAGCGGCTTAGAAGATGAAATAAGAGACACAATAACCGTGAATCACCTAATGGATGGCGAGGAAAACGTAATGGAAAAGCTTGTAAAATTTTTCTGAGTATGCCTCACGACTTCAAAGCTACTCCCAGCCTGGAAAAAGGCCACATAATACCAAGATAATAATTAACCGCTTATGAGACGCGACAGGCTTCCGGAAATAGAAAAAAAAGAGCTGGATGTAGGAAGGCCTATACTCAACATCTGATCACATTCGTGTCATCTGTCGGTTAAAGTTACAGTTGCAAAGGTTATCTAAAAAATACAATGATGTGCGATTGCATAATGTAGGTATACAAGAGGAGAAAATTTTGCGGAATGTATATTAAAAAAAACCTTCACGTGGCTTTTATACTTTTGAATAGACATTTGATTCAGTACACACCGAGGCATTGAGAGATCAAGGAATAAAGGAGCCTTATGTAGAAACTTCCAAGACATACAACAAATGCACGAGCAGGATTGTACTTTCCAAAAAGAGTGAAAATCTCCGGATCATGATGGGCGTAAGACAATAAGACACTATTCCTCCAAAATTGTTTGCAACCTGTCTTGTCAAGGGCTTGCAGCGCGCTTTATTTGTTCTCGTTATAGAAGAACATACTCCGTTACAAATACATTCAAGTGTTCAAGTTATGTAACCTACATTGAGCTTGGTCCGGTGGCGATAGCAAAAAAAAAATCAAGAAAAAAAAAACGTGCTTACTGCAAAGGGTGCGCCACCGTAGATAGGTTATTATTAACAATGAAGCCGGCTTTCGCACCTCCTCGAGTGTAAGCACAGGAGGCAACTAAAACGCAAAAAAAAAAAAATGGCGCAGCTTGCAGTAGTGGTGCAAGGCTGGACAAACAGCGGAGCTGGGGGTCAACCTAACTTCATCACCCCTGGGATCTGCTGTCAGTGTGTGGGGGGTCGAACAGAACGGTCTTGTAAAATCCGGCTAAACATGGCCTCACCCCTCAACACTTAGCCTATAATTAGCAAGAACGTCGCAAGACCTAACAAAACTTCTCAAAGCCTAGCAAAACTTAGCGAAACGTAACAAAACCGGAACAAGCTAGGTCGACCCCCAGCTCCGCTGTTTGTCCTGCCATGCCCCACTAGTGCAAGCTGCGCCAGTATTTTTTTAGAAGTGCGTAGGGCTAGAAGCCGACCAAAGATGTTTTATCAGGTACTAAGAGGGCATACGTGGATTAACAGACGGACATGTCTGCAACTCACTGCTAAATTGAATGTTCCTTTAGCGCATTTCGCCGTAATGCGGCCACACAGTACCCGGTTGGACTCTTTACATACCTTTTCTCTCCCGCGCCGTGGAATTGTGGAACAGGCTTCTAAAAAGTGTGTTTGAAAGTGCTGATGTTTGACAATCTTAACTACCCCTTGAGCTTCGTTAGCGAGAATGTGCTTTTCATGCTTTGTATGTCAATATGCTCTCGCATGTTTTGTGCTGTACTCTACATGTATCTAACAGCCTTCTAATCACGGTTACTGTACTCATAAATGAACATGTAAAGTGAACAAATAAATAACCAAACAGTATGTATCCGCAATAGTGGATGGTTACTTGCGAGACTGAGTTTGTTTTTTGCACATTTGGCTCTAAACTTAGGTCTATCACATTGCAAATACACAGTACTTGACACAATTTCTTTCTTTCGAACTTATTATGCTACCATTCCCTTCGTTGCACCATTTACAATTATGTAGCAATCGAAACAATGCATTTATGAACACATCAGAATAATAGCGAAAAATAGGAATTTCTTATGAAATGTTCAGCCCTTTGCAAACTTTTCCCTGTATCTGCATTAAAGAAAGTATGAATAGAACAAGAGCAATGGTTTATCCGCAAGTAATCACCAAGGAGTCAAAATTGCTATGCGGCTGCACCGTACCATCCGGGCAGTGAAAACGAAGATCCGTCTACAAGGCTGTCATTGAGCCTCTCCATTTCGAAGTTTATCGGCGCGTCGTGCCACTGAGGGCAAAATTACAGTGTTTTCTGCAATCTCCGGGCAGGAACGAGCAATACGGAGAAAGCGCAGAGAGATGCACGAATTACATGTCAGCGTGAGCAGTACGGTTAGTGGCTGATTCTCCTTTTTACGCTAAATGGAACCCGGCTTACTTCGTCACTGGTATAAAGGGGTAAAAATATAAATGAAAGAAGGTAAGGCTGTGCTCAGCTTTCCATAAACATGTTCACAGAATCCCGCGCAGTACGCAAACCACGGGAGCTTATTATAGGCCTGCCATGGATACCTGGAATAAATAATGCGCGCGAACGTTGCAAAAACACTTCTGCAACGTTTTGCTGTTTTTTTTTTCCTTCAGAAAACATGATCCTGCACACTTTTATTGTTATTATGTTATTTCGCGCTGAATCCTACAGCTGTAGCATACGCAGGGATGACAACTTCTGTGTGCAACAGCGTTGGACGCGATAGTTGCCAACACCAAGGTCGGTAGATAGGGCCGGTGCCGTCCGGTTGGCGTGCAGGTGATACGCTGGTGTTGAACGCCATCCGCTCGAACAACCGTGTTGCCTAACGCTGTTGTTGAATGTCTGTTTCGGTGTTCGCGCTTCTTCCCCTGGTCGCAGTGCCTGGCGGTTCTCATCGGCCACGTGTCCAACCCGGAACAGCACGTGACTCAGGGCAAGGCCAACAACGGAGGCTCCGGCAAGCGAGGCTCCCCACAGCACAGACAGGCAAGTTGCGCACCTGTGGGAACGCTTTATTGCCGCCGTCTTAGTACCTGCTGGGGAGCGTGCAATCAACCGCGGTGGTGCGCGATAGCGGCTGAGCTTTTGCAAAGGGAAGCCACGCGCTTGTGAAACTGATGTCCCTACAGCCATCGACAGTTCTAATCGGACATTTGTCCTGTCTTCTCAGGCTGTTATCCGTTCTCTTTAGGAAGCGATCGATCATGCTGATCACGGTGTGGGAGTGCTCGTGCACTACGTGTCCCTCGCAATCCCCCCGCGATCGTGTCCTCTTGCGTCGCAATACGGATGAGCAGACGCGCATAGTTTTGCAAGTCCGCGATATTATTTTCGTTATGTTCGACATCGTAGAGGCGTAAACTTTATGAAGAACTGGCTTGCTTTACGTAAGCGAAACCAGTTGGGGCAATGTTTGGAGAGGGCTGGCAGCGAGGTGTTCGACTTCTTCGCCAGCAACAATTGCTCCGGGAAGAATTTACTTCGACTAGAAGATCAAATTTCGGAAAGCCATAAAATTTGCTTTCGTAAATTTTCTTAAATTATCATCACACGCGATAACGGATGCTGACGTAGGAAATATTGCGGTAGTGACGAAATCACCCTTTACACAAAAGTTTTTCATTTAACTTCATTGGCAGTGAAATTTGAAAAATGCTGAAATTTGTTTGAGGCATAGGTTGGGGCTATGAATTGATGAGCGAGAGAAGATGACGCCAAGGAAGCCACGAGGAATGAATATTTAACATAGGTTTCACCTGTTAAGAAATCACAACTCGGGGAATAATTAAGTCGATAAGGGACATATAACAGAACTGTTCGTCATCGTCCTATCATCTGATATGCACAACGCCAAAACATTATAATTGTACACACGAACGTTACCTGATTAGCCAAACAGCGTGCAGATGTGATACATTAAGATGTGATATGCAGCCCTGTGGGCCACCACAGGAGCACACTTGAATGCCGTGCCTTTCTTGTTCCTTGCCCTGTCATCAACACCTCTACTCATTTTAGCTTGTTTTTTTTTCTATTGTGTGTGTGTGTGTACTGCCTTGTCCACCTCCTGCCTCCTGCCACAGTGCATGTCAACAGGGGCAACTTCTCTTCTCTGTGTGTTCTCTTCTCTGTGTGTTCATGTCCGTGTTCCTCTTCGAACACCCTTCAAGGGAATTCGGTTAAACTACAGGAAACAATACAAACACTGAACTGAACAGTATCTCGTCATCTTTGGTGATATTCTTTCAAGTTAGCCTAACTGGAGTTTGAATATTCCCCATGGGCGATTCGGGAGGCGACTTCGATGCCCTTGGTGAAGTGTTTGGTGACAGAAAGTTCGAAACGGCATAAAAACAGGGCGAATAGAACAATGGGACTGCACAGCCACTAAGTAACAATTGAAGTATTTTTTTTAAGTTAGCCAGCATGAAACGGAAAATAATAAACACGCAGAAAACGGACAGGAAAACCGATTCAGCGCTACCGTGCTATAGGAACCAAGAAAGCTACGCTACTTTAACAATTTTTTCTGTCTACACAGTCGATTTTATTCGCTCGCTCTAGTGACGTCGCGTAGGTTCATTAACACACAATGTTCCTTCCCCACATAAGCAAACCATTCTAAATCCTTCCCAGCGTTACCTCTCGTCTGCTAACCACCCCAACTAGACCAAGCTAGACCAAACGAGCCGAAAATAAGCAAACACACCTTTGTCAAGCTCACGCGCACCGACGTAAGGGATAGACTGGGCACGTTGTATGATAGGAGAAAAGATCTGGGCCGTGAAACTGTTCTCTTTACCTGAAGGTGTTGTTAGGCTGCTCCGGTTGCAAGGACTACGGCAGCATTATCTCTGCTCAGTACATTGTTGGTGGCACTTCAAATCGGTACTTTACTCTCCTGAGACCCCCTCTCCCGTACCAGGCGGGTGCAAATTAATTCGGTCTACCTAGGAACCCTTAACGTGCGCATGACTTTCGCAGTCACAGGCACTCATACTTTCCGCCTCCATCATAAAATCCGCAATCACTGCATGGAACCGAACCTGCATCATCCTACCCAGTAGCGCAACGCATTAGCCACAGAACAACCACGGTAGGCGCAAGGCGGTACCTCCACAAAGCAGGTTTGGTAGAACTCTTCAATGCCAGGTACAGTCCTGGACAAATAAAATGCGAACATAAAAATATGAACCACAACACGCAAAATTGAAAAAAAAAATACTATTCGTGTAGGTCCAATAATGGCATGCTATAGTTATACTTGGAAAGCTACATTTCCCAAACTTTGTTACCGTAATGAAGCCACGCATCAATTTGACTTGCATGAAAAGAAATGGCGCTACTTGTGCGTTCTGGTTCATATTTTCGTGTTCGCGTTTAATTTGTCCATGACTGTTCATGCCACCCTGAACCCAGAGTAGGGATGTGGGGAACATGAGCGGGGACAAGCCCGAACTGAAAGGTACCCGTCGTGGTAACAACGCAGGTGACGCAGTCGTGCTCGTGTCCCGGCCCTGCCCGTGGGCCCACGGGTGGCCGGCCCTCGCGGTCGTCCCGCCAGCCGCAGCAGATCCTGCAGCAGCTGCCCCTGCAGCGGAGGGCCTCGTCGCCCACCGGGGTCAGCGTCTCGTCGTCGCTGAACACCGTGCCCGTCGCCTCCCTTCTTCGTCGTGCTCCCGAGGCGGCCAGGAGGGCACGGCGGCTCCGCAGGCTCCGCCGCAGGAGCCCTTCTTCCTGCATGAGCCGCACATGACCGTCAGCGACCGCGTGCGCAAGCTGTTCGAGAGCGCCTCGGGAATCGCCGTCTCCTCCAACGCCTCCACAGCCGCCGCGAACGGCAACAACAGCGCCACCACGGCCCTGTCGCCCACAAACATTCACGTCGGTGAGTGCACATCGTACATATTCCTGCAGCTTATCCGGACTGTTCTGAGGTGAAGCATCCTCCCGCTGAGCGTCTGCATAATGTCGCATTAACACTCGATTGGATATTCCCACGAAGCAGAAACGTATTCAGAGGGAAACTTTTGGGAGGTTACTCAGGGCATGACCAGGCGCAGAGGTAGCATGCACTCTGCGCATCGCGTAGCGCTGTGTTAGCTCAGAAGGCGTCTGGGAAAGAAGCCACTGCCTCCCCAATCCCCTCCGCTGTCTCCCTCTGCATTTCGTCATGCCATCAAGCCTCCTCCGGTATTGAGCGATACCCCTTCCCTAGTTTAGAGTACTTGGAAAAGAAAATCGCTCGGCGACAGACGGAACGAAACATCTTTCGCGGTGGTGTTTTATGCACCAATTGGTGTAATAAACATTTCCCTCTGTAGTTGACATTAGGTCACGGTTATGGCAGCTCCAGAAAAAAATGGTGCGAAGGCAGTGACTAAGAGAGAGCAGGCCGCCTACACCTTTCAACACCATACGGCTTTCTGTCTTGCCGTCATAATCCGTTCGGAATTGTAGGAGCGCGTAGTCGACTGTAATCCGGGAAAATATTTGAAGCCTCACTGTTTGTACACCCCAACCAAGTATACCGAGGTCCGGACAGGTACAAGAACAAGTTGTTTCAGAAATGACACCAAGGAAGGGCGGTCCCTCCCTTTTTTCAAATCTTAAGAACGGTCAATAACAGTTAAGGTTTTATTTACATTCATAACGTAATATAACTTCTGGTGCTTCTATATTCAGTCTGTGGGTGCGTGCGTTGCAAAAAAAAGTCGCCTATATATTCTTCTATAAGTTTAGCTAGGAGGGATTTCTCGGAGCTCCTCACCACACCTCTTATGGATTAGGGCGTGGTTGGGACACCAGAGGAATATTCATTGGGAGTCTGAAGGAGCTTTTCATACGGCCTAGCCCGGAGGAAGCTCGCAAGCAGAGCCTTTTTGCCTCCCAGAAACATATTTCGGGCATGAACGCGCATGCGCGCGTGTGTTTGTACGTACGTGCGTAGGGATGTACGCGCTTGTAAGCTTACGTACAAACGCAGCTGTGCGCGGTGAACATACGACGTACGCACGCATGTTCGCCTGCTAGTGGCATAAAAAACGAAAACGGGGCCGGAAAAAATTTGAAGATGGCCCGAAATGTGAACACACGTGATTAGCTGAGACAAATTAGTGGGTGTAATTCTGTGATATCTACAAAATAAAATCAGAGAGCTTCGCTTTTTGTACTCAGGTTTCGCCATTTCTTAACACCGGCCGATAGAACAGGGTTTAAAAATGGGTGTTGCCTTTAATGTTTCTTTTGTATTTCATTTATTATTAACTGGTCGTGTAACCGTATATATATATATATATATATATATATATATATATATCCCTTTCCTCTTCCTCCATCCTCACTTATGAAAACTTTTTTCGGGAGAAAGAGCTGTCTCCAAACAAACCTCGTTTGTTGCGTCAGCGCGCCTAAGGAGACGCGCCACTTTCAAAACGTACGCAATGAGCCTCCAGACTTGGTCTCGTCGATACATTTTGAGAACTTCTAGAACCATTGCATGTCGCTTGTAGAGTTATATATTTATGGCTGACGCATTTAGTGGGAGAGCAGACGTTAGAAGTCAATAATGTCCCGCATCGCGGTGATGTAAGAACGTTTCGCCACTGTATAAAAATAACAATGAATTTAAACTCGCACTGAAACTCGCATATTTAATAAGTAAACTGAGTAAAAAAAAAGAATCAATGAGCCTACCGACAATGCTTAAGTGTTCCGTTCTATTTTTTTTTCACACTTTTTCTTACATGTATCGAAGCAAAACTGCGCCTCAAGGCTGAAGGTAAATTTTGCAACGTTGTAGGACCGACAGGTTCCATTATGCGTTGTTTCTTCACCGGCCCGCTGATGATAAGCATCGGGGGAACGTTTGAGTGACTGGAGCTTTCTCAGTCGAAGGCGAACTGCCAAGCACACACACACTGGGGCACGCTTCAGGCAGGCTCGATATCGTTGATTGACATCTGTATGCGCGGCACGATTCGTCATACTTACGTACGTTTTGATCCCGTGTAATCGTACCGCCGTTTCGAACCGTCACAAACGCGCGCTGAGTACGATGGCTCGCACGTCGTTAGCACGCACCAGTTCGGAAAACTGTAGGCGGCTTGAAGCTTTGCTGAATGTACATTTATTTGGATGTTTCAGTAGCCTACCCTGTTTATAGTAACAGCAATCTTGTTAAGATTGGTTGATTGAAATAATATGCTCTAATGCATTAGGCACCAACTGCTCGACGCGCACGAAGGCATGGCGAGAACCGGATGAATGGGAATACGAAGGGTCAAAGAAAACATATATTTGAGGTTTAACGCGGTAAACCGGCTCTGAGACTGGAGGGCTACGATCCTACGAATTAATGTGGACCCCTTCCGGATCTTTAACGTGCGCCGAAATAACGACACACGTTCGTTTCCGATTCCGCCTCCATCATAAAAACGGCCGCCGCGTCCGGACCGGACCCACGATCCTCAGGCGAAGGCCTGGAGAAACGAGAAGGAGAAGGAAAAACTAATGAGATGGAATAGCCGACAACTTGTAGAGAGAGGGAGAGTTCGAAACCGCAAAAGTTTGGCGCATCAGGTGTGACAGAAAAAAAAAAGATGGTCAGTTCTTGTTTTATGAAAAGCAAATGTCACTGGCGTTGCTCATGCCTCCCCACCACGAAGCATCAACCTAAAAAAAATAACTTAGTAATTTCATGCAGTGTTAAATCTGCTGAAACAGCGCAGCTGTGGTTCTTTTGCGTGGGCTCGAACGTCAACGGCACTCGCGCGAGAACGGCAGCGCCGTCGCCGCGCAAATTCTACGGTTCGCTCGAAAAAAAAAAAAAAAATATAGGCAGCTAAACATCAGCAGTGGAAGGCTAGCGGGAGGGGGAGAAACCCGGTCCTGCGAGACCACTGCGCCCTCTATCGGTGTGTCTGAGAACCGGTTTCTGCGAGGCCGTGGTCTGGGAACCTGCTCCTACCCCTGCGTGACGCACGACTTTCAGAAGACGGACGAAAAGGCTCGACCAACAAAAAGCTCCGCTGTTAATATTTTGACGGGGGAGGTCACCGCCTGGACACTCCCCAGAACTTTTGTTCAGATGACGTTCCTTTTAAGCGCTTCTCAAATAGAAAACATTAATCTGTTCATTCACCGGAAAAATACACGTCGCGTTTTACAGCTGCGAAAATAGGCGTTAGGAAGCGGATATGCTGCTCCTCACTACCCGGAAGCCCCGTTCTCGCCTAGTGTTCGTTTGACTATACCTAGCCCTAAATACTTTCGAAAGCAGTGTCTAAACCAATGTTCGCTTCTCATTCGTCATTTTCTTGGACTACAATAACCTGCTCTGCCTCCCACAGTTGTGGAACCGGCTTATAATTTTCCCGCCTTTCATTCACGATGCAAGACATTTCCTTTTTATAACGGCGGGTTAATTTCGTCTACCTTTCCACTTCGCCGCGTATACATACATCACCCCGGGGACTAGCAGACGGGCAAGTCGGTCGCTATACAACTAAACGAATCTGTCCAGCACTGGTCAAAACAAGGGAGACACACGCTGTTGAGCGCTGCACACGATTTTCGGTGCAGCTAGCGCTCCGACAACGACGCGAGTCCGCGCGCGCGCGCGTGTGTCGACCTATGCGTTTACGTGCAGCGTACGCGTTCTTCCCTTTGTGCCGCCCTTTTTTCCGCGCTTTCTCTGCCCGGCATCGCGAGTGCATCATCATTCTCGCCGCACGGCCTCGCGGAGCTGCAGCTGTGACTGCAGCTGGCTCCAAACTGCAGCACAAACTCCCGGAGCCCCGACGCCGACTCCGGCATTATTGTTGCTGCGAGAGTCGGCCGGAGTCACCGCGACCTACCCGATAAGGTACGTCGGGTGTGTACGCCTCCTCTCGTCGCCTCACCGGGCCCGGGTTGGCGTCGCCCGAGAGGTCGCGGAACCCGGGGAGCGTCGCTAGGGAAGCGCTAAAACCTTGACCCGGCCGCCTTTGTGGAGGACGGACCTTGGAAGCTGTAAGCTGCCACAAATCTGCCAGCCGACGACCATCTGGACGGAGCGGTAAACAATAACATGCAGCCTGTGCCTAGGAGTTGGCCAGCGGTGACCACAAGCTACGCGGTGCACGGCTTCATCGGGGGCCGACTGGAATGTGCAACGTGACCGGAGGGTTCTTGTACGGTGACGACGAGATGGGAGCCGTGCTTCGCGTTTCCTGGCCAACCTATACAAGTGTTCACCTCTCAAGGACTGGATATCGGTGAAGAAGGTTTGGAGGCGTCGGAAGAAGTGCATTCCTTGTTGTAGCCAATCGCGGACGTCGGCACAATTCGGGTACGTTGCATTCAAGCCACAATTGTTTTTGCTATTCGGAATGATCGTACACGGACGGGAAAACTATCTCCCTATCGCGGTAGGTGGAGTTCCTAATTTCACTTTCGTCTGGTTGTACAGGGCGGCTCATACAAAGTCACAAGGCGCCGTAACAACCACATGAGTCGGTCTACGCCCCTATATAACAAGCGTACTTAGTGTAAACCCATATACCTTGTGCGGAAATTACACGCCCCGTTCTTTTCGCTTTCTTATTATTTCTGTAGGCGCGAAGTGAGGTTTTCAAGTAAGCCCAACCTTTCGGCGGCCTGAAATTCGTTTCACGTATACATTGTTTAGAGCAGAAAGCTAATCAGACACAAAAAATTTGGCCACCTTCGAAAAACTGAGATGCCAAGACTGGGTAAACAACGAAGCTGGCCGTCTCCGCTAACTTTAACTAATTTTCCCCTTTCCACACCTCGGCAAAAGTGGGCACCACTCACTCACAAAGAAAAATATATTTTTCCTCACGCCCTCACTCATACTCATGCTCACCGGTCGCCCTCACCACTCGCACTCACTCACGCTCACCATTCGTCGTCTTCCCTCGCATGCGAATGTGTCCAGCGGACCCTCCATGAGCCATGAAACCGAACAGTATTAGTGCATTACGGCGTCAAAATGCCATCCAAATCATTTTCCTAAGTAAACACGCCACTAGAGAATCACTTTTAGGGTGCCCCATAGCAGGAGCTTAGTGACGACATATTTCCGAAGCTAAAAGCAGTCCCGCCATTAACAAAACATCACAGCGAGCGGCTCCTGCGACGAATAGTCAACCGACGTTACAAGCGCAATAGTGGCGCTCATCGCGGTAAGCCCTGCCGATGGCGCGAGTGCACTCGTGAGTGGTGAGAGGGGCTCACGGCGAGTGAGTGGGTGAGTGAGTGAAGAAGTTATTGAAATCGCCTGCTGCGGTGTCCCTAATGGAGCACCATGACGCGGCCTACGTCATCCTGTCAAAGACTCTTTACTCGACAGCCGCATCTCTACTCCCCTCGAGGTCCTTCAGCCGCCCCTGAATGGGGGGCCGGCCCTCTCGGCTTTCGACCGGCTTCTGCCTTGGAGCTTGCACTCGCGAGTGGTGAACAGAGCTCACTGCGCGTGGGGTGCGCATTCACTCGCACTCAAAATCGCCGGTCCAAAACGATAGTTAGGCTCACTCACCAGTACTCACTCATGATTGGCGAGTGGTGGGTGTGTGAGCGCACTCGTGAGTGAGCCTGCCGACCTGTGCCCCTTTCTGAAGGGAAAGGTGATTAAAAAGCGAAGTATTCTTCGTGGAAACTGAGTTAAACCAAAGTCCACTATTCACCCTCCTAAAGTCCGAAATCCAAACTGCCGAAGTCCGAAGCCAAAATCCACTTCAACTCAACCAAAGTCCAAAGCCGACGCCCGCGCTACGAGCCCAAAGGAAATGCTGTGCGCCCCGAATGAGATGATACCGCAATTGGATAGACGGTGGTTTCAAAACGCGAGGGACCCAGGTTCGATTTCGACCACGGGAAACGTTCCATACTGGAGAGAGAGAGAGAGACAGAGAGAGAGAGAGAGAGAGAGAGAGAGAGAGAGAGAGAGAGAGAGAGAGAGAGAGAGAGAGAGAGAGAACTTTATTTATGCTCAGGGATCAGGTGAGGGGGTGGGGGCGGTCCATAGTCCTTGCCTCCTCGTCACTTTTCCTCACACTTCTTGGCCTATCATTTTCCCCCTCTCCACTGCGCCGATGATGATAGTTTTTGTTAACGATCCGCACGGACGGAGCTCAACCTTGAACAGCTCCGCTGGTAAAAGTTAGTGTCGTTCAAGCACCAAGCGAAGATTGGTCAATGACCCAACAATAGACATTACTCTCCCCCCCCCCCCCCCCACACACACACACGCGCGCGTGTGCCAAAGCGACTCTTGCGTTTTGGTTGCCACAGAAAAAAAGGGGGAGGGGCCGCATTTTTAATAGATACCGAAAAGTGTCAAGTCCGCTGGCAGACATAGACGTGGTGAGGCTCGAATGGATGGAAGTGATGTTGCAACCGATTCTGCCCGAGCGGAGGCAATTGATGAGCGGGAAGAAGCGATAAAGGAGGAGGGTTCGCCTTGTCAAATTCCATACATCGCCTTCCTTTTCATTGCTTCCTGCCAGGTGCCAAATTGTTGGGGAGCCACTGCGGCGGAGAGATTATGATTGACGCAATACGCGATGGGAAGGGAAGACAGTTCTGCAGAACTCCAGTTCAGTTTACGGAACACACCGGATGGGGAGGTGGCGTAAAGAGAAAATCACGCTATGTAATAACGAACATCGATAGCGCACCATGAAACCACAATAGCTCACAGCATAACTCCCACTATGTTAAAGCAAAGCAAACAAGTGCTCATTCAACCGCCGCCCTCGCTTTGAAAGCGATCTCAGAGCAGAAAGTTCACTGACATGGTCGTACGCAAAAGGCCCAGACGTAGCCTGTCTCAGCCAAGCTTCAAAATATTTGTGATGCTACTTCCGGGCGGACCGTTAAGATCCCCGGAAGTAGCAGGTCGCACGTTCAGTCTGGATTCAACCGGACGCGCTCTCCTAAGCGCCCAACTGCTTCTGACCTGCAGCCCGCTCTTATCTTTCCTCATTTGAGCGCCCTGCTCACTTAGGCCCTTACCTCGCCATTCCAATTGCCGCTCCCTTATCGCCTCCCGGGTGGACTGCCCTAGTTCAGATAGGTTTGAGAGCGACGGCCAGACAAGCGCACGGAGTAGCAAGAACAAAAAGAGGCGGATGAGGGAATGGTTGTCCGCGAGAGGCGACCGTTCGTTCCCCCGCGTGTCAAAGACCTCGGGACGACGCGGACGACAGCCGGGTCCCCTCTGCGCACATGCGGGGTCGCTTATATAAAACTCTCGCCCATGTCTGTAGTGACCACATGCGGCGATCCGCGCATCTGTCGCCGAAATGCAGGCCGTCTCGTGTTGCGAAAGCATTGCTTTCGACCTAATGAAACAGCTGTTTCGGGACTGTATTATACTAGGAGGATAGTGCGCCGAGCCCTCAACGTAAGAATTAATGGCTTTGTACGCCAAGTTTCTCGCACATTTTGGTCTCGATGTTCTTGCTGTTCGTCGAATGTTTATTTGACTCACTATAGCGCGTCCCCTTGGCGTGGCTTTTACGGCGAAATTTGTCTGCCTGCACCGTTGTTTGTCGGGACGGAAATGTCGAAACTCGCTCGTTGACATTTCCGTCAGCCTCGCTGGCCCCGCATGCAGACTGCTGCTTATTTTCTGGCTGATTATTTTTTTTATTTATTTAGCAATACTGCTAGCCCCAACGTGGGACCATAGCAGAGTGCGTGTGCATGGTACAACAACAAAAGCAACAGTAAAATACTGAACTCATAACACAGAACAATGTACTCCAAACAACATTGAAAATGTTTCACATGCTAACAAAAGCGAACATTGCTAGTCAGATATCAATTTTTTTAAAGATAATCAAGATAATTATCAAGATAACTTTTCAAATTCTTCAATACTGGTTGTTTCAATAATTTTACTGTCAAGTTCATTCCATTCTGTGGCAGTGCGCGGAAGAAGAGAATACTTGAAAAATTACTTTTTGGGCTGGAAAGAAACTACAGTGTGTTTGTGACGTTGTCTGGTAGATTAACCGGAAGAGAAGTTTAAGTACTCGCCTTTGGTGCTGTTTATTCTTTTCCCCGCCAATAAGAATGAACCTATCAAAGGAAACATGCTTACGGGTCTTTAGAAACGACCAAATGTTATTGGGACTCAAAGGCACTAATACCCCGGCTACACTAGGGTCCGAATATCATTTGAACCAAATTCCATTTGACTCAAAAGGGGGGCTTCGAATGCCATTTGGAATCCGCCGTGCTACACTACAATTTTGATGGCATTTGAAAGCTTTGAGAATTGCTCGCCGTACTGTAGTGGCACTGTTGTCGCCCCGTTCCGTTTTCGCATAACAATACAACAATCAAATTTAGGAGCGGTCTAAGGCAGTAAAATGATATCAAATTAGAAGAGACACCAGTTTTGACTCTAATGTGGCGGCTGTTTGCGTAGTGTTATTTATTTTTTTGCAACTGACCAACTGGTTTTGGGAGTATGAAAATTAAATGTGTTGATTTTGCATTTTTAGTAAATGAACAGTGAACAAACTTCCACAAACAAAAATATTTTGTTTGTTTTACGTACGGAAGTATTATATTTTTTATTGCCGATCGAAGACGCTGCGTGCAAGAGTGCTAGAAATGGCATTTGAAATCCCAAATGTCTCTCTCGGCTCATTTCGTTCGAATGTCATTTGAGCCGAATGGCATTTCAAAACCTAGTGTAGCAGCACAACTTGGAATTTGAGTCAAATTACATTTGGTTCAAATGACGTTCGGACGCTAGTGTAGCAGGGGTATAACACAAAAATGTGGAAATATAAGGTTTGCGAATCATATTTTTCAAAGTAAAAAAAAAGTGCTACTAAGGCAAGCTCATTGCTTCTAGTCTGCCATTTAGATGCGCCGGGAGCGTGTTTGCGACCGTAAAGAATTAAATCGGTTTGTATGGCTCTGTTGCATAGTACGTATACTAGGTAAAAGCACCCACCCCCCCCCCCTTTTTTTTTTGGGGGGGGGGGGGGTTGTGCGTAAATGAAATGGAATTTGTGCGCCACTTAAATCAAACCTAGACCCGCATCGGTGGCTCAGTGGCAAAGGCGTTGCGCTGCTGAGCATGAGGTCGGGGGTTCGATTCCCGGCCGTGGCGGCCGCTTTTTTGATGCAGGCGAACAGCAACAACGCCCGTCTGTACGAGATTTCGGCGCACGTTAAAGATCCCCCCAGGTGGTCAAAATTTATCCGGAGCCGTCCACTACGGCGCGCTTCATCTCCTGCTTTGCGTCGGCGCGTTAAACCCTATAATCAAATCAATCAATCACACCTAGTACGCGCCGATCGTAGACTGTATAGTAATATTTTAGGGTTGCGTCACTAGCATTGTTTTTTCTATTTGATGTGTGGCACGTTTATTGCGTAGCTTTTGCTGATTATCGCAACAGCTATAGGTGCACAAACCAGACCTTCGCCCGGAAACCCCAACCGCGAAATAACCGGAAACTTGTCTTTGCTTGGCCCGCATAAAGTCCGATTATAGCGGCGTGGGAATTAACTATTCGAACTAAATTAGCATCCCAATGCAGTCCTTGCGCTTTTGTTCTTCATTTTTTATACCACGCTTGTATCGGAACACGTCCTTACTCTGCTGGTATTTATGATCTTGTGGCTAAATCTTTATGCTGTATGTGGCTTCGATTCTCGGCTTTGCGGCGATGTTATTGAAAAAAAAAGCAAGATGCAAGGAAAAGTAAAAATCCTACGTCACCTTTACAAAAAAAGCCAAAGTTATACTTCTGTCTTCCCGTTAACGCTTATACCGCAGCTTCTTTATTGACCCCTGGAACTTGGGCCGCACCAGACAGTGCGCAACAATGGCCTGACTTCTGAGGCCGTTGAGTGATAGAAGGGTCGCTGACGCTTTGAAATGTGAAGCCAAGTTTAGCAAATAATGCAGGGGTAGCGAACAGCCTCCGTCAGCAGCTGTTGAAGGGTTAGCTCGTTCAAAGTCTCGTCCTGTCGTCGTACTAGCTGCAGCAGCTGTGCCAGGCGCCGGCTATGACGCACTTGCTGAAGCATCACGTGCCAACCACGTGACTTTATAACTATTCTTTTTTTCCTCCGCTACGGGCTCCACCCATTTCCATCTCAAATTATTTGCTCGACATTTTCGGTTCACTTCGGCCTTCGAGGCGCCGGGGTTTTCGTGCGTGACACTACGCTTTCTTTGATTCCAATTCATGCATTTTTAAATGTAAAATATGAATTAATCGGACTTATTGTGCGCTCAAACACAAACAAGGGCCACATAATTGTGTTTAGTTGCTCTGTTTAATGCCCACTCATGGATAGCCCCAAGTGGGGCTGCCGTATGTACAATCAATCAATCAATCAATCAATCAATCAATCAATCAATCAATCAATCAATCAATCAATCAATCAATCAATCAATCAATCAATCAATCATTCATTCATTCATTCATTCATTCATTGGCCTGCCCAGGAATATCCGGGGGCCTTTATGCTGGCGCGCGGAAACAAAAAAGCACGAAATAAGTGTAGATATCTCGCAAAAAAATATAAAAGTAATAGTAGTGGTTATACAAGAAGAAAACTACATATTTTGGCATAAACACACACAAACACAGACACGCACTTACAGGCACCCACTAATACACACAAGAAATCCCCATCAGTGAAGCATATCTGACTGGACAATAAAAAAGTAAATAAAAAGAAAAAAACGAAAGGATGGCTTATGCTGAAGTCACAGAATGGAAGCCAATCAAGTTCATGAACACAGGGGTAAAAAGCAAATAAATAATAAGTAAGGTTGATAGTTACGTCAATACAAACTCACAGACATTTTTGCGAAACCGAGTAGGCCAATCATTATATATATATCCACGTGAACCGAGGACTGATTGTACGTGCATTGCAGTCGGAACATAGGGCACGATACACGCAGACATTTGAGATTGTGGAGGGTGTCTTGTTTCCTGGTAAACTTTTGCGGCACGTGGAGAGGAACAAGTTGTAGCAGCTCACCACAAGACACTGTGCCGTGAATAAATTTAAAAAGTAAGAGAATATCAGCCTTATTCCGCCTGGAAGGTAAGCATGATAGCGTCAATGAAGAAGGCGATCCGGGTTATAATTACTACTATCGCCGAAGCGATGGTTGAAGATCGATATAAACTTATTTTGGACCTTTCGATAAGCACACGGTTTGCTTTGCACGTGCTATACCAGACTACAAATGCATACTCAAACTGAGGGCGACATATAGTTGTGTAGAGCTTGAGAAGAGAATTCAGCTCCTTGAACTCCTTCGACACGCGGCACAAAACGCCAGGCGATCGAAGAGCTCTATGAGTGATTACCTGTATATGTGGAGGGAAGCTCAGTTTACTGTCGAAATTGACGTCTACGTCATTAACCTCTAGCCCACGTTGTAGTAATTCACCGTTGATGTTATAAGAGAACAATATGTCAGTTTTTCTTGTGTATGTCATTACCTTAGTTTTAAATGTCTTGATGAGGAGTTTGTTGCATGAGCACCAATGCGAAAAGGACCAGATTGCCCTCTGGGGAGCGGAACAGCTGGCAGTGTTCGAAACAGATTTAAATATTTTCACGTGATCGGCATATAAAAAATTACAATACTGGTGAGACATCATTCATAATGATTGAGAAGAGAAGTTGCGCGAGAACTGAGCCCTGAGGGAGACCACTGGTGGCATCATAGGAAAGAGAAGACTGCCCATTTACACGCACGAAACATGACCTATCACATAAATAATTGCATATAAGGGATATGAGGGATGGTTTTATATCAAGCAGGGACAGTTTTTCTGAATAAGAGCTCGTGGCAGATGACATCAAAAGCCTTGCTCAAATCAAAGTAGACGACATCAAGTTGGCCTCTCTCTTGCACAGATTCCGAAGCGTGCAGCATAAAGTTGACGAGATTGGTAGTGGTCGATCACCCCGCGGAAAAGCCATGCTGTTCAGGTATTAATAAGATTTTTATACTGAACTGGAGTAGTTTATGCAGTATGAAATCAAATAGTTTAGAAGCAGCACATAGTATAGAAATCGGTCGGTAGTTCGTGGGGTATAATTTGAACCTGACTTATATACAGGACTCCAACCGTTGCATTCTTCCAACGAGCGGGGAACTTGCCAGTCTTGAGAGAAGTTTGAAATATACGTTTCAAGAATCGAACAAGGATATCACCAAACGCTTTCAGTACTGCAGAAGGAATGCCGTCAGGGCCGCATGAAAAGGACGATTTTAATTGTTTTAGAGCTGTCGAAGCGAAACTTTCGAAAACCAACACTTCTGAGCATTTAGCGTAACTTAGAGACAGTTGAGGTGGGCAAGCTGCACTTTTTTTTTTTTTTTTGCCGCATGCGGAACGAAATTGTTGCCCAAAGGCATTGACAACATCCGATATTCTCTCTCCTCGTTAACCGAGGAGGTTCATGTTTCGAGGTAACTTTTTACTTATTTTATGAACAGACGTGGCCCCAGAAAGCTTTGGCAATGCGTGTTGCATCAGCCTCAACAGCGGCAATGTAACTCGACCTATCTCGCTTAACCAGACATTTACAAAGAGAACTCAGTTTACGACACTCATTGTGCCACCTTTCCTGCCCCATTATATTCAATCAATCAATCAATCAATCAATCAATCAATCAATCAATCAATCAATCAATCAATCAATCAATCAATCAATCAATCAATCAATCAATCAATCAATCAATCAATCAATCAATCAATCAATCAAACGATCGATCGATTGATCGATCAATAACTAAATAAATAAATAAACCAATCAATAAACCGATCAATCTTTAATAATATTATTATAATAATAATAAAATGGCAGCTCGACAGGAGTGATGCACTTCAACTGAATTTATTACTTGCAACATTGAGAGTCAGCTAGACGAGTCAAACGAGTCAGCTAGACTTAACAGTTTTGTAGTAATACATCACGAACGCCCCTGTACAAAACTGCAATATCGACGTCTTTCATTATATTAGGCTATCATGTGAAAGGAATAAGCAGAATGCAAATAGGCCTAAAATCCTGCGGATTTCATCCTATCTTTTCCCCAATGTAACAATGGGCAGTTAATGAAATGCACCTGTGTGTTACCATATTAGTTATTGAAAATAAAATTACCGCGTTCAATCGCGGTTAAACGAAGTTTGTCGAGCGAGAGATCGGCGTTGCTCGCTTTGTCGGAAGGACGAGACCATTGGTTTGCAGATATACGTTTAACTTTATTGAGTGTCTTGGTTTAGGCAAAGGCGAAACTACTCTCTTAAAGAGTTCCGCTTATGAAGCAGCCACTACCGCATCTACAACTGCACTGCAGACGGCTCATGGACGCTGCTCAACGCCGTCGGCGCTCTTGAGGCGAACGCACAGTAAACTTAGATGCACCCAGTGCCTTTGGGGGTGGCGGTAAGAAGGACTTTAATTCACCCCGCTTTGCTTTAATTCACCCTGCAACCGAGTTTGAAGGTTTGATTTACGGAAGGAGGTGTTCTCTGTATTTTCGCCTGGAGTAGTGAGCTGTCACTGTAAAAGTTCAATAGGTGCTTTCTTACGCAAGCTTCAGTAATGTGATAAAGATTAAACTTTTAGGCTGCACGTGGACAACGTTCAAAAAACGGAGGTTCAGTGCTATAGATGGGCCGTAAGGATACACGTTCATGTTATCTGGACAGAAGAAATTAAGCGATCAATTCATCACATCATATGCCTGATACACGATGATCAGATACGAAAAAAAACGATTAAATTTATGCATGTACTGCTGCCGAGAACGGAACTGCAGGTTTCGAAAACAGGTACGCAGCATGCGCTGTCACATGGGCTCGCGATTAGCGCCTAGCCCTTCTTTCTTAATTTTTTTTTTTTAGTTTCCTAAACATTAAATTAAGGCCTTCCAAATTTCGAAAGCGATAAAGAAGAAACACACACGTAGGAAGTAGCGTTCTCCATTTATTCGCTGGTTTTTGGTTCGTTTCTTTTATTACTGCAGAATTTGAGCCCTTGTTGCTGAGAAAACACCTGCCAACTTTTTTTTGCCTGTGTGAAATGTACCGAAAAATAACCGGAAGTGTCGCAGACACCCGTCTTATGAATAAAACGTTTAATGTGTGTGAAGACGATGGCAGACGAGAAGCGAAATATAGTACAAAACAGGGAACGCGTAACGAAGATAGCGACAGCAGACAGGCAATGCGTGGCTGCTTGCACTGTCGGCATTGATTGCTTACAATATCACATATTTCAGGTGGAGATATGTCTGGTCCCATTTTATCGCTTTGTTTTCCGGGGTACGCGTACAATAACTGGGTGCTCAAAGCGGAAGTGAAAGTTATGGTGCAGCCCGGCTGACTGCGCGCCTATTACACCTTCACGACTGTGCTGCGCCGTTCAGCTGCATTATAAATAGCGTCGGACCGACGCGCTGCCAAGTTCCGGTCGCCACAAGCCCGACACATAACCACTGTAATCTCCGTCACCGTTGCCATGTTTCTTCCTGTTGCCGAAGTACATTTATAACGGACGAGATTAGGCCAGCGATATATCGCGGCGTGCACTTAACCCTGTCACCATCAAGCATCGCCTCTTGACCTGACCTTCCCGAGCGATATACGATAACCCTGTCCGCCTTCCTCTTCTAAGGGCACTAATTCGCTCGCGGTGCTTCGTGTTTGCCTAGCAGACCCACGGTCACGCGCATGCGCTCTTGAACCGGAAAATGTAACGGACTACATTTGATACATAGCCCGTCGCTGCCACCGCGCTGTTGTTCGAAGCTATATCCGGAGGCCATCATTATCGGATGCCGCGTTGCCTGTACTTTGTCGGCGTGCGCAGCTGAATATAAATGCTTGGACATTGTGCTCACTGAACGGCGCATTGCGTTCTCGGAAGTGATTATGACCGTGCCCGACCATGTGGCACAAGGCGATCGTTCCGCCAATCGGGCCAACCATGGTGCAAAGGGAAAGCAGATTGCAATGCACGTTACAACAATTTAAGGGCAGTGAGTGACGCTGTAGCAAGCGTGGTATAGCTACGAAGATAACATCTTGAGCTTCCATGCGTAGCAGCTTGCCTGACAACGCTATATTTCCTGCCACGTATATTGCTGTTAACTTTGACCGAGCATCAACGAAATGGCGCTCTTTGGCCTTCACTGCCCTTGTGCCAGAAAGCAAGGAGAAACGAGTGACAGTGCTGCACATACGTGTTGTTTCAAGCTGCTGCGCGATTACTATTAGGCTATGTTCAGACTACCGACGCAAAAGCCATATAGTGATCTATAGACGTAAAAAAACAGCGTGTCACGCAGTTAGCATGGCTGCGACGTGAAATGACTTCATTCTTTAAAGTTATTCCGACATTTGCGGCTACAGTCTGAACCCCGCCTTACCAGCACTCCGCTTTAGAGGGCCGATACTATACCTAAAGCCGCTAATCGGAAGGAAATTGAATGAATATCGAGAGACGGTATGGTGGATTGATTGATTGATTGATTGATTGATTGATTGATTTATTGATTGATTGATTGATTGATTGATTGATTGATTGATTGATTGATTGATTGATTGATTGATTGATTGATTGATTGATTGATTGTAGGGTTTAACGCGCCGACACAACGCAGGTGATGAGGCACGCCGTAGTAAAGGGTTCAGGAATAATTTTGGCCACCTGGGGATCTTTATCCTGCGCCGAAATCTCGAACACACAGGCGTTCTTGCTTTTCGCCTCCATCAGAAAAGCGGCCGCCGCGGCCGGGAATCGAACCCGTGTTCTGGTGCTCAGCAGCGCAACGCCTTAGCCACTGAGCCCCCGCGGCAGGTAAATTCCTTTTTAGATGAGACTGCACCTCATTCACTCGCCTTGTCCATGCAGCGTCGTCGGCGTTGTTGTCGTCCGCCCCTCCCCCATTCTCCTCGCCGCGCGAGCTGCGCTCTCCGCCGCTCACCCCCTCTCCTCTCCGATGCCCCTCTCTCGCGAGGGGCATTGGATTGGATTCGAATGGATTGGCTTGGCTTGAATTGGATGGATTGGATTGGATTAGATTGGGATTGGATTGGATTAAAGTGGATTGTGTTGTATTGTGTTGCGTCATAGCCGCGGCAGACACACTGGCGCCGGTGCATGTGCAGTACTCTCTCTTCCTCGGTCTCCTCTCCTTCGGGGGCGCTGCGCATATAACCGGTGTGCCGCTCTCCGGCGACCTTTCGGTTGACGGTTGCTCTCCGCTTGCGCTTGAACCCCCCTCAGCGTCGCATCACACCAGGGTTCCCGCGAGGGGAGGTGGGCGTAATTTTTTTTCGATTTTCGCGCTAGGGTGACGTTATATGGGCAGGAGTGACATAACATCGGCCAGCACGAAGAAGGAGGAGGAGGAATAAACTTTATTTCAATATTAGTTTTTGTAGTAGTGGCAATGGGGGGTCTTCTCAGTCCAGAAGTCCCTGGGCGGTCGCTGCCAGGCGGGCCCTTTCAACCAGCCGAAGCTGATAGCCGGGGTCCGGGCTGGCTAGCTTGCCTTCCCACTGCTCATGGTTGGGGGAGGGAGTAGGGGGGAGGGATGGGGTGTGGGAGAACACCCAGATGACGTGGTAGAGTGTGCAGGGTTGGGGACAGTACCTGCAGGTGGCGGAGTAGGATGTGGGATGAATGGCGTGGAGGAGGGTGCCGTGCGGGTAGGTGTTGGTTTGAAGGCGGCGGTACGTGGTGGCTTCTTCCTTAGTCAACTTGTCGTGGGGTGGCGGAAAGATGCGGCGTTCGATGCGGTAATGTTCGAGGATGTCTTTGAATAAAACATAATTATCAGTGTGTTTACTGCAAGTTAGAGTTCAAGTGATACGATCAAACAGATCAGGAGGCCCTCGTACAATCTCCCAGTCCTGTTTCTGGGCAAGGGTTTAGGTCGGCGGCCGGGCCATTCGAACAGACAAGATTCTCTGACGTCATAGAAAAGTGGTGGGAAAGTTGCTGGGAAATCGAGGCTGCTTCACACGTTTTCTTTAACATCTCCGTTAGTTGTTCGCGATAAAATTGATGCGATAACAGTCTGCGATAAAATTGGCGCCATTTTTATCAGCACAACGAAGTCTTTTTAATGGACGCAACTTGTATTCGGTCTTCATGGCCCCTTTAAAGGGACCCTGCAACACTTTGGGTAAGCTCTTTCATTCTTTCCTTCGCGTCTGGAAGCACTGCGAAAGCTGTAGTTATCGCCAGCACGGAGCGGCACAGCGTGATTTGTTCGTCGCACCAGATACGCCTTCCGTTTCTGCTTTGTTTTTGTGGCTTTATTTCAAAGTTGCTATCGAAAGCGTTCATTGCTGCAACTGAAGGAAAACCGGCCAACAGCCGCTACATGGCCTTAGTGACGTAATTCGAGCCTTCGAAGAACGTAAAGACTGGGAAAGAGGGAAAAATCTTTTGAGCGAGTTTACAAGTTATCTGATGGGCATAGAGCAGTAATTTTTGGCTGAGGTACTTTGCGACCGCCTAATCTAAGTACTGGGTGTGTTGGCTGAATACGTTTTGCAAGAAGTTAAGGTTTCAAAAAAAGTTGAAGAAAGTGTTGCAGGGTCCCTTTAAAGAAATGTCGTGCAGATGTGCGCTCTCAAATCGCGATGCTGCCAACCACATCGTTCCAACTGTAGCTTAAACATACGTTGTGACCTACGCAATGCGTGATTCAAACTAAATTGCTCCGGCGGGTGCAATGCGCCGTGTAAATGGGTGCCTCAGTTAGTTGTAATGACCAGCAGAGTTCATGGAGGTCAGGAAGATGGTGCAAAATTTTCACGCCATTCGTGAAGGCGGAACCGGAAGCGACCTCATCCGCGACACCAGGATCGGAAGTCACGTGCGGCGCTCGTCTTATAACCCAGCGCGGGTTTCCGACCATTTGATTTCAGGCGCGCCGTTCAGCTCACCACGTTGTGCACCCCGCCAAAGTCAGAGGCCCGGCGTGAGAAATTCTCCCAGGAGAGCTTCCACGGCAGCTCGACGTACAATGCGCGAAGGCGTCGTCAACCCCGCGCGTGAACGCGTCCGCACCGCTGCCGCCGTGACAGATTGATGGAGCAGGTTCCGGTTCTCTCTCGGTCCCCTCCTTCGCTACCGGCGAGGTTAAACGTCTCGGGTCGCGCCATGGTGGCAGAAAGGGTTGATGTTTGCTCAGCGCTGGCTTGTAGGCCTGCACGTTCCGAAGGGAATCAACGTGCGTGAATTATTGAGGAATGCGTTTCGAAAGATATGTGGAGGCATGTTCGGACCGCATCTTTCGTTTTTTCTTCCCGCTACACGACCCTTGACGGCAAGTTAGTAAACAAGTGAGAAGATAAGAAATAATACCCGCCGCGGTGACTCAGTGGCTAACGCGTTGCGCTGGGGAGCCCGAGGACGCGGGGTCGATTCCCAGCCTCGGCGGCCGCTTTTCTGATGGAGGCGAAAAGCAAAAATGTCCGTGTGTTCGAGATTTCGCCGCACGTAAAGATCCCCAGGTGGTCAAAATTCATCCCGAGCCCTCCACTAGTACGGCGCGCCTCATCGCCGGCGTTGCGTCGGTGCGTTAGACCCTACAATCAATCAAGATAAGTAATAATAAGGAAAGACGGTAATATTTCCTTATCATACTTTGTTGTCTGCAAAGCGTACAAAACGGAAACTTTTGGGTCTGTACCACAATCAAACACTACTTGGAACTGCATACAGGCAACGCACGCGTTGTGGTGCGACCGACTGCTAAAATAAAACGCGCGCCTTACTATTAATCCATGCATACTGCCATCGTCATTGTGCGACACTCGTAGCGAGACGCATACCTTACAGGCCAACGGCCTGTAAAGTATGCGGTTTCAAGAAGCACAATTTGCGGCCTCGCAAGGCTTGACATAGGCAGACAAGAGACAAGTGTCATGTTTGAATTTCAGAAACTCCGTGTCAAGTATAGCGGCAAGGCTATGCGCACAGTCTGCACGCCTATGTGTGCATATCCTCGGCGCGTCAGCTGTCTCTCGGGGACGGCTTCGTGCGTCGGTGCAGTCGGAGGGGAAACAGTTCATTGTTTTCCGCAAGAGGAGGCACAGACACCGGCGCGCCGCTTCAAGGCCCGGGCGCGGCCGTCACCGAGGGGTTGCTCCGCGGCTGCCTTCTCCGCCCGAGCGTCGAGTTGCTTAGCGGATCATTCAACTGTCTGGCGTGCAAGCCACACACGAATGCGCTTTAGTGCACGCGGTAGACGAGGCAATGCACCGCTTGTCGCAAGAGCACGCACGGCGCTTTGACGTACGCTGGTCTCTTGACATCGTGTTAACAGGGAAATGGGTGCACGCTACGCGCTTGCAGGGCATTGTTCCTCGGCCTACGCTTTGCTTACGACGGCCGCTGCAGCGGGAATTTATAACTAGGGACATCGGAGAGGGTGCGCAGGAACGGAGCCGTACGGGCGTACCCGCATGCGGTTTCTAACCTTGGAACCTCCTCTTGCATACCTACACTACTGTAAAACATACCGTTGTGCTTTCGAAGTAAACTTTGAACGTTGAACTTTTTCTGAGGAGCAAAGCAGGTCACGTGTTTATTGCGCGTGTGTTGTTGCTGAGTGAGGGGAGCTGTTATACATCCGAAACGCGTAAATTCTGCGTACAGCGGAAGGGGAAGTAAATGAGTATAAAGGCTCTCCCTCTAGGTGCCCTTGAAAGAAGATTGATTGGTTGTCGGGTTTAACGCGCCGACGTAACGCATGCGATGAGGCGCGCCGTAGTGGAGGGCTTCGGATTAATTTTGACCACTTGGGGATGTTTAACGTGCGCCGAAATCTCGCACACACGGGCGTTTTTGCTTTTCGCCTCCATCAGAAAAGCGGCCGCCGCGGCCGGGAATCGAACCCGCGACCTCGTGCTCAACAGCAGAGCGCCTTAGCCACTGCGCCACTGCGGTGGATGTTCAAAGAAGCAAAACTCAGCTGAAGATCCATTGGTGGATGTTTAATAATGCGCAAGCATCTCGTTCCTCTCTATCGCAAACCTGAGGCTCGGCCCGATTGGCACACCTCGCTCCGGCTTACTGTTTTGCCGCCCCGCTGCACTGTCCGCTCACTGCGTAGTATGCAAGCGGTGGCGGGAGTCGCAGGACCCGTCGAGACGGCGCAGAGGAAGGTGGCGCGCCGCGCTTCGGCTTCACGTCGCCGTGGCAACGTCGGCGCCGTTGCAAGGCAGCTCTTTTCACGCCGTCTCTCCATTATGTAGTTCTGTTCTCTTCTCTCGCTCGCCCTGCTGACAGATCTACGTGGCTGTGCAGATCGGTCCGAAAATTTTGTTCCCGTGTCGCATCTATTGCTCGCGCCATGAAAAGTACAGTCTATGTCAAGTCTTACCATTCATCCTCATCATCAGGATGGTTCGGAACTCGTCCGGAAGATCTCCCCCCACCCTAAACTTCTTGCCTAAGTCCACAAATAATTGTTATTGGGGCTTCCTGTAGCAAAATTATGCCTTTCGAAGTACCCTTCTATCAAAAACTGCGTGCGAAAAGTGGGAGCTGCCGGGTGAAGCGCTAACTCCAGGCTCGTACAGCAGGGTGAGGCGATATGGCCCGGTTTCGCTTACCCACGGTCTGTGCCAGGTGGTGTAAAAGGATAGAACAAAGGCCCCCACGTCCACGGCTGAGTCAGCGCAGCTGGCGGACAGGGAGGGACGCATAAACGGGGCGCATGCAAATCAAGGGGGAAAAATAAGAGCAGCCAAAGAGAGGAACACGAGCGGCAGGCGCACGGGTTGGTTGTCCGTGTTACCACGAGTGAGCAAGTGGAAACGCGATGATTGTAGTCTAAAAATTGAACTTAGGGTTTGAATGTTTAGAAATAACGCTCATCATTGTCAAGAAAACAGTGCGAGCGGGAAAAAAAAAACAGGATATCCGTTCACTGAGCGTAAATACTGCTTTGGTTAGTGTGCACATTTACGTTCAGTGTTACCACACCCAGACATTGCAACTGAGCTGAGCAATCATATGGCGTATGAGGAAAGATCGCAACGTCTTTGCTTCGCAATATTGATTCTTTTGCTGACGTTGCATTTGGTGCTGGCTGCGCACAGGTTTGTATGTGCGGGCGTTCAAAAATATGTTTTTCAAGATTTTGGGAGTTCAGCGCGCCGAAGCTACAGTTGGGCTATCGGGGCGCCCGGGAGGGCCCCGGATTAAGTTGGACCACCTGGGTATCTTTAACGTGCGCCGATATCTCCACACAGCGCCTCAATCAGATAATCGGCCACCACGTCCGGGATCGAACCTGCGTCCTTGGGCAGAGCAGCACGATGCTTTAGCCACTCGGACACCACGGCGGGTATGCGCGCGCGTGCGGTCGTGCGTGCTTATGTATGTATGTATGTATGTATGTATGTATGTATGTATGTATGTATGTATGTATGTATGTATGTATGTATGTATGTATGTATGTATGTATGTATGTATGTATGTATGTATGTATGTATGTATGTATGTATGTATGTATGTATGTTGTATGTATGTATGATGTATGTATGTAGTGTATGTATGTATGATGTTATGGTATGTATGTATGTGATGTATGTATGTATGTATGTATGTATGTATGTATGTATGTTGTATGTATGGCAGTTGCACGGTATTTCAGTCGCGCACACGGAAGATTTCTTAAATGGCTTAATTGCATTATGCTGGCACTGATAAGCTCTATTACGAACGGGAATAAAATTGTAAGCGACGTCGTGCTGCACCGTAAAAGTTAAACCGCGGTGTAACGACAGCGTTGCGTTGCGTTGCCTTAAGTTACCGCTTATTAAACGAGCAGCTCTCAAATACGTCCAGTTGCTGACACACATAAAAATATCGCCTCCCTTAGGAAAGAGGGTATGTAGGAGTGTGTCGAGCAGAGCGGGAAGCCACCCCGTCTGCTTACGTGATTCATCACATGGGCACTCTGATTTGCGAGTGTTTTATCTCTTCGAAGCAAGCACGCTCTGCAACTTCCAGCTGCGTCAATGTGGCAGGCGGCAGCAGAAGTGCCTTGTCGCAGGCTGCACATACAAGGAAATGTTTGTTTGCTGCACGTACCAGGCTGCATTTGGAAATTTTGCTCATATTTTACCGCACGAGTACGCTGAACATACGGTTTCAGGTTGAATTACTTTCTAGGGTATGAACCCTGTTTCAAATTCATAGCGTCGCACGTTAAATGACTGCTGGTGGCCTAACTCACCCGTAGCTAATCTCAACAGCGTTTCCGTCTGTAGCTTCTTCGGGCAGCAACCCAGTTGCAACCGAACAAAACAGCTCGCTTTCTCTAGCTTGGCAGCTCGATTCCGCAGCTTGCTAGCGCAGGGATAAGTGATACACAATACTATCAATGGCCTAAAGGAGATTGTAGCGAATTAAAACCACCGATTGCTTATCAGCTGAATGTATGGAGTGTGTAGGCCCTTTTCCTAGTTGCAGTTTCCTTTTCAGCTGATTTCTGGACATTGTTATTTCGCAAAAAAGTGCGTTCGTTCAAAACTGCCTTTCTTGTTGCAGCGGCTCGTCGCCGGCTTGGTGACGTCGAGGTGTACCGATACGGTGGAAACTCGGCAGGGGGGGGGGGGGGGTGTAGAAGGGGAGAAAGTTGGCCGCTTGCTGTTAGCGCCTTTAACCTGTATGAACTGCTTTCGAATAGGTGCTCCACAATAACCATAAATGTTTAGTAATATAAACATCTGGAAGCTGATATGCATAAGACCACATCACGACTCACTGTGACGTCACAGCTGGAGTTTGTGCGGGGGACGCCAGGGGCCTCTGGTGCTGTCTGCACTTTCTCGCTTTTGCGAGTAAAGTAGTGCCCATGGCTCCCCCAAACAATGAACCATGGATTTCGCATGAGCTGAACTGCGTATTGCTGTCTCCAAAGAGGTTGACAAATTCAATTTAGCTCCCCTATAGGTTTTTAATGTGAGCACCCCGTCACCAGTCGTTCATGTGGTTATTCGTTCACGCGGTTCGTTCAACTAGTCGTTCATGTGGTCATCTTTTGCGACGTCATTACTGGTTACGGCCAGGAGTTGTACTTAACGAATAACGTACTGTGAACATCGCAAAACACGCCAATTCATCCCACTTACGTTTTATTTTCTTGCATGAAGAAGATTACTCGTGTTTCAAGCACATTGCTGGTGTCGACATCAAGCTCCTTATATAATCTATCTGCATGTTAAGGGCGTCTGAAGAAGCATTGCATACCTGCAGCCACAGTCAGCTGTGGGTCACGAGCTTTTTCGAATCGGGGAGAAAACCCGAGCACTGTGCGGCATCTGCGCGCTTTGTCTGTCACTGCTATTCTCAATACCGTCTGGCGAGATAAGTAAACAGACGCGAAAGTTTCGTGCAAGTGCTTTCATGATAACTCGTAGATAGAACACGTTGTTGTCACTCCTTGCGAACGTTTTATAGCGTTTCCAACGTCACCTGCGATTGCAATGAAGCAGGCTAGAGCGGGGACTACACCGCCCTGGACCTACAGGTGTGACCGCCAGAAGCAGCGACGAAATGTACCAGATTTAGCTTTCCTCCCAGGAAGAAAAATAAAGGGAAGAGGGGAAGGGGGGGGGGGGCGAGGTGATTGTGAGCAGCTTTTGACTAGAATTAGGAGCGTCACATCCTCTCCGTATCTCCGGGGCCTAAAACTCCTGCGTATACACGCACGCGTTGGTCGATGCTTGCTTTGCTTGAACGGCCTGTTACCTCCGTGGAGATTTCGCTCAGATTTCCCGATAATTTATCTTTTGTTTCCATTGTGATGGCCCGGAGTGTCTCTGCAACGATAGATAGTTTGCACAAAACCCAGCAACTGAGCAGGTGAGGTCACTGCGGACAAAGTCAGCGCTGTTGAGCAGGGGTAGGTGAACTTCCCTTTTTCTGCAGCAAACAAGTACGACCAAAGATACGAGAGTGAAAGTTGCTCCTGCGAACGTGAAACTGAAGGTTTAAAAAATAGGACAACAAGGAATACAGGACATGCGATTGTTCCGTCTTCTTCAAGGTCCCGTCCTTTTTAAATGCAGCTTTCCGTCCCGAATTCGGCACGAATCATACCAACAGTGTGGTTGCCGAACATTGCCACTTTGGTATAAATTTAGATTCGTTTATCTGCTTTTATTGCCAAATTTACTCATTCGTCGAATATGTCGTGCCCCCCCCCCCCCCCCCCCTTCCCGGCTAGCGTCACAACGGGCGCGATCTGTTCGCTAAACAAGGTAGGAAAATTGGTTCCTCGATCAAAATGCCCTAAAATATGCACCGACTGTTTTTCGCGCACGTTGGTTTGTTGGCTAAGATAGTTATACAAGCAAACAAGGCATGGATGCACACGTAGGTATTGCTGCTCCACAACGCCAGACAGCTCCGGTGAAAGGCTTGCAACGGAGCAGCAATACCTCGAGTAGATAAGGCTGGTATGTGGACAGAACACACTATCTAAAAGCCGCAGTACGAAACCGCACTTCTCACGTGAACCCTCCCCAAGCAAAGGTACGTGAGGTGAAGTTTCCACTTAAGCAACTGTATATTGAGAAGAACTTAGTTGTTTTTGTATTTATGTATCCATTCATAGACGTGTATTGTGACCTTCGACAAGCATCCACGATAAATAGCGCGATTATTTTCTCGAAAATGATCCTTTATTTCACCACGTACCGGACATTTCAAAGGTGTAAGAAATACGATGTTTTCGGCGTAAATGATCGTGCTTGCCAAGGTAGTCGTAAAAGCTAGCAATGGAGTGAGCCTCCCAGGTAGGCTTTAAACCATGAACTTGGTAGGCTTAAATTCTACCACGAACTCCACATCTGGCGTTGCTGTTCGAAAAAGTACATCATCCACGCTGCATCCTGGCGGCTCCCAGCTGTTTCCGCAATGCTCTCTGCCGGCACTGTAACCCCGCTAGCAGCCTCTGACACGGCAAGGTCAAAAAACACTGAGTCCCTGGGAGCCGGAGCGATGGCAGCAGCATCGTCAGGTAAAATAGTGGAACATATGTTTGTTGGGAGGCATAAGGGATTCGACTGTAACGGCCAAGACTGCGCTTGAGCTATGCTTCTTTTCGATCCTTCTAATTATCTCGTATTGGTCATGGCTTCACTGATGCAAGTGAGTTTCCAGCTAGGAAACTGTGGATGAATTAGAAGATGTGTCTAGGCCTATACAACCCGTCCCTGATGCGGCGTTACTTTATAAATAACGTCAAGAGCGTTTAGAGCCAGAACTCGGAAATTTTCGCTCATACGTATCCGGTTGTGTTTGGCAAGCACTTTTTTGGCGCTCAAAGCTTGAGGCTTGCTTGGCCTGCATTTTGCCGAACATGGCGTTAACCAATAACGCGCCTGTGTTGCCATTTGGTCATTTGTATAGCGGACTTTTCAAGTATTTAAATTCGAATAATGCTTACGCCTGCGTGCGTGTGTACCGAAAAGGCGCCTTTTGATTAGCATTCAGCCATTATACATCATCTGACCGAACGCATATCTTGTCACACACACGCTTACGCTTCCAAGCGGCTTCGCTGTCCGCACACTAACCGGTAGAAAAAAAAATCGTTTGCAGTAGTGAGTGGCGAGATGCAGTAAAGAGCTCGCTGTGACAGGTTCTTTAATGCTGTGTGTATACTTCAGAGTGGCCACAAATATATTGCATATTGTGGATACAGTGCGTTGTTTATTGCCCTTGTCGTTTACGGACCCCTTCCGCTTGGAGATAGAGCATTGGGCCGGTGCGTGTCGACCACTTTTTACAACGTGTTTATGCATTGCGCTGTCACATTGCGCCGGCTTAGAGACAGGCTCGGTCTGTTCCGTTCTCCGTTCCCGTGCCTACAGATACGGTAAATATTTTTATGCTGACATCTATTTGACACGTTTGCTTAGGTATAACAACCGCGGTGCTTTTTTTTTTTACGTACGTGTACAGTTGCGATTTCAGGCGTTCGTAGGTTTGCTACAAGGCGCCATATAGAGTAATAAAAAACAAGAGATGCAGCGTCAATAGTTAGAACATCATATAAGTGTGCTAGGACAAGTTAACTCACATTGATATTCAGAAACAAACATTGTTAGTGAGAGTTTCGGTGATGTGTTGGCGGTTCTAGCTTCATTCCAGGCGTGAACCCCCAAAGACGCGAAATTGCCTATACATCAGCTTGACGTTTGGTCGTGCATATCTGTGTCGTAAAAAAACGTCTGCTTTCACCGTTGCAGTGACCGCGGAGGTGCACGACGCCAGCGGAAGCCCGGACAGCTTCGGCAGCAACGCCAAGGCGGAAGAGCCCAAGGGCGGCAGCTCGTCCGACTCGAGCACGAGCACGGACGAAGGCATCTGCCAGGACGACGCCACCCTCGAGGAGGAGGACAAGAGGGACTCGGACGCCGCGTCGCTGACGCCGCAGAGCTCGAGGCGGAAGGCGTCCTCGCCCGACGGCGCCTCGTGCGCCTCCTCGGTCGCGGGAGGTCCGGAAGACCCCGAGGAGGACGAGGACATGGACGCCCCCGGGAGGACCACCATCTTCCACAGCTCGCAGCTCAAGTGCAAGTCACCGCCACCGCTGCCACCGCCGTCACAGACCGCGGTGGCCCAAGCAACGGTTGTACCGGTGCAGCAGCAACAGCAGCAGCAGCAACAGCAACAGCTACAGCAGCAGCAGCAGCTACAGCAGCAGCAACAGCAGCTACAGCAGCAGCAACATCAGCAACAACAGCAGCAGCAGCAACAGCAACAACAGCAACAACAACAAGCACAGCAGCAGCAGCAGTTGCAGAACAACAGGATTCCGTCCAGCGCCCTGCTGAAGCCCGTCTCAAAATCATCCCCTCGGTCTCCGGTTGGCCCAAGCAACAATGGTCATACTGAAACTCCGCAGGTAAGAGAAACTGCTATAGAAAAAATGGCGGATCCCACGTGTATGTGGGAATCGTGGTTGTGAGAAGCTTTCACTGATGCTTACATCGCCGTTAAGGGCACTGACACAAAAATTTTGCATCTTGTTTTTTTGTTGCGATAAGTAGCTAGTGACCTACTTATAACCTGTAGAAACCTCATTTGCTTCAGCGTGCGACGGTTGTTTAATTAGAGGCATTTTCAATGCGGCCAGTCGCAGTTTCGGTTTCAGCGAGTGCCGCGAAACGATGGATTTTGTGGATTTTGTGTGAACAAAGCTGACCACGTGACCGTCGGAGGGATATCACAGAGCAGAGCCGCCGTAGCACTGTCGAATCCGCATCGACGGCAGTTTCTGCGAATGCCCCACGTACTGATCTCGTGAGGCGCTTAATTAAAAAGCGACCGTGGATGTGACGCAGGCGCTGCGAGTGCACAATGCTACCGCGGCTAAAGAACGACGCGCGACGCTCGAGACGGTGGGTGGCAAGACGCGCGCTGGGAGCAGCCGGCCGGTCTGCCTACAGGTCCGCCTACAGATGTGTTCGGCTTAGCACTCGGCGATATTCGCGTGCGCTCTCGTAGCGGTGCAGGTGACAATTTTTAATGCAACCCCGCCATCGCATCATTAACTCCTTCTCAATGTAAGCCACCATGGTCGGGACTTGGGGACAATTTTCGTGCAGCGGTAACAGCTAATCACTCGAGCTACCTGCACCGGACGCGGCCGCCGTGGCGCCGCCTGCACAGCACGACCGTGCGGCTAGGCTCAGTGGGCTTTTCGTGCCTCCGGCGCGTTTCTCGCATCCAAGTGGTAATAAACAAGTAATAGAAACAGAGTGCCTGAATCGCTGTAGAACTTTGGTCGTGGCCAACTGCCCGATGAGCTGACGAAATCACGGCGCCTCCGCCGCCAACGATCAACGGTTAATGCTAGTGTTCTGACCTTCACAACGGAGTTAAGTGAAATGATTGCACGGCCGTCTTGGCATAACTAGGTTGAGATTAAATTTCGTGCGGCATGTTCGTTAGCTCGTCGCTTCTGGGAGTTGTTCTCCCCGACGCTCGTCGTATTTCATTGCCGCCTAGCGTTGTTGACTTGACTCACGTATTCGAGCCAGCATACCCAGCATACATTCGCGGTCTGTGCCCCGTTCCGCTGTTAGCGAAGGCGTTCCTGTTCTGCGTGACACTTCTTTCGGGCCCCTGTGTCCTGGACGCTGCGGGAACATTTTTGAACAACTTTGCTGGGGCGTGTCCACGGGCTCTTCAGACGCATCGGTGACGGCGGCATGAACCAATGAATGAATGCGGAGACCAGCGCGCCGCCATCTGATGTTTTTTTGAGAAACCCAGGGTGCTCCTTCTCGCCCCCGGAGCGGCGGGCGAGGAGGAGCCGCCGGGCACGAGAGGTGTATTGGGCCAGGGAACAGCAGCAGCAGCAGCAACAGCACCTCCAAAGGCCGCGAGAGTGGCAAATAAAGCTTCGCTTTAAAACACGGGGTCATTTACAGTGTCGTGTCAATAGGTGTATTTTCACGTGCTCACCAAACCCTTATTGAAGAGAAGGCGCGCAAGTCGTCGTCTAAAGTCAAGCTCAAGCGCGAGTGATTGTTTGCCACGAAGTATGCCGATCCTGAAAAAATCATTGCACTATAAAAAACGCATGTTCAGACATGCGCACTACTGCCCATTAGTTTGCATCGCGGGAAAGTTAACATGCGGTCTGCTTGATTACACTCTTACCTACTCCCATTAATATCAACATCGCGCCCACGTCGGCCCTGTGCACCCTGGATACATGCACATCTTCGTCTACCGTAGAAGCCTTCGTGAGGGAATTTACATCTGTATAAGTAGTGTATTGTATTTTATCTTCAGACCATGCACAGGTGCAATCACAGGTAAACGAAGCACTTCTTCGTGAAACTAAAATTATTTTTCTCTTACGCGGCTATCAGTATGAATTGCGTATGTGCGACTGGACTTTAGTTTGGAAGAACTTTCTTAGGGGGTCACTTTAAGTCTGCTGGCTTGGCATATGGCGGAGAAATTCTCTTAAATTCACCAACCTGTGCTCCGTTTACTTTTGATTGCACCTGTGCGTGCGTCAATCAGTTCAGCGCAGCCGCCGAAACACCAAATCGTGGAGCTTTTCGAGAACATTTCTTGACCAATTCACGCTACAACAACGTACTTCTCTTGCACCGCAGGTACCATCGCAGGCCCTTCTCCGACCCACCCCTGGGTCAGCCCTGCTCCGCGACTTACCGTACGCGTCCAATCTACGCGGCAAGTGTTCTTCACTGGCCGACCTCCTCGATGACGACCAGCCGAAACAGCAGCAGCAGCAACAGCAGCAGCCTCAACTGTCGCCAGGATTTCCTCTGTCACCACCTGGCCAGCCACGCGGCCAAGTCAAGAAGCCGTTCGAGAACGGCATGAAGAAGGCCTCGTCCACGCTCTCCCTGATAACGCCGCCACTCCAGCTTCCGCCAATGCCGGCTTCGTCAGTGACCACGAGCGTCAGCGGCGACGCGTCCGCCGCCGACCTGAGCAGCAGCGATTCGGACTACGAAACAATATGCACGGTGTCCACCTACAAGGAGGACAAAGTGGTCAAGTCGCTCAGGCCGTTGGTCCAGGCGTCGGACTGTTCTTCGACCGGCTCGCCAACTTCCACGACGCCCTCGCCGCCACCACCTCTACCCCCGGCGAACGGCACCGTGTTGCCTCCACCGCCTCCACCGCCGATGCCCAAAAACTTCGACATTCGCTCCACGGAGAGCACGCTGAGGCGGCCGTCACCCGGCGCCTTCAGCAACAGCAGCGGAGACTGCTGTCGCTCCGAAACGTCCTCGAACGCGGACACGGACGACTCGGCCTCTTCCGCGGGCACCGCGCACAGCGAGGACCGGACGACCCTTCCCAGGCTCTTCGAGAGGCCCATGTCGTTCATCCCGCCGCAGTTTATGCAGCCGCCGGATTCGGACACCAACCTCAAGCCGTCCGAGTACCTGAAGACGGTCTCGAACAAGCCCAAGTTGCCCAAGGACGTCAAGTCCGAGAACGCGGCGACAAAGAAGCTGCTGGGAAGGGTCCTAGACACACCATCCCACGCCCCCTTCGCAGGGCAGTGCCCATTGCATGACCCTGCCCTCACCGGGAAGTGCCGCGAACGTTGTGAAAGCGATCAACGGACTTTTCAACGCAGCCAATGCGCAACACAACGGCACCAACGGGCACAGCCCGGGCTACAACGGCCTCAACGGGCTCAACGGTCTGAACGGAAACAAGCACAGCAGTGGCAGTTCGATCGGCGGGAGTGTCAGCAGCGGGAGTGTGAACGGCGATGACTCGCCTACGCCTTCGCTTTGCGAGGAGAAGATTCACGGAAACGGTTCGACGACGAACGGTGACTGCGGCAGCAGCAGCGGTAGCAGCGGTAGCAGCAACAGCAGCCTACCACGGAGCACGCCCACGACGCCGTGCTCGCCGGTGCCCAGTGGCGGCGCCTTCTCGATCACGAAGGAGCAGCTGCAAAATGTCCAGCTGAAGAGGACGGAGAAGCCTAGCACCCTGGGTGAGCCAGAAGGGTCCTCTTGCACTTTTGCGTACACCGGAATTGTTTGGAGCCAGAACAGAGTAATATATATATATATATAGTTTATTGCTAAAACCTGGCTCCAGTTGCGGTGCAGCTCATATTACTCACAAAAACACAGACGCGCAACACCAAACGCACGCATATTCGCCAATTCGTGCGTACGTGTTCTCTTCCCTCCCTTCCCATAGAGTGTAGCAACTATCGGAAGTTATCATAGGTTAAGTTCCTAATTTATGCTTAACCATTTAAGCTTAAACTCTCTCTCTCTCTCTCACTCTCTCTCTCTCTTGTCTTACTGTTTTCCTTTTCTGTTGTTGTTAAGAGCCCGAAGAATGTATGCCTGGCGTTCCTTATACTCAGTTGTGATAAATGCAGGCTTAAGTATTTCGTTCTTTGCCAAGATGATCTGCAAGCTTTTTCTATTACAATCATGACAACTCCACATTTCGCCGTAACGCCCACAATTTTCTGGAAGTAGGATTCGAGTTTAATGCGCAATATATTTATCAGCACAAAAATCTAGTCGTACATTGAATGTCACTTGCGCCTCTCGACTAGGACGACTACAGACCACAGAAACGCGCACCTTGGTAGGGAATAGTTATTCCAGAAATTCCTGACACGTCACATCAGTACGCGCCCTTTAGTCCGTCAACCCTCAGTGCAACCTGACGAAGGGTTATTACATCGTGGCCCGCTGAATTTCGCCTACACACGACATTTCCCATTAAAGCTAAAGCTAAGTCACTTCGCAATTCTGCCCATTTTCGATATAGGTGAACAGCTAGAACTCCTTATTTCGGAATGTGCGCTGTTCTTAAAATGTCGGATTGTTCCTGACCGCGTCTTTAGACCATCCCCCTTTCCGTGAGACTACAACTGAGTGGACGTATTAAGTCACGGGGCAGCAGGCGCCACAATAGCTCTGTGTACGTATGCCTGCGAAGCACAGCTACTTTTAACTGTCGCTATCTCTCTCTCCCCCCTCTCGCTCTCGCTCTACTTGCGTGAGAAGTACGCTTTTCCACCTTCCTATCCGTTTCCTGTGTTGCATCAAAGTTTACTTTAGAAGCGCTTCGGCGTCCTGCCTATGAGCCGGTTTGTACAGCAAGTTTTCCTGAACGGCTGTGGCGCGCAGATGCGAGCGAACGTACGTTTTTCATTTCCTGTGCAGTGCTTGCCCGTGACACTAGTTCACTTTCATAGCACCGTCTGCACAATGCCTCTGTGTCCATGTTCTTTGATATTTCTGTCAAACAGGAAGTGCAGTATGTGTGGCCCCTGCACACACGTGCGACACGTGTGCAAAAACTACCGAAAGCGACCGAATGTGGGCGGGCGCATCGAAGTGATATGGTGCCTTCAAATTGCTGCGTAAAGTTCATGGGTAGCAGTTTATGAGTGCGCTGAAAGTTTTAAAGGGACCCTGCAACACTTTCGATAAACGCTTTCACTCCTTCCTTCGCGTATGGAACCACGGCGAAAGCCGCGAGGGCCACCACTGGAGAGGCCGGCGCTGCGATCGTTTTGACGTCACTTGTAGGATCCCAGTTCCTACCTAGCTGCGTTGTTGACTTTCGTTCAGGACGCGCTTTATAAGTGCATTTTCGTGCTAATTTTTCGGCGTTTGAACTTCATTATCAGTGCGTCAAGCGTAGTTTGACCTCATGGGGACTTTATAGCCGTGGCAGGCTGCCCGCAAACAGCTTGAGCGTGGTGGTGTACGCGGACGTATGCGACCGAACCCGGTGTAAGCGTAAGCTGCGTCTCGTTCCCCCGATCAACATTTAGCTCGGCTACGACGATCACCGAGCTAAACTTGTAGATTTCGGTTGTCGTTCTCAAGAAATAGGTGAAGGAGGAAATCGTGAAGCGTTTACTGCTCGCAGAAACGCTCCGCACACACGTCTGCCGTGCCTGCAGGCCGCCGGCGGCTCGAACCGACGTAGGTCGCGACAGCAACACCTTGTTGCCGCTTTTTAAAATCACACTGATCGCGGGAAAGGTGGTCCACATTCGGGAAAGTGGATGTCAGTGTGGTGAAAAATTGTGCTGCGTAGTGTCATCAGCTACGATTTTCAAGGCGGTGATCAAATATCTGCCGCGATCTACGGCGACCGGCCGCGGATTTCGGGCCCGCGCCGCCGGCCCGTTCGCCACGGTGCGGCGAGCGGCCCAAGGGTGGCTACGGCGACCGGCCGCGGATGTCGGGCCCCCGCCGCCGGCCCGTTCGCGCACGGTGCGGCGAGCGGCTGAAGGGTGGCGATACCTGCGCACAAAAATCGGCCGAGGCCGTGGCAGGTATCTTGATCATCGATGGCTTAAATGGCATTCACCACGAATACAAACTTCCACATACGAGAAAAGGGGTGACAGTGTGGTGAAAAGTTGTGTTAGGGACTGTCATTCGCGACTCTAACGATAGTGGCAATGAAATATCTGCCGCGACGCTAAGCCTAAAGTTCCCAACATGGGACTCCGCGCATCCGAAACCGCCGGCGAGTTAGCTGTTGGAGAAGACCCTCTTCCAAAACTCGCCGCACGCAAGCGTGTTGCTTTGGGTTCCACGAATTTCTTAAGAGCCTCTAACGCTTGGTTCCCCTATTCTTAAACTCCCCATTACCCCACGACGTGTTTCGCCTCGTACGCAACCACGCCTTCTGTGAGCAATCGTGAGTTCTCGTACTTGATGCTAGAAAAAGGCGCAGGCTCATTGTAAACAGACAAAATCCCGTGTTGCAGGGGTCTTAATTAAATATTAACATAGCCAAGTCTAAACCCGCTCGAAGGCGTTAAAAACTCGCGTTAATACCATTCGTACATTGCGGACAAGTTGTCGCGAAAAGTAAACATATCAGCAGTACAGAGTACTAGTGATCGTTAATCAAATCCAAGGCATGAATATAAAAAAACATTGGAGGGGAAATAGGCACTGCTTAAGCCAAAGTGCAGATCGTACCAGCACTTTTAAGCCTGTGCGGCGAAGCAATCCGCTCACCGGTCTCACGTAGTCATTCATTTACCACGCAATGCGCGCAGGAGCGTTGGTGAGATCGCAACTGAGCGGCACGTTCTGTTCAGGCTGTTGCAAGGTCTATTTTCTTGCACTACACAGTCGCGTACATGTCACCGTCGCAAAGTATTTCATACTGAATTAACAGTACTTTTTCTTCGGCACCGACTTGTATCGGTCCTTGGCGTTAGCTGGCTGTGTACGAGCTGTCGTGGCGAATGGTAGCAAACACACCCAGCCGTAGGTGAGTGGTCGTCGCGGAACAACCGAGCCGTTGATTGCTTGCCCGGATTATTTGGTCTGTAGACAACTTTCTTCTGTAATTTGCTACAAAAACCGCGCGGGAGGGGGCACATGGTGGCCACAAAAAAAACGTGCGGTCGCATAAGACACAGGGAAATGTGTTTCTAGCAGACGACAGCATAACCCGGCGGTCCCTACAAGTGGACGTCACTCGTAGGTGGCGCCACGGTATGTCCTCGGGGCCATAGTTATCGCCCAGTACGGAGTGGTACTGCGTGATTTGTTCGTCGCACCAGATGCGCCTTCCATTTCTGCTTTGTTTTTGTGGCTCTTTTTTTAAGTTGCTATCGAAAAGCGTTCATCATTGCTTCAACTGTAGGAAAACCGGCCAACGGCCGCTAAATGCCTTAGTGACGTAATTCGAGCCGTCGAAGAACGTCAAGGCCCTGAAGAGAGAAAAAATCTTTTGAGCAGTTTCCAAGTTATCGGATGGGCATAGAGCAGTAATTTTGGCTGAGGTACTTTGCGACCACCTAATCTAAGTACTGGGTTGTGGGTGACATACGTTCTGCAAGCATTAAAGATTTTAAAAAAAGTTGAAAAAAGTGTTGCAGGGTCCCTTTAATCCCGGGGAATACTTTCACAAGAACACGCGACATAACCTATAAGTCTAGCAAGTTTCGCTCCGAACCCGCCGCGGTGGCTCAGTGCTAAGGCGTTGGCTGTGTTGAGCACTAGGTCGCGGGTTCGATTCCCGGCCGCGGCGGCCGCTTTCTGATGGAGGCGAAAAGCAAGGACGCCCGTGGGTACGAGATTTCGGCGCACGTTAAAGATCCCCAGGTGGTCAAAATTACTCCGGAGCCTTCCACTATGGCGCGCCTCATCGCCCGCGTTGCGTCGGCGCGTTAAACCGTACATCAATCAATCAATCAATCAATCAATCAATCAATCAATCAATCAATCATCATCAATCAATCAATCATCAATCAATCAATCACTAATCAAGTTTCGCTCCGATCGCAATCAGCGGAACGCGGAGGCACGTGTTGTGTTCCGGAGTGATGCGCAATCGTTCGTCTATGCGAAGGGGGCGAAAAGAGGGACGAAAACGGTTTTTTAAGCGCCAACCTTTCGATGAAGCGTTGAGGTGATGTGCCCACCATTCACGCGCTCAACCGAAAATTGTCTTGGATTATCGGTGCAGCGGCGCATGCGTTTCAACGCGGTGTACTGCTAAACCCCTTCAATACAGTTCGTGTGGCCGCAAAGTTGAAAGTGGCGAATTGAACGATGGACGGTGGCGTCGTCGTCTCCCTCGTCGCAGAGCGCTGCGTGCTGCTGCAGAAGAGCCCGTGCAGCACGCTGACCGAGCAGAAGAACACCATCATCGAGGAGCTGAAGCAGTCCATGGACGGACAAGGAGTGCACGGCGTCCGGAAGCTCAAGGAGGAGCGGCAGCGGCTCGAGGAGGAAAAGGTGAGGGTGGCCTCAGGGGGTGACACCGTCTGTTGAGCGCACGGACTATGTCAGGGCGCTGCGATACTGGTACATGAGTGTGAATGGGGAAGAAATGCTGCTCGCTTCCGTAAGTGACTGTATACATGCGGTGCAAAATGCACCTTTGCGCAATGTCCGTAGTTACCTTCTCTCTTTTATTGGCCTGCTCAGAGCAGTTCGGAGCAGCTCCGCGTTTCTTCGCCCATAGAATCTCCACGGCGCGAACAGTTCTGAACTGCTTAGGAACTGCTCAAAGCTGCTCTGGGCAGGTTAATAATACAGATCAACGATCTGGGGTTTCCAATAGCGGTGCATGAACACAGCTGTCAAAAAAAAAAAAAAAGACGCCACCCGCCCTGCGAAAGTAGATGTCCAGCGAAGCTGTTGTAAACCACTAAAAATGGTGATGGAGGAGGGTATAAAATGTTTCTCGTCGTCACGGCGGGCTTGCCGCTTGCGCTCGGCTAGTGTCACTAGATGAGGGTACGGAGTATTGGCACTCTTTTCTCCTATTGTTCCGTGCCGCCGCAATGATCATTGGTCAGTCCATATCTGCTTTCACTGCGAGGGTCCACGGGCGCCGCCATTTTGTTGTTTATGCCGTTTAGTCGGTCTACTCTGCTAGCCTTAGCTTGTCCTCCCTGCTCTCCGGCTGCGCGCGACTTACGTTGCTCCGCATGAGAATCAAAGATAACGCGTGTGTTGCATTTCAGCAGCAAAGTGTGTCTTACGATGCCGTTTCGCTGCATCTTCGGTAGTGCTGTTAACCAACGACCCGGTCGAATTTAACGGCGAGGCCGTAGCTGCGGCAATCTCGCAACCCCGATGAACGACAAAATGGCTGCCGTTGCTGGCTTGCGTGCATCAGTGGCAGTACTCTAATACCTTATCTACTGACACTACGCTCGGCTTCTCTGGCGGCAAATGCTGGATTTTGCCTAGGCCCTAGACTGACGCATGCGCCCGGCGTCTTGGTCAACAGCTGCTCTATTTAGTGACAATAGTCCTGCCCAGCCTTCAAAGATAATCTGCAAGCGTAATCTTTTCCAGGAACCCATGGTGGGGAGGGGAGGGGTCACATTGTTCACAGGCGCCTTATCATCCGTAATGCGGTTTCGATGCTCGTTTTGTGGTTTCATTGTACGAAGTTTGAGCTCTATGCTGTATGCCTGATTAGCCTGATGCATGCGCTCGGCGTCTTAGGCTTTGCCCGCCTTGGCGTTTGTGCCCATGGAGATCGTTTTTTCCCACAGCGATGAGACCGTTGCGGGGTAGAGGTATACAGCCTTGCTGTAAAATAAATAGAAATACATTTCAGTAAACTGAATGCAGGGTGTAGCGCTTGGGGAGAGGGTGGGAAGCGTCGTGTGGCTATTCTTGGTTATCATGTTCGTTCTGTTCTTGCTTAGTTTAGCCACTAGTTCGGGGTCAGCAGACGCACGTTGAACTTGATGCCGTTTAAGCGACTCATCTCTACGAGCACGACGATGAACATCGGGGTCGGTCGAAATGTACTCGTCCCGTCCGTTCCCTGCAACCACTGCGAGACGACAGAGGCGATAGAAAACGATACGCTGCGCAAACACGGAAACAGGGTGACGTAAGCTGGAACCAGGCTGTGTGTGTGTGCTAAGCTCCTCTGCATGCTGTCGTCGACTCTCTGCTCCCGCGAAGCTGTCGTGCGTATTACAGCAACCGATGTACCTAGCATGTCAATTGATCCAACCGCTTTCGGCACTTCCAAAGTAGGCGCAGTGCTGTATTGGAGGGGCAGCGGCGAATGGAATAACGGCAGCAGACGATCCGCTTCGAACTCTCCCCATACAGCGCCACCCGTCATCGTTTATGGGTATTTTTTAAAGCAAAGCTTTCTAGCTGTACCAGCCAACGGTTCTTTTGTGTCGTGCGGTACAACCAGGGTGTCGAACCGGAACCGGAACCGAACCGAAAACCGAAACCGAACCCGAATTTTCACCCGGAACCGGAGCTGAACCGGAACCGTATTTTTTCCGCCATTTTGGAACTGAACCCGAACCGGAACGAATTGAAGGAACCGTTCCGAACCGGTTCCGGGGCGTCAAAACTGTAATTTTTAGTTTTCGATTATTGTGCCACCTTTTGTTTGAAGATATTTTTAGCACTCGCCCGACAGCACCACAAAATATTTTGCATAGTCAGCAGTAGCACAATAACCCACCAGGTTCTCTGCTTATTATTAGCCTCATTATGTGCCGTCTTCATGTGTTCTTGTCCCCGTTAATTCGCACGCAGTTTGTTTTTTCGAGATGCATCATTACCAACTCGCCCAACTCTCAACCCTTTTATAGCCTCATTTAATGTAAAGTTGACCGTATATGCTATCAGTTTGCTTTAGATACTGCTTATCACCCTAAGTTTGGTTTTTCATTCTGAAAAAAAATAAGCTAGAACGTATATTCCGAAGGAGCACATCATGAATTGTTCCTCGTGATTTCTATCGCCATGGTGTTTAATATTGTGTAAACTTGTTAATGTGTTGTTAATTTGAGTGCATTCCTGCCCCCCTTATGAAGGTATTCAGGGATATTATATGAGTGGATATTATATACTGCTGTCTATATGAGTGGCGAATGACTGTTTGTGTGCTGGCAACTCTACGCGTCTTCCGTGGCTCTCAGCCGACCCATTCGTTATATTCGCACCTGCCGGCGAGTCAGGAAGCTGCAGCCCTCCTTTTCGGGCAGCATCCGCTAGTATAAGAGGCGAACGATCGAATGGGTTTTCTCAGAACTCATAGCAAGCAGGCACGCATCCCAACATGGAAACGCAGAAGCGCAGGTCCCGACAGCCGGCACAAATCACACAGTGACCTACTTGGGCTACAATTCTCAAATTCCAAATAATGTTTTAGATGCGACTGCATCTCATTCACTCGCCTTGTCCCTCCGTACGGCGTTGTTGTTGTCCGTCCACACCCCTCCCCCATTCTCCTCGCCGCGCGAGCTGCGCTCTCCGCCACTCACCCCCTCCCCTCTCCGATAGCGAACACTCTCTCGCGAGGGGCATTGGATTGGATTCGATTGGATTGGCTTGGCTTGGATTGGATTGGATTGGATTGGATTGGATTTGTATTGGATTGGATTAAAGTGGATTGTGTAGGATTGTGTTGCGTCATAGCCGCGCCGCGTTGCGTCATAGCAGCGGCAGGGGGTTCACGGCACGTTTCACGCGATGTGAGAATCAACCTAACGGAAACAACAACGGAACCCCCTATGCGTCGCATCTACACAGGGGTTCCCGCGAGGGGAGGTGGGAGAAATTTTTCTAACTTTTAAAGACGATAGTCTTTCTTGGGCTACTTAAACCCAGAAATTTTGGTCTGTCTGTATGTCTGTCTGTCTGTCTGTCTGTGACTCGATTCAGCCACCCGGCCAAAGTAAAACAATGCCTGCGCAATAGTCTTATATAGTCACAGCTAAATCTACCCGTCTAAGTCCGGTGTAATGTTCATACTTGTCAACATTGTTGAAGAAGAACAAGACATTACGCAAATATAAGACGACAAATTAATACAGAAGTGATATTTGCAGTGTTCCTTTAAAAAAATCAACATGCTGCTTTTGCGAAATTAAATCTTCATCAACTGCAGAAAAAAATTCCCTCCGCCGTCGCCTGCTGTCGCCCGCGTCACTATAGCTTCTGGTGCCATTTTAAGAAATCAACCGGTACAGTTACGAAGGTTCCACTAGATAGGTTCCACGTTCTGCTTGCAACGCACGTGGAGTAGGGAAATCGCGGTTCTATAAACGTTGAAGTAGGGCGCCTCGATTACGCGGGCTTCGCCGTACGGCAGCGTTTGCTTTCGAGACCCCGGTTTGGAGCCAGTGGAACGCGGGGAAGAATGCTTCAAAAGGCAGCGCGGCTTTACCTTGGGAGGAGGCGACGCAAGAGGAACAACATGAGAGGTGAGCCGCAGAAGCGAAGAAGGCATTTACCCTTGGCAAAAGTCGACAAGGACTATCGTCTTTTGACGACATTTGCAACAAAAGGAGCAGATACGCGGCCGATTTTTTTTAACGGAAACATCAGGTACTTTCAGAACGGCCGGCTGGCCATCATGCGTGAAATACGGCGAGAATATATATACCGTATATTCTACCAATTTGCGTGTCGTGCTGTCACAGTGAACGGAATGCCCGAGTGAGTGCCTTGTTTCCATGACCTTATACTGGAAATCGTTATGCCTAAGCTCTGGCGCAAACTTGCTGCTGCGGTTCTAGCAAAGTGATATATAGCCACGCGCCTGCTGAAAGCTATTCACCATGCTTTGGAAGCAGGATAATGGGCTGCTTTCCTTCGTTATTCCGTGGTTGACACAACGGCACCATCTGCACGGCATTCCTGTGTTCCCCATGCTTCCCTGCCGCAAGCCAACAGCTCTGCCTACAGTAATACGACACTGATTGTATCAACGCAATGTTTTTCGCTATGATGGGACAGCGCAAACTTAACGGGTCGAGAGAATGGACGCAACACGAGCGCTTAAGTTATGCGCTGTTCCATCGTAACGAATGTATACCAACTAGCCCAGTTCTCGACCTTGTTGCAATGCAATGTTTATTTTGCTCCTCATCGATTTTTGCTTTTCCCGCGTCTCAGGAGCGCAAGAAGGCGGAGGAGCTCCTGCAGCAGATCAAGGCGACCAACTTCGTGGACACGATTCCGGAGAAGGACAACAACGGCTGCGTCATCCCGGCCTGGAAGCGCCAGATGCTGGCCAAGAAGGCCGCCGACAAGGCGCGCAAGGAAGCCGAGGAGGCGCTGCAGGTATCCCCCGCGTCTGTCGCTCTCTTCTTTGTATCCTTTGAGCCTTCGGCCATTCTGTGTGCCAGGGACGCCGGGTTGTTCTTTGGCCTACCGAGCTGAGTAATGCTTTCGCGTTAAAAGTGTAAAAATCGGCTGGAAACAGGTTAAGTGGGGATGCAAGATTGGAAGCATGCACTTTGTAGAGCTGCTCAGCTTGAATGAGCGCCACACTGCAGGCAGCGGTGTACGGGTAGGGAAGCCATTTTAAAACAGCCACTGAGAAAAACGGAAATTAAAACATATTACAAATTGAAGTAGAGTACGTAGGTTGCAACCCCAAGCTTTAGATTTCATTAAAGTTTGAAGTGATGCCCTTTCTGTTCTTTTTGTATTTATTTCCTTTTCATCTATCATGTTCATCCTCTCCTTTTTAGATGCCCCCCCCCCTGAAAATTAAACCCAGTGTACATCACTTGCTGCACTATTCGTTGCACTGCTTTTCAGGCACAGAATTTCGGTCATGAAGTTCCACTTCTACCAAGATCTATTGTTAGATACCCCTCAGCAATGTGGGATAATCTGGCTCCGTACCGTGTATCTAGAACACATTCTTGGGTTCACGCATAAAGCCAGAGAGCGAGAGAGAAAGAGAGACAGTAAACTTTATTGAGCATCAGTTCGGTCAACGGCGGGTGGTTATCAGCGTTCAAAGTCCGCCGGTGACCTGCCTGGGCTGCTCGTTCAGCGATTCCGAGGATCCAAGCTGCCCTAGCGCCGCCTCCCAGTGCTCCACAGAAGAGATTGATGAGAACGAGTTGTGTGGGCATTGCCAAATTATACGAACGACTGTTTTGTCGGTTCCGCAGTCGGGGCATTCGGGAGAGGGTAAACACAGAGGTAAAAACTGCGTGTAGTCTTGCGCTAAAGGGAAGGGCATTGATTTGGAGAAGGCGCCAGTATTGTTCCTCCACGATAGAGAGTAACATTTGGGGTGGAGGGTAGATAGCAAGCAGCGCAAAGACGACAGGACACAGAAAAAGAGGTAGACTAGACGCGCTGTGTCCTGTCTCCCCGTTTTTCTACGTCCGCCGCCTTTGCGCTGTTCGCTCATTGTGAACCAAAGCCAACTTCCCCAACTGACAGTCCTCAAGCTAGGTCGTGGTACGTGGGGAGTCGGACCATAAAAAGCATACTGTACCGAAAGACGGATCCTCATATGTCCTTGCCTTTACCTTTCGACACCGTGCAGCGGGAAGCAGAAGCGAAGAAGTGGACCTCCGTGCCCGTCTGGAAGCGGCAGCTACTCATGAAGAGCGGAGACGCCACGTTACCGGGACACAGGTCAGTGAGTATATGCGTTATGTGTGCGTGCGTACGGGCGCCTTCTGTGGTTTCCGGGGAACAGCGCTTCGGGGCGCAGTTGCAAACACGCCTTCCATACTTTATCCTTGGGGTTGTTCGTTTTCGGGTTTTATATTTTTTTAATATCGGGGGTAAAAATGAGGTGCTATTTTCAAACTCATATTCGGGGAGTAATCGTTTTTTTTTTTCTTTTTGTAAAACCATTCTGATTCGGGTTTCTTTTTTCGGGTTAAATCTACATATGTGCTAAGTAATACACTCAACTTATTCTGTCAGAAGGTAACTTCAACGCGTTAAAATATCTGTTTGTTTGAAGTTGGTAATCGGGGGGACATCAGGGTTTTCTAGCACATACTTTCCGAAATTTGGCGTTTTTTTTTTTTCTAGGGAGGGGGGGGGGGGGGTGTGGAGATGAATCAGTAATGTTGACAGTAAATAGGTTTGATAACCTCCAAGAAAGGAATTGTACTCACACAAGGCTGGCCATCGATTTTTTACACGACCTTGTTTACGTACATGCATTATTATCTGCCTGCGCAACGTGTCATGTCGGTCTCCATTCGAGGCCTTTCCGATCGTTGAACGTATCTCGGCAGAGAGAAAGTTTTCTCGACATCACAGCTTCCGCTAGCTAGGCACAACAATGTCAGTGTATCGATTGCCAGCCCGGAGTAGCGAGTGGTAGGGTTATGGCAAATTGCAATACTCAATGAGTTTGAAAGCTGTGTTTGTGGGGCTTTCTTCCAGCTATAGTACTGGTTGAGAACGGCGGACCGTCGGCCCTCGATTGCGCATATTGCTACTTTGAAAAGGTCCATTCAGGGAGAAATCCGGTTTAACCCGATTCTCCTGAATCATGTTCAGGGTGTAAAAATCGGGTAAAATCAGTTTTTACCCGAAAACGAACGAACAACCCCATTTATCCTTCGCTGCTGCTGCTTAATTTCGGTCACGACGAATCGCATGTCAACACCGACCAATGTGGCTCGGTACCCAATCCATTGTGTTGCTGAACACGAGGTGGCAGATTTGATTCCTGCTTGTCAGTTGCAAATACAGTTAAACCTGGATGTAACGAACCTGTGTGTAACGAATTCCTGGATTTAACGAAGTTTTTCAATTCCCCATCGCCAGCCACATTGAAGCCCATGTGTTTGCGACCTCTATTTAACGAAGGCGTTTCTACGGTTAACCTTGATGCAAAGAATTCGCTACGCTGATTAGTCATTAATTGTTTACACTTATTCTGAAAAATCGGCTGGAGACCTGCACTAATGTAGCTAATTTAGCCCGCACCGAAAACTACCATGCGTTTCCAAGTGTGTGAGTGCAGTGTCAATTATGTGCTTGTCATTCCTGTAGGCGTGTAGTCGAGCGTGTCCACTCCTATAATTTCTATCTGGGGTGTCAGTTCGTCCGTGATGACTTCTGCTGGAAGAAAACGAAATGTTTTGTCTTTTTAAGACAATCTGGCAATTACAAATGCCATCTCTGCCGGCGAGAAAGAAGAACGGCGTCGCCAACCGGTACAGTATCCTAGCTAGCACCCTCTCCCCGATTTTGTGTGCGGAAAAGAACATTACGTTCATCAAATTCATGAAAAGGCGCCCTTTCAAAATAAATTTGGTCCATGAAACGCATTTGTAATAAAAAAAAAGTGCAAAGGCGAAAGTGATACTAAAGTTACGTTTGTGATATACGGGGGTAACCGACCTTGCTCCTTTGTAGTGCCGTGTAATGATTAAGCTCGTGGGAAACGGTTGGCGCAAATCGCGCTGTTTTCACTGCGAATTAAAACCTCGAAGAGTGAGTTCACCGTCACCGATGTCCAGCATTTTGATTTCGTTTTTCCTTCATTCACGCGAGCCTTAAGTCGAAACCTGCATGTAACGAAAACCTGGTTGTAACGAAAGATCGTGAATTTTTGTCAACTTCGTTACATCCAGGTTTAACGGTATGTCGTACCGCGAGAAAACGCTTTGCGGGAAAGCCAACTTTATAGCAAATCCAGCAACAAGTCAGGCGCTGCCTTTTCTCTTTCCTTCTTCCTTTTGAGGCAGCACCTTTTTTAGGAGGCGCGCTAGGGTGGAAGGGAGAGGAGTTCACACGATGCGCTGGCGTCACGTGGCTCTGAGCGCTCGTTCCCGCAGCCGACGCGGATAGGTTATACAGTCAAACCCGACTTATAACGAACCCGGATAGAGCGAATTATGCTATATATCGAACAAAAATAAATCAGTTACGGAATACACGCGAAACACATTCCTTATAACAACTTCACATCTGATACATATCGAACTCGGCGTGCCTAGAATGGCCGCCAAAATGCATGGTCTCGGAGGGGCGATTGAGATGTTGGTTGCGCGACCATGGCAAAGTCCGCGACAGAGACAGTGCGCATCGTATGCCGTTGTATGCCGTTGTATACCGTTGTATAAGTATGCCCCAATAGTGCTGCATGACGGGAATACGCGATCTGAGTGACGCCTTTGCATGACCAGTAACCAAAGACTAACATGTGCAAACCGATTAATGATTCGGTTTGTTTGTGGTTATCGGGCAAAATAAGTTACCGCACGTGGAGACTGATCTTTATATACCAATGTTTTCTTCGAAATAAATCAGTTGTGAGTGCAGCGCTGCCTGCTAACTCTCGTCTTTTGTGCCGTGTTTTGCGCGCTGGATTGTCATCATGGCTCTCGATGGAGTGACGTGACGCGCGACACTTTCCCTAGCTGTTTCCGACGCGCGGAACTCACGACGGAACCCGCCCAGTCCGTGAGTCCGGACCAAGACGGCAGCTCGCCAACCTTCTCGACGCAGTGCCGCAAGGAGTGTCCTTCGAAGATTTCCTGAGTGTCGACGACGACGTTGCCGTCACTGTAAGCCCCTCGGACGCGGGCGCCGTCAGCAGCACCGTCGTAGTGCTGATGAAAAGCACCGAGGAGGCAGAGGATGTCGTGTGTGAAAGCCGTCCGTGTATGAAGCGCTTTCGGCAGTCGATGTCCTCCGCCAATATTTCTTCGATATTGAAGAACACGGACTCGAACTGGTGCAAAGAATGTCTCGTGTAAAGAATGCTGTGATAGTTGACGCTGCCAAAACAAAAGGGAAAACAAAAATCACCGCTTTTTTTTAAGTAGGCAGTTAAGGCGTTAAGGTAGAAAGTAGCTTTACTATTTGTAATAAATCGATTGTTTTGTGTATGGTAATGACATACTTTATTTTATTCGTTTCTGCATGCGGGGATAGCAAGGGGATTCCCGCATATAGCGAACTCGTAACAATAAACTCGTTATAGGCGGGTTCGGCTATATCGAACTATTGTATATATCGAACTAATCGTGGCGCATATTGCAGTTCGCTATAACCGGGTTTGACTGTAAAACGTGCATTCTGTAGCGTGCGTTTATAAACATGCGCTGCAATTTTGTGCCACGCCGTGTGATCATCGCGAAAATTTTCTGGTGGGAACGAAAGGCAAAGATGTGTACAGTATTTCAGTGCACGTAGGTGGCCAGATTGCCTGCGTTAATCTGTGTGCACCACACCATGAGCCATGACTCATAACAAGTGCAGCCGCAGTGAGTAAAGCACCGATTTGAAAACACAGTTGCTTTCATGTACGAGTAAACTGTTTGAGCCCACCAGAAGTACTTTTCAAGCGAACTAAATTAACCTTGATTCATGCAGTGCAATGCGACTGGCACGGTTTTACAGTACGAACATGGTTGCGAAAACGTCAGTGGCCGGAAGCCTGCCGAATAATATTCGTAGTGAGAGTGAGCATGGCCTTTTACAGATATGTTCCTATTTTTTGCGTGGCATTTTATATAAATCTCTCTCTCTCTCTCTCTCTCTCTCTCTCTCTCTCTCTCTCTCTCTTCTCTCTCTCTCATCTCTCTCTCTATCTCTCTCTCTCTCTCTCTCTCTCTCTCTCCTCTCTCTCTCTCTCTCTCTCGAAGAACGTGCTGGGCTCGTGTTTTGTAACCAGAAAGAAAGCAAGCGCGTTTTTTTTTTCAACTGTTTGTCATGCAGAACCGTGGGGCCCAAGCCTTTGACGGGAACTCTGAGTTGTCCCGCCACGCCCGTGACCAGCGCGCCCTCGTCTTGCGCAACGTCCACACCGGCGGCGACCACACCGTCCAAGTCAGAGAACGGTAGCGGCGGCGAGGCGCCGTCGTCCCCCGCCGCACCAGTCACCTCCGCCACTTCCCTGGTCATTGCCGAAGAGGAGAGGCCCCAGAACCCGTTCCTGCAGCACGGCCTGCGAAAGGTCAACGTGCGCCTCCACTGACTGAACGGGCCGAAGGCGGAGACCGTGGCTTGTTGTTCTAGCACCGGTGGCTCGCAGGGTCCTCGACTCGCCAGCGACGAGCCCATGTGTCAAATATGAGTCCCACGAGAAGGGCGGGAGGATACGGTGTTGCGTGAGAGATGCGTCGGAAAGAAAGGACTGAGTGGACGTTGTCTTCCGTTATGTCTTCGTCTCTCCGCGTCGTCGTCGTCCTCTTGTGTGTCGAGACTGTTCCTCGCCTCTGCTCTTCTACGGGCGTGCCAAGCGTTCTTCAGGGGCGCCGGTGATCCCTGCGGCGCTGTGTCCTGAGAGAACGGCTTGATCGTGTCGTTCGCCACCTGTTCTCTTCCCTTCCTCGAGAACGACCACTGCTCGGCCTTAACAGATCACGGACACATATTGGCGCTCGGTGATGTTCTTAGAAGCTGAGCAAGCAACCTTCCATGCCCGTTGGAAAAGCAAGAAGCGGGCTCAAATGAGTTGTTCGCTTCTGAGCATCTGCGGACGCTTTAGTGGATTGGTCTCCCGCGCGCCTGCGTATATGAACCAGAATTTAACCGCTCTGTGGATTGGTGTGAGCGCATATACAGGGATGTTCGCTTCCGGGCGGCGCTGCTGATTAAAGTGAGATAGTTGACGCATATCAAAAATAGATGAAACCGTTGTCATTTACCGGTGTTGAGGTAGCACGCATCAGGTCTTCACGTTAAATGGCCAAGAAAACACGGTGGCGTTTTCAGTAATCTCTTGCGTTCCACAGTGCGGCTCACCTGGACATCGCGTTTGCTGAGGGCCAGGCAGGCGGGTGGGAAACCCCCGCTCCCTTGAATAAAGCTTCGTAACTTTTTTTCTTGCGTGGTTTCCGTGTGATTCATATGATCCAAATGACTTGCGTGAAACCACAGCGATGAGAAAAAAAAACAGCAAAGTCCCCAATTTCACATTTCTCTACGAACACTTCGTGACTATTCGCTGCAACTTTTTTGTCGCAGGTAATTGTAAAAAAAAAATCGTACGTCCGTGCCGTAGGGTAGTTGAAGGTTAAGGCACGAACTGCATAATTACTCACTGTCCACAACGTCTAGATGTGGTGAATGCCCCGGCATAGTGTTGCCCGGAAAATGTCCACCGTTGCTTCTATTGTGCCGCTTTCCCAGGGAATGTTTTATTGCGTGCCACACGATTTCCTCAGTGTACCTCGTGGGCCTTGTCACGTGCTGCTGGCGCAGGCGAGCATTTGAAGGTCACTTGAAGGAGAAAGGCGCTGTGTGTGCGGCCACGAACATTTTACTTCGACAGCATCTGTCGGCTGCATACTCTAAACTCGATGAAAGAAAGGGTAATCGCATCTGTATAGCAGGCTTGACAGACAAACTTCGCTCCTAACCCCAGCTTGGCTTATTTCGTTTTCCCCTGAAGGGGGCTAACTTGTTCTGTTTATCAGTATTTTTGTTGCTTTTGTACATAGTTTCGGATTCTCGAAAGCCTGCGCGCGAACGGATTTTATGCGGTGTTTACGGCTTCTATATTCTTATATAACGCGCGCAGGGCCTCTTCTACCATTCGAACTTATTCGTTAAAACTATTTTTCTTCGTGATTACGCGAAAAAACATGGCGTCATCGTATTACTTCTCCACTCTTACAATGTTACGATACCATTCAGTGTTTAGAAAGTTTTTTTCTCCCTTCTTGAATTTTCGTCTGTCATACCTGTAGATATAAATGACGGTTGTTGTTACATCTTTCCAGATTTTATGCGTTTGTTTTCTTTCCGCAATGTTTTTTTTCCTTTCCTTTGCTGCAATGAATAAAAAGTGCGAATTGCTAACGTCGTTCTTGCAAGAGCTCTGCAAGTGAAAATGAGCCTTGCTACGACTGGAGTTCGCCCTCGGACACAACTAATTAGTTTTTTCTTTTTTTTTTTTGTAATATTTTCTCTGTTGCGATCGAAAGTTTATTAAAAGACAGGGTTTTGCGATTTCGTAAAATATTTCGGAAACATTTATGTTGCAAGGTAAGTGTGATTTATGATGCGTCTGTCGCGACTAAAGAGGCAGCTCTGTCTGTTTCGGGATACTGTTCAAAAACGTAGATTTCTAGCAACGCATAATTATGAGCCACAAAAAGGTGTCTTTCCTTACACCCAGAAACACAGCTACGTAGGTTTTCTTTTTCCGCGTTATTTTTCAGGCACAAAGCGAAGTATTGCCGTGTTCGGTGTACTGGTATATATGAAGGGGTCAGGGAGAGTACAAGATGGCGGCGTGCCTTTGGCGCACAGCGCAGAAAGACCACGCTTTCTTCAGGTTGCTGGCGTCATTACCCGAGGTGGTAATGTTGTTAAGACACGTTCAGTCCATACTCTGCGCAGGCATGCCGTCAATGCAGCCGATACCATGTGCGGGAACACTCGCGGATTTCTCCGGCCATGCTCTGTTTATCAGCCTGGTTTCTAAAAGTAAAAAAAAAAAAAAAAAGCACGGCGACAAAATCAGTGCGAACGTTTCTTGCTTCCATTTCTTTCCTTGTTAATGTGCCTCTGTGTGTGCGCGAATGCGTGTGAATGTGTACTGTTTTGCAGATGAAAATAAAGTCTTCAGAGAAATACAGATTGGCTGTTTATAAGTGTCCTCTTTCTGTTCGGGAACCTAGCCTTGAATTGGCTCACAAATGGCTGGGTTAACAGAATGAAGAGGAGAAAATGAAACACCGAGGCTCAATGTCAAAATTGCCATGATGATGATGATGATGGTTGGGTTTTTATGGCGCAAGGCCGACTAAGGGCAAAGAGCGCCAGAGAAAAGGTTATTTAATGAAGTGAAGTGGTTACCACAAAAAGGTAGAAAAAAAAATTGCCATGATTTTATATCCTCGTGCTCATCCTTAAAGGTGCCCATGCCTTACCGTCGCCAATGGCGGACATTTAGATAGTCTGGTCGTCGTTGGCCTTGCCGTCACATGTGGAAAAGGACGTTTGTGACGTGCAATTCGTAAGTAAAACCTTTAGGTTAGCAGACTGGATTGCTTCATTTGAGTTTCGCGGCCTTCTGAAGTTATGTTCGCCTGGTTGGCCAGTTGCGAACATCCCACCATAAAGGGTAGGGGTAGGTACCACATGCAAATACTCTGGACGTAAGTGGAACGAAGCTTCGGGTAATAATTGCGCGAGGGAAAAATAGTTTCTCGGTGTCATGTAGGGGCAGAGTATTCTCAAGCATGCTTCTCGGAAAGACACAAGATGTTGCATCCGAGCACTGCGGTCTTCCTGATCGCTTCGAAAGGTGTGCGTTGACTTAAGCTTTCTTGAACACGGACTCTGGATCGCCACGCTCACGTGACCGCACATGCGGCTAGACCTGCTATTTCAGGACCGTCGACTAGAACAAAGCAAATTGTACAAGGAAAATGAAAACTACGGCGGCGCTTCTGACGCCACGCGCTATCTCCCTTTCTTCTGCAACCTCTGAAATCATCGTAATTGGTCGAAGTGGTGGTTACGATGGTCAACTTCTGGTTCCGGTTCATAGAGTTGCGGCTAAGAATACCTGCGTTAAGAAGCCGACTTTTTTGTTTTCCACTTCGGTTTGTTCACTAGCACTCCCGAAAAGTAACGGGAGTGAAAGGAGGGACGTGTGGAACAGGAGCACCTCTCCTTATATTCATACGCGGAACACCAGTTCGCATAGGAACACGCTATACACTGGAAAGGATTAAAATGTCCTCACATTAAAAATCTGCAAAAGCTCGAAGAGTTCTCTACTAATGCACAGCATTCTTACAGCGCATGTCTAGAGTGTGAGTTCTGTACAGCCAGATTTGAATATGGCTAGCCAAAGGCGTTTAGTTATTTTATTTTATTTTATTTTTAATTTCCCTTTCGCTTCTTTTCGCCAATGATGTTAAATTCTACCCTTACTGCGATTAAGTGCCTTTAACTCGCCAATTATGTGTTTTTCTGCATATGCGAGATGTAGGGCCGGGTTGGCCTGTTTTCGCTATTGTTTATTCGTACTTCCAACGCTCTTTCCAGAGTCATTTCTTTTATTTTCATTTTTTCTATTTGTCTTATTTTTGGTTTTTCAAAATTCTCGACAAACTACCTCTGTTTACGCTATTATAGCGATTAAATGTTTTACTTCTGCCAGTTAGGCATTTTTGTGCGAATGCAGGCCGCAACGCGGTCCCAGCTGTGGTGGTACGAGGCAAAGAATCCTACTCATCTTTTAAAAGAGACATAAAAACCGGTCACGTTCCGCCCGTCGTGGACACTCGCATTTTCACAGTAAGCCAACCTTCTTGAGAAAACATCCGACTCATTCAATTTCATCTTTATTTGAATATTTTGAGCATGTTTTGTCCCAAGAATGCAGGCAAAATGATTATTTTCGTAACTGATTCCCAGTGCCAAAGGGATGTGGTAAGGAAACGAGGGCGAAAGGCGAGGCCATGTGTGTTTGCCCAAAGAGAGAACGCCTGGTAAGACATCGTCCGGAGTGCGAATCTTCGGCGCTGAATGCGCGGCCGTGTTCACTTCTTCCCCACGGAGCCGTAACAGTAGCTGGCGGGAGCGCACCTCGGACAACTGCCGCTCGATGACGGAGGATAGTAGCAGGACGAAGAACATACGGGACACACCGGTGCTGCAAGTACATGACGAAGGTGCACTGATGCATAAAAACGCACAACGCGGGTACCACGTGAACAATGGCTCTGTAAGGAACGACTCGCAGGGTAAACTAATACTCACTAATCTGCGAACTCCTAAATTGCGCCACTAGCGTGCCAACGATAAATGACAGTGCACCGAGTGTTTACTACTGCCCTTCGAAGCATCATTGTAATCCCAGTGAATGATCAATAAAGTAACAAATAAAACTGGGCGAGATGGTAATAAGGGTTCACGGTGAAAAGAAGCGCGAAGAAACAACGACTACCAGGAGGAACAAATACAATGGGACGTACGGGGATGGTCAAGTCTTGAAGGGCGCGGCCGCCAAGTTCAGCGGAAAATTCGGCAGCAGATCAACAGACGGTCCAACTAGGCCTTAGCCTTCACATTCTTTAAAACGTCCAAGCACGCCCATTCCGTTGTATTTTTTCCTCCTGGCTGTCGTTGGTTCTTTGCGCTTCCTTTCACCATGATCAACAAAGTCCTCGGCAGGTTCACCCTAAGGCCGCTTGAAATTATGTGCTGAATCATAGGAAGGACGTACCAGGCGTATCACGGCCTGACGAACGCTAAAAGCCATCGACAGGAAGACAGCTTTGGCCCAGGTATTGACCCCGCTAAGTTACAAACCTTAACCAGCGATACACACACACGCTGCTTGCGTGTGCATATCGCTAACATGAGTGCGCATACTTACGGCAGACGCATATCCCGCACCCGCTGGGGTACTCAAGGCCGAGCTCACAGGGGCAACGGCATGGCAGAGATGGTAGACAACCAGCTGCTGCGTTTTGAAAGAACCTGTGGTCAGGGACACGGAACAAAGTTTAGCCGATATTGCGAACTTGTATAACAAGAACGTTCGAGAGTTGTGTGTGATGACTTAGTTTATGTACAAGAAACCTTGGTTTTCACGGGTTCGCGTCTAGCACCTTGAGACATCAAAATACTTTTTCTGTCTAACTGCACGAAACTTCTTGAGTGGCAGTTCTAAAAACTTTTCCCGCACATTTAGCATAGGTTTGGTCACAGTATCAAATTTGGGAGGGAGCGGCCTACCAGGCTGCAATGACAGACTAGTGCAAGCCGTGAGCGCAACCTGAACGCAAAATTTTAGTGCGTAATTATACGACAGTTCTAGAGAGTTCTACCACGGCCCCCTGATCGAAGGTCCGTGGTTCTACCATGGCCCCTCGACCTTGCGTGCGCTTGATCGAAGGGCCGTTGTTCTACGAAGTTCTCGCTCACAGCTAGTTGCTCAACGAGCAGCTTCGAAATGCTCTGTGCGAAATATGGGCTTTACAAAAAGCATCTGCAACAGGTTTCCGTTACCACTTCGTAAGCCAAGCTGGATGCAACGCTGTCAGAGTAATTTTTTGTCTGTTAATGTATTTTCACTTCCTCGCGTTTCCTGAAATGAGTACTTCGTGACGGAAAGTCGGATGTACGAGAACCTTTACAGAATATAAAGCAGAGTGCCCAGCGTGTCGCTGCATTTTAACGGGATAAAAAGGATTGGGGTGAGATCAACCATTGCTCACTGTTGACCTCATTTAAGTTAGGTACTACAAATGGCCACATGACATTTGACGCTAACTACGTATCCTCACTTCGCAGCCAAACAGTGTCAACCGGTTGTTTTTACGAACTGAACAAGTGAACTGAGGCTGGCTAGTTGGTCCATGATGCTACTTAGAAAAAACAGCGCCAAAAAAAACAAAAAACGATACGACAGGGAGTAAAGAGAAACACTGAGCTGAACTGCCAACTGAGTTTTATTTAGGTTGTTTTTACATCGTTGAAATTTACGCGAGAACTAAGACAGGGACAATAAAAGGGGACGACACCAGCGCCGGTGTCGTCCCCCTTTCTTGTCTCTGTTTTAATTCGTGCCAAAATTTCAGCGATGTTCACCAAGTAGCTCGTCTCTCCATTTTACTTTCTTTTTATCGCAGAATGCTCTTTTTATCGCAGAATACCTTGCTCAACAGACACATTTGTCCGTACGTAAAAATGTAACAAAATATCTCCAGCTCAACTTCAGTTCTATATACTCTCCCTAGTGGCGCAGTAGCTACGTCTAACAAAGATTAGAAACACATGTATTTCTTTGCTGCATAGGTCTTTTATGGGTGTCCTGCTCAAGCCTCTAGGGTACGTGTTTTCGCGAAAAAATATTTTTCTTTCATTTTTTTTTTTGCAGTAGAAAGGCAGGTGCAGTGTCATCATCACAATGCTGTTCCTGGTGCTGGTTTTACGAAAGTACCGACAACGTATACACATCATGGCTTCACTCGAACTCCTTGTGTGCCCCTTAACAATTTTGTATCACCCCTGCCTACGTTTTCCGCTCTACCGGTATTATTCAACACTCGTTTGGTCTATCACTTCTCTGTGTCACATATTCTACAAAGGTCCCCTTCACTCGGTAAAACTGTGTTAAAATGTCTACCACCACAATCTCACTCCCTAATCTATCAGCTCACTGCGAGAATGATGGATTATGGAGCCCCTTAATCTCCCTTCTCGCGTTCGCTTGGGCATTTTGAAATTCCCGCATGAATGATGAAAGAGTTGGTTAATGCGCCAAAGTTCTTTATAATTGGCTCACCCGAGGCTGCTTCAGAATAAACAGACGCAAGTGCGAGGACGAGGACCAGCTTGAGAGACATGGTATCTGTAAGTAAAACATGGCGTTAGTCATTCAAAGAGCTTAAATTGGAGTTTCACACTACGAAGGCACACCTGTGCTATGAGGCGCACTGGAGTGAAGGGCCACGGATTTATCAGATCGCCCCTGCGTCTCCCGCGTGCGTGGAAATTTTGTAACCAACCATGTGAGTAGTTAAGGCGAAAGGCTTAGATCCCTACGTACGGACGATCCAGTCTACGGACTTTTCCGTCTAGGGACTATCGGGTGCACAGACATTTTGGTGTAAGGATGTCGTCACCAAGTGTTTTAGTCATTATAATTGTACCCCCACCAGAAAAGATGTCATACCATGTTGTGACCGTAGAGAATATTCTGTGATGAACGGGGCGTACATAGACCTCGCCACGTATGGGCGCAGAATGTAGAACCCGTGCGCACATATTACGCCAATTCTAAAGCTTTAATTTTCATGTTATATCAAAAAGAAAACTTTATACCGAGTCTCCTGCAACCAGCTGTCCCCGCTTTCCCGTTGCTACGACAGTGCGCAGCCACTTTACATTTTTTGTTGGTTTTTCATGGTGTCTTTTGCCTTGCTTTCCCATTAGATGAGGATGCGACAAGACTTAACGCATCCTTTACTGTTTCCCGTGAAATTCCCCCTCGCACCCATCTCAGTGGCTCAGTTGACAAGACATTCGGCAGTTGAGCACGAATATTTAAGCTCGATCCCGCCCGCGGCGCCGCTTTCCTAACGAAGGCGAAAAACAAAAACGCCCTTGTGTCGAGATTTTGGCGCACTGTTAAAATACCTAAGCGTCAAAATTAATTTGTAGTCCCCCACTACGGCACGCTTCATAGCCCAGGTTTAGTTTCAGCGCGATAAACACCCCAAATTGAAAATCCACCGTCGCCACTTGATCTTATTCCTTCCAGCGAATCAATAGTTAAAATAATTACGACGGTTTCAGTCGTTACAAAGCCACACTAATAGCCACCGCAATGTTCTATTCTTGAGAATTGTTCCAATTAATCTCGCATGCAGTTGATCGAGGAGAAGAGGTAGTAGGTCCGGCTATACTCACCTTGCACCGTTGGAGTTCTGAAGTTGCGAAGAAAACTAGAAGGACTGCGACCACGTTCGAGCAACTGGAGGATGCAGTCAGCGACGACCTTTTTAAGCACTGAGTTGCCTTTACTCCGGAAGTACGTCCAGAGGTCGACCCTCTTCTCCCCACCCTCTTCCTGTCTGCCTCCACCAGCTTCGCATCCCAAGTTCACACGTGCCAAGTGCGGCGGCGAGCATTTCGAACTCCGTCCGGGACGATAAACTTGGAAATCTATTAAACTTGGTAGCACGTGTAGGTTAGCGGGATTCATGAGCCTCAGAGTACTTTGAATCTATATTCAGCTCCACAAAACACGTGTGCCTCGGCGCAGCTGGCGGATGTTGTTCATCGGCCACAGGAAATGATACGCACGAGGAAAATAGCTCCATTGATATAAAAATGAGACAATGTTAACCTGCAGCATGGCTGTAATTAAAAAGCACGAAATGTTTGGTGGGCATCTTATTGGGGCTTGACACATTGCGGGCAGTTTCATTTATTTCATTTCATCATCAGCCTGTCTACGCCCGCTGAAGGGCAAAGGCTTTTCCCATTAATCCCAAATTATCCCGGTCCTGTGCTAACTGCGACCAATTTATCCCCGCAAGCTTCTTGATCTAATCTGCCCATCTAACTTTCTGCCGCCCCCTGCCACGCTTGCCTTCTCTAGGGATCCACTCTGTTACCCTTTTTGACCAACGGTTACCTTGCCTTCACATTACATGCCCTGCCCACACCCATTTCTTCTTCTCAAATTCTACTAATATGTCCTTAATACGCGTTTGTTCCCTGACCCACTCCGCTATCTTCTTGTCCCTTAATGTTACACCTATCACCTTCCGTTCCATTTCGCGCTGAGTCGTCCTCCAGTTAAGTTGAACCCTTTTTATGAGCCTCCAAGTTTCTGGATGAAATAAAAAAAGATGAAATAAATTTCATTTTTTTTCTTTCTTAAAGGCTCAAGGGCATTGCATAAGGGAGGGCAAGTGACGAGGTGCAGTGCAATGTTCAATATAACATACAAAAAACCAAATAAAGAAAGAAAGCATACAGAAACGAGAATCGAATCCACGTAGATAGTAAGAACAGCGAAAAACGGGAATGTTGCCACAAAAATAAAAAAGTTATATAAGAATTACAAATTTAAGGTACGTAAAACACTAAAATTCTCGACAGAAAAACATGAGGTAGTCAAATTATCAAGAACAAGCAGATTGCTCAGACAAGTGGTCGGTGAACTTAGGGCGGAACATTTCGCGGTCGGTGCATGATGCGCAGTGCTCCAGTAGAGCATCCACAGGACTATTGCGTGGGGATAAAAATAAAGTGTCATATTCAGATGTCTTGCCGGTGATACGAGCAATGGGTCTGCTGGATTAGGGCGTGCTTGAAGTTCTGTGCGGCAGGTTGAAGCAAGGGATGCCGTGAGCGGGGATGATAGTAGTATCTGTGAAGAAGTGATAGACGGGCAATAATTCGGCGGGATTCAAGCGTTGGGAGGGAGAGTGAGTGTTTTAGTGCAGTGACGCTGGTTCTATGGGAGTATTGTGAAGATATTAGCGAGCGGCACGGTTTTGAATGGCGTCTAGTTTGGTTGTTAGGCAGGCTTGTGATGGATGTCAGATTGATGCTGCATATTAAAGTTTCGGGCGTGCGAAAGTGAAATAAGCTAGTTTTTTTTTTTTTTACTTCAGTGGATGCGCACTTGAGGTTGCGTCGATGGTAGCCAAGATATCTCGATGCTTCAGAGAAGATTGTATCGATATGGGTAGTCCAGAATAGTGATGATGTCAAGTGAACCTCGAGATATTTATAAGATGATACCGAGGCGACGGAAGTGGCATTAATGGAATAATGGGAGGAAACTGCTGTACGTTTACGGGTACAGGATAATGATTTGCACTTAGCTATGTTTAGTAGCATGAGCCATTTATCGCACCATGCAGCAATGGAGTCGAGGTCGCTTTGAAGATTTGAAACATCATCGGGGTTGTTTATGACGGTGTACGATGACGCAATCATCAAGCGAAAAGTCGAAGATGAGATTTTATGCAAATGGGCAAATTCATTAACGTAGATTAGAAAGAAGAGAGGCGATAAACCGGCGCCTTGCGGTACACCGGAAGTTACTTTGGTGAGGGCTGATTTATAGTTGTTGGTAAGGTAAACTGCATGCTTCCTGATAGAAACTGTCTGAATCCAACTCAATAAATTAGCAGGTAGACCAAGAGAGCTTAGCTTGCGAATCAGGTGATTATAAGGTACACGATCAAAAGCTTTGGCGAAATCGAGAAAGCACCTACCTGAAGGTTGTTATTCATGAAACGAAGTATGTCTGGCGCAAATTCGGCGAGCTGTGTGTCACATAGCATGATGATGTTGCCAATAGAAAATTAATTGATTCAAGGCGGTTTATGATACTAGAGGCTATAATATGTTCAAGTAGTTCTGAAAGAAATGTACGTCAAAGAGATTGGACGGTAGTTAGCAGGGATTGACCTGTCGCCTGACTTAAAAATTGATACTATCTGAGCTTTTTTCCAATCGTCCGGAATGGTGCCAGTTTGAATGGATTGTGTGAAAATTAATCAAGACTGTTTTTAAGAACTTTGGAATTACTGGCATCACAGCCAGCGGAGGAAGAAGCTTTGAGGTTCTGTATTATGGTGGAAATTCCGTCAGGGCGGATTTCGGAAGTCGGGAAAGTAGAGGAGGAGGGATCGGAGGGGGGAGGGAGGAGGAAGCAGTTACAGTCGCGGGTGTAAATTTTGATGTGAAGTAGTCATTCAGAACGGATGCGCAATCCTCACTATGAATTGGTCTGCAGTCGGAATCAACGAGTTCGACTAGGGTGGCCCTTTACTCAGGGGAATGCAATCGCCAGAACTTATTAGGGTTCGACTTCAAAATTGATAGCAATCTACGGACAAATATTTTTCTTTAGTTTCAGCCAGTTATCTAATATACTGATCTGCGCACTGGTGATATTTTACCCAAACATCAGTAGTGTTTCTAAATTTCGCAGACCTGTACAGGCGCTTTTTTTCTGTTGAGTAGTGATTTTCATCGTTTTGTAAACCAGGGATTGTGTGAATCAGTTTTAACAGAAATTGCCTATTTATGGCGTCGTAGTTCCCTCGTTTATAATCGGTGATCTGTTTAGATTCGGGCGATTTTTTTTCCTAAAGGCAAGGATAGGCAAATGGGTCAAAAAATGTGATCAATGAAACCAGGTAACGATGACGCTCTTTGCCCTCGTTGGCCTTGCGCATGAAACTCCAACCATCATCATCATCATCATCGAAACCAGGTAACGCACTCTAGTTACACCAGTTGCATCATCAGGGTTCGTTGTAAGTAAAAGATCTAGGTTGTGGCTACCTCTAGTGGGGCATGAAATGATTTAATGCAAGTTGAAGTCAAGAGCAAACTGGATAAATTGGTTAGGATCGTTTGTTGGGGAGGTATTTGGAGTGGAAAGTAGGGGCCAGCAGACTGAAGGATAATTGAAATCGCCCAACAAAAATATAGGTGCGTCGGGAAATTTTTCTTTCACGGTGTTTAGGGCGCGCATGAGCAAAGAACAGAACGAATTGTGGCTAGTGGGAGGCCGATGGTAGATGCCATATACACCAGTCAGAGTACGATGCCGCACACATACCCCAGCCAGTTCGAGGCAGTCGTCGCACGATATGAAAGATGAAGATGAGAACGCCACCTACCCCTGCGATCCAACCGGTTGCGGCAATATACGGTAAACTTGAGATTAGTCGGGAGTACATCATTATCACCTACCTCAGGGTGTAGCCAAGTTTCTGTTAGGAGTACGACGTCAGTATCTAGGTATTCGATTAAGCTGTGGAGATGATCACGTTTTGGTAATATGCTGCGACAATTTGTGAAGGTCACGCTTAAAGGTCGGTATGATAACGGTCGAGGAGTGATAAGACCGGGGATGGACAGCCGTGCGCGGGACGTCAATCAGTGCTAGGCGATGCATTTGCAAATAATTCACTTGTTGTCTACTCCGCTGAGAACTCTTTGGCGCATTCAGAGACCGAATGATAAGAAAAACGGCATTTGCCGACCAGACGTTAGTCGAGTTTTAGTGTAAAAGCACATTTTGCGGGACGGATGTATTTGAAATAATTCACGAGCCGGGTCTACTCAGCAAAAAGAATTTTCTTTGGCGTATTAGTAATCTTTAAAGAGACCAAATAAGGAAAACCTTTTTTCCCCAAGTTAGAAATTTGTCAAAAGGGTTTTTTGTTGTAAAAGGGCCCCTTTTGCGGGCGCTGTAACTTGAGTAAAAGCGACCCAAAGGTGAGTGGGCGCAAAAGCTTTAATCTTTTTTCTGTTTGGCGTAGTTTCCTTTTAAATCTCGGGTCCAAACAAACATAGGATCCCATTTTTTCCATGCAAGTTGTAAATTTAAAGCAGCTTTGGGGCGTTTTTTTGGTCCTGTTGAAGATGCACCAAATGCGGTGGGTTCCGCCAACGCAACGCAGGCAACCCCAGTGGAAGGGTAAAAGTTTGGGGGTTTGAGACAAAATTTGCCCCTTATATTTTCGCCCCCGAAAGGGGCTGCCGCGGCCGGGAAATCAATCCTGCGATACCATCAGGGCAAAAGAACTATTTGGTGAACATGCGGTTGTTTCGATGTTAGCATCCGCTAGGTAAAAGTTCCTTTTTAGTGGGGTTTCACCCCCATGCACGAAGCATGGGGGGGGTTGGATTGAACGGTGGAAAAATGAGGCTTGCCCGTGGTGGAGGGCTCCGGATTAATTTTGACCCCCGTGGGGATCTTTAAAGCGTGCGCCGAAATCTCGTACACACGGGCGTCTTTGCTTTTCGCCTCCATCAGAAAAGCGGCCGCCGCGGTCGGTAATCGAACCCGCGACCTTGTGCTCAGCAGCGCGACGCCCTATAGCCACTGAGCCACCGCGGCAGGTGCTACTCAAACGAGGATAGAAGGTTGGAGTGGTGGTCGAATAATTCTTTAATTAAGCTTGTTTAACTCGGCACGTAGTTTGGTTTGACCGGCCTCAAGCTGCTTTATGGCATCCAATACAGATTTGTGGTCCGGGGTTTAGTTCAACCTCTCCAAAGAGCAGTAATATCAAATCGGGCAGTAAAGCGCAGGTAATCATGTCACAGCACAACTCAAAGTTAAAAGCTGTTGAGGATTGATGGGGCACAACATCAACAGCAGAAAATGATCACTAGAACGATAGTGTTCTGAACAGTCAAGGTAACTAACCCGGAAGGTTAACAGGGAGTTGAACATGGTTGGACATACGGTGTTGTGCCCCAAGCAGGCGGAGTGGCTTGCTGATCTAGGTAGCACTCTGTCGGGCCATGCGACCGGTGACGTAGAGGCCGGCGGTTCTTTCCATGCGAATAGCAATCCAGACAAAACTGGGTTTTCGGGTGGGTTTCGATGCTGCAAGGGGACTTCGGCGCTCCAGGGTTGAAGCATAGGAGCTGATCCGGGTGCCCATAGAGGGCTAGCTAGCTTGGAGACGGCGCGGTACTGGCTGGAAGGTTAACAGTGAGCTACTAACCTGGCAGGTCAACAGTGAGTTGAAAATGGTCGGGCATATGGTGTTCAAGTTGCAGAGCTATCCGACGACGTTGTTAGATGCCATTTTTGCTGAAGGAGTTCACTATGTTATAACGGAGCGGATAGCGCCAGTACTTCAGTGAAATCGTTCAAAGGTGCATGATAAATGGGTATAAGAGGGTTCTTTTCAATATATAAGAGCGCTTACCTCGTCTCAAATAGCATTCAAAGCATGCTCAGTTGGTAGAAGTGTTGTTTAGTCGTTTAGTTTATGCCCTCTCACGAGGTGTTTCAGTGCGATCAAGAAAACAAGAGCGGAATCCCTACGATGTAACTTGAACGTCCATCCGTACCTCTGTCTTTTTCCTCCCTTTGAAGTGCCGCTTCAAAGGGCCTGGAAGGTAATGGCGAATGAGGGAATGGGGTCCGTTCTCTTCCCTTCTCTATCCGCCAGTTGAAGGCACCGCTTTCCAGCTCCCTACGTCAAAATCAACTTCTGCTGGTCGAGAGGGCCGGCCGAGCCATGATAGCATGTGGTTAGCTTTAAATGAGGATGACGCCGGACAGGAACGTCGCGATTGTGTGTACACCGGCGCACTCCTCCATGAGAGGCAACGAGCACGCCCATCTCACGACCCGAGATCTCGCCCACCAGGTCACCGAGGGGACACCGGAACCCACGCCCCTCACAATCTTCCTCGAAATCACGCAGCACTACAGGCTCAAAGAAGAACATTCCCGGCACCACACCCAGAGCTCACAAGAAACCAAGAAACTGCACTCCGACTAATACAGACAAACACGTTTCCCCATCCAGTCGGGATGCATTTGTTATTCCAGGTTCAATTCGACGCACAATGCAAATTTTGTATTCAATCAGGCATTCTAGGCCCATAATAATGGAAGTGCGACAAAAATCCAGACCCGCGACCTCCATTTTCCTTTTCCTGCCCTGAACTATGGGGGATACTGCTGTCCAGCTCCCTACATCAAGATGAACTTCTGCTGGCCCAGAGCGCCGGCCGAACCGTGACGGCACGTGGTTACCTGAAATGAGGAACTACTCCACGCAAACCATGCTCAATACAGAAGTTTTGTCTCCATCGTCGACGCCTGCGTTGGGCTCCATGTTTTTCTGCGCAATACTTCACGGTTCTGTCAAAACATTATTTGGGCCCCCTTATTTCGTGCAATTATCGGTGTACGATTATTGGTGGAACCCTCTTCTCTCTCTCTCTCAACGAGTGCGTCTCCGCTTACGTAGGTCGCCATGGGTGGTGGTGATGGTGGTAACGACGCATTTATTTTATGTACAAGGGATACAAAGACGTCATGTTACGCTTTAGCAAATTTGGTGTCTAGGGGAGAGGGATTAGGTAAAGGGAGTTGGGGAAAAAGTATGACACATCCAATGGTACATCCGATTGGGTATGAAATTAAAGGAAATGGTAAAGGCCAGAGTTCTCGACAAAGTTTCCTAGAGCGGCGGGCAGGCGCCGTTCTTCGCTCTGATTGGAACGACTTGAATAAAGCCAATCATTAAGGCTCGGTGGGACTGCCAATCCTACGTTTTTGAAGGCTTGTTGTCGACAGTCGGCAAAGCCAGGGCGGTCCCACAGGATGGGTGCGAATGTCGTTATTGGCTGAACACCGCGAACACCGGGGATCATCGAGTCTGCCGTATCTTGTAGCGCGAAAGTGTGGGGTTCTTGCCGATCCAGTTCTAATCCCGTGAACGATCGTGTGCCATTTCCTGGGCCAATATTGAAGAATCACTGGGCGCTTCACTCCTAGGGCCGCTCGTAGTTGCAACTTCCTTTCAACCTTGCGGCGGGTGTAGAATTCCCAGCTCGAAGTAGGTGAACGTTCCACCTCTGCGTGTTTTCACACAACTCTCCATATGGACGGACGGAACAAAAAATTATCAGCCATTATACAGAATTGATCCCGCCTGCACTCTTCGAATGCCGTGTGGCCTGGGAAAGCGCGACGAAGCAGTCGTTCACCGCATTCGCCTCAACGTCGCTTTTACCAGCCACTACTTGCACAAGACGCGCCGAGCTGCCTCCCCTCACTGTCAAGTATGCAGTGTCCGTGAGGACATAGAACATGTACTGTGTGTGTGTCCCCGTTATGACACCCCGCGGCTAACCTGGAAGACAACTTTTGGGACTGCGTGCTGATGCACCATTGAAGCTTTGTGACGCTATCGGTCCTTGTCACTCAACTGCCGCGGCACCACGGAGTACACGGGCTTTGGTGTCATTTCTCCGTGACTCCGGCCTGAACGAAACTCTGTGAATGTTTGCCTTAACTTCACTTCTGTTTGTGCGCCGTGTGCGTGATCCTGCATTTGTCAGTTTGTGTGCTTATTTGCTTCCGTAGTGTCTGTATGAGTTTTTGTGTCTTCGTTTCCCTTCATTTTCGCACATCTCATGTTCATGTGGAGTACCAAGCCAAGCTCGCTGCCAGGCTGACTTCTCTTCATTCATTAAAGGCATTCCTCCTCCTCCACAGTTCTCATCCGTCTGCTCATCCTGAGATGCAGATGATGGCATTATGACCGAAGGAAGCTCAGGATAATGCCCATGCTCAGAAGGAGCCCGGGTGATGCAGCTTTTCCCAGTTGATGTGTCCCTTTTGGCTTGTTGCGCAAGTGCGTGGGCCCTGCCATTGCCTGAGATTCCCGCGTGAGCCGGTATCCAGAAAAAGGTCACAAGATGTCCGCAGGTCCGCAGCGTGCTGACTCGTAGCAGGATAATTAAAATGACCTCAGAGGTTTCATCTGGTAGTTTTAGACGGCGTAGGATATTGATCGCGTCTGTAAGAATCACCGATTCTTTGAAACGTTCTTGCGTTTCTAGCCATTGAACAGCTCGCTGAATGGCTATCAGCTCGGCCATCTCATGTGTCGTGTTGTCGAAAAGATGTATCTTACGCTTTTCATCACATTCTGGACACATGAAGGCAGTACCCGCCCGCCCAAGTGACTGGGTCAACTGAGCCGTCGGTGAAACACCTGAGGGCGGTGTTAGTAGTCATCGCCTGCCGTTTAAGTGCCAAGGGATGCTCGGGCCAGTTTCCGTTGTTCGGCCCTCCAGCCATGAAGGCCTGGTGTGGTGTCCAGGGATTGGAGGACATGCGGGCACATCTGCTGTCCACGGTGCCTGCGGGAATTGCCTTCTGGGTCCTTGCGGTTGCTGTTTGAGATGGTGCGTTATGATGCAACGTCCGGCTGGTGTCATAGCTAGGCGATGCTGCTGTGCTAGATGCCTGTCGGAGGTGAGGTCGGCAAGGGTGTTCATGCCAGCTTCCGTGTAGAGCTGCAAGCTGGAGTCTGGGCTGGAAGGCCAAGGGCTATTTTTATGCCCCGCCTGTTCAAAACCTCCAGCTTGGGTCTTGGTAGGGCAGAGGTGCGGTAGGACGTATAGTATGCTAGATTGAATGAGACCTTGGTGTAGGCGAAGGAGCGTCATGGTAGAACAACCCCACTCATAACCTGCGCACCGTTTGAGTATGTCGAGAAGTCGTAGGCAAGTATCTCTAAGTGCGCTAACTTGACTTTGGTTGCGTAGGTTGGCGTCAACTATGAGGCCCAGTATGCGGGCTGTAAAAACTCTATGCACAGCTTGGCCATGAAGGTGGAGTTGGATGCCCGGGGGTCTCCGCATACGTGTACATACCATGTAAGTTGTTTTTTTCTGGTGAGAGTTCAAGACCACGATTGCGTAGAAATTCCACTGTGACGTCAATGCCTTCATGGATGGTTCGTTGTTGTGTTATGATATCACCTTTTGTCGTCCAGAGCGTCGCGTCATCGGCATAAATAGTAGTTCTTAGCCCCGGAACTTTGCGAAGCACCCGGGGAAGGTCAGCCATCAAGATGTTGAACAGTATCGGGCTTAAGATGGCGCCCTGGGGGACACCTCGCTCGAGCACTCGAGGGCTAGAGAACTCTCCTCCCACCCATACCTTATAGGAACGTTCCAGCAGAAAGCCCTCCAGAAACCTACTTAGCGTCCCACCAAGTCCCCTTCCTCTCAAGAGACGTATTATTGTTGCTGGTGGGGCATTATCGAACGCTTTTTTAACGTCCATAAGGAGCAAAATGCCGAGGCCACCTGGTTACTTTGCAGCTTCAAGGTCATGAGTGATCATCAACAGGCTGTCGGAAGTTGATAGTTGTGTCCGAAAACCTGTTTGAACAGGAGTGAATACATGATCCTTCTCTAGTTGCCAACTCAGGCGGCGTGCAACCATGTGCTCGAACGTTTTTGCTATGGTGGATGTCAGAGATATAGGACGAAGGGCCGCAGGGACCATTCAGTAATTTGCCGGGCTTGGGAATTGGTTTGACCCATGCTTCTTTCCATGTCAGTGGGGCGTCTCCTGTAACCCATTTGTCATTGTAGTAGTCCAGCAGAGCTCCCTTGCCGTTATGGGGAAGGTTCTTAATGGCGCTGTAGGATTCCGGGCCTGGCGCCCTTTTGGCGTTGCAAAGGCGCAGGGCGTCATCTAACTCCGCAAGGGTAAATAGGTTGTCGAGGGGACCTTGATCATCGAGCGGCATTGGCGTGTAGGGTTCTGCATGTCTCGTTTTTGAAAAGAAGTTGTCAGCTAAAATTTCCCCAAGTTCTTGTGCCGATACGTCCATGCTAATCATGAGGTATTGCAAAGCAGTGCGAGAGGGCCTGGCACCAGCCATTGTATTAATAACATTCCATACTTTTGTGGTAGGGGTGGCACCGTTCAGCGTAGTACAGAACTCGTGCCATTGCTCCCGTTTCAGGCCTTTTCAATAACGCTGTCATTTCGCGCGAAGCCTATTGTGCTCTGCACGCCTAGCCGGGTCTGTAGGATTTGATTTCAGTCGTTATTGAGCTCGAAAACAAGCAGCTCGAAGGCCGAGATATCGTAGATCGGGAACGGGATCTTGAGGACGTAGTTAGATAGCCTTCGTAGCTTTGGCTTTCGCCTCTTGGACCCTATCTGTCACTGTTCCTTGCGCCAATGTGAAGAATTCACGAAATTTGTCCCAATTAGTTACTCTTCGTACAACTTTGTACGTGTTAGTGTAATTATCCAGAGAAATTATAATGGGATGATGATCACTTCCCATAAGGTTTGGTTCCACAGTCCATGAAGCGCTGATTTCCACGGAAGCCCAAATGAGATCAGGTGCCGTTTCCTGGTTTCGCTGCGGAACACACCTCGTCGGCGTTCCATCGTTCAGCAAAATAAGGTTTGCCCGGTCAGTTGCTTCGGCAAGATTCTTTCCAGGTAGAGAAGAATCTGCATAACCCCACTTTGTATGCCTCGCATTAAAGTCACCTCCTATCAGCAGCGCGCCAGGTACAACATCACGGAGAGCTTCAATCCAGTCCATATTGTCGGGTGCATCGGAGTACAATAGAAGCCTCCCCTGCGGGCGTATATAGACTGACACCACAGTGAGGCGCCGTTTTCCAAATACCACGGTGAAAACAACAACATCGCGGTCGGGGGAAGCCAGATTGGAAGTGTCCAGTTGGGAAGCTGGCAGTTGTTTTTAACGAAAACTACGGCTGACCCTTTTGAGGAGTTGTGCAGTGATGGGCTTGAAAACGAGTTTAATCCTGACAAAGTGTGGCTGCTGAAGGTTCGTTTCCTGCGTAAGAAGCACTGAGGAAGAAATTTTACGAAACCACAAGCTGAGCTCAGGAAGTTTCTGCGTTAGTCCACGACAGTTCCACTGGATGATCCTAAGAGGAGAAACCATGTCTGCTTGTGCCGTGGGTTTGCGTGGATGCCAGTGCAGACTCTATACGATCTGGGGTAGTAAGTCGCAAATGATTGCGCAGAGCGCCTTAATAACGGGGTGTTCCTGCAGGATGTCGGTGTTGGCCTCGAAGGCGATACGTGCCAGCCCTAATGGCCTCGTAGAAATTTCTTGAGCATAGGTTAGACTCCGATGTGTTCTGACGGTGCGAGGCGTCATTGGTCGGTTTGGGGTTGCTTTGTTTTAGTGTTTGCTTGCGCCTATTAATGTACTTTATATCTTTAGCAGCATTGTGGTTTGTGCTACGAAGGTGTTCAGTCTGCGTAGATGTCTGCGACTGTTCCATTGTTGCATGTTTCCTAATTTCACGCACTGCAGATGCATACGTCGTCTGAGTAGCCTTAGATTCTTCTCGGGTAGCGTTGGTATGCGTAGCCCGAAATCTGGAAATGTCTTTTTCACATCTACGTGCTGAACAGTGAGGATCTTTGGCCCCACGGGACCTCCTGGAATTGACGCACCGAGGTTCTTCATGGCAATCTCTGGAGTTCTGTTCACCGCCACAACGTTCGCAACGTTCTCCTGGGCGACAAAGATACACCGTGTGCCCAAATTTATGGCACTGACGACACTGTACAGCTCGCGGCTTGTATTGGTGCACCTTATGGCGCATGGATCCGATATTTAATACAAATCCGGAATGCAAACCACGCTCAGTGAACAAGGAAGGGAATAAATGCTTATGCGACGAGCGTCGGTGCTGCTCGCTCGGTGAGGGGTGTTACCCGGGTAGAAGTAAGGAGCGGCAATAGCTCATGCAGTGTATCACTCCGCCGAAAAGATGGAGCCAGTCGTAAACACGCGCGCGCGTTTTGAAAGTTGATTGCGCTTAATGCGTGGCATAGTCAGTTTCTTCTTACCAGATTAAAAGTCCCCAAAATAACACGGAATGACACGTGTCACGTTCAAGAGATACTAGCAGTAACGCAATCCTTGGCCGCGCGGACGAACATCTGGATGCGGTGATGAGGCCCAGGGGCAACTTCCGTTGTTCTTAAGTTGTACCCGAGAACACACCGGGATACCTAGGCCTTGGCTGGCAGTTCAAGCCCCCTTCATGGGTCCCAAAATCCAGACTTTTCAGGCAGGCCACCCGTTGCATCTAATATGGGGAGTGCTTCGAGGGAAGGTCTGGGGCACCTGTAGTTTGTTGGTACTTCCATGCCGTGCACGGGACAGCAATTACAGGTGTCTGGGTGTTAGAACAGGTAGATGGCACGAAGAAGGGCGCGATGGGGATGCGAGTTTGTCTGTATTCTTCGAAGACTGGAAGCTTCTTGTCTGGATAACGAGAGATGTGTATCCGGAAATATACTTCTGCTTTGGCGGTAGTAGGACAGGATGTCTCTATCAGCGGTTCCACCTTGGGAGCAGAAGGCGATGCTTAGTTCATCGTAGATAATGGCCTGGCGTACATGCGCTCGGGCAGCGGCATGAACCGTACTGGCGAGGGATGTGTGTCTGGATACCCAAACGATTTGTATGTCGGGTAGCTGAGCTTTGATTTTGAGGATTGGGACTTGGGCGGGCAGTTTTGGAGATGCGCCACCGTAGGTAATCGTGGCATGCTGCTTACGAATCAGTAAGCACTGTGATGCGTCCTCATGTAGTCGTTGCGGCTCGGGCAATGACCACTTCCCCAGCCGTTTTGCGTATGTGTTGTACGGACGATGAGGGCGGTCATTTCGTGACCTGTTGTATCGATGACACATACTGCATAGGCCGGCTGTTGAACGCGTCGGTGTATCTTGTCGAGTTTTGGCCATACTTCTTGTTCATGACTCTGGCTCGTGCGATGCGGCGAGCTTGATTGTAACCTGGGTGCTTGTGCCTTGGAGGCGGGGAATCCCGATCCTTGTTGTCTTCCTTAGGTTCAGTACTTATACTGGAGGGGAAACTGGCGCCGGCGTCAATGCAAATCGCTGGAGGGCGTCCGTGTCGCCATGGGAATTATGGGGAGAGTATAATTTTCCACTATGCTTCGTGATCGGCTTGGCTTGTAACTTTTTAGCGAATGTGAAAATACGCAAAATGCAGCCAAACCGACGATGAAATTGTTTTTTTACATAGATAAAAGCACGCCGTAGAAGTAAAAAAGGCGCATTTCTTCAGTTTTCTGCTTTGCTTGAGGTTAGGTGAACATTGTCGTCTGTGATTGTCTGCAATTTTGACGGGACAAGCCAGTGGTTACAAAGAACATGTAACTTTCGCAATACCCCACGAAGGCACATTCTAATCGTTTTATTGTTCTTTTAAAAAAGCAAATTATCAGAACAGTCCGTAAATGTGGTATACATACGCAGGACATTTGCACCGCGGTGAACTACACCTAAGCAGTCCTTCTGGGAGCGTCTGTCAGCTATGGGTTGACCGCGGACCTGCCTTGCTAGGCTTGGGAGCACAATTGGTTGGTAACGCGTGGTGACTCAGCTGTGTAACGGAGGCATGTTCGCGAACGGCGAGGGGAGCGTGATTACAACGCTCGCGCAAACCACCGTAGAAACGATGGCTGCTCGAAAGCTATTGCCCTGCCTGAATCGGTGGCTCAGGCACTTCTGCAAATCAAGTTTATATCACAAGTACCCGTCTACATTCGGCGTCCTCGCCCCGAAAATACTTGCGTTGGAGTGCTGCGATACGTAGGCACTAACATAGCAGATGAGGAACTCGTCAACGCTCTTCGATCGAAATGTTCCCGGGTTCTAAAAGCTCGCCGGTTAGGTCGCTCACCAGAAACTGTGAGAGTTGTGTTCGAAGGAACATCGCTTCCTGAAGATGTAATGCCTCTCATCCCTCTGTGAAACAAAAGTGTATCTATCTGTCCCTGTCATCACTGTGACTTGCATCTAAAGTATATTAGTTATTAATGTGGACACCATTTGAAGATGAAAACATGACTCATAAATCTCATCACTTGTGTCCGCATAATGAGTAGATTACTAATTAAATACACCATTTTTAAAACTAGTAGAGTCAATATAAAGGTGTGTGCATGCACTGTTCTTGTTTTTCTTAATTGTGACCAATATCAACGCTCAAGAGAAACATTTATTTTTCACATACCCTTGGCCTAAATTCTGGGCCACCTCCAGTGTCGTGTGCTAGAAAGCTCCGCTCGTCATCCAAAATGAGCATCGTTAATTAATCCCCATGCTATCAACTGGCGCCAGATAAAGAGGTGCGCCGTTCGCAGAATCGCGGTTTTAAACACATGGCGCTCCGCGCAGACTCAGCTATCTCTTGGACTCAAATTTGGCCGCACAGTGAGAGGAACGAAATATCAGCGGTCCTCTGATTTATCGGTCGTGGACTGTCGGTGGACTTCCCGAGACCCAATTCAGCGATTGATTTTCAGACATATTTTAATCAGACCTCTTGCTCGAGCGGAGCCCTTGAAATATACAGGGCAGGTGATTGAAGAGGCTCGTAACCTGCTTGATGTATACCTAAACAGCAAAATTTGCCAGTGCGCTGCTGCGCACGAGGACGCGGGTTCGATTCCCGGCCGCGGCGGCAGCTTTTCTTATGGCGGCGAAAAGCGAAAACGCCCGTGTGTACGAGGTTTCGGCGCACGTTAAAGATCTCCAGTTGTTGAAAATTAATCCGGAGCCCTCCACTATTGCGCGCCTCATCACCTGCGTTGCGTCGGTGCGTTTAACCCAACAATCAATCGAAATCTGTCGGTGTATATACTTGAGGGTCGCGCCGGGCGTAAATGTCCATATGCTGCTTTTTCTGGCAACCGTTCTTTAACACACAAGCGTTTTCTTACTCTTTTTTAAACAGAAGCTTTCTACTGCTCACTGGTGCCGTCCATCGTTACGCACGAGCGCACTGCACGAAAGCCAACTTACGCAATGAACGCCCCAAGAAAAAAATTCTGCAGAAATACAGATATTTATCTACTAATGCGTAGAATTCTTGTGCCACCTGTCTTGAGGAGGAGAAGGAATAAACTTTTATTCAGGCCCAATCTGACTCCGTGTGTGGAGGCAGACCAGTGGGGAGACTCCTTAGTCCAGGAGTCCCTGGCTCTGGCTGGCAGTCCGGGCCCGTCTCACCAGGTTAAGCTGGGAGCCGGGTTCAGAGCTGGACAGCTGCGCCGCCCACTGTGAAGGGGAGGGGTGGGGATTTGGAGGGAAGTCGGATGTGTGGGAGCATTCCCATACGATGTGATAAAGTGTACCCCTTTCGGAGCAAAACTTACACTGTGGTGAGTGAGAGGTGGGGAAAATCAATGCCAAAGTGTATTCTGAGGGAAAGGTCCGGGTTTGAAGTTGACGGAGAGTGATTTCCATCGGCTTTTGTTAGAGACGGGTGAGGTGGAGGGAAGGTGCGACGAGAGGCTTGTAGTGTGTGAGTATGTCATTGTAGGTGAGTAGGGGGTGGGCATCCAGGGGTGGTAGGAGGGGGGGTCGGGGGCAATGGCCCGGTGTACCACTCTCGGGCCCGCGTCGTGCGCCGCTTCATTGCCGGCCAACCCACAATGGCCAGGGGTCCATAAAATGTGTCACTCCTCGGGGAGGTAAGTGGTGCGTTCGATGATGCGTAGGGCAGTGCGAGGGAGTAGACCTTTTTGAAGGTGTCGGCAGGCTTCCTGCGAGTCCGTGATTACTGTCACGTAGTCGCGACGAGCGGAGGTAAGGGACAGCGCAATGGCTATCTCTTCCGCTTCAGTTTGTGTTGAGGCTCGCGTGGAGGCAGTGGCGACGGTACGTTTTTGACTATCTACAGTCGCGACGGCGTAAGTCGATCGGTTGGGGATGGGGATGCATCGACGTAAAGCGTGTCCGGCAGATGCTGGTAGTGGGTGCGGATGTAGTTCGTTCGCGCGGTGCGACGACCATCGTGGATGCCTGGGTGCATGTTCCGGGGTAGCGGGGCGACTTTAATGCGAGCGCGTAGTAGGGGGGGAAGACGTGACAGGCGGTGAGGCTGAGTCGGGGTCGGATAGCCCAGGCGAGCTAAAGTACTACAGCCAGTGGATGTAAGCTTAAGGCGTTGCAATTGCGAAGTTCGTTGAGCTTCGCACAGCTCTGTCCAAGTATTATGTATTCCCAAGCGTAAAAACAAGTCAGTAGAGGTGTTAGTGGGGAGGCCGAGTGCAGTTTTGTATGCTTGCCTAATTAAAATGTCAAGTTTCTTGTGCTCTGCTGGTTTGAGGGACAGGTAAGGAGCTCCGTATGTAAGGCGACAGATGAAAAAAGCTTGAACCAGACGGGCAGTTTCAGCTTCTTTGAGACCAGTACGTTGGTGGGTGATGCGCTTAACTAGTTGTGCCAATTGAGTAACTGTGCGTTGAAGTGCGAGGATGGTGTGCGAGCCGGAGCCATCTCGTGGGATTGTCAGTCCGAGTACCCTGAGATGGGTTACTACAGGAACGGGGCGAGTCTCTATAGTAAGAGCCCGGTCCGGCGTCGGCGCCGTGTGTCGTCCCCGAGTTCTCTGCTGAAGGGTTAGCAGTGCGGATTTTTCCGGGGAGCAGGTAAGACTACATTTAGAGAGATATATGGTAGTGATGTCGATGGCTCGTTGAAGCGATTCTTGTTGTTCGCCCATGGAACCTGAGTTGGTCCATATCGTAAGGTCGTCGGCATATATGGCATGGTGGAGGGATGGGACGGTGTCCAGTAGCGCAGTCAGATCTTTGAGAGCTATGTTAAATAGCAAACCTGTCTTGAGTGTGAGTTTTTTCCAGCCAATTTTTTTGTTGTTTTTTTCTAAATCCTGTCCGACCAATTATCTCCATTTACGCTATTAAAACGATTTCAAGCCTAACGCAAATGTGTGGTGGTGTGTCCTTCAGTGCTTACATAAAATGAAATCCTTTAGCTTCGCTGTGGTACAAGGCTTGCGCGACTTGAACCCAATAGGCTACTGGGTTCAAGCCAACCCTACTGGTTATTGGCTATAGACAATTGGTTTTGTCTATCGGTAATTTTTGCTAGTGTGCGCATACATGCATACATACATAGGCATTCATGCACACATACATTACATACATACATACATACATACATACATACATACATACATACATACATACATACATACATACATACATACATACATACATACATACATACATACATACATACATACATACATACATACATACATACATACATACATACATATACAGGCGCCCACGCCCTAGCGCCCATTACACACGCACGCACGCACAAACGCAGTCAGATCAGCGGGAAACCCGCGCTCGCCGCGCAGGGCTCGAGCGCCTTTATTCGGCGACGATGGCCACCGCCTCGCCCTCCAACTCCAGGGGCTACCGGCCTCGGCTCAGTTGTCGTAGTCGTAGCAAAGGTCGGCACGGGCGCAGTGCGGGCAACTGTGGCGCCCCCTGGGCTTCTTGTAGCATTGCGAATGGCACAAGTGGCATTTGGGAGCTGCAGGAGAGACGGTGGACGCAAAGACGCGGCATGCCGTCGGCCGCCACGGGGTTGACGAGGCACATGCGCAGAGGGCGAAAGAAAAGGAAAAAAAAAAAACAAATAAGCAATCTAAGTTTTGCACTGCCGAACGAGACGGTTGAAAGAGCGGTGGTCGCCGAAAACTGGACACCGTCGCATGAGTTTGTGTTACGTTAAAACAACACATGCGAGGACATAACTGATTCAACCGAACAGGCGTTTTAGAATCCACCGCGTCGGGCGGAAGAGTCACCAGATGCAGCGTGGACACGATTTTCGGGGAATGAGCCGTGATGTAGGCAAGCGACGGTAGATATTCCGCGGAATTGCTTCTTTTATAGCCATTGGATACGACCAATCTGCGTTTATAAACGTTTTCCGGTTGTATGCACAGTGAAACGTGCGTTCAATATATTCCTTTAAACTGCTTCAGCGGAAACCCTTCGCACGTGTCTTCCATGCAAGTGAATAATGAATGCACTGAGGGCAGTTGAGGGCAAGTTCTTGTTCGTGTATCCTCAGCGTTTAAAATATGGCCGATGCTTTTACTCAAAGACGCGAACTCTTCGGTGATTCCGAATTACTACTGACACTGGTATTAATTTTCTTCCGTCGCATTCTAAGGTTACAGGTACAACAGCTGGTTATGGGAATTACATGATACTAAATGCAAAGCTGTGTACCCCTCATTACCAGCAGTGCTTCGGCGTACCTCTTGAATCCTTCGTTCTTGTAAACATTCAGGGGTTCATTATTATTTAGCTGACCTAATTGTTTTAGATCGAATAAATTATTTATTAATCCCGTCCAAGACTTCGACATCCTTGCAACAAGGTTTCTGTCGCTGAATATTATTCAGAAATCCTGCTGATGAAAGAATAAATCTGATATAATGATATAAACAAGGGTATATATGCTACGTTAATGCGGAATCCAGGCCACGCAAAACTAATTACCGCAGTCTAACTTCTTCATAGTTTCAGCGTAGCTTTGTTATTGACCTGTCGACCTTAACACATATCGCAGAGCTCGTATATCTAATCACGCGATGCGTAATGGTTTTCTCGGTAATTTCGTCAAAATTCTAATTACAGAAACCCCTGGAAAAAGAATCCCTTGCTTTCTGGTCTTGTGGCCATCCGTGATAACGCTCGTTTTATCCAGCATCATTCAATACTCTGGAACAATCGTCCCTTTCGAACACGATTCCTGTTTCAGGATTTAGTCGCATAACGTATTCACCTGTTCGACACTACTGGCTTCACTGTTCCGTCCTGTTCCGTCATTCTAATCAGCCAAATCGCGAAATAATAGAGGCGTTCAATATAAACAGGCTTGGTGACGAATTTATTAAGTGCAATGCACTTCTTAAGCGACCCTGAACCTGCGTCCACCGGCGATGTCCGCGCACGTGGAGATGGGCGCGCGCAGCCTGGCCGCTGACATGGCACATACCCACGTGGGGGATTGGTCAGGAATCTCCTCGTCTTCCTTGGCAACGGGGGGAGATGGGCGCGCGCTGCCTGGCCGCTGACATGGCACATACCCACGTGGGGGATTGGCCAGGAATCGGGCGTGAGAAGGGCTAATGCACCTGCTTAAAGGAGTACTGACACGAAATTTCAAAGCTGAGATCCGCTCTAGCAATCAGTACAACGGACAACACAAATAGGTGTCTGTGAATAAAATGCATCTTCTTCTTTGTAGTTGTGTGTGTGTGTGTGATCTCTCTTTCGCGAACATTACCGAACCGCGCAAATTCAACTCGTTTACAATTCAATGTTTACAATATCATTCAACCAGTTATTAAACACAGCCCTCACCCCTACTTCTAACCTCGCTTAACTCTATGATATTCCGTCGTTTAACCCCTATATATTTCGTCATTTAGCACAGCTTCTATTTCTCTCTCTCTCTCTCTCTCTCCTCTCCTCTCTTCTCTATATATATATATATATATATATATATATATATATATATATATACATACACAGAGTTACTGGATATATACAGTTGCGAAACTCCGCTTCAGAATCCGGGCGGCGCTAGCCCCCCTGCTCCGTGGAAGCTGAGGGGCAAGTCGACGCGCGCGACACCTAGGAGACAAAAACTTAACTTCGCTAAACAAATATCATTCAATTTTTTTTTTGTAAAATAAAGGTTGCTTTCTAAATTATAATACATTAATTAGGTGACATTTACTTGTGTTTTTGCGGCTTTTCTTTTTATGACTTACGGCAGCAGCCGCAAGCACTTGAGTACTACTTCAATGTTCTGCCGACAGACGACAGGCTAGCCAACTTGCCCCCGCTTGCCCCGTGCTTGCCTCGGCGCAGGGGGGCAACCGAAGACCGGCTTTCGATATATGGGGCCTATGGGGAGTTTCGCAACTGGTATATATCCAGTAACTCTGATACATACATACTCGGGTTGAGACCCACCAGCCCAACTTGTTCACTTTTAATACATTGATCGTAGAACAGGGGCACTCACGGCAGACGCAGATGCCGCATCCACTTTGGTACTCGAGGCCCAACCGACAAGGGCTCCGGCAGGGCAGGGACGGTCGACAGCCACCTGTCGTCACAGGGAGCAACCGTGCAAGTCAATCACACAACTTTTAGGGATAACGGCAATTGCTTAGTCGGCAAAGACGCTAGTCGGCCAAATGGGCTCGTGCACATGCATGCCTGTAAGGTCCACTTATGAGATTAGCGGCCAGGCGCCCGGGCTGCGCGTGAGAACCCGCCACTCTGTCTGACGACGTAGCACTGCCAACACTGCAGAGCAGTCGACGCCAATTCGTCACGGCGCGCAAGGGAAACGGATTGTCTGGCCCACCGCATACCACAAGGATAATCCCCCATTGAGAAAGCAGACAGCGCCACCGGATTCCGGAAACGTCTGCTAGACGCGCGGACGTGGAGGGATTACCGGCGTCGGGACGAGCGCCGCACGAGTCTCCATTGTTACCACGTCCCGGTCAGCATGACGCACAGTCGCGTCTTTCGCTCTCAACCCTCGGGTCGTACGCGCCTGCTGGCCCGTGAGCGGTCCGTTGACCCGGAAATAGCGGCGCCTCATTGAATATTCCGTGGCGTGCTGAGTGACAGCTGTCTACATGAATTTGGGCTCTCCCTTTCGCGTGTACGAACGCTACAGGGGCGTTCCCGAGAGAGGGTGTTCTCGAGGTTTTATAAGGCCGAACTTGGCCGTTGGAAATCGTTCTCGTCTGAGCGCCGAGCTGGGCAGTTCCCGGCCGGACAAGGAGTCTCGACCGTTAAAGCTAGGTTTGGATTTGTGAGCCCCCTAGGCAAGAGGTTAAGATCGCGTCGGAGGTTAAGGGTACAGCGCCGTACCGGGCAACTAGACGGATCTTGCGGTGAGACTGGGTCTCGACCGTTGTTTCTCGAGCGGTTTGTGTACGCTCCGAGAATAGGAGAGTTAGACGAAGCTGAGGAGCTCGAGCGATTTGTGCGCGCTCGGAGCTAGTGTCTAGCTGCAGTTTGAAGTTTTTGTTTTTATTACTCGTGTACCCAGTTTTCCTACCGTAAATATCTGTATATAAACTAGTTTCACTTAATCAACCCCAACGCCTCGAGTTCGTCAATTCGACCGCCGTCTCCAATGACTTCAACACCATGGCCCTGCCAGCCTCCTGCCAAATCAACCGGAGCCCGGGCGATTGGGTTCCTGATCGACACCGGACTTCGGGGAAACTATCTTTACTGGCGCAGTCGACAGGATTTGGCAGAAGAAATCACCAGGCCACAACCAGGGGCAGCAAGCAGAAGCAAGCCCGCCTTCATCGGCGGCAGCCGAGCTCCGCGCGGAGTGGAGCGGCAGAGCCAACCAGCGCACGGGGCCAACGACGCGGAAGCCGGCCACCGGAGGTGCGGGTGAGTGGGATTTCTTGCGCTTCGTTGTGGCGGTGTAGGCTGAGTCTGGGGTTGCATGGTAGTCACGCGGAGCATGGAGACGAACATGGCGGAAGGAGACGGAAATGGTCAGACAGACGAGGCGCCACCTCAAGGAGGCTCGGCAGCAGGAGGATCTCTCCAAGCGGAGTCTGAGGCAATAAATCTTAGACGAATGGAGTTGGAGTTTCAAGAGCGAAAGGAGGAAAGAGCGCGCGAAGCGGACGAGCGAGAGAGAAAAGCAGCGCGCGAAGCGGAGGAAAGAGCGCGAGAGGCGGAGAAGCGAGAGAGAAAAGCAGCGCGCGAAGCGGAGGAAAGAGCGCGAGAAGCGGCGGAGCGAGAGAGAAGAGAGGCGCGAGAATCGAAGGAGCGCATGCAAAAACTGAAGCTCGAATCTGAAGAGCGGTTGCGAAGGTATGAGTTGGAGCTGGAGCGGAGAAGGCAGACGCCCTTGCGCTCGGACACCCGCGAGCAGAAACAATGGGGAACAGACCCAGTGAGTTTTATAGCGACAGTGAAGCCGAATGGTTCCGGCGAATGTTCGTAAGTTGAACTTTGCGATGACAAAGCAAGCAGCCGTGACTCCCCGCGCGAGGCTAGCATTTCCGCCGATGCCGAACGCGTGGAGATGGACATTGGGAAGAGGAGTAACCAGGAAAGCGCGTCCGGTGATACTGTAGAGCGGTGTAATGAAAGTTGATGCACGAACATGACGAGCAGCTCTGCAGGCAAAGTTTTGGGGATGGAGCTGCAGCGCATAGGGCAGACCCCGTCGAGCGGGTCCAGTTATGCACTGACAGGAAAGTTGAATGGGGGCACCCCTTTTTTCAACTCGAAGCCACGCGAGAACGAGATAAGCGGCCGTGGCTGCGCACGGGAGGCGAGTGGCTCAGCCGGGAACAGCTGCATGGAAAGGGAAGAGAGCGCGAGGAGGTTCCAGCGAGCGCGTCGGATAAGAGCAGAGTCAAAGGGTAGCCCCGTTGTCGCGAGCGTATGGCCGCCAGTTACGTTGCACCAGACACTGCGAATAATGCATGCGGAACTTGCTGGCACGGGCAGTACCCAAATCTAGTCGGTGGACCGGAGGAGACTGGAGTCGCGCAGGAAAGTCTCGGGGCCCGCGCGCTCCCAATTACGCTCGAAAGTTGCACGAGAAAGCGAACTCCGTGTCGGGCGTTCAGGAGCTCGCCCCAGAGAGAAAGGAGATAGAAGACGATAAAGCAATGTGACGAGACGGAGCGAAAATAAGGCGCGTACGTAGCGTCCCATTCTGGTCGGCTTTGTGGCGCAGTGGTAGAGCACCATGTACATTGCGTTCCGCCCGCAGGGCCGAGGATCGAAACCGGGCGCCGGATAGTATTTTTTTATATAGTAGGGAGGGGTGCGGTGCGGACTACGGACGTCAACGCGGGTGACATCGTGAGTTACTGAAATACTCTGCATTTAAAAGAGACGGAGTCGACGATCAGGCTGAGGAAAAGCAGGAGTTAGAGGCGGATAAGGAAGCTTAGAAGGTAGACTTGGGTTGAAACATGTAGAAAATGGAAGAGGGAAGCGAGAGAGAACGCGAGAAGATTGGGAGAGGAGCTCAGAACGTTGAAGAGGGTAGGAACGATACGGAGATGTCGCGTGGGTTGGTAGTCTTGATGGGGAGAGTGTAACCGGGAGGCCGATGGAGAACAAGAAAACACATGCGTGGAGACTGCGAAACCAAGAAGTGAGAGCTCCCGAGGAGGTTGCGAAGGAGAGGGAAAAACCATGTGAGGAGGCAGCTACAGTTGAAACAGAGGAACGAGACGCAATCGGCGATCTCGCGAAACCGGTGTCTGAGATAGTAGCTTCGTAGCTTTAGTGTTGGGTGCGGCCATTTACCGAGATTTAGTCGGGAGCCGCGCTGGCATGGGTTGACGCACTAAGCTCTGCGACCTGGCAGTGTGGTCACAGGTCCTAGTTCTGAGTTGTGCCAGGATGATGTGCGTGCTGGGACATCCGAAAAACTGTCTTTGTCAGGGCCGCTGCTCAGAACGCACCTAGCGTGCACGAGCGGTTTTTGGTAATGACAGGTGCTTGTGAGGTTGTTGTTGTGGGGCAGTCTGTGCGTGGGGGAAAGAATGATCCCGAGAAGGTCGTCGCGTTCGCGGGCCGACATTCCGCTCCAGCATCAACCCTGCGCTCACGCTGCCCAGCCGCGCCGCATTGCCTTACGTGGGGGCATTAGAGAGGCATGGCCACTTGGCCTATGGGACAGGAAGCGAAGTCGCATTTTGTGATACCACTCCGTCTTCCCCGAAGTTGTGTTCGCCTCGTGGGGCTAAATTGTAGAGACTTGCGTTGACATTGCGGCGCTACGCGGTCTGGATCATCTGCAGAGGGGCTGGAAGTGCGCGAATGCACTCCCCTGCTTTCAGATTGTTCCTTGGGGAGGCTAGTATTGTATTGCCTCCGAGCCTTAACACCGCCACGACGGACGTGAACATTCCCGTTCACCCGTCCTTTTTTCGTCGGTGGTGTTGTGTATGAGTGTGTGCCGCGGTTTGTGCGTGACGAGATGCCTTGAGTGCTCGATCCGTGCACCGAATTGATCGATCCGCGCACCGAACTGAACTTTCTGTGCACCGCAAGTGAGCGAAAGCACAGCCGAACATTCCTGAAGGAACGTTATCAGGCTACGCCGTCAAGGAGGACATTCGCGTGCGCGCAGAAAGTGACAATGCAAACTTTCTTAACGTTTTATTTTTGTTGACGGCAACATTGCCCGTGTTGTTTGCCAGTCCTTATTCCTTTTGTTCTTGTTGTCGAGTGCCGGAATGTTTGTGCGTGTTTGCAGTTATAGCGCGCATCAGTGTTATAGGTCGAGTTGTCTCGTTGTTCGTGGCGTTTACGCGCCCCGGAGAGACCCAATTTCCTTTCACTCGCACTTAGTGTTTTTAGCATTTTTTTGTGTGTTCCCAGTTTGCTAGAGTATTCCGTCCCTGTTGAACGGCTAGTGAATAGGTTGTGTTTGTAGTTTAGGCAAGAGAGAGTTCGGATCAGCTGCAGAAGTAGAAGGGGGCTCATTTGTGGTTATACCTAGCTCCTTCCACGTGTTTTTTATGTTTGTTTGTTTGTTCCGCTGTTATTGCTGAAGGAGAGACGAAACGAGTGGCCCTTTTAAATTCCTTTCGGATTGACTGAACCAAGAGATCCAGTAACCCTCTTAAAGGGGGGAGTTGTAAGGTCCACTTATGAGATTAGCGGCCAGGCGCCCGGGCTGCGCGTGAGAACCCGCCACTCTGTCTGACGACGTAGCACTGCCAACACTGCAGAGCAGTCGACGCCAATTCGTCACGGCGCGCAAGGGAAACGGATTGTCTGGCCCACCGCATACCACAAGGATAATCCCCCATTGAGAAAGCAGACAGCGCCACCGGATTCCTGAAACGTCTGCTAGACGCGCGGAGGTGGAGGGATTACCGGCGTCGGGACGAGCGCCGCACGAGTCTCCATTGTTACCACGTCCCGGTCAGCATGACGCACAGTCGCGTCTTTCGCTCTCAACCCTCGGGTCGTACGCGCCTGCTGGCCCGTGAGCGGTCCGTTGACCCGGAAATAGCGGCGCCTCATTGAATATTCCGTGGCGTGCTGAGTGACAGCTGTCTACATGAATTTGGGCTCTCCCTTTCGCGTGTACGAACGCTACAGGGGCGTTCCCCAGAGAGGGTGATCTCGAGGTTTTATAAGGCCGAACTTGGCCGTTGGAAATCGTTCTCGTCTGAGCGCCGAGCTGGGCAGTTCCCGGCGGGACAAGGAGTCTCGACCGTTAAAGCTAGGTTGGGATTTGTGAGCCCCCTAGGCAAGAGGTTAAGATCGCGTCGGAGGTTAAGGGTACAGCGCCGTACCGGGCAACTAGACGGATCTTGCGGCGAGACAGGGTCTCGGCCGTTGTTTCTCGAGCGGTTTGTGTACGCTCCGAGAATAGGAGAGTTAGACGAAGCTGAGGAGCTCGAGCGATTTGTGCGCGCTCGGAGCTAGTGTCTAGCTGCAGTTTGAAGTTTTTGTTTTTATTACTCGTGTACCCAGTTTTCCTACTGTAAATAGCTGTATATAAACTCGTCGTTACACTTAATCAACCCCAACGCCTCGAGTTCGTCAATTCGAACGCCGTCTCCAAGGACTTCAACACCATCGCCCTGCCACCCTCCTGCCAAATCAACCGAGCCCGGGCGATTGGGTTCCTGATCGACATCGGACTTCGGGGAAACTATCTTTACTCATGCCCACGGCAAAAATCGACCACGAGGCGAATTGTTCTATGCCTAAATAGCGGCTCGTCACGATTACTCACAGGACGACATAGAAACACTTGCACTTTCAAGAAATTATTTTTGGGCTCATGTGTTGCGAAATGCCTAATTGTTGCGGGGTAGTTATTTCTGATTAGGTGAAAATGATCTAACCAACGTAAAACATGGGCATGGGCTGTTCGGCGGGGAGGGCAACCCGCATTTTATAAGAACGGTGCGCTTCCCCGGGAGTACGCCAAAGCTGTATACAAAGAACAAGAACGTAAAAGCGGGCAACAGAAAGAAGAGGAGGAGGTGCATTGTGTTTTTTTTTTTTTTTTTTGCGTAATAGCGTCTGTAGTGACAGCTTGTTATACTTGCAGACGGTTTAGACAACCAGACCCTTATCTCCCCTTTAGCCGTGCTATACAACTGGCGCCCTTGAACCATTGGCCCAGCAACGATAAATTGGGCATCTGAACTTTCTACATCACATACGATTTGCGAAACTTATAATTCGGTAACAATCCTGGAGGAGCTTATAAAACACATCAAAGTCTGCGACGGACCGAGCATATATCTTTAACACTGGAGAGCATTCTTGAGGCAGTCCTAGACGAGAACCGTTGTGGTTGGCACTCGTTCGTTCTGTTCGTTTGTTTCTCGGCAGCGCAGGAAATGGCGTAATGGCGTAGAAAACCGTAACAATGGAAGGCGCACCTTTCTGGCTTTTTACAGTCGAACTCTTGTAGGCTAACTCCCCCGATTTTTATAGCGAAGGCTACAGTACGGCTACCTCAGGCAGTCTTCGCGGGGTGACCAGTTTTGACCTTGAGAGCTAGAGGTTAAACCAAATCCCCTTCCGCAAGCGCCCAGATTGGAGCAGCGCCCGATGGCTGTGAGAGATGGGCGAGGACGGAACGGACAAGTGCACGGGACCCGTGTCGCCACCTGGCGGAGGAAGGCCAGGATGCCGCCACCGCCGCAGCGATAAGTGTGGGCGACGATGGAAGGCGACGTGCGCGCAGAGCCGGGTGCGATGGGATAGGACGAACATCCAGCTGTATTCGCTCGTACAGCGGTGACGCATAAACAATGCCGCGAGGCGAAGAGAGGAAACACCCAACTGTTGCGTCCAGCTTCGCTGCCTTCAAGTCTTACGCGTTAGTGTGAGCCGTGGGAGCTTCCTTCATTTTTGTTTGTGTTTTTGCGTCCGTGAGGCGATAAGCGCCGCTCAATCTCTCCACGTGCACTACCGGGCCGGCCCTCTCAGCCCGCGCCCTGCCTGACCGCACGTGTTGCCCTCTCGAACTTTATGCACGTCCTCCCACCTCAGCCACCTGTTCGCCTCCGGTGCTTTATATTTATACATAAGATGGCGTATATCTACCTCGAAATGCATTGGGGTTTAGGATTGAAGCTGACTTTAAGAAGATTAGTGTAACATTGGTCTTTGTAAGCTGCATTTTCCACGTTGCGGGTTCCGCAGTGTAAAAAAATTACACCATCTTCCCGTAGAGGAACCCTCAGTAGTATCCCAAACAGCCATGGGGTCGACTGAAGTTCCCATTAGTTTTCAGTTCGTCGTTTCCGTTGACGTTCAGCTTCGCGTGCCTTCGTTGTATCAGTAGCTTCTTGACGTAGTTTGAATGAGTGAAGGACATAAGGCGCGTTCGTAGCACATGCGCCCGTCTCGGTTTGTAGCGCAGTGGGAAGAGTGCCACGTACCTCCCGTTGCGGCCAGAGACTCGTGGGATCGAAACCGGGCGCCGCCTAACTGTTTCTTTTTATAGTGGACTGCGCTGACGTCAGCCCAAACGCTGACGGGGCTGAAGAGACGCGCATGCGCAGTAGAGTGCTGACGGCGGACAACGACAACGAGGGAGGAAGGGACACAGCCCCGAACATGAGATGCTTCGCATCTAAAAATAGGCTAACGCCACGCGAACGCTGCTTGAGGAGACCACCGACGACGATCGGGCCGCGGAAGCCAACCGTAAGGGCGAGGCACGTCGGGACCCCGACCCACTGCCCCAAGTGTGGTCAGCTGGATACCCTGTATCCCTCTCTTTGCGAATGTCCTGCTGACCCATACTCCCCACTCCCCTCCTCATCCCACTGGGAGCAGGCCCTGGGCAGCTCCGAGGAGTCCAGCGAAGTGCTGGTCACCTGCCGAGCTCTGGCGGTCGCGGCGGACCTCTGGTCCTCCGCCACGCCCCCTCGCTAACCCGGTTTTCTTTTTTTTTTAAATAAAGTTTTGTTCTCTCTCTCTCTCGGGACCCCGAACACGGCGGGGGGGGAAACGCAAAACGTAGGCGTTGCTACAATCACACCGAACGCTTCCACGGCGCGACGGTGCTGTTTGAGCAGGAGTTTGTGGCCAACCGAAAATACACAAACTCCTCACCTACCGCTCCGCAGAGTGGAATGCACTGATTTTTTTTTTTTACCACGGAAGTGTTTTATTCCAGGATACACGAAGATTTCGCTGACGTCATATCCGTCACGGAAGTGACGCCTGTACAATGAAGCAAGCGGCCTGTAAAGGGTGCACCCCTGCACACAGGGTGTTCTTGGGGGAAGCAAAGTTTAGTACTAAAGAGTACGTTATACTTGGGGTTGTTCGTTTTCGGGTTTTATATTTTAACTAGAAGTGTGCGAATATTCGGAAATTTCGAATATTACTCAAAAATAAATATGTTATATTCGTATTCGCTTCGAAAACTATCAGTTCGAAACATTTAGAATATTCGAACGGGTTCGAATAATCGGCTATTATCGAATATTTGGATTGATTACTTTAAGGGGCGGCATGTCTTTCAATTTCAGAAAAGGGACCACAACATGGTTTTATTAAAGCCACATATTCGGCTTCTCTGTTTTTTATCCTGTGTGTTTGCAAAGTTTGTCCGCCGAAAACCATATAAAGAATACTTTTGCCAGCTGCG